>JAJKFL010000013.1:36301143-36996143 GCA_021186555.1 Reticulitermes speratus
TCGCCTGCTCATTTTACTGACCAATTTAACTTCTGTTTCTACATAGTGGCTCCTGGGATTCATGCCACAAAATTCCCAGCCTCTATTTTTTCTTAACAGATGATCTAAGACGGTTCTATCTTATATGTCTCCGAACCTTTGATTTTATCTTCGAAATTCTGTATATAAACGCTGTACAGGCGCGTGCTGCTTAATCCATGACTTCTCCTGATTTAATTTGGATTCAATTGAAATTAATTCAGAGGCAAGTCATCTAAAGTGCATATCTGTATTTGTCTATTAACAAAGACCGAAAACTCTGTAGTTCTAACAAGATCCATTGTGTAGAAAATGATTGGTAGATGACCTCAATTTAAGATGACGGAGAAAATTATATTTGATAATCAGCCATTTTGTAGAATGAGCATCGATTACAACACCACACAGTAAGTGGAACTTTCTTGTGTGAATTTTGGATTACCCCAAAATTGAAGCTTACAATTCCAATCATCTGTCAGAAAGGGTTTATATCTAATGCTTCAGAACTGAGTGGTATCTGCATAATCAGAAGTTGTGTGAGAAACTTCAAGACTTTTAAAAGCGACCTACGAATTCTAGTGTCCATTCAGTTTCATGGGACTTACACTCTCAACAATTTTAATAACAGCCAGTATTTTGTCTTCTGATGCAGTACCACTTAGCTTTGTCACAATCTGCACTGTTTTATTCACATACGAACTAGAAGCCTGAACTAACGCACCTGTTCTTCTATCGGAATGATACTTCACAGGAGGCTGAATCTTTGCACGGTGACTTTGTCTGGATGAGACTGATACCAGCAGGTGGACGTTGGAACATTTTTGCTTTTATTCGGGCACTCCCTTCACACCACAAGCAGTGCTGACATTGCCTGCAGTTTGCCCAGACATGCCAGAAGTTAGTACTTGTATACATTTGTAAGGATATTCTGAACTTTGTACGCCTGTGGTTTAATTATTATTAATTACTATAAAAATGTCATGTATTAGTGCATAGTGTCCGATATTTTCGACGAAAAATATACTTCGGTCTATATTCTCGTAGCTGCTTACTCTTCCTAACTTGATTACAATAATCCAATGTCATTATTATTATTGCCTTTCCTGTCAGTTCGTAGGTCGTCAGGAAAGAACTGAAGAATGATTGAATAGATTTTCATTAAATTTGGTATTTTTTAGTTTCACTGACATTTCTGGACATATTAAATTTGTAGTTAAAATGGGAAAAAATAACGGTGATTTTGTGTTAAAATTGCACGGGTTTCTTTCCGTTTTCTTCTGCCTGACTGACCAAACACATGTTTGTGCCCAATATAACGTTACTGTGTTTTCGAAAATAAAAAACCAAATAAAACGAATGCCCCAGAATGGTTACATTATTCGTGGCCAATCCTTTCAGACGTTTGTTCAGTGTGAAGTTATTACGTGAGATTGGTGTGGACACTGGCTATGTTAATTTGGAATTATTGAAAAATAGTGTGCCAGGTACTTGTCGGGAATGTGGACTTCGTTTTTAACAAAGATGTCACCTAGTTTAGTTTACTAGAAAACTAATAAATCTTCCCTTGACTTCCTATTCCAAACGTAAAATATATATGTTAGCTTCTTACTTTGAGATTAGAATTTCCATTAGTTTTTAAAGGACTATTTACATACACCAACTGGATGCACTTTATTAAAAAACTGTATAGTTTTTTAAAACATATTTAAAAAACTTTTAAAACTCGACATATGTTTCGGCTCTTATAGAGCCATCCTCAGGGGTCGGGTTTTAAAAGGTTTTTAAATATGTTTTAAAAAATTATACAGTTTTTTAATAAAGTGCATCCAGTTGGTGAGTGTAAATAGTGATTTGAAAAGATGCACGGTGATTACAGAATTTTAAAGGACATTATTTTATTGTCATTATTGTCTGCCTAGTACCGGTAATGTGGCCGAAGCAGACATTAAAAAAAAAATATTTTCTGGCGCGCATGATAAAAAATGTCATAATATTTTTAGTATAGCTAAATGACTCTTATAGTGGATACGTTTATCCCGTGTGCTTTGAAAACTTTCTGATGTAAAGAATGATAAGAGGACCTTGGTATGGCCGTATTCCCTTGAAGTGCCATAATACTGTATTCTCGTTAATGTTACATTTCTACTAACTCCCATAACTTTACATTTGTTTATAACAATGTGCCGATAACAAGGTACTAATTTTGAATATTGTGCTTTTTGTTCGTTTGAGTGTTGCGAATTAGTTATCGACAAAGCACGGAATGAACAATACACAGTTTAATGCCTAAATAATTTATTTAACAGAGTTCATTCTTCTTCTTCAAAATTATTATGATTTTTCAGCAAATCACAGCATGAAACACCACCTTTAACAGGATAGGAAGTTACAACACGGCTCGTTCGTCTCTCATGATTCTTCGTACCTTAATTTTCCACGTCCTACCTCATGATAATCTTCATATATATCTCAGGAACACGCATTTATATACATACATTACACTGTTCATTACACACATAACTTCTCTCCCAATAATATTCATAATTACATCACCTTCTTCATCTGACTACAGACTAACTCTCTAAACACGAGGAGTCGCCCACATAATTATATCATTATATTTTATGTGATACTTTAATATAAATATCTAAGAAACAATATTGTGCATTTTGTTGGGTTGAGTGTTGTGAATTTGGTATTAAACTTTGTAAAAAATTATATATTTAATTTTATATTGTGCAGTGCAAAGCCTCTTCCGGCAAAATCATTCAACATTTCCTGTAATTGCATCATAATTAAAGCAGAGGTCAGTACTGTAGCAGGTGCCCTACCTGTCTGCCTGGGGAGTGCAGGTCGCTCCATTGCCGTCAACCTCTGGTATCGTCACCGGGTCTGCTGACCTGAGGGGAATGAATAATTGCGCTCGACCTCCTGTGAAGTTTGGTGACAAATCGGGTCTGTTGAGTCAATTCCGGGTCTTGATGTCTTGCTGGAACCTGTGGGCTGACCGCCGTGCACAGCTTCTTGTGAGGGTGGCCGGACACGCACCGTGCCATGCAGCTCCAGTGTCCTGATGTGGCTGCGGTTTCCGCTGTCTTTATCCGGTTCATTTAAAGTTCAAGTCCGGGTTTATCACTTTCAATGATGTCACTTCCGGTATCTGTCATTTCCGATAGTGTCACTGACGGTGTTGTAGGTTTTTTCAGCGGTTGCACATGTAGACGCTGGCTGTATTACCGACGTCACGGAGCCCTTGCTATGATCTGTTGCACTATGGTAACTAATTTAACCATATTATAGAAGGTGGAATGGTGAGAGTTCTGCGGGTGAATTGTTGTGTCATGTTCACATCAACATATAAATTTGCTGTAATTATTACAAATATCACATTAGATAGCTTAAATCCTTTTGCCATTAATACCAGTTCCCTTTAGTAGGGGGGTGAGTGCTACGGTCTGTGTAACCTCTAAGCATCGCGAGAGCAATGACGACAACAACTTTGTTATTTGCCGGTAGCCAAGCTATAATCTGTGAGGATGAGGGCAGCATGCAGATGGCGCTGTATTTGTTAAGCAAGAGAGTCGAAAATTACAATTTAGAAATGGCAACAGATAAAAGGGAAATCTTCGTTTTTCAAGGGAAAAGAAAAAATGCACATTAAGGAGAGAGTGAAAGCACATAATATACCTCGCCTGCAACTGAAGATTCCGCAACTCAAATTCCCAACCCGTATCGAGTCGCTATACCGACTGCGCTATCCCGGCCCCTCCCTGTCTATTGTGTGTGACATTAAATAATTATATTTTATTTTAATATGAATATACATACAGGGCATACACAAAAGAATGGTGCGGTTTCAAAAGTGAATAAAAAATTTATGTCTCACATTACACGAGCACAACATACACCGTCAGCGGCGGCAACTGTCCAAATTTCTCATGCGCTACCAGCAGTTCGCTTCTCATGCTTACTGCATGGCCGCGGGGCCAGTTTCAAAGATGGCGTTGCAGCAGGAGAAGGCTTTCTGTGGAGACAAGAAACTTCTCCCTTGGCCACCCCGTTCGCCAGATCTTACACCTTGCGATTTCTTTCTTTGGGGGTTCGTTAAAGACAGCGTTTATGTACCACCATTGCCCACGTCCATCCATGAAATTCGTGATCGGATAACGCATGCACTGCAGGCCATTACAGCGGACATGCTACACCGGGTCTGGGATGAGTTTGATTACCGTGTGGATGTGTGTCGTGTGACCCAGGGTGCACATATTGAAGGATTGTAATTACCAATGAGAAACTTGGACAGTTGCCGCCGCTGACGGTGTATGTTGTGCCCGTGTAAGGTGAGAAATACATTTTTTATTCACTTTTGATACCGCACCATTCTTTTGTGTATACCCTGTATGTATAATAAATATTCGAAAGCAAAATCTGTGTCTGCAAAGTCTGTGATTCCAACAGTACAATGCTAATAATGTACATGGCACACACTGCAGTAGGACAGTAATGAGACATCAGGTTACTTTCGAAATTATAGACATGTTGGTTATCATGATAGCTAACAAGACAGCGTGATGTTGTAAACATGTTTGTCATCAAGGTAGCTAACCAGAGATCACGTAATTACGAGTAGATTACTCTTGTGCTGATTGCTTTATAAGACTGTGTTTTGATGACGTCATAGAGGGGAGAATAGCTTGCAACCGTTTCGTAGAAATTAACAGTCGCCATCTTCAGAGTGAAGTGACGAGGAGCCGACCTAGACCTATGTAAGGTTTATGAAACAGAAACATAAGGTATTCGCTATGGACTGATTGTCAGGACTTTGACGTGCCGTCTGCTGTCACTCACTTCACACTGACACCGTACCCAAAGTAACCCAGACATCCTGCCAAGATGAGGAGAATAACTTGGCAATGCAAAGGGCTAATTTTTATGCTCACAAGAACCTTATGTTATCGACTAAATTGTTACTCCAATATTAGCTTACAGTACGTAACATAAACCTGTAGAATAATTATACCTATCCTTGCACGTCGCAGTACTTTCGAAACTTTAGCATCTGTCGCGGGGGACATTCTGGTCCGGCCGTCGGTCTGGCAGGGAGTATCCTCCGTATTCTTGTTAAATATCTGTGATTTAATGGATAAATTAATGTCAGTTTGTTGTCTATGTATATATTAACTCTTAGAACACACACAACATGCGCCATCCCTCCACCACACATTACATAACGTTCAAAATAATTTGGGCCACGACAGGGCCCATTGGAAGAGCGACAAAAAAAATTCTAAGAACTAAGATTTCAAGAGCTAATCGTGACAAATGCTGACGTATGCGACGTAAAGTGGAAAGCATTTCAATTTGTTTTTGCATGAGCCTCGTGTATCAGACACCGGAAACTACAGATCGATGAATTCTTCCTTTCAAACTTTAATGTTCTCTTTTTGTGTTCCAGGATTTGTCGATAATTTCAGTCTGTCTCCTCCTAGCCTCACTTCCTTCCTTTGCTCTATTGAATCTTTGTAACAAGTTTTCTGATATTAATTGTTCATAGCACCTCCGGAATATCAATTAGGAGGTCCCAAGTTCTATCCCAGGTAGACCTGTGGAAATTATGGTAAACAATATGGCTCTGAAATTGGTTTCTCTCCGAGTACTTCGGTTCTCCTCATCAGTCTATTTCCACCAATGTTCTGTGTTCCTACTTTATTTACCACCAAAATATATAATCTTAGCAATTGACAGCGACATTTAAAAACACATTTTCTCTCTCTCTTTCATCACCGTAATATTTTATTTACTTCCACTTCTCAATTTTTTAAATTAGATATCTCTTTTTAAATAATAAGTAATCCCATCTATTTGTAAGGACAAATTTCACGACATTTTTCGATTCGAATTTATTAAAAATGTTTCATTTTCTTCTGTAATAATTTAAACATTCTTAGCACGCTAGCCAATATTCGCCAAATACATCAGCTTAGAGTTTCAAATTGAAATTAATTCATTTTTACCTGAAAGCCTCCTGTGCGCCTTTATGGCGTGGTTTTTAAGCACAGAAGCGAATCTTATACATCGCAGCATTAATTAAAATTAAAACTCAGAATATTTTCCAATTACTAAGATTTGTTGAAATGCCAAAATACAAATTCTTCTCCATTCAGAAAATTACGTTATGTATGACAGACCTCATTTTGAGTATCTGTGTACTTTTTAATTACTTCGTTGTGAAATATTTTCTTTTATTTATTTCGTTACTCAGTTATGATCCCTCTGTTTATTAACTGTCAAATTCATACAACGTCAAATAATATTTCCTAGGGAAAGATGATTTATAAATTGCAAAGAATGTAGGAAGAATGATCTTTGCCCATGTTAAGTCAATCTTGAAGATAAATGAAGGATTCGTAGGTTTAATTAATAAATTCTTCCCAGTTCAAACATATCCTCCTTTTGTGCACTAAACGTAGATGTAAAATTCTGTCATAAATTTAGTCTATGTGTGTCCCAATACATGCAAGAAATTGAAAAACACAGTAAAAATTATACGTAATTCAAGTGACTGGCCTTGTAATTTGATCTTTATAAAGATGGAGGAGAGCAAATTCTTTGTTAAAACATCACTCATTTGTGTAACTGACCTGATACATCAATCGGTAAATAACAAGTACAGTATAAGGTTACCCTTGACGGAAAATCAATTGTTACAGTTTAAGTTTCTTGTAGTTAATATAAATAGCACAACTTCCCCTTGAGCCCACTCACTACGGACAGTAAACTTCAAACTGTATGAAGCATGTCTCAGGTTCATTAACAGTTAACTATAAAACTGTTAAGGTAGAATGTTATGTGAAAGTCTCTACTTGCTCACGACATTTTTACCCTCAGGCCAGGAGCCACAAATTTCCCAGTGACAAACTAATTACGTATGGCTGACAGAATATAATGTCAGTAACTGTGCTGAAGTGCACAGCCGTCTGCTAAGGACATCTTGCAAGGTATTCCTTGAAAGTTTGGTAGTTACTGAACCAGGCAAGTAATTTTCTGCTGCTTTGAAACACGAAGGTTTATTAATAACTTCATAAATTCCTGCGCTTAGACACCATTTTGAGCCAGTTCTCAAGCTCATTTATCTAACATCCCTTCTACTAATATTATCTTCCCATGTATATGTAGGTCCCCCAAGTCGTCTTCCCCATTAGAGGTTTCTGAATAAAACTGTTCTACACATTTCTCATTTTTTCCTTTTGTATAATTTAGGCAAAGTCGTCCATAATCTAAGATTCACTTCTTCAAGAATGTTGCTATGTAGTTGGGAATGGTTTCCGACGTTTAGAAGGAACTTACTGCCTCAATCTTCAAGGGTCTAGCATGAAGATGAAGGAACTATTTTTTTCGAAACGTCGGGAAAGACTCACCCAATGACACAGCGTCACACTCCAGAAGAACTGAGTCCTTAGTAACACTGTTGTGAAAACATCAAACGTCTCAGCATTCCATTATCCTTACATAAAGAATGTCACATGAAAAGCACAACATATTATTTAGCTCCTATTGTTACATCAGCTTTTCTGTTGCTTGCTGTTCCTTAGGCCCACGTATTCTCCCATAAACTTTATTCTCGAATGGGCGCTATCCGTTGTAATCACCCAAAAGGGAGACAAAGTGAGATTTCACATTCTGTTGGTGGTAGGTGTTAAGGTTAGGGCCCTCTGCGATGTAACACTGTGCGGTTTGGTAGATCAGGTACTAACAGTACATGGCGTCATATCACCAAATGGCATAATTGTGAGCGACCAAGTTCCACACATCAATAAAACATGAGCGAAATCAGAGTTTGTGTTAAGGGTTTGATACATTACAGAGGGAGGAAAAAGACTTGGCTGTGTAGCAGGAAGAATTCCCGGAATTAATCTGCTCTTAATTCCTTCATCGATCTTATTCTCGTTTGAAATGTAATTTTTGCTGAAAATCATACGTGGTATATAAAGGTGAAAAAAGAGAACAGACGCAGAGTGTGCGACTTGTTGTGTACAAAACGCCAACACAGTACACCACAAAAAGCATATTTTTTCTAAGTCCGAAATCATAGGAATACTTTACATGTATTGGCTGCCCGCAATTTTCAGGTATCATACACCTTGTAGGAAAGATTTCTAAAGACATAAGACCAATTAAGTTGAAATAAAATTTAAAATTTAAATTTTAAAAGTATATAAAGAGAGTTACATATAAGTTACATACATGTATATTTAAATTTTCTGATGATGATGATGGCGTCTAGCTGAAGCATGTAATGTGAGATCTCGGATTTAGAATAAACCTAATATTTATGGTGTACTTTGTTGGTAATTTTCTGGTTTACACACGTACGGTCGTGATGTGCCACCAAATATATCGAATTGTGGTTGATCAGCAGCAGCGTAACGACTGCTATTGCGATGTTTGATTTATAAATAATACCTTGTTCAGATGTTACGCGTATGAACTGCAGCAATACGCGCTGTAGAACTGCATTGCCAGTATTTATTTCTTATTTAATGACAGGATAGGCTTGGCACGAAACACAATAACAATGTTGCTAGAGCGAACTTGCGTAAGATGGCATTTTTTATCATACTGATCTGTTCTGAAGTAAATAAAACCCCGTTTTATTTACGATTCGTAATGAAAGGGAGGAGAGAGATAAAAAATGATTTATTATTTTATTCTTATGTAGGAGTGGAATATTCTAAGAGATTGTGGGGGTGTCATATGTAGATGTAGAACGAAAACTCACTCAAATGTGAAAAAAAAAATACCAGACTGCCTCAGGTGAAAGCAACAGTAAAGTTATTAAAAACAGACTGCTAATGCGTACCACAATAAGTCATATTTGAAACCTACCTTCTGGTAATAGTACCCCAGGGCGGAATTCACACTCTGTATTCTGCCTGACACGTATCCCTTCCAACTGGAGCCTCGATCCATGAACGTGTCTGGGCGAAAAGCGTTGACGATTTTACTCATCCTGAAACATTGGAATGTGTCAGCACTCCTGCTTTAAATACATATGAAGGAGGCATAAACTATAAGCAATATGTGTGGTCACTTTGACTACGTACATTTTGTAGTTCTAAAAAGTGTAAATTATCTGATGTTCCGTAGACATTGTCTGTTGTCCTGTGGTTGAGGTTGTGTCTATAATTCTCGGAGGCGGACTCGTATCCTTCTTCAGGAAGAGGAAGTACCTACTCATTCGAACCATAAACTGAGCCAACTTGAAACCTCTGCACACTGTTTCTCTAGAATTTATTATTAGTCTGCACATCTCCAACACATTCTTGAAAATGAAGTTTCTGAGATGGCTTGCTGTGTGTGTATTTACGTCTGTTTGTGTATTAATTTGTATATGGGTATTGTGTGTGTGTGCTCTAACTTCATGCAGCATTCCATTGCGAGAAGCTTATATTTCCTGAAGTGGTCAATGAATTTTATCTTTTACGTAACCCAAATTTCGCATGTCGTGCAAAAGAGCGCACTAATAGACCGTTGCCTGATCTGTATGAAACCAGTCAACATAAACACCTTATTTATTAAAACTAAACTTTAATATTATTATCGTCGACCTAGTGGTGTTAGCGTGCTCGCCACTGGGCCCAAGGTTGGCGGGTTCGATCCCGACCGAGGTCGATGAATTTTTAAGGGTGATAAAAATCCGGAGCACCACTTCCTTCGAGGGGAAGTAAAGCCGTCGGTCCTATGTCGTAGATTTACGGCATGTAAAAGAACCTTACGGGCATGAATAGAAATGTTTCGTAAGCAAAATTTAGCGGCCATTTCTCACCCAGTCTCCTGACTGCCTGCCAGATGGCTCTGGCGGTCACATCAGGATTGAGTTGAACAGCGCGGCCAGTCGGCTGGTCTCCGAACTGCCACAAATGCGCAGACCACGTAACCTCGGAAAGAGGAGGCCCAGGCCCATATAGGGCTGTCGAGCCATGGTTATTATATATTAATATTATTATCACATCTAGGCATGAATCTTACAAGTTGCCTGCAGGTCTAAAACGTCATGTAGACCGATAGTGCGTAATGATAACTAGAACATACCAATATAAAATCTATACCTGCAACTTTATTCTAATTCAACGTCACTGCTTTAAGGTATGTTTGACTAGCATTCTAAATATAAATCTGAAACCCATAACTTAATTACAAAAGCAGAGAATATAAAAACAGTCCATGAAATTATCTGTTAACCGTGAGTTTCATTTCGATTATAAAACTGTCGTTGTTAAATGATTGCATCTACGTTTCACAGTTATACACTCAAATGCTAGTTACACACGCGTTAATGCGGTGAAGTTAAATTGCAATTGTTTATCGACATCTATTTTACATTATATAGCATATGGTATTCGATTTCAATGTCAGATCCTGTGTATACAGTATCTCACATTAGAGGTTGCAGTAGCAAGCTGGTTGGAACACGACAATGACAATTCTTCTCCTTTTAAAGCCTAATGGCTACTGGATGCATCAACAGTTGTAACATTCAAAAATTAAACATTCTGTCCACACTGCATTTATGTGTATTGTATTTATATTATAACAAACAACGACTTTTGCCTTACATAAAATAAATTGATTTGTTTTTGTAACCGAGATGAAAAGTGTTTACTGCGCGGTACGAGCTGGGTCTTTAAATGAAACAGTTTACGCTTCGTCTTTAAACGGTTAAGAGCGATTCGATTCTCTTCAAGCATCTAATAATTTACGCTTGTCTGCGAAGCTATTTATAACCAACAATATCTGCCTACAGAATTATGTCAAACATTATCAATCTCAATGTGTTTGCCAGTTCACTAAGCCAAGCCTATAACAAACCTATATTTGGTATTGCATGCAATCACAAATGAAAGCAAATGAAGTTTTAACACTAGTTGCCTTCCTTTTCTTTGTTTGTGTGTGTGAAACAGAAAAGTCACAGGTTTTTAGCGCTCGGTCTTAAATACCGTTCCAATTGCACTTCCTGTCATTTTACAATATAACCACACAACCTTCGTCTTGTGAGTCAAAATACTTACATGCTGATTACCCCTACTTCTCATGCAAAACACCACACTTTTTATATCATTTTGTCTATTATTTTCTATAGAAATAGCCTTATCTTCTTGGTTCCTTATAACAAAATGTAATAACTTAAATTCTTGATTTAATAGCGCTGATGTACGGAGTAGTGTATACCACATTCGCTACCAATTCAAAATGGTGTTCGTTACATGTAGAAACGATTTCATTGGCGGATCGAGTTTTATCGTTCAAATGCAAGGAGAAAGGAAAAATAGTTCGAGTAGTTGATTAAAATTTCTCGAATGAAGTAAATTTTCAAAGTAAACAAACACAAGAGTAAAACTGAGTCGTTTCTTTCGACTTATAAAACACATTGCTGACGAAATAGCAACGCTACATTTCGTTGAATTATATTTTCTTCAACTTTTTTTAGAACTTGCCATGTATAATTCCTGACAACGGGTACTTTACATGAAGAGCTATGTACATTTATGATAGTATCTCGCTGAATTTTTCTTAAAATGAGAAATGTTTCAGAATCTGTTTTAGAGGAAGTCAAAACACACATTTTATGTTCAATCATATTTTCCGAAAATCATGCCGTTTATGAGATAGTGTGGAAAAATTGGTACAGCCAGACAGGCCACAGACAAAATAATATGGCGCATGCGCTTTGCATGCTGGATAACTAAGGCCTCAGACACACACTCAGAATATGTAATATTTATTGCTTTTCCACGACAACAATGGTCAAGCGAACCTGCCCCAGTGATACGTTATACGTACATTACCTTTGTTTATTCTATATTCACCTTGCATTTTTCGAGTATAGACAATGTTTTTCACCAACTAAATGCACTTGTTATAAAAACACTAAAATATTCTAAAACTGTTTGATAAAAAGCCCCGACATGTTTCGGCTCACCAATGAGCCATCCTCAGGGGGTCACAACTGTCTGTTCTCAAAACACGTACATATGTTAATCCTCTATAGAGGTACTAGGTACGCCCAGAAAGTAATGCAACACATTTTTTTTCTCATTCACAATTGATTTTATTAAAACTTCAAATATGTCACATCATTACATGAATCTTTGGCTACCTAAACCTATTTTTCAACATAGTCTCCATCTAAATCTTTGGCCTTACGCCACCGAGATGCGAGAGCCTGTATGCCTTCGCGGTACCACTCTGCAGGTCTCTGTCGCAACCACCTCTTTACTTCAGCAATGACTTCCTCGTCGTCCTCAAACCTCTTTCCGCGGATTGCACCTTTCAAGGGACCGAAAAGATGGTAGTCGGAAGGAGCCAGATCCGGGCTGTAAGGTGGATGAGGCAGGACAGTCCACTGAAGTTTTGTGATGGCCTCTCGGGTACGCAGACTTGTGTGTGGCCTCGCATTGTCGTGTTGAAGAAGCACTTTTGTCGCATCTTTATGGGAACGAACTCTCCGGAAACGCTTCTTCAGCTTCTTCAGTGTTTCCACATAGACGTCCGAGTTGATCGTTTGGCCACTGGCCACTGTCGGCTCGTTGCACTGTTGCAGGCGTCACAGCTGTTGATGGGCGGCCCGAGCGCGGGAGATCAGACAGAGTGCCCCGTCCTTGTTCTGATAACGCCAATCGCTTCGCCCAACGGCTGACGGTGCTTTTATCCACTGCCATGTCTCCATAGACCTTTCTTAAGCGCCTGTGAATTGATTCACTCGTTTCGTTTTCTGCCAAAAGAAACTCAATTACTGCTCTCTGTTTAGAACGCACGTCACTTGCAGACTCCATTTTGAAAGCTCACTACTGCGCTGCTATCCAGCGGGAAACGTTGCGCCTATGTGCATAAACGCGGGACATTTTAAAGATACAGCACGCAAAATATCATTTTTATCCAACAAAATTGGGCCGAGAAAAAAAATGCGTTGCATTACTTTCTGGGCGCACCTAGTATATGGTCAACGTCTTATCTCACCAATCTTACTTGACACGCAAACATTGACAGTACATACTCAACCACGACGCACACACTACACGTTCAGTGTACTCAAGAACGAAAACCCACGTTGTAAGTACTACAATACCAGGCTCCTCTGGTGAACATGCACTCATAAACATCCGCATATTTTCCTCACATTCAACATGACGCCCAGGAATCTACGTAGCAACTTAAGAATTCAAAAAGGACGAACAATGTCAACACAGACATAAGTGAAAACAGGTGACCATATATACAAATATCTACGTTTCCACAGCAACCAATGTACACTACAAACAATAGTGAGTATGTAAGTGACGCAATAATATAGTGCATAATCTATAGGGAGTGTTTTAAAAAACATATCGGCTTACGAAGTGATAAAGTAAGATTGGTGAGATAAGACGTTGACCATATACCTCTACAGAGGATTAACATATGTACGTGTTTTGAGAACAGACAGTTGTGACCCCCTGAGGATGGCTCATTGGTGAGCCGAAACATGTCGGGGCTTTTTATCAAACAGTTTTAGAATATTTTAGTGTTTTTATAACAAGTGCATTTAGTTGGTGAAAAATATTGTCTATTACCTCTGTTGTTAACCTTAAGTCAGTAAGCCACTGTTGCGTTTAGTTCGTAACGATGGAAGAATTCTTTTCATTTCCACGCAGATGTCTTCAGCCATGAAGCTGTTACACGTTACCGAAGCAGGGGCTGTTTTCCCACTTATTGATTCCCAGATGTGTTCGTATAAACATTTTCTTGTGCCGTTACATTAGTCCTATCGTCCGGTCTATTGTTGAAACGGGGGGGGGGGGAGTTGGGGTGGTCTAGAAGACCCAGGAATCTCAGATCACAGACGAAAAACTCCATGGTATATGTAACATACACAAAACCATCAGACCTTTGTGTAAATCCTTAAAGAGTAGATCTTATGCCTAAAAAATATAATAATAATAATAATAATAATATAGTAACACGTCTCGCGTCTCAGAGTACGGATTCTTTTGGGCTTCGCCCAAGTGGCCCGGAACCTTGATCGGATGACCTGGGAGCAAACCGGAAGACCGAAGGATTATCTTGCTACGTAGCGTAGATTTGTCTAGCTTTGCCAATATTAAAAGCAACACTAAACTTCATACAGTCTTGGAATAGGGTGCCGGGATATTGTAGTTTGTATAGAGACTGACTCTGAGCTGGACATTCCGGGGTTCGATTTCCAGTAGAATCAAGAATTTTTTCTTTGTTCGAAAGCGTCCAGTCCGGCTCATCCAGACCCGTATTCAATGGGTACTGAAGTTTCCTTCCTCAAGAGGTAACTCGGCCGGTATGGGAAGTGCGCCTTTCTTGCTGTTACTCTGTTGTCAGAAAGTACATCAAAGTAACGCGCAATACGGAGAGCAAAATGTATTCTTCTCTTAAGTGTTTTACATGTTTTCCCTTCCGTTCACATGCTTCAAAACCAACATCCCAGGAACGAGGGCAAAATATAACGATAGTCGGAACACATGAAGGAAGCTAGACGAGATAGCTCAGTAGGTGTAGTGGTAGGCTACAGGCTGGACGTCCTATCAATCGGGCTTCGACTCTCGGTAAGGGGCAGGAGATTTTCCCTTTCTCTAAACCATCAAGGCCCGCTTTGATGTGTTCCAGCTTCCTATTAAGTGGGCACCCTGTCTCTTACCCTGGGTTAAGGCGGCAGAGGTACAAAGTTGACCACTCAGCTCTGTCTAATAACAAGGTTAAGAATGCGTGGAACTATTCCCATATACCTTCATGGCGTGGTTCTTAAGCCCTTTAAATGCTATGATTAACCTGAATTATAATTAAAGTGTCAATTATCTTTCGGGTTCTATAAAGGGCGTGGAATCTCTGCAGTAGCTGAAGAAGACCTTTGTTCTTTGCAGTTATTTATTTTATTTATGTACTCTAGCTAATAATACATAAAATTTCGTAAATATCTGACACAATATTTAGGAACTAAAATGTCTGACATACAAGCAAGATGTGTCTAATTTTTACGCGTACAAATATGTGAAAAATCAGATACGGACTGAGCACAGATTAGTAATTTAAAAAAAAAAAGTACGAAATTATTTTTTGGAACGAAAATCACAGAAAAAATAAATTTTTTCCTCTTAATGCCCTTAGGTATTTACTGCCTTAAAATGTATTAAATAAAATTTGTAGAGGGGAAGAATCCCTTTATGTAAGGAATATTTCAATTGCAAAATTTCAACAAAATTCGTTTTGTAATTAGGACACTAAACGTGTGCTTAAAATGTCGGACCCAACCTCGCCTATGCGTTTTAATCTCACGTATGCTTTATGAAACGCAGATTCGTGTTCACTGTGGACGATAAATATGTATCCATAGCAACGAAGCTGAAAGAATTTCCGTTTAACAGTTGGAAACTGTGTAAAATGAAAGCCATTTACCTAATGCTTCGTTCATTCGTTTTTTTTTTTAAATATCGAGGATATAAAAACAAATAAAAAGTTGTGGACGTGTCCGGCGAGGAGTATGTATTTCTATACAGTTGGTTCCTATTGATTTCCCATTGGAAGGGGATATCCCAGTCCAACAAGGAATCCAGTGGTCTCAGTGTGATAGCTCCTGTAGACTCCTCTGCAGTGCGCGATTCGTGTGAGTTTTTCAACCATACCACATACGTCCATGATTGGAAGGGTGCTCTGTACGCACCTGCGTGCCTGCATGTTAGTTCCTACCACTCACGCACTTCTGACGAGCTGCTCCAAAAGACAGTTTTGTTATGGATAAAGAAAAATTGGCATTTGGACGTGACCGTGTGACGTATACGGGTAACAGCATGACAACAAGATGCAGACGAACGTAGAGGAGAAAAGGAATAATATGCGGGAGAATAATAAGAAGAGAAAATGTGTAGAAGGAAGATGATGACAGAATGTAAAAATGTTAAGGAAAGGAAGAGAAATGAGATATACTTATAAGGAGGAGATAAAGAATGTACAAGAACAAGGGAGAGAAGAAGGGGACGAAAGTGCAGCAAATGAGGAAAAGTACTGGAATAAATGGAAAAAAAGAGGAAGAGGACACTCGTAACATGTGGAGGATACAGTAGAAGCAGCAGGAGCATAGCTACCATGTAGCAGGATTGTGTAAGGCGTAGAGGCCCACACATTCGGAGGATCACAAGCTCTTTGCAACAAATTATTTTTTCACCCTCACTGATAACCACCCACCACTGGGGCGAATTCGAATATATTCGCTTGAACTCAATATCGCGCGAATAAGCTTCTTCAGCGTTGTCAAAGTTAACGCCATAACAGCACATGCGAAGTTTGTCTACAGTGCGCAAAATTGAATATCATGCTACCTGAGACTGTATTTTGTTAGATAATTTGTAGAGGTTTCAATTATTTGTCGATTTCTCGGCCTAATTATCACATAGTGTGACTGTCGTCTCCCGTGCGTCCTACCTCCCGCCTCTACTCCCAAACAAGACGCCAAGCTAACAGATTCGTGCCGGTTACACAGAGTGTATCGTTATCGCTGACATGAGCACTGCAGCTGTCACGGGATGTGGCGACAGATGCAGATCTTCTATGCGATAAAACTGTCGTGCTGTGGTTTACGATAAAAGAAACATTCTGTATACACAGTACTTTGGTATTATAAATACAGATGATGCAAAGTAAAAGTTTATCAATGTTTACTACGAAGGTTCACGGTGAGAAACTTACGTATCCGATATCGTAGTACTTAAATTATGGTCGTCTCTTTGTTTTACGTCGTGTAGTGTACTTCGTTTGTTCCGGCGTTTCGGAGAAACATACTGCCTTCATCTTTACGATGACAGTTTGGTTCGGCTGACGTGTTATGCGTAGATGCTGACCAGTTTTAGGTGCTTATCTGTGGATTAGATCTTCGCTCTTCTGCGATGTTACGCAGCGTAGATTGGTAGTTTGTTACCGACGTTTCGGGAGAACCTATCGGTCTCATCTTCAAGGGTCAAGCAGTCGAAACGTGATTTGAACCCGCTGTCTTCCTGTTCAAAAGCGGTCATTATGCTCTGTTGTGTCTTTTATCTAGAAATACGTGATTTCTGAAGAATAATTGTCATTTTTCTTTGTTAGTCCTATGACTCACACGCGCATAAAGAGGTCAGAGAGTGAAGCTGACCTTTCCGTCTGTTACCAACATTAAGAATGCATCGATTTATGAATATGCCTGCGTATATATGTGGTGCTTAATTAAAAAGGGTTCAAATTTACCTTAACTTTATTTTAAGTCCTGTGAAAGCCACTAGAACTGTAAGGGATCTGGTCTGTATAATGTAGCGGCCGTAAGTCCCATTTGACCCTTATGGTCGGATGCAATACCTATTGTCTCATTTTACTGTCAGAGTCAGGCATAGTGCCGAAATATTCCATTACACTGTTACAGTCAGACATAGTGCCAAATGTCCCATTTGTCTGTTACAGTCAAGCATAGTGCCGGAATGTCCCATTTGACTGTTGCAGGCCGAGTGTCCCATTCGACTGTTACAGGCAGATATAATGCCAGATGTCCCATTTGACTGTTACAGGCAGACATTGTACCGGAACTTGCGCCATGTTACGAGTCTGAGGATGAAACGATGGGACGTCGCAACAAGGTGGCCAGCGATTTGCATCTACAGCGCAACAAGAGAGGTACCCGACTGTATTCGAAGGATGATTTCCGAGAACATTACTGCATCACCAGCAAACAGCTTGACGTGCTCGAGCGAGCACGAGGTTCTGGGCTTTTTGGGTGTCTTTCGAACTACCACGTGAGTTCTATGTATGCACGCCACTGCACAGATACTTCTTCCAAAATACTTTTTACCCTAGCACTGAACTCCAAAGTATATCCGCGAGCAGCACTCTACCGTAGCAAGCAGCTGGACACTCCAAAGTGATTTCTTTTCTGCATGCCACTGCACCCGTACAACAAAATTATATTTAGGACAACATTGTATTGCAAGGAGAATATCCATCAGCGGTGCTGTGTTATTAGTAAGCAGACAAACTCTCCAAGCACTTTGTTTCTTGATTCACGCCACTGTACTCGTGTAATAAAATTATTTGTTAGAACTGCATTATGCTGCAGGGAGGATAGATGTATGCCAGCAGCGGCATATCGGCTGCTTGATGGAGATTACTGCGAAATGATCGCGAACCAGGGAAACAAACATGAAATCAGCGCTCTTCTGGGATATTACGCGGCGTCGTGTGGTAATTGTTTACCGACGTTTCGGGACAACGTATCTGTCCCATCTTCATGGGTCAAGAGTCCGAGTAATCTTGACCAGTGAAGATGGGACCGATACGTTGTCCAGAAACGTCGATAAACGATTACTACACAACTCCGCATAATATCCAGAAGAGCGCTGATTTCATCAACATCGCGGCGGAAGCCTGAAAACAAACATGCAAGTTCATAAGGTTAAAAAATTTAAACAACCATTATTTATTCGTAGTGCCTGAACATAAGTAATGCCTATACCAAAGGCTACAAAGTGACAGTAATATTAATTTATTTGGATACAAAATTCTAATTCCTGCAGGTGTTTTGTCAGTATGTTTATAACAGACATTAAGACGGGTTTGGCATTAACTCACACGACTTTTTCATTCCCATTGACAAGTACAGTACTGTAGTGTATACGAAAATAGCAGATACAGTTGCATTCAGTGAAATGCCCCTCTGTGCCACAATTTACTTTCTCTGTTACATCAGAAAATGAAATTTGATAACCGACCTTTTTTTTTTATTGTGAGGATTGAAGTCGTCATGGCGGTGAGCATGAAGAATAACATCGTCTGGAATGTGACGCCGTGTAGCCTGTACAAATTTACCAACATGTCGGAGGAACCTGCTGCCTCCATATTCAGGGTGGGAGGGTTTTCTCTCTCTTATCCTGAAGATGGAGGCAATGCGTTCCTCCAAAAGGTCAGTAAATTTCCACCAGACTAAACGGCGTCTCAGTCTAAAACACGATATGTTTTAACCTGCGGAGTTATTATTAAAAAGCAGAAATAACCTTTCTTCGCCCGGTTTCCGTATCAGAGTATACAGGGTGATTCAGGAGGACAGGTCAATATTTTGTAAGGTGACAGTATCGGTCATTGTGAGAAAAAAAATCATTTGAATATGTGTCTAATTCTGAATGGTTACCGAGATAGAGCTCTTTGAAACCACAAATACAAATCATTGTGAATGGTAATAAAGAAAGAAAAATTATATACTTTTAATTTTATTTAAGTTTTTATGCATTGTTTACATAGCAAATTTCTTTACAGTTTAAAATATTTTCATGGCACGACAGCCCCTAATAAGCCAGAGCCTCCTCACTGTCGAGGCTTCACGATCACACTCAGACACACCACACTCGTTAGGACTCCCCTGGACGAGTGATCAGTCCGACGCAGAGACCTCTACCTATCAAAACACAACACTAACAAGAGACAGACATCCACGCCCTCGACGGGATTCGAACGTGCAATCCCAGCAAGCGAGCGGCCGCAGACCCACTCCTTGGACGGCGCGGCCACTGGGATCGGCTGATATTTCAAAATAAATGTTCCAAAATCCCAACTTCAACCTCAGTGCACTATGCAACTCGTGTGCGAAGATCGTGTGTTGTTCGTCTGAGTTGATCTTCACGTTTCTTTACGCGGGCAGCAGCATTCAAAATGCGAGCGAGCAATTCGTCTCGTGTATCCACCTTTGTTTTGTAAACTTCGCTCTTCATCCAACCCCACAAACAAAAATCTAACGGAATTAGGTCTGTAGACTCAAAGAACTCTATCCCGGTAAATTTTCAGAATTAGACACATGTTCATATGAACCGTTGCTCAAAATGACCGATACTGTCACCTATTAAAATATTGACCTTTCCTCGTGAATCATCCTGTATAGTAGTTAAAACTTCAAAGATATTGTAACTCTGAAATTAATAAATTGAATTTCTTCCTATAATTGAAATGAACTGTGAATTCCTGTTCGTTTCGCATTCAGAAACTCTACTGCAATCCCAACACGTTGCCTCAATATCCGTGACTACAATATATTAAATGAGTGCGAAGCAAACCGCATAATATCGTTGGGTTGCCAAGTTGCAAGTTGCTACTGCACGTTTCTGATACAGCCCTCCTGCTTAAAACAGAAGTGCAATTCCATTAAAATTACACATGTAACTGTGAACGGAACCAAATTATCTGTCCAAATTATGCAGGTCACCATTGTATTAAAGGGTATTGTATTAACTAGCGATTAGCGTGCTCGCCACTGGACCCAAGGTTCTCGGGTTCGATCCCGACCGAGGTCGATGGATTTTTAAGGGTGATAAAAATCCGGAGCACCACTTCCTTCGGAGGGGAAGTAAAACAGTCGGTCCCATGTCGTAGATTTACGGCATGTAAAAGAACCTTACGGGCATGAATAAAAATGTTACGTAAGCTAAATTCAAAGCCTCCATTTCTCACCCAAGTCTCCTGACTGCCTGCCAGATGGCTCTGGCGGACACATCAGGATCGATAGAACAGTAGCGCGGCTAGTTGGCCAGTCACCAACTGCCACGAATGCGCACGACTTAGTAACCTCGAAAAGAGGAGGCAAGAGGAGGCCGGGCCCCTATAGGGCTGTTGAGCCATGGTTATTATTATTGTATTAAAGGGAGCCGAGGTAACGTAGTTGATATAGGAGTAGACTAGGGGTTGGATGGTCCGGTGGTCGAATCCCGCTAGCGTTAAGATACTTCCCTCTTCTTCAAAACTCTCAGATCGGCTTTGGGCTCCACCCAACGTACCGAGGTTCTTTCCCGGGAGTAAAGCGGCCGGGGCATGAAGTTGACCACCCACCTCCATCTAGTGCTGAAGTTAAGAATGAGTGGAGCTATACCTCTCTTCTCCCGATATACAATCATGGCGCAGACAGGAAGATCTTTACCTTTAACATTATATCAAAACCCAGCATCACTTATGACAATTCGCTGCTTCTGTTCAGTTTAGGGCCTAGTGATTACTACACGTGCATGTGCTACCAGGTTGAACACTACAAGCACTGTATTTTTCCCACGCAATGTATTTAGCTCCATGTAATTCTCCGGAAAAACGGTGATTATTTCTTTCGCAGTATTAAAGATTGATCTTTCTAATGGAAAAACACTGTGTTCTCCGTGAGGTACGAATTTAACCTTTAAACATCATGTAGATTAATTTTAGGCTTCTAGCTGTTAATCTCCATCCTGTCATCGCGGAGACTCGGATTCGATCACGGGTCAGTCAATGTGAAAATTGTGGTGGATAAAGTGGCACTGAGGTTATTCTCCAAGTAATTCTGCTTCCCTCTATCAGCACCATTCCACCATTGCACCATACTCGTCTCGTTCTTATTACTACTCTTAAGCCGGGATTAGACGGCGCGATGCTCGTCGAGTGACGTGACGTGACTTGCTCGGCTAACAGATCGGAACAGAAAAGACAATCTGGCTACACGACGCGGCGCAGCTCGGCAAATGGGGGACCAGCGGCCTTGCTCGGGTAGTTTCGGCTCGGCTTGTGGAATAAGTCGTGTTGTTCTATGAACTTAAAAATGTCCTCGTTTGACCACTCCATTCTAGCCAATACCAAATGAGGGACAGAAAATTTCACTCTTCGCGCACCCCGACAGCAGAAAACAAAGACCAGACCTAAGTGTATAGAGACTTGGACGAGACTGGCTTGGCGCGTAGACTGCAAGCCCCGTGTAGCCGCAACAGCTGCCTGCGCCGAGTCTCTTTGAGGATCGTGAAAAAAACCGCTTCTGCGGCGATCCAACGAGCCTCGCTCGCCCAATCACAAGCCGAGCCGCGCCAGGCCGGATACACGGCGCGTTTGAATACTATTCTTTGTCAATGACGTCAGTTATGACGTAAAACGAGCCGAGCCACACGCCGTCTAATCCCGGCTGTACTAGAAGAACAAGCGGGCGAAACCTGGGAACCCGCAAAGAAAGCTGTGCTCTTCGAAGCACTGGTGACAAAGGTACTTTCATATCGCATAGTCTCAATGTTTAATGCGGGGCATACTTCCCCACAGAAGTTTGCAAAACTCAAACCATATTAGTGCCATACTTTTAAGCTTCTTATTTGGTCACATTTGTTGAATTTAACATAACTCTTTACACTGATTTCGGCTTATTATATATTTTTATAATATTTTTTGTGAAGTTGGGACCCCAACCATATACATGTATGGTGTGAAATAGTATTATGCAAATTGCATAATAATTTATTTTGTGTTTTATTTGCCTGACGTTGGCTTCATGTTAAGCCGAAACATTGCACAAAACTAACCAATATACAAACAGATTTTTGATTGGCGGTTAGTAACCATCTACGTATCTTCATCACAACGGGACTTTTATTATTATTATTATTATTATTATTATTTACTGCAATTGGGTTTTCACCCGGTGGCAGTAGTCCTTACACTAGTACACAAAATACAAATGGACATATAATATACATAAAAATAACAATACAAAACAAACTATACACAATTACAAAACAAAATACATACAGTAAATACAAGTACAAACATTAGAACACCGTACACATATTACAAAAACATCCACACCTTACAAAAGCATCCACTCCTTACAAAAGCATCACACCTTACAAATACATCCACACCTTACAAAAACACCCATACACATACAAAACAAAATACATACAGTAAATACAATTACACATATTAGAACACCGTACACACCTTACAAAACACCCATACACATACAAAACAAAATACATACATTAAATACAAGTACACCTATTAGAACACCGTACACACATTACAAAAACATCCACACCTTACAAAGCATCCACACCTTACAAAAACACCCATACACATACAAAGCAAAATACATACAGTAAATACAAGTACACATATTAGAACACCGTACACGCCTTACAAAAACACCCATACACATACAAAACAAAATATATACAGTAAATACAAGTACACATATTAGAACACCGTACACGCCTTACAAAAACACCCATACACATACAAAACAAAATATATACAGTAAATACAAGTACACATATTAGAACACCGTACACACCTTACAAAAACATCCACATCCACTTCCCATACAAAAAACAAAACTCGCTATCCAGTTCAACTTAACAGATATTTATCGTGAACACCCAGGCTAGTGAGAATTGCTTAAGCCCTGGATGACATCCATGCTCTAAACAGGCATACCAATTCGTCCGCTTTCTTTTTTGTCCCCCTTATGTACCTCAATTGTTATAATTTCAAGTTCATCGCATGAGCGTTACATATTGCTGCAAGCCGCTTAAAATACACGGACCATATTTTGCACACCCCTGTCTGACAGACAATTAAAGCCCTGTCATTTTGCAAAGTATTCCATACAGAACATTTCGTGAAACGTTGTGGGCTGGAATATTGATACTTGGGTCTACTGTGTCCTGTCTATCTACATGCAATTCACACCCGTTTTAGCTCTATGCTTTGGAGCATCCATCAGACGAATTAATGGACAGCTATCTGCATTTGACCACGAGTCTGATCAGTTAGGGTTTGTAAACTGTATGTACACATGCATGCCATGATGACCAGCGTTACGTTATGGATGTTCTCAGCAGTTATTTGTCCTAATAAAAAAAAAACAATTCAAAATGTATACCATTCTGAAGGTTTCTGTATTTACGAAGACACTTTGTAGTCTGGTAGCTGTTTAAAAATGTTACGTAGGTACAGATTATCTCCATCTTAGAACTACCGCGAGATTATTTATTGTCGCATACTAGAGCAGAAGTTCCATAACGTCGTACGAAATAGTATAAAACAGAAATATAAATGTAATGTCACAATATGTCCTCCACAGAAGTTGCTAACCACGTATCCCAGGACGGAGTCTCATATCCCAGAAGATAACAAGACAGGCAATGTAAGTACAACGTAATACTGAGGCGCGTTCGCGTAACCACCGTTGCCGTGTAAAAGCAATAAGTATTCCATATTATGAGTGTGTTCTGTAGCCTTAGTTATCCGGCATGCAAAGCGCATGCACCGTATTATATTGTTATCTGTGACCTGTCGGGCTGTACCATATTTGTTTCCACATATTTCATAAACGGTACTATCTTTGGAAAAAATAAAGGTATTGAATATAAAATGTGTGTTTTGATTTTCTCTACAACATTTTTCTTGAACGTTTCTCATTGTAAGAAGTGAGCGAGATTTCATAAATGTACTTAGTTCTTCATTGAAAGTACCCGTTATTCTTGTCAGATTTGCATGAAATTTGAAATTTCTCGTCAGATTTTCTAAAAATAAATATAAAATTTCATGGAACTCCATCCAGTGAGAGCCGAGTTGTTCAATGCGGACGGACAGAGTGACGAACGGACGGACGGCCAGAGAGACGGACAGACAGACAGATATGACAAAGGTAATAGTCGCTTTTCGAAATTTTGCGAACGCTCCTAAAAACGAAAAATCTTTAATGGTCTGCACTAGATAAGAAATATATAGGTTATGTGGTCATGGATGTCTTCTGTAACTAGGCGGTTACATTTCTTCACGCCATATTTAATTGTTACACCGCCATGAGTGCCTTCTGTAATTAGAGACTGGCATTTCCACCACACCAATTTTAAAGGTCATACCACCACAACTCTCTTCTGTAATCAGACACCAGATGTGATCACTATACCGCCATGTCTCTGTCGTCAGTATTACTTAAATCTCGAAGTCTTGTTTCAGGATAGTTCATGTCGCTCGCGGAATTCCCTGCTGTCTGTCTGTGTGAAACGCAAAGTACCAAGCGACGAAAATCTCCACGAACTATGCCGCCGCCCTGCTGCAGTGTACGCGCCGCTTCCTCGCTGGCCGCGGTACCCGCCTCCAGCACCGCCGCCTCCTGATATCTGCCACTACGACGATGACCTGGAATGGTCGTACTTCCGTCGCCGTCCCAGGATTCTCTGCAATGCTGCAGCTGCCACCACGGACCCCAAAAGGTTCACGTGGTTGTCGGAGGATGAGGAAGCGACTAGAATGGTGAGTGGTGCCTCCATAACTCGAGGCAATGTGTGAGAATGTTTGGGTCTAAACGAGATGAAGTAGCAGGAGGCTGGAGGTAATTGCACATTGAGGAGCTTCATGCTTCTTACTCTTCAAAAACTATAATTACGATTAAGATACTGAAAACAAGGGGGACAAGATTTGCATGGTATATAACATGCACTGAGAAAAGATAAAGGCGCATGGAGATTTGTTGGGGAAACATGAAGGGAAGAGCTGTTTTCGAAGACAAAGGCGTATGTGACACAATAATATTAAAAGTGATCTTCAGAAAGTAGTGCGACGGGCTGTTGTCTGGATTTATTACTTAAATACATGGAATAGTGTTGTGCGTTTCTGAATTTCATACTGAACTATAAGATTTGAGGTTCTCACGGCAGTATTAAAATTAGAATATTCTGGAAAGTGATTCCTTGTTGTTTGGCACATAAACACCTGTCTACCAAACTTCACGGCATCATATCACAGGAGACTGTACTGCTATAGGTGACAAACGGTCTGTCTCCACATACGGCAGAGATTTCTTGAGTACGTGAGAGCCCACTGGCTTCTAATGGACTCTGCTCCACTCAGTTGGCACGTCTGAGTTCTTGATGCTATCATATAACCAAGTTCGTCGCTAATAAAAAGAGGAAATAGTATCGTCAATACAAGAATCATTTTATTATAAATTATTTATTTATTTGCATAATCGCAGCTAGTTTTTGCCGTAGGCCATCTTTAGGCAAAACCGTAATTTAAAAATGTCAAATGCTGTATGAGCCTGAGGAAGACCTTTCCCTTTACATTTGTGTATACAATATATTTAGTTGGAATTAGTATATTTATACTTAATCTAGGAAGGTCTTTATAAAACAGCAATGTATAAAAGTATTAAGTAAAAGTTACGAGAATGACAAAATCTCAAGGTTTATCAAGTAATTTTTGGTTAGTTTTCAATACGCGAAGCCAATATTATGTATAGATATATTTAGTTGGACGTTTCTGTATTTATTTTCATTTCACGGTTCCTATGGTATTCTCTTCTTCGTTTAGTGTTCTCAGTCGTTATAAATTGGAGAGAGCATGACATAGTGTTGTGGTTTTTTGTATTAGGCCAGCACTCGTCTTGTGGACCCAGCTAAGGTCGTTGTCGCTACGAACTTCCCTTTCTTTCCAGTTCTCACTTATTTCACACAACAAAGAGATCGTGCCAAAATTCAGGCAGTTGGTTGCCGGCTTTTCACAGCGGAGACCCCCAGTCTAGTCCCATGGCCCTCCATGTGCGATGTGGTGTACAAAATGGCAGTAGGACAGGATTTTACCCGAGGAGCGTGTTGTCCACTGCCAGTCCTCTAAAGCACTGGTATTCAACCTGGGGTACGTGTACACCCGGGGGTACGCGAAGACATCTTAGGGGGTACGTAAAATAAAAAAAAATAAATATATTATTTCTTGATAAACACTGAATAATCAGGGCCAGATTTAGGGTTAGCCACAAGAGACCCGGACATAAGGACATGCGATTTGGGAGAGCCATTTTTTTTCTCTCTCTCTCTCCTTTATGCGAGTCTTATCTGGGGGGCTAGTTTTATTTTATTCCACATAGTGCTTATAATATATTTGTTATTTAATAGCTTGACCCTCCTTTTTCTCATTTGAAACTTATTATTTAATACATTATTTTTATGTAACTTATTTAACTTATTTTAGATGTAGGTTATAGACTATGTATAACTTGAATTATGCACCAACAACTTTGAGGTAAAAAGTTGAAGAGAAATTATATCTGGGGGTACGCGAACAAAAAAGGTTGAATACCACTGCTCTAAAGCTCCATCAACAGCTGGTATAGCAGGCTACGTCACAGTACAACTCAGTCACACTCTCCTACTACAAGTCTGCAGTTGAGATTGTGGTTCTCACAGCGATGACTGTGAAAAACATGCACCTTGGCCTTTGTTTTACGCCCAAGTTGTATTCCTGAAAAAGTGAACGTAAATCAAAAATAATATCCGTATCAGAAATATGGGGCTAGTGTAGCAGAAAGCAGCCAGCCAGAAGACGTTAAACCGAAAATGACAGGGTGTACATTAGTAAGTGGTGTAAATTGATAAAGGGCGTTAAAGCAAGGGTTACTACTGTCTTCTGAGCTGTGACGTCATGTAATGTTTCCATCAGTTAGGAAGTCAGTCTGTCTGTCGGTTCGCCAATCGTTAATTCGTATTTATTTCGAACTGAAGAGGAACCACTCCTACCCATGAACCCCGATCGGGAATGCTGGCTTTCTGCGTATCACCTTTGTTCGTGGACTGACATGCTATTGATTCTGTTGCATTGCTTCACAGCACTCTGGTACTTGTAATTAAGCCCTTATAAATAATGAATTTGTTTAGTTTAATTAGTACATGTCAATCGACTGCATCGGCCCACGGACCGGAGGGATCCTCGTGTGCTCATTGCCTTTCAAAGTCACGAGTCAGGCGAGCCGAAGCGACCCAACTTCATGCGCAGAATAGACTGCGCACTAAAGACATGCAGAACGTCACGTCCGCCAAGGGCGTTTTCAACACCATGGTCGCAGCACCTGTCATTTGTACAGATAGTTCATTAGTAAGCTAATTATTCGGCGAGGTTGTCAGTTATTTTCGTCAGGTTATCAGGTATTCTTCAGTCAACTAATCACTAATTAGCCAGGGAGTCAATTAAACATGCCTAGTACTTGTAACAAATGTAAATTTGTCACTGTCCACACGGCGAGGGCATAAGGGGAGTGGAGGAAAAACTCCACTTAATCTTAACCTCGCATTAAATGGAGGTGAGTGGTCAGCTTCACGCCTCGACCGCTGTACTCCCGGGGAAAGAAACCCCAGTTCCTATTGAATACGAGGCAGTGGCAGTTGGGGAGCAGAGCCGGTCTGGATGTTTTAGAGATGTACCACCAGGTTTATGACTCGCCACGGCCTGGCGCAATTGGTTGAGGCACTGTGCTACAAGCCGGAAAGTCGCGGGTTCGATTCCCGATAGTGTCATTGGAATTTTTCATTGATATAATCCTTCCGGTCGCATTATGGCCCTGGGGTCGACTCAGCCTCTAACAGAAATGAGTACCAGGAATATTTCCTGGGAGGGGGGGGGTAAAGGCGGCCAGTGCGCAAGTCTGACAACCTTCCCACCTTCATGTGCCGATTGTCTTGAAATCTGGGAGCCTGAACCTCCTGGAACTCTCAGGGGCTGTCTAGGCCTGTGCAGGGATTGCTTTACCTTTTTTTACCACCAGGTTTAACATCCATAACTCTCAGCTGTCACAGTATTTGTTTGTGTGTGTTGCTCATGATTAGCGCAATCGGAAGCAAATTGTTATCATACAATATTAACCTGACGCTCTTTGTGATGGGGATGTAGAGTTTGCTTTGCGTTATCAACTGAGTTGTTAAATATTATGTACATGAATTGCATGTTTTATAGGGGTATTTATTTAGACAGTAATGTACTGAAGCAATTAGCAGGTATAACGCTGCTATTCGAATGTTTGAAACCTGCCAGAAGGAATCACTGTCACTTTTATGGTGGGTCTCGCTTTCCTATTGATAATGACTGATCATCGCGCACGCTCTCATGTCAGAAACCTCAGACATGCTCCATTCATATTTACTGAGTCCACAAACTGCCTACCCATTACGTATTGATTGATATTTGGCAATCTTCATGTAGCTATATCTGACAGCTGAAGTACTCTTCATTCATTTGACAGGCTGTTAGCAATCCTGTGGTTTCAAGGGACTCATTTAACGTCCGTTCTAACATTAGCTGCCTAAAGTGTTATTCATTTGTTTGTCTTTACTTAAAAACTTTTTAGTGATTTAAATTATATAGCGTAGAATAATAGGATGATTAGTGAATAATTGAGTGGACAGAGTGGGGAAAGAATTGGTCGTTGTCTGATTTGAGGTAATGTTCCGGCACATTCCTGGAAGACCTGAGAAAAACCACCGACATCTTTCATGGCAGTCGGTCTCCGGAGAGGTATTTGAAACTGGGACCTCAAAAAGTAAGAAGCAATTGATAATCACTTAAACCGAGCCATTAGACCTAAGAGCTGTCGTCATTTTCATCATCATCATCATCACGTTCTGGTTAAAAGAAATAAAAACCTTTCCTTCCATCTTTCTGTCATACGCCAGCCACTGTTCATCGCCTCACATTAGTAGACTGGATTTTCAGGCATTATTCCCAACTTTTCTATTCATCTGTGATTGTTTTTATTTCTGTACTAGTATGAAGCCCTTTGAGACTTCATAAAACAATTTGGCATTTCCCCTCAGTAGCTATGATTTCCACAGATAACCATTCCAGTGACTCACTCTGACAAGAATAAAGGGTTCTTTACATGA
Organism: Reticulitermes speratus; assembly: GCA_021186555.1. NCBI lineage: Eukaryota > Metazoa > Arthropoda > Insecta > Blattodea > Rhinotermitidae > Reticulitermes > Reticulitermes speratus. Next base: position 36,330,663 of record JAJKFL010000013.1, read on the forward strand.
AGGCCTATATACATTTATGATATTATCTGGCCAAATATTCTTTAGAATTAAGAAATATTTCGGACAAAATGTGTAGACAAAATCAAAACACACACTTTATGTTCAGTGATTGTTTTCCGTAAATCGTGCCTTTTGAGATAATGTGGAAAAATATGGTAGAGGCAGACAGGCCACAGATGACAATATAATAGGGAGCATGCGCTTTGCATGCTGGATGACTAAGGCTACAGACACACACGTAGAATATGTAATACTTATTGCTTTTCCACGACAATAGTGGTTAGGCGAACGCGCCTCAATGTTACGTTTATACGTACCTTGACTGCCTGTCTTGTTACGTTTTCGTGTCGGTGTAAATGACGATTCCGTTCTTCTGGGAGTAAAACCGGGTCGCTGGATAATCGGTTCACGACCTTTCGAAACAAAGTAGTGGACTCGTCTTTAAGGGTCGAAATGTACTAAGAAGGATTTTCTTGAGCTGAAGGCACTGCATTTTCTCGAAAGGTCGGTAACAGATTACCCGTTGACACGTTGTCATATCCCAGAAGAACGGAGTCTATAGCTCGCTTTATTGGTGTGTATGTGTATGTGTGTGATAGGAATCGATTCCGTACTTCCAAAATGAGAGCCGTATTGTATTGCATTGTAACAGCGTCCATCGTACCCTCCACCTCGTGTCTCATCACACGACACTATTGATTTCGCCAAACAAATATATTTCTACCTAGGTATTAACAGACAGCTTAATTATTTATTTTTGGATTGCACTTTGATGCACACTGTGTGACAGGCCACAAGTGCGTTTGGTTCGCTCGCCGAGCACGCGGCCTCACATCTAAAACTGAAATTACTGGGCAGTAAAAGTACACAATGGTTATGAAAAGTGATCATGTGTAATGAATCCTGCGGTATACAACCTGTTAGCTCAGTTTCGTTAAAGTGTTTTATATCAAAACCATCTTTCTCAAACCTACTTAAGACTCTGCGAACTTAAAGATGGGTGCTGAGGTAGTGACGGCAGTATAGTGACTATGGTACAGGCTAGGCCAGTGGTGTTCAAACTTTTTTGTTCGCGTACCCCCAGATATAATTTCTCTTCAAATTTGTACCCCCAAAGTTGTTGGTGCATAAATTCAAGTTATACATAGACTATAATCTACATCTAAAATAAGTTAAATAAATTACATCCAAAATAATGTATTAAATAATAAGTTGTAAATGAGAAAAAGGAGAGCCAATCTATTAAATAACAAATATATTATATGCACTGCGTGGAATAAAATTAAACTAGCCGCCCAGATAAGAATCGCATAAAGGAGAGAGAGAGAAAAAAATGGCGCTAGCAAATCGCATGTCCTTATATCCGGGTATCTTGTGGCTAACCTTAAATCTGGCCCTGATTATTCAGTGTTTATCATGAAATAATATATTTCTTTAATTTCACGTACCCCCTAAGATGTCTTCGCCTACCCCGGGGGTATGCGTACCCCAGGTTGAATACCACTGGACTAGGCGATAGGGAAATCTGGGTTCGTTTTCCGGCAGTAGCAGATTTTTCTCTTTTTAACAGCGCCAAACAGGCTGTCGTATCCACCCAACGGGTATCAGGAATTTTGGTAATGTTTCCGAGGCATTAATTTGACCTCTCACCTTCATCTAGTGCCGAGGTTAGGAATAAGCCATTAGTGGCGTTGAGCGTGATGAAGTACAGGGCCAACTTTGCTTTCCCGAAAGATGATATCAGTAAAGAAGTTTTGACATCGAAAAATGGAGAAAGAGCGCCTGCCACAGTTGGTGTAGTGTTACAGAAGGAGTGATGGGACTTACAACGACCAAAACGCCGATGGAGAAACAAAAGCGATCTTGGTTTCTTAAGAAAAGGTCTTAATGACCCAGCCAGTCAGTGTATAGGATAATGATTGAGAACATTAATCTTATAGGTCACATTATATTTTGAACCAGGTTGTCTGTTAAATATGGAGATTCTGCGATTCTATTTTTAAAAGAAATTACAATTCGATAGTTCGATGTCTTATCACAGTAAGGTGGCAGCTCGGTGCGATAGCGATGCTAGCGCCACGGTTTCCATTTACCTCTTCCTAGTCCTGTGCTGTCATTTTATATGCAATTTCCGCTAATCTTGTCTCTACTCGAGAAGTCCCCGTGGTACCAGAACCGTTTAAGGAAATTACGTTCACGATGGGAGGAAAATGGCTATATTGCATTTTGGAAGCGACAAGGAGGACATAGTAACTCAGATTAGTTCTCAAACGTATGCACTGTCCTGTGCACGTGGAAACGCTGAGGTAACGTATGGTTATGTAGTGGTACAAGATTTTTGCAGAACCTTCTGAAGATGGAAGAAACAAAGAACAAAGAATGAATGAGAGACAAAAAGAAATAAGGAAATAAATATGGAAGAAACGAAGGAAGGAATGAAAGAAATAAGGAAATAAGGGTAGAGATACTACGTTTATAAGGAAAGAGAAAAATTTGCGGCTCTGAAATTTCCCAGGCTGTGCCCGCTGGACCATCCAGCAAAGGTAGGCTGGAGCCTAGAAAGAGCTTTGGCAAGTGAAGAAAGCAAAGTAAAGGGATGTGAAATTTCTGGAGTATGCAGCACAGGAAATAAGTTGAACATTGTAGCACTTTGGGGTATTCGATGGTGCAGTTGGTTAAGGCACTGCGCTACAAACCGAAAAGTCACGGATTCGATTCCCGATGGGATCATTGGGATTTTTCATTGACTTAATCCTTGCGGCCCAACTATGGCCCTGGGGTCATAGTCTGGCCCCCAGGCCCTGCACAGGTTTGTACAGGGATTGCTTTACCTTTTTTGTAGCACTTTGGATAAGTTTTGAAGTACGTGTCTAGAGGAATGCTCTGTACCGAAATTGTTATAATGTTTTTATCGTTGGGACGGAAGAGCTAAATTGGAGGGCTGCATGAGGATTATGCGGTGCAACGTGAAATTTGGACACCAACTTAACATTTGGTCTAGTGCCAAGGAAAGCCACGCAAAACCCTGATCGAGATGGCCTGTAGGAGGACGTTCTGGTCGCATGCTGACTTCTAACCAACTGTCAAACACTGAAACACACGAAAACCAGCGGCAGTGCCTACATGCACAGTTGGTTGTTTTCCATAAGTTGGATGTGTAACGAGCCGTTTGAATGGCTCTGCTGCGTTACTCTTTTTGTAGCAGGAATATTACGTATCTAAATAATGTATAAAAGTCTACTCTCCAGTATAAAAACCAGTCCATCACTGCTATACAGGGAACTAATGGCTGCTTACTGTGACAATTATACAGAACATATAAACACATTGTGTGGACAAATTACAAAGCCCTTCATTGTTAAAGTAAATGGTATATACAGCACGAGTATTTACCAGTATGCTTTAAGGGATGAAACACAAAAGGGGCCGTACATTTTAGGACCGTTCGCAAAATTGCAAAAAAGCAACTATTAGCTTCGACATATCTGTCCGTCCGCATGGAACTACTCGGCTCCCAATGAATAGATTTTTATGAAATTTTATATTTGAGTATTTTTCGACAATCTGTCTAGAAAATTCAAGTCACATTAAAATCTAACAAGAATAACGGGTACTTTACATGAAGACCTATGTACATTTATGATAATATCTCGCTCAATTCTTCTTAGAATGAGAAATGTTTCAGACACGGTTATAGAGAAAATCAAAACACACATTCTGTGTTCAATGCCTTTTCTTTTCGAAAATCGTGCACTTTATGGGATAATGTGGAAAAATGTTGTGGAGACGAAATAGGCCACAGATGAGAATATAATACGGCGCATGCGCTTTGCATGCTGGATAATTAAGGCTACGGACGCACGCTCAGAATATGTAATACTTATTGCTTTTCTACGGCAACAATGATTACGCAAACACGCCTCGATATTACGTTTATACGTACGTTACCCTTCTTGTTTTAGAGTATTAGCATTTGCACATGGTAACTTCATTCAATAATTGTATGGCACCATCCTTTTTTTTTTTGTACAATGGCTAGGCTAGCAGTTCTGAATTGTGGGTAAATATATCCCTCAGCGGAACGTGAAACGTCATCACTGTGCACATGAGACAGGCTTGTCTCATTCGAAACGAAAGGGCCTGAAAGAATGTCTTGACAAACTCTTTACATTCTTCACAATTGTGAAACTGAGACCTAAACGGCCGAAACATGTAGTTCTGCAAACAAATGAAAATAGTTGTGTTTGGACGGATATTTTCTTGATTCTGTATAAATAACACAACGGAATGACATCCTTTAAAAATTTACCGAATTTATCTCAAAACTCACGTTGATAAAACAATGCGAGGAGAAGGAGGAGGACATTACTTGTCTTTATACATTTTTCTCATATTTTTTATGTCTTCTCTGTCTTGTTGAGTGGAATCTTGTAGAGCAGACTTGGAAAGAAGTTACGTATGTTATTCCATTCAGTGCTGCTTGAGTATTTGGTTTCAGGGAATATAACAGGTCTCCAGTATTCTGTGCGTTTGATCTGGTCCAGCAGTCGCAGTACAATCACTCCGTCTTTATTGTGCTTCCTTTCATTGTCGTTAATCTTACGCGGTTGAATATGGTTTATGTATGCTGGTTGGCTCGTCAGCCCGGAACGTAGTTATTTTACTATTTAATGCGTAATCCAAATTCTCATAATTAATTCATAACTGTCAGTATGTTCAGTGCTTTTGTGGACGCAGATGAACGTCGAATCAGGGTGTCTTTCGTGCTTCTAAAAACGACAATTTTAAATGTGTTGCATGGCTCCCTATCATTTGACTTCATACAAGTCGCCCCATTGATGACAATTTCCAGTCCTCTAGGTGTCAGAGGAAATCGCATCTTTGCTTCTGTGAATTCTGTTAGCACTAAAACGGATGGTCTAATACGTCTGTAAGTCACAAAATCAGGCAGCCTTTCAGCCACAATTCTGAATGTCTCGCGATTCCTATTTCTAAGCATTAAAGCTATTTCATTTTTCGTACAAACCAGTTTCATGTCAATTACCCACTTCGGCTTACACATCAGGCAAGTCGATCCGTGCTTCGAATCTCAGATTGGACTGTTACACAGTATATACGAGATAATACAGTGATTGGGCTACAGGATGGACGACCGCGGAGGCGAAGTTGGATTCCCGGCAGGCATACGAGATTTTTACTTTCTATAGTGTCAAATCCGAACCTGGGGCCCGCCCATCCTCCAGTCCAATGGATATCGGGGGATGCTTTGCCCGGAGATAAAGCGACAAGGGCGTCAAACTAAACAGTCACATTCATTTAATGCAGAAGTTAAGAATACGTAGAACTATACCTGCACTCCCCCATACGTCTTCATGTCACAATGCATAATTAAGCACTCCAGTGTACTGTATGTGAATAATAATTAATAATACATTGAATGGTCATGACAGTGATTGATTGATTGCACTATATTATGTCATTGTCCTTTAATGCAAACGCACGACGTTTTTGGACTTCACGGTGCTTCCACCTTCAGGTCATTAGATTATTTTTATTTTCGGTATTGACTGAAACGGTCGAAATCGAACCCGGAACCCCATGATACTATTCAGTAACACAGTACTCTGACTGAACGCCAGAGTCAGTCTGGAAGCCGTTGAGAAGAGAAACGTCTTTTTCCCTTCCGGGAATTGAACCTCGATTCCTCGGTCATCCGGTCAGCAGTCCAGTCAATACATAGCCTACACTATTGCGGTTCCATTATAACAGCAACCTATAACATAGCTTGTAGTAGTATTAATATACACTATGTATTCGTTCATTCTTTAAGTAGACAAATCCGTCCTGCGACAGGCCCATAGCCCCTTGCAAAGCGAGTTCTCCACAGAGTGCGATCTAGTGCTCCAGTATCTTCTCTTTTTCTTAAGTTTATCAAATAGCTGCTTACATCTTCTTCCTCGTCTTCCCATCTCTCCTATCGTTCTTTATAATTTACACTGTGTATTCTTATAATAATAAGAGCAGTGCCATAAATGTAAATTTTGTTCATTTAATTGTATTGTTACATTACATAATTTACAATTAATAATTGACCCACCAGTTACACTTTTAGCATAAGTATATATATATATATATATATATATATCCACGTGTATCCATCAGAACAAAGTTTATTTTTTGTGGCAGAATGCCTTCCTAAAAAATGCAAGAGTAAAAACGACGAGAATAATACATTCTTATCTTTCCCTTTTCTTCTGCTATATTTTCCTCCTCAAACATAGACTAAAGCTGTCTGCGAGTTCGCGAACAGCAGGAAGTAACATGAGCAAGGAGAAATTTGCGTAATGAGGAGCTTCATGACTTGTACTCTTCATCAAATAGCTTTGACATGATCGAATAAAGGCAGATGAGATGGGCGGGGCATGTGGCATGCTTAGGAGAGAATGTAAATACATAGGGGTTTGTGTTAGGAAACCTGAAGAAAGTAGACCACTTGGAAGATCTCACCGTGATGTGAAAATAATATTAAAATGGATGTTAAAGAAGTAAAGTGGAAATGCGTGGACTGGATTCATCTGGCCAAGTACAGGGAGCATTTAGAGGACTATTGTAGCGCGGTAATGACCCTTTGGGTTTCGTTAATTGCCGGCATTTTTAGACTAGGTGCGTGACTGCGGGCTTCTCAAGAATGAGTTTGCTGCGTGGAGTTACTTTTCTTTTTCCTCCCTCTTTCTCTTTCTGTTTCTGCTTGTGGTATTCTTCCTCCATGTACTTTCTTGTCCTCTCTTCTTCTTTCCTTGCTTTTATTCATCTGAAAGTATTTCCATTCCTTCTTATTTAATGTTCTGACTTACTCGTTCTTCCTCAAATCTGGAACGGGCATTAAGCTAAAGGTAAGCAGTATGCCATGTAGATGTATGGAGGGAGCAGAGGTAAGGTACGTAATCTCGCACCATGTGGATATGTTTGTGCAGGAAAGACCTCGCTCCATACTGGACGGAGATTATGACGGAATCCTCCGTTACCCCCGCCGGCCAGGATCGTGTCTGGCCCGCTACCCCACCCACAGCCACTACTTGAGTTACAGTACAGAGTTCCTGGCAGGACCATGCCCTGCGCACCCCGACCTACCGCCGCCTCCACCGCCTCCACCCATGCCCACCTCCACGAGGCGCCACCCCCACATCGGACCAAGCACGTCAGCTTCGCCCGCTCCCACACTCTCACCTCGTTTGACGACGCTGTGAGTGGTAAACCATTGGTGGTCGCCCGCAGCCAGGAGAGGCTCATCGGAAAGAAGAGCATGGGCGACAACAGCAGCAGCAAGCCGGCTCCGCGCTGAGCGAATCGCCTAAAGTCGTCATCATGGGTGAGTGAACTTCACGATTTAATTCTAATTTATTTTTGCCTGGATAATTTATAGCATTTAAACGTGTTAGGAAATTTTGATACCGGAAAATGCATAACAAGCTAAACAGAAGCTCGCTAGTAGGCAGTACTCTGCACCACACACCATTGAAAACTATCCATTTAATATTATCCTCCCATCTACTCCTTGGTCTCCCAGATTGTCTCTTCCCTTCAGCTTGTTCAGTTCCCTTGTCTCGTCTGCTTCTTCCGCCCTTATTTAAGTGCCCCAGCGGTATCAGTCGAGCAGTTCAAATTATGAAATCTCTCGTTAGGCCTACGTAACTTTCTGCAATACTTTGTTAGGTCATCTCAATTAAGTCCAGATATTTTTGCTTAATTCTTTATTCTCGAACACCCAAAATCCATTTTCTTTCCACAGCTGTTTAAGAATTTCCCTGTGTGGAAAGGTAACGATAAGAAAGGTTTTGCTTATGTCAATTTTACACCAATATTATTGACAAATATCTTTGTAAAACAGAGTCTAAAGGCATTCGTCTCAACTAAGGTGGATTGAATTTGTTTTGTGGATAACTGAATTCCATTTCATTTGTTTCTGAATACGATTTTGTAGTTGCGGTGATTAACCTTCAGGTTTCACATAACAAAGCATATATCAAGTCCCATCAGCAGCTCGGTGAAGACATACGTGTAAGTTACCTACGCTTTTATGAAGGGTTAATTTGGCGGGTTTAATTGTTGCAATTATGGGTGATTTCAGGCTTCGACCACGGTGTAAATGAGATCTGCGCTATTCTGGGATTTTACACAGCGTATATTGGTAGCTTGTTACCGACGTTTCGGGATAACCTGTCGGCCCCATCTTCAAGGGTCAAGGATCCTTTTTTTCTCTCTTTCTCTATCTTGTACTTTTTCTTTTCCTTCCTTTCTTATTTTTCTTTTTCCATTACGTCCCCGCTTCCTGCACCTGGCGGTGCCTTTATGTTCCGGGGCCATTTTACCTCAGATCACCCCTAGGCAAATCACTTCCTTTCTCCCTTCCACCTCCTTCTTGCTCCACTAACCCTATTGGCTAGCATCACGTTTGTCAGAATCAATCACCACCCACACCATTTCCAATACAACAGCGTACCTAACTGTTCCCGGCGTTTTTCTTCGACTGCTGGGCCCTTGAAATTGGACCTATCGGTTGTCCCGAAACGTCGGTAACAAACTACCAATCTACGCTGCACAAAATCCCAGACGAGCGCAGACCTTGGTACAATTATTGACGTACACAAATGCAAATAACCTACTTTCCTTTTCGCAGAGAAGGTCAAACGAGCACCTATGAAGACGCAGGCTACTCAGACGGAAGTGTGTTTGGGGCGCAAGCCTCTAGCACCAAACTACCTGTCATTGAGCCCTCGGACCATCCATCGAGTTCGTATGGTGTCACAAGGGGCGCAGACCAATGGAAATAACACCACTCGTCGCCTAATGAAGAGCTACTCAGAAGCTGGTGAAAGGTTTGGAGTCGTATCTTCTGGCGGCGTTGGCGCCGGCTACCCATATCACTACCCCATGGACACATACGACGATATGAGACGAGGATCAGAACACGAGCCGCTACATCGGACACAGTCCGAGGAACCACCGCGATCACCGTTCCTCGTGACTACGCCTCCCGAAAGTCTAACTAACATATCCCAAATTCAGGCCTCCAAAACCAATGGGCCTTCCGCAGTCACGGATACGTTACAGACTCCAGCGCAACAGACGGAGCCAGCAAAGAAGAAGTCCTCTAAGACATACAAAGAAATTTTCATCGACTTCGAGCCACAGGGGTTGGAACGGCGGGGTAAAAAGCGAGTGCTCCAAAAAACGATGTCGGAAGGTGAGATGTAGTTAGAACTGTTTGCAGCTCTTTATACATTCCGTACATTAAGGTAACTGACTGACTGACTCTGATTCATTCATTCATTTTTAAGATATTTAACAACTTTGTTTCAACTGCAAACATTAGACCTTTATAGCATCGAAAGATATTAAATATAATATAATAACATATATAAATACGTCTAAATATATTATATAAATATATATAAATATATGACTATTATATATATAAAATTTTGAAAGAGGAATTCATGTATATTTTAAGATAGCATCTCAAAATTTGCCCTGAGAGGATGAGAAAATCTAAAATACCTGCAGTTACGGTAGCCGAGGAACCCTAGATTCAACGTGGATACATACCAAGGAAGAAGCCAAATAACTCTAGTGGTAATTGAAATTTAAGCTGTTTTGACACGCATACAAGCAGTATATATAAATATATATATATATATATACACATACAGTTTCACTTTCCTACCCCAAAATGTTACGAGAATTCTTTATTTCAGCTCTGCTAGAAAAAAAAATCCCAGTCTCTTATTACAAAGAACTTTCCCAATAATTTTGAGCATCCTCTCACTGTGCCGGCAATGTTAAAACGTTCTTAATGAAACTTTCGGGAAGGTTGGATTGGTCGAGGAGGACCTATGAATTGGCCGGTCCTTCACCCGACCTCATGCCTCTGGATTTTTTCTATGGGGTTTTATGCTTCGATTGATCACATTTGAACATGGACGACATTTCAAATATTATCAGTAATTCACGAATATCTAAATAATATTGTAATGGATTAGAGCAGACTGAAACTTATGCATGTAATGCTTGTATTCTTACCAAACCGAGCCCATTATTCCAATTACCAATAATATTATTGGACTTACTTTGGTATATTTATTTCGGGACATCCTGTTTATATCCTCTCTGATCTAGTTGCTAGACGATCGTGCTCGAGTTACAGTATGAAATAGATTAATGCCCGCGGCTGATCTTTCCTTGAAAACTTTAGTTCATAAAGCATTTACCTTTCGGCGTTATAGCGGTAAATAATACTAAATTGATCAAGGAAATATACATTCAGAACATTATCAGAGATTAGCTAACAGTCTTCTTATTTCAGATGGTTTGTTTTAGAAAATGAGAGCGCAACGAGCCTTTGATAGTTATTGGATAAATATTGAAGTAAGCGTGCTGTTTAATTACTTTCCTGAAGACGTTTGCTTCATGTATTTCGTAACAACAGACGTTATTTAAATATTTTCATAGATTAAAAGTGTTTACATACGTACTTTAATTATGATTTAATACAAGTGGAAGAAGGTACTGCAAAAATGTAATAAGGAATACTTACATATTCCTGGTATAATAAAATGAAATAATTTAGAATTCTTGGGATTAATATCGTGCTAAGAGAGATCTGATCTTCCATTATTCTTTGCAGGAATTTAATTTGTGGCATGGAGCATGGGATGAATAGTAGCATCGTAAGAAAGACATACCTTAGACCTTTGTCTTTGAATTACAGAAACCCCGGGAACCTTCGCGAAATATACACCCTTCTGAACTTCATTCCTATATCGCCTTCTTCCTTATTTCTCTATTGTTATTATTTTCCTTTGTCTGTTCTTAGGCGCGTTCGCATAGTCACGAAGAGAGACTATTACCTTCGTCGCGTCCATCCATCCTTCTATCTGTCCGTCTCGCCGCGTGTATGAAAGCGGCTCCCACTGGACGGATTTCCGTAAAATTTGCTACTGGGGACTTTTATGAAAATCTGTCGATAAAATCCAAATTTGGTTGAAATCGGACAAAAATATTGGGCACATTACGTGAAGACCTAAGTATGTTTTAGTGTTGCCGGCGAAATTAAATCGCCATTCCCTCTCTTCGAGTGATATGGTATCAGGCTGTTAGGATAGTCGAGGAGGTATAAATATTACGCGAACCCGCCACAATGTTCCATTTTACGTAAAGTAAAAACTAAAGTAAAATTTCATCCTATAACCAGCCATGAAATCCCAGAAGGGGAGTATAGAGGTACAGCTCTACTGTTTCTTTAACCTCGGCATTAGACGGGGTAGGTGGTTAACGCCACGCCCGGCCGCTTTACCCCCAGGAAAGAGTCCCAGTACCCATTGTACTGGAGGCTGGTTGGGTCCCAAGGCCGGTCTGGACGGGTGCAGAAAACCTCGCTCCCACCGGGATTCGACTCCTGGATTGTCCATTGTCTACCTTCTTAAGATTCTCTGGTTTTATTGATTTCTCCTCCTCCTTCCTTTATTTCGTCTTTTGTTTATTAAATCTCTGATTTCATCACTCACCAGCCACACTCGGTTTTAGGCTAGGAGCCCGGACAAGTGACCAGTATGTTTGACACTGTGTTTCCTCTGCAGGCGAGATCCTTTTGGACAGTCATCGCGGAACCTCGTATAACAGCTCGATGGACGTGGACCTGTTGCCAGATACGGGCCCTGAGGGACCAGAAGGTGAGACGGACCTACAGGCGGACAGCGACTATGGGTCGTACTACCCTCACCACATGGAGATCACGAAGGCTACATGGAGCCCCTCGAAAAGCGGTCGTCCTCACTGTTCTCGTCGACACCAGCTGACCTAGAAACAGGAGGAACCAGTCCTCCACTGGCGGAGGATCAGCAGGTAAGCCTTCATACATTTTTATCTTAAAATTCGGGATCCACTCGTGAAATGCTTGCATGTATGTAACCAAAATCACCCCGACAGAGGCAAGAGAATTTTGTGTTCTCCAAAGATCCAGATGAATCTCTGAGGCCTACCCTGCCTCCTATTCAGTGGGTACCTGGGCTTTTTCTGCAAGGGTAAAGAGGCCTGAACGTGAAACTGACTGCTCACCTCCACCTAATACCGATGTTAAGAATGAGTGAAAATATACCTGCAACCCCCCCCCCTTCCCATATGCCTTCATGGTGTGTGTAGAGACAAATTTACCTTTCATCCCAAAACTCTGTACAGCACTGAGAAAGGATATTCAGGCACACCAATTCGCATTTTGTTTAACGACAATTTTAGTTCAGTCACGAAAGACATACAAGTATCTGTATTAAAGCTCCATAAATTACGGAGTGTTCCTTTTATCATGTCCCTGAACATGGTAGCTGTCATAGGATATCCCGGTGGATGCAGGGTTTCTGTGTGATTAAGCTATCTTGCTCGGGGACACGATAAAGTGGAGGCGCTGTGTTACTCTCTCGCCACCGCTCGCGGAGAGTCTGCGGGTTCATCTAATGGAATTTTCATATGATTCCATTATTCAAGGAACTTATTCGCGGCGGCACTATACACGTATTTTTATTTACCCAAAAGACCTCTCATTTCACGCCCCGTGGAGAATGCATAGGAACATTTTTTCCCTTTTATGAAACCTAATGTAATTTAGCTGTCGTAGAGAATGTGCCAGTAACATATACCTTTGGGCATTTAGTTTGCGATATGATGCCGTGTCGAGTGGTAAAGTTAGCGACATTAGACTGCATAACTGTGATCACAGAGACAGCAAGCTTCTCCGAGGTGTCGGTAATCATTAGCCAAGTGACACGGCGTCATAATCCAGAAGAACTAAGTCTTTATCGACACTGCTGTGATAACCTGAAAGCTCGCATACATACATATGTTTTTTTTTCTGTTATGAAGTGTCGCCCAACATACAATCCAAAACTCATACAAAACTGCATATTCATTTGTCGCTGTTATGACGTTAGTACGATATGCAAACCTTCCGGTATAGCCAGTTTGTTTGCATATAACGGCACATAACCTACGAGCCGCTACCCTCTGACACTCTATGCCTATATCTCTTAGTATCTGTGCATCTGACTGAACAGTTTGGGCAGAAATTTGCATTTATATACCTAGATCACAATTCACAACCGACTCTATGTGGGTACGTGTATAATATAATACTTTGTATAGATATATTTAATTACGGTGATCGAATCCCGGTGGGGTGAGATTTTCCATGCCGTCCAGAACGGCCCCGAGGCCCAACCAGCCTCCTGTAAAAGGGGTACCGGATCTTTCCCGGGGCTTGACGATGACCACTCACCACCTTCTAGCGCCAAGTTTGCGAATGGGTGGACCTATACCTTTGCCTCCCCGCTGTGCCTGCATTGGCATGTCATGGGGTGACCTTTGACCTTTACAGTTATATGGGGGTTTTTACATGATGACGCGTGAGTGACTCGTGTCGAGAGAGAAAAAACTCCAAGTTTGCAATGTTGCAAGCATCTCCTTGAGGTTTGCTGTCTTTAATCTGCCACTACATGATCAAAAGTTCTATCTTACAGCATAGCAACTCTGCGCAAAAGTGTGCTATTCGCCGATTCTGACTCGAAATAATAATACCTTAAAAACAAGCCAGTGGGTTTAATGTGCATAATATGATAATCGTGTGCGTTATCTTCAGCTTATAAAAGCACAAAGTAAATATTGTTACATTGTGTAAGTAGCGAGATATTCATATATCTGAAGTGTCAAAACCTGTCTTTAATTTGACTGTTTTACATTTAACCCTTTGCTACCGCACAAACATGTCACCCGCCGTCTTGTTTTAACCACAGAGTAGTAGACAGTGAGTCAGTCCTATAATTTATTTCTAAGTCATTCAGTAATTTATAAATTCGATCAAAATGTTGGTTTGTTAATTAGCTGTATTTAATTATTTAACTTCACAATATTGCAGGTAAAGGTGAGTTTCGCCTGTAATGTATCAAATAGAATGAATTACAGCTCTAAGCTTTCGATAATCCATCTTGAGATGTCGTATGGATGAAGGTATATTCTACCAATTGCTGGATGTATACGTTGCAGTTCATGAGCGCATCATGCCTCTTTTGAGTCCGACTATTTTTGTAGAAGCAGGAACTCTCAAAGAACTATTTTTACCTAACGTATTAAACGATGATAACATGGTCGAAGAAGTAATTATAAACTATAAGACATAGGTAGCAGACTACTAAATGGATGCGATCAGGGGCTGGATATGGTTTCCATTTTGGGACCTCCGCCTTGCTACCAAACTGATCTGAAGACCAGATTGTGGTCAAAGTATGACGACCGCGGCTGGAAGTTACATACACCGAATCTCTCGCACATGGAGATCTGAACCCGCCAACTTGTTGTCAGGACGATGAGTTCCACGAGAACCTCATCTATCGTGGCCTGTTCCGAAAGCGGAGCGTGTCACTCGAAGACACAGTGGTGTCGTCCACAACCAGCGACCCAGACATGGCGATGTTCCAGCAGCAGAGGGTTGCTGCGGTCGGTACCAGCACTGGGCCTGAAGATGAGGAGGAAGATGTAGATGAGATTTCTGAGGCGAGGTCGGCCCCACCAGTTGTGCAACACGACCGAGGGGAATTCAGCGAAGAGGATGCAGACGCCATGGAACAGGAGGAAGCGGTACCAGAGGTATTGCTGTTGTTGGCGTCATAGTAAGTCGAGGGGTTGAGTCCAGTCTCTAGATTGCTAACGGCACTGTATCAACTGCACAGTGTTATTAGACTACTTACCTATATGAAATTGAGCATATTATTTAACTGATTTATCACCTGCAGACGGGTACATTGATAAAAATCAATATGGATCTCTTTCCATTCATTAATACAGATGCACTACGTAGGAGAATTTTAATGTTTTGGTTAATTTAAATTTTGTTTAATTTATGGCGCATTCGTAAACAAGAAAGTATAATGCGTGATGTATTACTAGCCATAACATAGGAAGGATAAGCAATAAGTAAGTTTCCCTAGGTCATAAAAATTAAATGAGAAGTCCTTAAAACCTTAAATGTACTTATTTATTCTACTGAAGTATCATTATTGTTCTACGTCGTCCCCGAATATATTGATACATTTGTCCCATCTTGGCGTGAGCTTTAACACACCGTCGCCGTACAATTTGGGCTCTTGCATTCGCACCCGTTCACATTCCGATGTACAACTCCAGTGTAGCCCATAAATCTGGAAATGTGATGTGTCAGTTTCCCACAATCAATTCCTCGACTCGTGCCGCGTTTATATCCGCCCTTGACATCTGAGTCGACCGATGTGATCATCATCACGGATGTACTTTAGAAGATTTTCGAATTCTGTACGCTATTTTCTGACATGCTATACTCCCGTTACGCCATAATCGTACACCTATATCAAATGTCGGTAAAATTCGATGAGGGAAATATTTTTCACCCATAAAACCCCAACGAAAGTCTTCGCGGGACCAAGTTATAAAAGTCGTTGTCGTTGCGTATCATAGGGTTACCAGGCGTATATCCATCACAGGAAAAAGAGGACATTTCCCACTTATCGACCATAAAATAGAGGACATATCAGCACAGAAGGAGGTTAATAAAGAGGACGTAGTCATATACTCAACATGTTATTAACTGAAAATAGCATCGTTTCCAAGAAAATGCATAAATTAAAAACGAAAACTATTCAAATTTGTATACAATATACACATGGCGTACAGTCTGTCGCCAGTTCTCGTCGTCTTCCTTCTTATGTACCCATTCATATGTCTCTGTAGGTCCGATTTTGTTTAGTCCGAAGCTTTACATTGCTCTTCAGGAAGGTATGGAATTCTGCACAGGAAGTTCCGTTGAAACTGTACTGTAGGAATAGAAGCCCTCTGAGCCTCTTAGTCAACGTGTTTCTCTCCTTGTCCACTGGGCTTGCGTCAATGAGAAAACACGCTCTGCGTTTGCATTATGAATGAGAACGGCAAGGAATAATTGTAAAATCTTGAATAATTTTGAGTGGTACTCAGCATTTTTTTTTTTTGGTTTTCAAAATATTTATTCCACTTCTGGTGTGCTAGCAAACTGGTGAACACTTCGTCATTGAGAAATAACAAATAATCAAAATCGCTTACATTCCAACAAATTAAAAAAAAACCCGGACGGAATTTTGGGGTCGGAAACTAGGATATGTCGGGGGAAAGGAGGACGTATGTTAGCCCTAGCGTATCGACTTATCCCATGAATTGCATCTGACTGGCCTTGCGCTATCTGTTGCATGTTATCTCTACTGCAAGTACTGCCTCCTGCCGAAAAACAAAATGGTTGCCTAACACAATATTTTAGGCTACGGAACCTTACTTACTGAACAAGCCTCGTCTGTGTTTCGTGCTTGTTTTAAAGTGTTTAGAAATTTGTGTTCCTTGAATTTTTCTACATAGAGGTCATACGTTATTTTCAATATCTGTCAAATGTTGTTAGTCATGTGTGATTATTATTGTTATTGCTATTGTCATTGTTGTTGCTGTCGTTGTTGTCATTGTTGTATTGTTATTATAAATATCACTACAGCTTCCAGTGTTATGAGGGAACTGCATGGTCTCAGAATAC
This sequence comes from Reticulitermes speratus, assembly GCA_021186555.1. Lineage (NCBI taxonomy): Eukaryota > Metazoa > Arthropoda > Insecta > Blattodea > Rhinotermitidae > Reticulitermes > Reticulitermes speratus. Next base: position 36,347,287 of record JAJKFL010000013.1, read on the forward strand.
TGTATTGGAATCTTATTCAGAGGATTTTGAGTTTGATCCCCGTTTAGGTCTGTGTGCAGATTTTCTGCTCACAAATTGAAACTGTCGCCTTCTATCCAACATACAAGACTTTGGGAATGAAAAAAATACCAGCGCCCCCCCTCATGGCTCAGAGCCCACATTAGGCTGTAGGTCCTTCCTGCTGAACAATATTTGTATGATCACCTAACCATTGGAATGTAACAGAATCTGCAATATGGGTGCTGCCCCATCAGCAATGGATTCTACATCCTTGCCTAGTTGGGCAGAGGCAAGAGATCAGATAGACCATAAATGGAAGACTAGAGAAAATGCTCTTTCATCATCATAGTTCACTAATTTCAGTTAAAGGAATAACATGAACAAATTGTTAAAAGCCCACACACAAACATCAGTCCTCAGATGCCATTTGAACCCTATAATCAAGAACGAAGACACTCGTTATATTTCTGAAGAGAATGGAGCCACACTGTACAGCTTAACAAGTACGTGTATATAGGAATCACAACGAAACATGACCACCGCTAGCCTATAGGCTGAAATTCCTCAAATTGTACTTGAAATGACAGAGTTTAAATGAAAATCCTGTTTTATGAATAAATGTAGTAGCAAAGGAAAGATTTGTTTTATGTTAACAACAGCACAGATGGTTTAAAAAGTCTCCCTTAAAATTATGCACTAGGTAGGCCTACCCCTGTACCACTGGGCCACCTCTCACACCTCTGAGTTCAAAGGTGAAGAAGGTGGGAAAATTATTTGATGAAAATAAAGCCTTTGTCTGAACTCTTAGGGGATGAAAAATTTTACAGTGTTCAAAACTTTAAAATCAAATTCATAACTTTTTAAATTAGTTGAGATAATTGCGATCTAATATATATGTTTTATTGTTTTTAGAAACAAAGCCAAATACACATTTCTTCTTCTACATCTTCTCCTTCTTCGTCTTCTTCTTGTACTGTTTCCCGTTTCTATGCATGTACTCTCTATTTGTGCTATGTAGGTGTCATAAATTCCATTCCAAGTACTTTTCTGTGTGAGAAATGTTTACAGTATAAAAACTGAAGAGTCAGTGCAGTGTGATATCTGTATGTGATTATGCTAGGAGCAGTCTGTGCTAATTGGACAGCAACAGTCACACCATTTCAAGAATGGGTTCTATTTGCATCGTCTAGCAGACAGGATACATAAAGAATGCTTGCTGTTAGCCCGCTACATAGAGTAATTCTCATATCCATCCGGGGAGGAGGGGGGGGGGGTGCAGGCAACAGTCCTTTCGCGTGCTGTCAACCACAAGCTGTAAATGGAAACAGTTCACTAAAGATTGAAGTATTTATTATATAAAAATGGACTTGGGAAACAGAGTCCAAAAATTCATTCTTACACTAAGTGTTACACCATTTTCAGATAAATTTAAGCTCTCTAGCAAGGAAAAGATGTATACAAAATCACACATAGATTTGTGTGCTTTGTTGCAATAACCATTCCATTCTTATTTGCTTTGCTGCAGCAAACCACACTTATAAAATAGCAGAAATTTGTACCTGCATAAGTGATACGTACACTTTCCAAATGCCTCATTTGCTACTTTACATATTTTATTGGTCTTAGCATTAATTTATTGCAAATAAAATCAATTATTGCAAAACTTATCACATAACCAACATCACATTGCACTGATTGTGAAAATATTTTGTTAAATTGCGTAATAGCACAGAATGTTCCAGTAGAAGTTGTAGATCGTAATGAGTTCTTCATTGCATGTCATGTTCTAGTTTTTTAAATGATGGACATTTTTGTGATTTTTGATACAGAATAACTTAGTATCATGTGTAGTAAGGATTGTTATTAAAAAATAATATAAAAAATACACTTTTGCGAAGTTAGAGTAGAACCCAAGTTACTGATTTCGTCAGAATCTGTCAAGTAGTTTCAGAGATGAATCATGCTTTAAATTTCTGCAAACAACACGTGAAGTGTTTTCATAAAAAAACCAGTTAGAGCATAAAACTGTTGACGTCACATTAAGCAGTGCCGCGCATATTGTGTCATGTTCACAGAAGACTGAGGACCATGTGGGTCCTCAGGCACTGGAGAAAACAGACAAGGACGCAGATCTGCTGCCACCTACAACACCACTGACACAGCCATCCTCTCTGTTTGCCTCAAGTGATTCTCTAGCGAATGACTTGCGTGATCATAGTGATGGAATCTGGAATGAATCACAGGCCACGGTGAGCTGAAACTTTGTTGAAGAACATATGACACACCTAACAATTCCGGACTGTACTTGTGGATAATTCATCATATGCATCCTGTATTAAGTCAGATAAAGAAGAACATAAATATGAATTACACATTATTGATGGATGCAATACAGAAACTATGGACCAAGAAGTGAGGTTATTTCAGTTGACACAACTTGTTTATTAAAATATAAGTAGGCTACAAGTTTCAGCTTCCTATTGAAGCAATCATCAGGCCAAGCATAATAAAAGCTATTCAGTTATGGACTGAATATTACCTGTATTTTTTGTGGTCTTACATTTGGTCTCGTGATGGTTTTCATAGAAAATTGAAATGTTCAGCCCTCTTATTTTTTCATAGACAAATGAAATACTCTATCATTCATTTTCTGAATTTTACACAACAGGATGACCCAAATAAAGATCAAAGAAACAACGTTTTTAATATATCCACTGAAACACCATAAATATTTATCTAAGTTATACAGCTCAAATAGTAACCCGTATACAAATTGTGGCCAGGTTGTACCATATACTCGTAGATTGGTTTCAGAGAACGTTTTTTGGACATTGTGAGTTGCCTTGATTAGAAGGCAGACAGCACTGTGGAGGCCCGTTCTTTCTGGATCTTTGGATATGAGAAATGGTAACTGATCTCACAAGGCCTTGCTCTAAGAACTAACGTAACTGAGCAGACGTTTTCCTCAAAGCAAGAACAAATCTAGCTTTTGACGTGTTACTTACATTGTCTCACAAACAATGAATAATATGAAAAAAGAATTACCCTGTGACAGTGCTAGACCATTATCATGAAACATTAAAAAAACATATAAATTAGTTGCCAGTTTTCAAATAGCAGTCAACCAATAGCACAGCTTCTGATCTTCAACTCACGATCTTAATGGGACGAGAATTTATCATGACTGTGCAAAATTTGCATCTGGTATATTTTACCAGTAATATTTCTCATAATTTAATATAAGGAGAAAATTTTCATTTAGATTAGCAAACATTATGAAATTTAAGTTTTGTAACATTACACAGTAACAGTCCATGTAAATGTGTATGTAATTATGATAATGTAAATAGAATAACTTACCTTGAAAACCATCTAATTTTGTGCAAATAAATAGTATCCCAGTCCACAAATGAAATAATTGCAGTAATTACAATTTTATTAACTGCAGTATTTCTAATATGAAGGATGTAAGTTAGTAAGAAGAAAACTTGCAATTCCATGGAATACAGTTTTTCTTAAGAAGTTTGTCAGCTTGTCAAGAAATTCCCCTTGTTTAATGTAATCCAAATGTTCAGTACTGTGTTTACAAGCTCACAATTTGTCCTTATCCTGACCCAGATCAATTCAGTCCAAGCCCTCTCATCCTCTCTTATTAATATCCATTTCAATATTATGCCCACATCTACACCTAGGTCGTCCAAGTTTTTTCTTTCCTTTAGGTCTTCCCATCGAACCTTGTATGCATTTTTCTTCACTCCAGACATCATCCTCCTTGATTTTGTCAACCAAATAATATTTGGTGAACAGTACATATCATGAAGCTCCTCATTATGCAATTTTCTCCAGTCTGCTGTTGCTTTCTCCCCTTTTAGGGCCAAATGTCTTTTTCAGAAAACTGTTTTCAAGCAATCTTAGCCATTAGTGACAGGGACCAAGTTTCACACCCATCTAAATTAACAGCAAAATTATAGTTGTATATACTTTAATCTTTAGATTCTTAGGCAGCAAACAGAGAGACAAATATTTTGGACCGAATGGTAGCCAGTAATCCTGAATTTAATCTGCCTTTTATTTCTTTATGAATGCAATTTTCTTCTTAGTGTTTCTAAATATTTGAACTTTTCTACATTTTCAAAGGATTTGTTAGGTACCTTAAGTTGTGATTTTGCATTGAATTCTGTTTATGAGACGTGAACATACACTTAGTTTTCTCTGTAGTCACTTCTAGAAAAGTCTCCTTCACTAATACAGCTTCTTTGTTTTTTTATATAGTATATATGTTTTCACTCAGTAAATTAACATCATAAGCATAGATCAGAAGCTGCCGTGTCCCAGTTTAATTAGGCGCTTTTGCAAAGTTGCGAAAGGCGACTATTAGCTTCGTCATGTCTGTCAGTCTGTCCGTCCACTGCATAGAACAACTCGGCTCCCACTGGATTGATTTTCATGAAATTTAGTATTTGAGGATTTTTCGAAAATCTGTCAAGAAAATATAAGTTTCGTTAAAATCTGACAAGAATAATGGGTACTTTACATGAAGAGAGAATCAAAACACACATTTTATGTTCTGTATTTTTTTTTCTGAAAATCGTGCCATTTATGAGATAATGTGGAAAGCTATGGTAGAGCCAGACAGACCACACAGATGACAATACAATATGGCGCTGAAATATTCGATTTGCATGGGGCTAAGGCAAGAATACACACACTCGTCATGTTTAATACTTACTGCTTTTCCACATCAAAAATCGTGAATAGAACGCGCCACAGTATTAGGTTATTCCTACTGTCCCTTTCTTGTTTCAATCTCCCCTGGTTTTCCTGAACCTACACAATGGCATATTCTAAAGCAAATTTGGAAAGCAATGTCAATAAAGCATCTTCTCCCTTCAGGCCATTCTGAAAATGAATTGTATCAAACAGATGTTTATCTATGCAGACTTGACTCTAAGTTTCATTTAAATACATTTTAATTAGCCTAACTAGAAACATGGAAACACAGAAACCAATTAACTGCTGCATTGCCACAGTATTGGAAATATTCCCTTTAGATCCAGTATATCTGTTCCACAATGTACCTTTTACATTATGTATATATAAACTATGGCGTTGTTTGTCTACCCTGGATGAAATTTTTCATATGTTTCCTCAGTCATTTCAGTCAAATACGAGGATATCACACAACAGCCCACAACTTCCCTCTTCTCTTCTCCATTTCATTGTTCACAAATTAATTACCACTTATGAAGTTTGAGATTGTCATAGTGATATGTATCCTATCAATATTACTGTCATATGGGATATGACACCGTATAGTTTGGTAGATAGGCACCAAAATTTCGAACAAATCTGCTGCCTCCATCTTCAGAATAGAAGACTAAATTACACTGCACCACATCAAAGAAGAATGTAGCTATTCATACATAAACCATGCAGTCGAAAAAGCATTATTGAATAACCAGGAGGTATAAACCAAAGAAGATGACTGCTGAAACCAAGAAATAAATAATTATGATAACTAATGATAATGATTATGATGACGATGACAACAACAACAACAACAACACAGTAATAATAATACTGATTTTATTAATGATTGTAATAATATATATAAACGAAATATAAATTAAATGGTATATAATACAAGCACATATTAAGAAAAAATGTAATATATAATTACAGAACTAACTTTTAAAGGTACTGCAAGATAATAATTAAAGTTTCCTTATTGTGTTTTAGTATTCCTTGGTAGCCTATGGATTAATTATGAACACAGATATTACCATAATAGTAGACATTTTGCTTTAAAATTGCAGGATACTAAACATTTCGATATTACCCCGAATACATTGACCATGCACGCTGGTACCTTTGCCACAATGCAGGTAACTGTTTTAAATTAGAGCAGTGTTAATAATATTTTTTACTAATTTCTTAATCTTCTACATGTACCACCCATCTTGCCCTTGAATTAATCACTAAATATGTTAGGTGAGGATAACAAATTGGGAATTCTCCCAACATCTAGCATGCTGTATATTTTTCTTTCTTAATCTGAGTATACAGAATCTTTATGGTGTGTTATCTTGTGTTATGATATTGTACATGCTTTGCCCACTACCCTCCTATGTACTTGCATACAAAGGGTCATTCGTTTTTATCTCAATATGTTACTGGTGTAAACAGGTACTACAAGTAGCTGATGCTGATATCAGTGCTTTGAGTGGCGCAGAACTGAGTTCTCTATCAGCTGCCGGACCTGGCACTGTGTTGGCCCTCACCCCTTCATCAAGGCGCAAGCAACTTCTGCTTCTACAACACCAGCAACGCAGTTCCATGGACACTGAAGCACTTGATGAGGAACTGGAAGCAGAGTTTGATGCTCAGGTATAAGTTCTCAAATTATTTAACGATTCTGTATTAATTTAAGTGGTTATGCAGCTTCATATAAGAGCTTAGGGATGAACTTGGAAGAAATTTTCACCCTCTGTGACATGTTTTAAGGTATTACTCTGCATTTGCCTTTAAGAACCATAGAAACACATGAAAAATATCAGTGTGTAGCCGTATTGTAAATATAAGAGTACAGTGCTCCCTCGTCTAACTTGCAGTTTGGGGATGTGCGGGATGATCACAACATGTTGGGCAAAACCACTTTGCCCATAATTCTAATGGTAAGAAGAGTGGTACACGAATATGGAAGCTTTTAACCCCTACACCCGCCCATTACTTAAAATACATACACATCTGGCCACCAAACATTTGCACCAGGCAGGAAATCAAAGGGGCTGCAGCCCGCAGCCCTCAGCACAAAAAAATCCAGAGTTGAAAAAAAAAACAGTTGGTAGACATGATTATATAAAATGTTTTACGTGATTTACCCTTCAGTCAAAATCAGCCACTGAAATCGGCTGATGACCAGTACATTAGAATTTTGAAAAATAAAATGAAAAACTTAGGGAGTCTTAGACAAACTTAAAAAAAAAAGATTAGACTTTTTGATTTAAATTAGGTGAGTGAGTCATGGAACATGTAGTTATATTTATATGTACATAAATGCAGTTGCAAACATGTTATGTTACTCTTATATTTATAACGTACTTTTGTAACATAGTTTTTAGAATCAAATTTAAGTTACATATAACCTCAGGGTCTGCAACCCCCTCCAGTAAAAATTCTGGGTGCACACGTGATGCACACAGTGCTTGGGTGGCTATGCTGCCAGCTTCTATGGCAGTTGTGTGGTTAATCACCCCCATTTATTCACATGTATTTAAATTTCTCAGCTTTCAGAAATTTTCCACCTTACATTTAATTATGTTCAACCATGTTGGCCAAGGGATTACTGTATATAACTGGAAGCTTACACATCGAGAGAGCCAAACAGCTATGTGGATGTGAAGTTCCAGAGGCTGTCTCTATTTGTCCTGCATTCGTTTCCAATGAGTTTGGGAATAGTGAGTGTGATCAGGTGGTCACTCAACACAGTGCATATTCCCTAACTTGAGGACTGTAGAATACTGCCTGTCACTGAGGACCAATTAAGGGATGAACAAATCCTGGGGTAAACTGAGTCCAGTATTCTCCACAAGAGAACCTCATTTAAAATTTCAGGTTCCACAGGCCCCTCCTTCACCCAGGATATGCATCGAAGCCATAGCGTCCCTCAGGCCAAGTCCATCAGCAACATTAACACCCAATCAGGAAGTGCCACAGATGCAAGAGAATCTAACGGGCATCCGAAGGTGGCCTTCACCCTCTCCTGAAAGGTAGAACCTCTGCATTCTCTCGTATAAAAATTGTAGTTTTTCAGGCTTGACACATGTTAACTCTTAGGGCCTTATTTCTTTGTTAGCACCACTATAATTATGGTGGACATTGTGTGCTGACTGTTGTATATTTAATGGAAATGACCATTCAAGAATTGACTGTATTTCTGTTTTCAAATGTCTAGTTTATGAATCCATATTTCCTTGTTTTAGATAAATAATTTCATTAGCATTTAGTCTTTATTGAAAAGGTTTAAGATTCAAGTCTTCTGGTGTGGTATGATGTGTCATCTGGTGAATAGCCTATGGCATGTCGTTTAGTGAATAGCGTAGGGCATGCCATCTGGTGAATAGCATTTGGCATGTCATCTGGTGAATAGCCTAGGGCATGTCATTTGGTGAATAGCCTATGGCATGTTTTCTGGTAAATAGCCTGTCTCAGAATAGTGTATTGCTTCTATATTCAGGGACTAGCAGTCCATTATTTACTAGTCAACACAATGTGACACCCCAGAGGATTTACAGTCTTCTTCAGTAGTGCTGTGAAAGCCTCAGTCCTGGCAAAGAGAATAAACAGTACTTCATACCCAAAATTTGTATCTGCAAACATAAACAGATGCAATTACACCTAATTTCAGTAGCAGTGAATCCAATCTGGGACACAGTATATGTACTGTGACATGTACGCTTATCGCTGGACCATATGGCCTAGTTAACATGCAACTTATTTTGGTTTCAAACCCAAGTGCTGCCAGTAATGTCAAAAGAGACACAGGAACAGACAGACCCATCTGTCAGTGTTAAAACAGCTAATTCTCTTAACATGAGGTAGAAGAATCTCTGGCAATGCTAAATGTAATCCCTATACCAGACAATGGAACAAATTACAAAGCACAGTTTCAGAGAACCATTTTTACTGAGAGTTAACCAATAATTTTCCACCATTCACAGACAACAGACACTGCTGTACCTATGTGAAGTCAGTTCATGTCTCTTTCAGACTGGACAATGGAATACCTGTGTCGCCTTGTCCAAGAGACAGAGTCCTGACTCCCAGCCCCAGCCACCCACGACGAGAGCTGAGACGTAAGAAAGAGCCCCATACCAGGTTCCCACACCCCAGACTCAAGTCGCGATTCCACACAGCAACACTCATCATCACTTGAGTCAACAGAGGGCACAACACGTGGTAAGAAGTATTTTACATATGGTGATATTTAATCTTTAAGAAAAGAAGTAATAGGATGAATTATGCCCATTTTGCTTCAAATACGTACTTCATTTTATATGACAAAACTAGCAGGAACCATTAATGAAGAACTGTGCAATTTCATCATCCATTTATGTGCACAATTTTCACTGGTACACATTCTGATTATATTCTGCCTCTTGTAATATAGAAATTTTAACACTTTCACACAGTTTTTAACATATAAGGTATGTGTTGCATGTCGATTTTGGAGGTATGTTCATGATTTGTCTCCAGACAAAACTGCATATGCCCCTGTTCCAATAAGTTTTCCACAACAAAATTTTGGGTGCATTTCTTGATTCAAGTTACACGTTTTGCTCACTGTAGTACCCTGCATTTGACTGCATTATCAGTACTAGAGGAGCTGTATTAAATGACCGGTCTCCTCACTACATAGTATTTTACCTGTCAAATAACGAACGTCACAGTATAGTGGGTAGCACACCTCATTTATGTTCAGGAAGTCCTGGGTTCATATCTCGGCCCAGAGAGCAGGTATTGTGACTGAATATATAAACCTACTTGCTTCCCATTAATAACCTTTTTAAATTCGTGTAACTGGTTACATGTTGTGGCACAAGCTGTGTGCCATCATTGGATCATTACAGAAGGTGAAGTTCCAATTGTGTTCTATTTAGTGTTTTAACAAGACGGGCACATCTGACTGTGACGTGTGACATATGTATAATGGTGTGCATCTTATATTGTAAATGGGTCACAAATTATACCAAATAAAAAATTTACCAGAAGAATATCAGTTCCCACTACTGACTTCGACGACACAAATGTATGCTACAACTACAGCTGTATTCACTGGGGTCTTCCGTATTTTGCTGGAATACTGCACCACTTCACTTTACATACTTCGCATTTCATTATTTATTAATTAATCATGACATAGTTTGATGCAATGTAGACTAAAATATGAAGAACTGTCAAATAAAGCATAGGTGAATAAGTATAGTAACGGCCTGTTTGGTATTGAGTTAAGTGCTTTTGGATACAGGGAATAAAACTGTGTTTAGAAACTTCAGTACAGTAAACTCTCAGTTATCCGATTTAACTGCGGGAAAAGTTGGGTCACAGCAGCTCGTAAGTGGGTTCTTCAAGGTCTGCTTCCTAGCACATAGTTTAGGTTATAGATGTGAAGTTACGAAACCAAATACCCAAACCAGGAAAATGTTTTACACAAAAACACACATATGTAGTAAAATTTTGTATGGAATAAGAAAACAGCCCTAAAAACATATATTACGGCCTAAATGTTTGTCGGCTTCCACAACGTAACAAAGTTTGACGTGTGTTGTGTAGGCTTAACTAGGCCTAGGCTAGCTAAAGTGTCATCTGTTTGTAAATGTTCTGTAGGCTACATGATTGGCCTCCACAAAAATAGAGTTACCTAAATGCTACGTTTAATTTTTTACCGACAAATTATTTGAAGTCACGTCAATAAGTGCTCTGGAGTTTCAGAAAGGACATATTAAGTGGCTGAGGTGCTGGGGATAATTGATCCTGAAGACGATGCTTGCAGACGTCAAAGATGCTGCAGAAGCGACAAGCTTGAAAACGACAAAGGATCTTTTGTTGTGCAGATGTTTTGTTCTACCCACGAATAATCGTCTCTTAGAAGGTCACAATGGCAGGTTGCTAAAGCAGGGATCGATTGATCGAGAGTTGGATGACCGTGGGTTTAATGTGATGTTATGAAATACTGCTACAGGTTTCGGACCATCGGTACCTGATCTCCTGCTATTAGCTCGAACCGACTCAGGTGGCAAGACGGGAACTGACCTGTCAGAGACATCTACCTGCACCACAGAAGACTATGTCACTGCCAATGACACAAATAATTCAGGGACAGACACTAGTTCACGACGTAGTCTGCACCATGGTGTGGTGTACCATCTGTTGGCGGTACTGGAGGAAGTGTTGGAGCCGGAGATGGTAGTTCCTTTGAGAGTGCGTCTTCTATCTACAGTCTCGCTAGAGAAATGACAGAAGATCTGATACAGGTTACAAAACTTAATATCGATGTTTGGAGACAGAGGTTTTATTTTACACGAAGTTTTGCAAATATGGCTTGATCCACCAGTCCCCATCTCCTGCATAATACATACCCACTGCATAGCATTCCTTATTCAAGTAAAGGCCATATTCTGAATACCAATATCAAACTTAATTAAACAAGACAAGGGGTGAGTAGTGTCACACAATCCATTTCATTGGATTGAGTTGGCTGTTATTATGATAATGCTGTAATTATATATCCAGGCGGTACCCAGTTCAAATATTATCTTTGCCAGGTTGCCTACTATACTGCCTGGTATAATTGTTCAGTTTTTCATGTTAGATGTTGCTCAAATGATGGGCTTCCGGGTTCTGTTACTGTTTAGTGAAGTAGGTTTGTTCTGACTTTTGTATCAGATTAACTTGAACCAAATTCGGTCACCGTGAAGATTGGGGCAGCGCGTTCCTCCGAAACGTCAGCATAAATCCACTATTCAAATGGTATAAAAGCCCAGAAGACCATAATGTCATTATCCTGCCCCTCCCAATGAATACATGGATAGTACTGTCACTGAGACCACAACCTCTATCTTTCAAATGCGCGCATTTTCACCATTCATTATCACGTTTACATTTCATTAATACTAGATGAACTACCTGTTCTTTATCTGGGATATGATTGTCCTCTTTGTCAGCATCACAGTAAATAAAACTCTGAAGCAGGAATAACATTCAGATTAAGGAATTCAGTTTTATTTGTCAGTCAAAAGAGAAAATGATTTGATCATTGAAATTGACATTGCTGTAACAGCTATTACACAGGGTTGGCAAGACTGTAGAGCAAACTTCATAATATCTTCTTGTGTTTCTATTAGGACCACAGCAGGAAACAGGAACCAGAAAAACTACATTTTATGTATGTTTATTTTTATGTACATTTATCTTTTCAACTGGATTAAATAATTTCTATTGTTGAAATATTGTCACCAAATAATCCAAAGAAGATTTTTATATCATAGTATGTTTATGAGAGACAAAGTTCTTTTTCCAAGATTTCCCAAATTACTAAATCATGAAAGTGTTGCATGGGGACCTATCCCGTGGTAGAACCCGAAAATTGGAGAGAGTAAAGAGTTTGAAGATTGACTGTGATGACAGATGGGCATAAACACCTTAAAACACATTTCTACTTGTAATGCTTTATTGAAACCTTAATAATGTAACTTTATAGTGCAGGGCCTTTCTTGAGAAGTTTTTTGTTCATTGTCATTCAGTTAGTCACGATATTCCCTGCTCTTTGTAAATCCGAAATATTATTGCTGTATTAAAAATCAGCCATTTGAGTGTATTCTTAGCCAACTAAATCCAATTCATGTCTTTACATTGTATTTCTCCAAGATCAGTTTTAATATCATACTCCAATCTCTACCCAAGTCTTGCAGATGGACTCTTCCTTCAGAACCTGTGACTGACATAATATTTGTATTTATGCTCTTCCCCAGCCAATTACATGACCTATCAATGTCCATTATTACATCACCCTAAAATATTAGGTGAGAAGTATAAATTGTGCAGCTGCATATTTTCTAAAATTATCCCTTTCTTCTGTTAGTTCATCAAAGACTTGAAAATGCTTTCAGCATTGTGCAGTTTCATCATTTTCATATTCTGTAAATTCTAATCCACTCCCATTGCTTTGTCCAAAAGTTAAAAATACTTCCATTACATCAGGTTATTTCCTGATTCTTATATTTGATGCTATAGGTTTCGTGTTCACCACCACCCATCCAGGAAGAGAGTGACCTGCCTACAACACCACAGTTGGAGAGTGAAGACAACCAAACCAGTACCACCCCACGTGTCAGCATTGATATGACGGCAGCCCAGCAGCAGCTGATGGTATCTGCAGGGCATAAGGATGGGGCAACGTCCCCCAGTGGAGAGAGCAGCAGTAGCTCTGGCAGGTGAGGTTGCACACATTATTATTACAATGGTTTTTAATATAAACATGTTGCACTAACTAAGCACAATAAACACATATGTTTTATCTTGTGTGTTATGAATGAACAATGTTAAGAATGTTAAGACAATAAACACAGTTTACTTAAGACATTGTTTTAACTTGTTAGTTTTATACAATGAAGCCACTTTTAACTGTGACTTTTACATTATATACAATTCTGAGATGGCATAGTTCTTGATTTAATAGTTGTATGGCATTGTATATTTTTATGATTTCCTGATATTTATCTGGGAAGTGCCTGAAGATGGCCATTCAAGGTGACCAAACCCTGTCACAGTGATGCAGTAATTAGGAAATATTGTGCAGATTGTGCATTTATTGTGTGTATATTGATTATTTAGCACAACAGGAATGTACCAAAAAATAGTGCTCTGAGCGCATGCTTTGTGATGATTTGTATACATGCTTGAATCTTTATTAAGAAGTCAAGGTCTGCTGAATTTTACCATGCATGTTATCTTCAAAAGTGGTATCGGTATATCAATTCAAGAGGCTACTATTTACAGACGTCTTTGTTTGCAGTTTGAAGTTTCTAGGAAAATAATGTACTTGTATATTGCATACCCATTGGCTACAGCTAATATTCTTCCAGTCTTTCTTCCATTTCTGTTCTTACTCCTACTTTTTTAGATGTCATCCATGTCTACAGTCATGTCAGCTTTCTGACATGTGTTTTAAATTCTTTATATTTGTTATTGCTTATTCATTTCATTTGCTTTATTTAGTAATGCTGTTAGTAGCCCAGGTTATGTAGTGTTTAATTATTGGATGGTTAGTGAAAAATAAATTGGAAAGGATATGTCAGGAATTGTTAATGGCCTAATTTGAGGTACTATGTCTGCATTTGTCTGAAGAGATTGAGGAAAACCACAAAAAACCTCAGTCAGTGTAGCCACCCTGCTTCAGCATTTGAAATTAGGTATTTCTGAACATGAAGTAGCAGTGCTACCACTCGGCCATAACTTTTGGTTTGTTGCTGTTGTTGCCTTAACTTGCACACAGGAAGGGGACAAAGAGACCAGGAAAAAATACATATCTAATAGCTTCAGAATATACGAGGTCTGTCCAAAAAGTATCCGACCTTGGGACGGGAAAAAAAAGTTCTGTATCTGGGTGGTTACAATACCTAATCCCCTTAAAGTAGGCCCCTTGTGACTCCACACACTTAGCCCAGCGGTCCTTCCATCGCTGGAAGCAATTCTGGAAGGCTTGTTTTGGAATGGTGTGCAGCTGCGCCGTCGCGTTCTGTATGATGTCCTCGCGGCTGTCAAAACGGAAGCCTTTTAGCGGTGTCTTCAATCTCGGGAACAGCCAGAAATCACAAGGAGCCATGTCAGGAGAGTAGGGAGCCTGGCGAACCTGCGGAATGCCGTGCTTAGCCAGAAAACCCTGGATCAGGTGTGATGAATGAGCTGGGGCATTGTCATGATGCAGCTGCCAGTTGCGTGCGTCCCACACTCCGGTCTCTTGCGCCGAACTGCATCACGAAGATGACGGAGGACTTCTTGGTAGTACTCCTTATTAACAGTTTGGCCTAGTGGTGCGTACTCATGATGCACAACACCCCGGTAATCGAAGAAAACAGTCAGTATCACCTTCACATTGCCCCGAACTGTCGTGCTTTTTTGGGCCTCGGGGATGTTGGATGCTTCCATTGTGACGACTGGACCTTGGTTTCCGGGTCATATCCGTACACCCACGACTCGTCACCAGTGATCACAGTCTTCAGGAACTCAGGATCCCTGTTGGCGCACTCCAGCATGTCCTGCGCGACCTCAAGGCGGAGTTGTTGCTGCTCCGGCGAAAGCAGCTTGGGCACAAATTTTGCCGCCACTCTTCGCATGCCCACATCCTCAGTTAAAATCGTGTTTGCGGAACCTCTGCTGATCCCAACCTCATCAGCAATTTCCCGGACGGTCAAACGACGGTCCTCCATGATCAATGTCCGCACTTTATCAATGACATCAGCATTTCGGCTCGTTGACGGTTCCCGGAACGCTGGTCACTGTCCGCCGACATGCGGCCATCTTTAAAGCGGTTGAACCACTCTTTAATTTGAGTGACCCCCATTGCATCATCACCGAAAGCCTGCTGAATTTTGCGGATTGTTTCCGCTTGGGTATCCCCAAGTTTCTGACAAAATTTGATGCAGTATCGCTGCTCCAAACATTCTGTCATCTTGAGCGAAACGAGAATGCGACGAACACGTGTTACACCACTTCGCTATCTGGCAGCGACAGACGCATCCGGCGGTGTTGCGAGGCAGCAAAAAATCACGCATGCGCACGAAAGTCCCTTCTACCACTACGCTCAGTTTCCCCACCCTTTCGCCTTTACTTACCGCGGGAAAAAATATAGTCGGATACTTTTTGGACAGCCCTCGTATACTGTTCACGTAATATTGTTTGATGAATAAATAAAAGAAGTTGTAATTGTTGGAACTTGTAGCACACATGGGATAAATAAGAAGTGGGTTCAAAATATTAGTTGGAAATTTTCAAGATGATCAGGTCAATTTTGGGAAGTAGTCCGAGATGGAAATATAATATTAAAATGAATATTAAAGAAAGAGGGTGTGATGGTATGGACTGGATTAAACTGTGAACCATTGTGATGATCATTGTATTGCATAAAAGCAGCTGATTTTTAACCAGCAGAGCAAATGTCAACTTTTGAAGAAAACTTTTGCACAGTGGAGTTAGTTTATAAAAAAGAAGTGGAATGTTGTTCATACAGTTACAGTGTGGAGGGGAGTGCCGATGAAGTCGAGGTCAAGGAAGTGACATCACCTCCTCATTCACCAGTACAGAAGCCAGTGAAAACAGCACCCTCTGGCTCAGACGATGAGGAACGTAGTGCCCATTATTCCAGTTCTGGATACTATGAGTCACCAGCTGATGAAGAGGAAGGCTATGGATCAGCTGGGGACAGGGTGCCTTCAGGAGAGAGACGGGAGTGGACAGAAGAGGAGAAGCGGCGCCGCAAGAAAGGCTTCAAGTTAGACTTCCCACCAATGATGGATCGGGAAAGGGCTGAGTCCCCATCTCCTGCTGGTAGGAAGACATTACTCCTGTTACAATGTAAGATATGAAGAAGTTGATTTTGTAATCAGGAAAGACACCACCATGTGTTGTCACATTGTACGTAATAATGTAGTCCTGCCCAGCAGAGGTAATGAGTTAATAATTGTGACATTTGAAATGCTGACAGGAGTAATGATGAACGTTAAATTTCACAACTCCAAATTAGATTATTGTCCAGTCATTGTAATATAACTAGAATTGGCCCCATCATATGATGGTACATAATGTTCACATACTAATCCACGGCATCTTAAAATACATAAACTATTACTTAATGACTCAATCACTCACCACGATTTCCACAGATAATGTTTCAATTGACCCATTTGTATATACCATAGCCCTAGAGTGATAATATAAAATCACCATGTGACTGAATATTTACACTGGGAATTTGAAAAGTTTTAAGATAGATCTGAACTTCCACCAGCATTCATCAAATCTATCTCTTTATTAAAAAGGAGTTTACTCCATCGGCATCAAAATGTATAATAACCTCCCTCAAAATTTAAAGAAATTAACTGATAATAGCAAGCAATTTAAAGAGCATTGAAACATTACCTACATACTCACTCTTTCTACTCCATAGATGAATACCTCAATGTAAATAAACATTAATTAGTGCCATCTCTAAGCTAAAGTGTATTTTCAAGCATATTACTATATTACTTGTTTCTTTTTTAGATTTGGTTATATGTATCCAATAATCAGGGTAATATTCATTTGCATCAAAATCTAAGTAAATTAGCAAAACCATATTGTACAGATATTATGTAATTGTATTTGACTTGTTCCATATCCTATGGTGTCAACCAGTGCTTGGATTTACGGAATGTAAATTAAATTCAATTCAATTCAATTGGTAAAGTACAATGTTGTAATCCTGACCAAAGCATAGGTACCTTTTGGCTTCTTCACTACAGTGCTGACTGCAGCATAGGTAAACATTGACTGCTTCATAATGACAGAAATCACTGTCATCTGGCATAAGCCATCAACTGTTAGAAGAAGTATGTTGTGGCACACTCACATATGAAGTATTATTACATATAGATGGTCCTAGAAAGAGGAAAATCTGCTCAATTAAATCAGCCACTTGAGATTGAAAAAGTCATAGAAAGAAATTTTAAATACTTGTGACTGTTCCTCCAAAACCTTGGTAGCAGAGCCAACTCAAACAACATAAAGCTGTCCCTGTGCTAGCACCATGCTGTAAATGTCTGTGGAGGAGCTTCACACTATCTTATCTTGACACTAGATGGAGGTAAGTGGTCCATCAGCTTTGTGTCCTGATCACTTTATCCCCTGGGAAACAACCCATTAACCACTAGATAGGAGGCTGGATTTGGATACTGTGAAGCAAATGAAAATATCTACCCCTGCAAGGGATTCAGTTCTCAACTGTTCAAATGAAAACAGGACCAGTGTCACCACTGAATCACCACTAAATTATAAAATCATTAACAAATTATTAATATTACTTTTTATAGCTTATGAGCTTTTATAAACTGTGTACGCACTGACTGTGTTCAAGAAATTGTTGTAACAGTTACATTACTCTGTATGGCAGGAAAACATACGGAAGTGGAAACATGGAACAGGCAATCACCAGGTAAGAGTGAACACTCTAGCAAGGAGGAACTGAAGAGGTGGGTGAAAAGAAAGCAACATCACCAGGAAATGAGTGCAAGGACAAGGAGCGATCTACGTCTGGTAGAAGGACCAAGTCCAGGAGCCGGAGTCCTGTCCAGCATCACAAGCGCACCTCTTCATCTACTGTTGCAACAACGCCAGGAACCGTCCAGGTCTGCCAACATGCAAATCTAATACATATACTGATATGTACCATACAAGGACAAAGTTTTCCCATAATTGAGACCTAAATACCATATCTTGCACTGTAATCTATAATGAATATTGAAAATGAAAATGTCATTAGTGTGTGTTTGCATTGGTAACACACTTCTTACTGTAAATTTTTCACAAAATTCCGTGGACATTGTTTATTCCAGTGTTGAATATAAATGAAGTTAAAAACCAAATAATTGTTCTACAAATATGGCTTCAAAAATTATTTCAGTAAACATAAGAACAGTTTTCATTTAAATTATTGTAATCCACATTTGTGTTTTGGGTTGTAAAATCATGTCTTATGGATGAACAAATCAGGAAGGATGAGATGGTAATGTCATGTGGCACACTTA
Source organism: Reticulitermes speratus (assembly GCA_021186555.1). Taxonomy (NCBI): domain Eukaryota; kingdom Metazoa; phylum Arthropoda; class Insecta; order Blattodea; family Rhinotermitidae; genus Reticulitermes; species Reticulitermes speratus. The sequence continues at coordinate 36,365,625 of JAJKFL010000013.1, forward strand.
TGTAATATGAAAAATACGTACAAAGTTTGCTTAGAAAACTGATGGAAAGAGCAGCTTGGAATAACTAGGCATGGATGAGAAGATGATATTAAAATACATCTTAAAGAAATGAGGTGGGGGAACTAATTGTGGGCTGTTGTGAAAAAGGTATTGAGCCTTAAGGTTCTAAAAAATACATGAAATTTCTTGACTAGCTGAGCAACTACTGGCTTCTCAAGAAGGACTCTACTGCTTGGAGTTAGGTGTCACCACGTATTTTAATGATACTCTCAACATACGTCTTACATTTTCTGAGCAGTAATCTTCATCTCTACCCTGAAGAAACAAGCAGATGTTTCCGTGAAACATTAGAAGTTTGTTATCAAAACATCCCAGTGCTGTAACTCAAATCACTAAACGATCAGCAGGCCATAGTTGTGGAATTCAAACACTTTTTTAATGATTTAATTAGCCTCACAATGCTGGCTGCATACAAAGTATCAGGCTCCCACTGCACACTTCAGTTCTCCCCATCCATGTCTTTCTGCATCCCACTGACATCCAGGTTTAGGAACAATCATACTGCTCATCTTAGTTCTCTAATCTTAGCTGGTGGTACCTGAAGAGAGAAAGAATTAATTTAAGGTCGTTGAGAAAGGAGAATCCAACTGGTAACAAACTAACTCTATGGTGCAGCCTCCTGCTGGAACGGTTAGTAGTTCTTCAGCTAGTCAAGAAATTTCCTGTATTTTATAGAACCCAAAGGTTCATTACCATGTTCATTTAGGTCATATTTATATTTATATAATCCACCAATCTGTGCCTAGGGCTTCCAAGTGGTCTCTTGCCTTCAGGATTCCCTAGAAAAACCCTCTCTGCATTTCTCTTCTCCCCATGAATGCTATATTCCCAACCCAATTATTACATTGATAATATTTGGTGAGGAGGACAAATGTGAAACTCCTCATTACACAATTTCCTCCAGCTCCTCTTACTTCCTCTTACACCCAAATATTTCCCTTAGTACCCTGCTTGTGGACACCTGAGTGAAAAGTCTGTAGTAATGCATGGAATAACTCGCAGGACAAGTAACAGATATATTACACTAGTTGCTAGGAGAAGAAATTAGACATGCAAAATCTGAAATACAGGCAGCATTTTCAGATGGTGGGCTCCCATGCAGCCTCATAGAGTGTGACAGGCTTAAACCGGCCCTGCTCCTGGATAATGTAAGTAATTCCTTGTCAGAGTTCAGGTTCTCACAATAGTGACTGTGAAGGGTATTATCCTGGTTGTAACACTGTGTATTCTTATAGAAATATACTGACACTCCAGAGGAAAATGCTACTTCTGCCATAGACAAGAATGCATGATATCACATCCTATAATACACCAATCTTTAAGTAGTTCCTGTTGCATTTCACAGCCCAGCACCAAGAAGGCACACCGAGACAAAGCTGACAAGGAGGCAATTACACCGGGGATGGTGCGGAGCCCAGCAATGCATGAGGGGTTCCGGGCTGAAGACTGGGGCACACTGCAGAGGACTACAACACCATCACACACCCCAGAGGATGGCACCCTGCTTGGTAGTGTAACTGTAACACCAGCACCTGCTGGCAGTGGCGGAGGGGGCACATCAGACGACTCAAGTTGCGGTGCTGGTAGTGGCAGGCCTGCATCAGAAACGGGCAACACCACACCTACACAGCAGCAACAATCACCTCGCAGACACAGGCGTGTGAGAGAGTCCCCACGCAGGAAAGTGGCTCCAGGGGGTGGACGTAGCCCCACTACTACCCAACAGAGGTGAATAAATGTTCAGGTTCTGCTGGAGCAATGACAGGGGTCCATGCAACTCATACATGTACTGAAGAAACATTGACCCTTTCCACGTTCTGCTTCAGATATCAAGTTTAGAATTATTGTTCTGAATTCATCTGCTTCTTGATAAGATAACTCCCCTGCCATTTCTGAACACTTATAGATGTCCATGATTTTTCACCACTGTTAATTATATAAGGCGAAAGGAAAAGCTGACACTTTGCTTAATTAGGAACCAAATCATGAATAGGTATGAGGGTAGGAGGTACCTTGACACCTTGATACTCGATACAAGTTACAGTCAGCTTCATTCCCTGGTCACTAGATGCATGAGGATAAAATCCTTGTACCACCTAGACAGGAGGTTGGGTGGGCCCCAGATTGGATCTGGGTGCTATGAAGAAGAGAAAAATCTCTTCCAACTGCTGGGAATGAAAGGATAATTTTTCTCATAAAAATTTAAAAACAAAAACTCAGCATGAATAATTTGATGAGCTTACCGAAGTTCACATCAAACTTTCTCTCCAGCTATTTGCATTAGTGGTGTTAAAAGTAGCTTAGCAATATTCATTAATTATTAATTATTAGATTTCATAGAGACTTCAGCCTGAATAAGTATTTATTAATAATCACTTCTACCTCTGATACAAATTAAAGTGTTTGAAATTCAGTATAAAGTTTATTACAGACCCAGTTCAACGTGTTTCATTTGCTGTTCCTTATTTTAATTTGGAAAAATTATTTAGTAAAGTACAGTGATCTAAACTCGCGGCACCTTCAAATAATTTAGATGCAAGTGGCTTCAGATTCTCTTGAGATAACTCACTGTTTTCCACAGTAATCTGAATATCTTTGACTGGTTGCCCAAAATTTCTGGAAACCCCCAGTTTTGGCAAAAATTTTTAAGAATGAAGAAGCTTAATTTCTTTCATTGGACACCCTATCAAACCTTGGGTTTGAGGCTTCATGTTTACTCAGCAGTTCTACATCTTAGCAAAGATAAATACTTTCAGATTAGGCAGGGAATCAAATCTGCCACCTTCAAATACCGTATATTCTCGAATCTAATCCGCATCCGAATCTAATCCGCACTCAGTTTTTGGCGATTTCTTAAACGAAAAAAGTTAGTTCGCGGTTCTAATCCGCACCTTTCCTTCAACCACCCCTTGCCCACGGGGCGACTGATTGAATAATATTGGATGTTACCAATGCGTTAAAATACGACGCTACGCCTGGGGCCGATGAGTCATACCGATACCTTGAGGCGGGGCCTTTCTCAACAGACGTGCGCAATCTCGTCTGAATCCAGCTCGCGCCTTAGTTGTTGAAACGTGGGAGGTGCTTCTTCCAATTTGTCGTGTACCGTAGTTATGGAAGAGGGACGCCTGAAATCTAAACGACTCTCATATACGGCAAAGTTCAAACGTGAAGTTATTCGCTGCGCAGAGGAGAATGGAAACCGCAAAGCCGCTGCAATTTTTGGAGTTGATGAAAGCAACGTTCGACTTGTGTTTCCGCCACGGAAACACAAGTCAGCGATCAGCGGATCCGAAGATGACATTGTATGGGAGGACGATGTTGAAGATAAAGATGATAGTGACTGGGTGGAGAGCACGGATAACGATTCAGTTATGAGTGATGACGGCGAGTCTGATGAATAATAAATTATAATAATAAATAATAAAATAATAAATTATTGTATTGTATTGTTCTTACGGCACGTACAGCAGCTCTATCATTTTTTCCAAAATCCAGCTCTCGACCGCGAATCTAATACGCATCTGATTTTTTAGCCCTCTAAAACTGTAAAAAGGGTGCGGATTACATTTGAGAATATACGGTATATTGGTGCTTTAAATTGTCAACGTTTGTCAAGTGTGACAAGTTACCACAGCTGCACAGTGTTGGGTGTCAAAACCTCTGAAACTGGAAAAAGGATGTAACATCCAGCTGTGTCACCTCTCTTGTCCTTTTCAGAGTGGCCTGCCACCTCACAACTTTCAGGTGGATTAAGAACACAGCTGCAATACACACATTCTTAAACTGAGTTGCGTGTATGTAGAAAAGTAGCATTCCTTGGTTCGAACCAAACTTGCTGGGGAAAGTTCGGCTACATTGCCTATTGTAAAGTTCTGTCCCAGAATTTTTCTGGAGGGCAGTGTATTTAATATACGAGTTGTCAGTTTTAAACCTGAGACTTGAACCTGGGCCTCCAGAATAAGCAGAGAAATGTTAGCCATTCAGTCCTGACATTCAGTATCCTTTAATAATATTTATATTTTACCTTCTTCTCTAGCACTTTTATGTAAGTCAATGGATAAGAAGTCTCTGGTCTCCTCCACCTTCTTACAATTTTTCCTATTTAGTTTCTTGCCAAGTTTTTACTTTCTGCTTGATGTCTTCCAGTGTTTGGCTGAAACATCATAAATATTTTATATCATATAAATTTACTGTGTACACACACACACACACACACACATTATATATATATATATATATATACATATGTATGTGTGTGTTTGTGTGTGTATATATATATGTGCACACACATGCATGTCAGTTACTTAGGATGTGTTATGCACTAAATGAAGTAGTTATGATACATATTAGTTGGCTGTTTGACTGTGGGCCTTCATGTGCAATCAGATTACGACGACGGAGTGGCAGTGGAGAAGAGAAGGGGCTGAGTTCAGCTGCCACTTTGGCACGACGCCGTTCCTCCATCCCAGCCAAGTCTCCGCTCACACAACAGGCACCCATGGGTGGACTGGGTGGTGATGATGCATCACGCAGTAGCCACCTCAGTCCACATCGCTACTCCAGGAGTCCAGGTGGCTCCCCCAGTCGTAGCAAGCACCGTTCACGAGGTTCACCTAAACAGATGGCAGCTTCCAGTGACACAACAATCAATAAGGTGAAGTCAAGAGAGAAATGAGTTAAATATTATCGGCAGTGTATTGCATTGTTGAAACAATGAGTGTGAGTACTCCAGCTAGTCAAATAAATATCACTGCCCTCAGTTTAGGGCATTTCCTGCCAATGCCAAATATCTTCAATAATAACAGATCTTCTCCTGAGCCAGTATAACCCTAATTAATGGTAAATTGTTAAATTGAAATAATGCAAGAATGAGGAGTGTTTTCCTGCTTTATGTCTGTGACTGTACACGGTAATTACCTTATGAAGTAAGTAACCACCCCATGGAGAAGAGTCCTTCTCAACAAGCCAATGATTTCTCAGCTAGTCAAGAAATTCTCTATGTTTTATGTAACCCAAAGGATTATTACAATGTTCATAAAAGCCCAACAGGTACCAGACAAATAACATCCACACCCTTTCATACTATCTGTTTAACATCCATTTTAATAATATCCTTCAATATACTGACACTCACACAATAGTTATTTCCCGAAGGTCCAGCACAGGTCAGAATTGAGTATACATAGGTAAACTGCAACATGTATGTACAAGGGAGTCCAGTTGGATTCCAAATTCTAACACACTGGAATGTGATCAGCCACAGCATGACCACCCTGGCATGTGGTATCACAGCGTTTATGGTGAATTGTGTTATCTGAATGCGGTCACAAAATACGGTGTCCACAGGAAAATTTTTTTCAAAAATGTATTTATTTCCGTTGTTTACTTTTTTAAAATTGCGTAAGTCTGAACTTGCGTAAGTCAGAGAGTGTTTCTATGCCTGCTTCTGGTAAGTGTCTCTTTCTTCCAGATTTTCCAAATAAAACCCGCTATGCATGCAACATGCCCTGCCAATCTCTACCTCCTTGCTATGATCATCCTGAAAAATTTTTTTTTTTAGGGGCAGACATTATGAAGCTTCTCACTATGCAGTCTTCTCCATTCTCCTGTCATTTTCTTACCCACAGGTCCAAATATTCCCCTCAGTGTTCTATTCTCAAATATTGTCTGTCTGTATTGTTACCTCAGTGAGAGGCACAAAGTTTCACATCCATATAACGAAATAGGAAAAATTATAGTGTAGCAAGTAATCAATTTTAGTTGGTGATTTTACATATATTACTAAAATGTAAAGAGACATAGAAATGGACAGAAAAAGTTTTGAATGATAAAGGACTACACATAAATGAAGAAATAGCACATACGAAAATAATCAGTTGTACCAAGAATTAAGAAATGTAGGTAAATTTTATACAAATTGATATTAATATGGGAAAACCAAGTGGGAAAAACTTTGGAGGGTTTGGAGGAAGTGAGAGAGGAGGAATTATAAAGAGAAACATTTTATTGTATACATAAATTAGGCGAGATCAGGACATATCAGGATATAATAAACAGTACAGACAAACTTTACTCATTAGTAATAAAGATGGATGTGTACTGTAAAAACCTGACATGACATGTCATATCCAAAGATGTGTACATGAAACTCAACTGATAAATTTGATTTGATTTGATTCATTTGTTGCTTTTGGTAATAGTAGTAGTAGTAATAATAATAATAAATATCATCTAGAAAATTATTGACAATAGATCAGTAAAACGAGTGTTGTGAAATTATAAACAATAAATAAAATTGCTCCTAGAATTTCATCTCCTTTACACATTCATTTTACATATGTGCATGGTTCAGTTAAGGGAGAAAAAGTATGTATAACAGCTACAGATCCAGCAGGCCTGAACAGAACAAACCGTTGTGAGGCTTATATCTGCTGTGAACATGTCTGATAGTGTATATGTCACAGGCTCAGGGTGCAATGAGTCCCGAGTCAAGTCGTCTCAAGGCACTGAGTGCCGAGTCACTGCGCTCTGTTAGTCCAGGGAGTGACAGTGTTTTCTACAGTGAGGGGGCAGACCACAGCAGCAACACCACAACTTTGTGCCACCACTGCGGACGTGAGGTGGACAAGAATGCAACTCTTTCGGGTCTTGAGGTGGGTGGTTCAATGCTGCACCAGCCATTGTCACGCATTTTGTAGCTTACAATCTGCTTTCTGGAAAGAGAAGTAGTAAAATATTTGTCTGCACTCATCCTATCTGTTGAGTGCAATGTGGTGTAGGCACACACCTTGGAAAGTAATATGAGTTTATTTTGGGTGGTTTATTTTCAAAAATAGAAAGAATATTGCCAGGTTTGAAGTTCTCATGGCAATGAATATTAGGATGGACGTTTTCTACCTGCAACTTCTGTGTGGAAATGGAGGCTGCAGCTTTCTTTAAAAATGTTGGTACCTAAGAATTAAACTATGGAGCTTCACATCCCACAAGACTCTGATGTTAATGCCACCATAAGAATCTCACGGATAGCCATTTTCAAATCGTTTTGCTAAAAAGCCAAATTTTCTGGACTGAGTAAGTGTAAGGGGAGCACAGTAAATACCTGAAGGAAGAAGTACAGAGGGCTGATATTACAACATACTGCCACATCACCAACAACGCAATTAGTATACATATGCAGCATGAATGAATTTGTAGATCTTGGTCCATGGTGACCATATTTCAACTAAGCCCAGACAGGTAATTCTGAAATATATTTGTCATGACACAGGATGGAGAGCCTGGAGGGGGTGAGACAATAGAACCCGAGCCACCTGACATCGTACAACCCCCTGCAGGTTTTGCAGACTCCCCTGAGGGACCCCGCCACAAAGCAGTCTCCAGTGGTCGCCTGTTCAAGAAGCTAGAAAAGCGATACAGGTCCGAGGAACGGGGATGCCATGGTGAAAGGCGACACCACACCCGCTACCGCTGTGATGGTGCACGTGCCAAGTCAGAGGAAAGGGGCCGTGAAGATCGAATTAAGCCCAGGTACCATCCGATATTACAATGGTTACCAGTATTCTGTTAAGAGTTGAGTTGCAAGTTTCAGAATTTCATCTTACCTGGGTTACATGGGGCACTAGCAGAGTTAGTGGAGCAGACCTGGTGGACAGGTGATCTGTAAGTGTATTGTGAGTTGTGATTGTAGATGTTATATTTTCTTTTTAATATCGTCAGGCCACTGGCACGGTCGACAGATGCAAGTATGGAGATGTTGCGAGCTGCAGACTCAAGCCCCAGCGTGATGGTTCATGACACCAGCTTGCCAGACCTGGCAGCAGTAGATGGTGAAGAAGAGGATACTGGTGTGTATGCAGAATCCTACAAGAATGCCACCTGGATCTACATTGGTGACTCTGAAGAGATGCATGTCTGGCAGAAACCAGAGACTAAAGGAGAAGAAAAAGGTAGGAATACCTTTATTCTGAATCTACAATTAACATTTCTTGGTTCAAAAGCAATGCGTCAAACTTGTATTCAGAAGCACCTGGATGAAACTTGTTCCATGACTGAGATGTTCTATAGTTTGATCCAGTACTTCAAGGCAGTTTCTGGGCGATATTTTAAAATAAGCTACAACTCATTCCATGCTTATCCTGCTCAGTTCGTCAATACAGCCACGGTATTACAAAGGTAAAATTTGGCCTTGTGCATGCCGTGAAGGCATATAGGATGAGTAGAATTATAGCTCCACTTTCTTAACTTTAGTACTGGGTGGAGGTGAATGGTTGGCTTCATGCCCTAGCTGCTTTATGCCTGGGTAAAGAGGTTATCATGCCCATTGAATAGGAAGTTGTGTGGACCTGAGAGAAATTCTGGGCATTCTGGGGAAGAGCAAAATTTCTTGGCCTGCCAGGAAACGAACCCCAGATTGCTCAGCACATAGTCTAGTCACTAAATTAACTGTGCTATCCCATCTCCCATGCTTTGCAGTTTACTCCATATAGATAACAAAGCACTGTTAAATAAGAGGAGTACAGATTGTGAAAATCCCAAGTTAATTCTACAGAGTCATGACAATGGTATATTACACTTAAGATCACTAGGTGTGTCCATTTTATTCAGCCTCTCTTATCCAAAAAAGAGCACACCGTTTCAGAAAGTGGAATTTCTCCATCCGCATTAAAAGGATGGAGAGGTACCTTTTGAGTTGGGTTTTTTGGAAAGAGCTGTTCTCAAACAGAGGACAACTGATGTCACCTATGTACCTATATATATGCACCTATAATCTGTGTTTAGGTGGGAGGTAATGTAATATACATAGTAGAAATTATGGGACATAAAATTAAGTCGGGAGATTTCAAAATGAGTAGCACCATGACAAATCAAACAACAATGAAACCTGCATTCCTTTATTAGTAAGCATTCTTGCCTTATAACTCACAAATTTAAAGCATGTTTTCTGTCTGTTTGTCATCCTCTTCTCTGCTCGATGTTTTCTTCTCAAAAAGTGCTTCAATTTGTCATAATGCAATATTGTAGATCCCAAAGCTTCATTTTATTAGTACTCAGAACATTAAAGACTCGGCCGCACGGTCATATGTCATTCAAATAGTACAATATTTAAAAAAATTTTAAATCACAAATTTTCTCTGTGTGAATAAATTGTGTACATTTATTCATATTTAACAGAGGATAAGAGTGGGGACTGGGGAGAGGATAATGACCCTCAAACTGGGAGTGCAAGAAGGGACTCTGCTGAATCAACGGGCTCAGAAAAGGACTTCCGGCGGAAGTATCAGGCCATCACTCATCGCATGGTTCACCGGAAATCCAGTGTCGAAATGTACAAGCGTCTGGCATCGAAGTCATTTGGTGAGTTACATGCATAGAATTCTCTGCATGGCCTGCTGCTGCTGCTATTGGCATGGCAACATGTCATGTTGCGTACCAGCTACATACACTTTAACCACACTTTAACACTTCCGTCAGTAACGACTTCTGCAATCTACACGCCCCAGAGATACGTCAGAAATGGTAACAAATAACATTGTTAAAATGGTTTGTTATGTGTGCATTCTAATCCAAGCACATTTTACAAACATATACAGTGGACCCTCGAACCTCGAACACAATCCGTTCCAGGAGTCGGTTCGACTTTCAAGTTCTTCGACTTTCGAGTTAAAATGCCCCATAAGAAATAATGTAAATTGAATTAATCCGTTCCAGACCCCCAAAATTTACCCAATATAAAACATTTTAAGTGCCTATTTCAAAAGATCATATTGGTAAATAATGATAAAACAAGTACATTTAATTTCAATAATTGAATGTTTTTATTTATAATAGTACATACATAAAAAATATTGTATAATAATTCGCCACATTAGCCGCTTTAATGGCTTTCTTGTTCTTCAGTATGGTCGATATGGTCGACTTAGCCATGCCATATTGAGCAGCCAGGTCCGATAAACGTGTACCACTTTCCCACTTAGTGATAACTTCCTTTTTCATTTCTATCGTAGAAATTACGATTTTTCTCTTAGGCTTTTCACCTCTAGTAACTTTCTTTGGCGCCATTATGAATGGGCATTATTAAAGATAATATAAAAATAACCCAAAGAAATAAATAAAACGCTTAAAAAACAGACTGAATTTGCGAGATGCTCACTGAACCAGTCACGGGAGAACTGACCGAGCAACTGCGCATGCGACCAAGCAGAGAGAGAAGGCGACCACGTGACGACCACGTAATTCTTTGTTCGACTTTCGAGTTTTTGTTCGAGTTTCAAACCCGGATTTTCCTCGAATTTTTTGTTCGAGTTTCAAGTTGTTCGAACTTCAAACCGTTCGAAGTGCGAGGGCCCACCGTACTTGCATGTGTATTCTGTTCAAGCCATTTATAAGCTACTTTGCTTCCTAAAGGAAAGGGGGGAAAAAACAGGATTTTGGGATTACCATGCTCTTTTGTGTGTATGTCTGTGTGTGTATGTGTATACCTTTAAACCAGCTGACTATTTTTATGAAACTTGGTATACATATTGCATGTTTATAGCGCATCCCAATGCTGTACTCCTTTAATTTCATAGTCATTAGTAACAGTATGGTTGACACACAGATTTGTGAAGCAAGAACTACACAAGCGACACGTACATGTACTGCTAGGTCCTGAAATGCTGTTGTGTGGCAACAGACTTTGGGAAAGATGCAATATTTTTAAGGGATTCTGTAGAAATGAAAATAAGAGGGTTGCAGGTGTGCCAAAATTTTCTTTAGCTATTGGTTTAATGTTAATCACTGATGAACCATTGCAGCTAACCATGTGAGACACACCTACATATTCCATTTGAAATTTTTTAAGTCAACAATTAAAAACATTGCAACAATACAATACAAAGTCTGTCTATGTGTACTAAGTCCTTCGCAGCAATAAAAGAACAGCACCAGCAGTAATACAGACAAGTACGGTATGAACGGAATTGTATGCAGCAGGAAACTTAACTTCGTGATTCTGCTCAGAACTGCTTGTTATGCCATGCAAGCTAACTATTCATCAATATATATCATGATAAGGATAAATAGGTGTGGTTTTGTTACTGTGTACTGCTGTCTGAACAGATATGTTCATATAATTATAAATTTTCTGTCTGTCGGTGTGTGCCACATTCACTGAATTCCGTATGATGGTTATGCAAACAAATTTGCATAACTGAAACTGAGAAAAATGAAAGCCAGTGAAGGACATACAAAAATCATTATCACTTTTTCTCAAATTTTCAGCTGAATCTGACATGACCCAGCTTTCCAAGATCCTGTGTTAAATGATTTGTCAAATATAATGCGAACAGAAATGTTCATATATGGGGATATATTCCGTGTAGGGTCCTCAGGAACTCATGGGGTAAGCCCCACTTTCCGTACAGGTATTATGTTTGGTGTTGGAATGACTGAGATTGAAAAACTAGTAAATATGATGAGATTCGAACCCTTACAGAGACAAGAACCCAGATTGAAGCCTGTTAAGATGACCAGAGGGTTTGTTAAAAAGTAATGTGGATCTTAGGGATATAGGTTATGAGGATGCGAGGTGGCTGTAACTGGCTCAGGATCGTGTCCAATCGTGGGTTTTGGTATTGGAGATGTTAAGACGTCTTACCACCAGAATTGTTATTTTAGCTAACCTACGAATAGTCAATATAGTGTCACGGAAATACTCGTTTCCGGCTGCGGTCATGCGTGTTAAGACGCCATAAATGAAAACCAAGTAACGGATCGCATTCAATTTAAAGTCATAATTTTCATGTGAACTAGCGATTTAAACAAGCTGCCCATAATACGTACGTAAGACGTTTCTTACATTTTTATTTCCTGTGTACATGATGAAGCTGGAAGAACTACATATGAATGTTTTCGGAAAAACGGCATAATTATTCTGAGAGGTGGGGTTTGTGTCGTGGGCGTCACTGTGTTCAGCGTGCGAGAGATTCTTGGCTTAGTTACAGCATTACGTCAGAGCAAAATAAATATAAAAATAGCTTCGCAGGAATACTGAACAAGGTTGCCGCCATCCCCCCCCCCCCCAACACAGAACTTCATACTGCAGTGGGAAAGAGATAGGCAGTCGGACGTCGAACCTCGGGCCGTGAGCTAGGAGACTGGCTGTGGACGCTGTAGGTCATTCCTTCTGTGTCACAAGCCAGCAGTATGGTTTGTGGTATGTACCAACTTTCTATCTCTAACATTTCAAATACGCATCATTAACAGAATGCTTTCGTTTTGTGCAGTGGTATGACTCACCGAAGCGACTAAAATACTAACACCATTCGTCTGCATTGCCTGCCATTCAAAGTAGTTAACATAAAACGAAAGTACTGCATGAAAAATTCTCTCATGTCTCACAAGAGAATTCTGTAATTTTGTCTTAAAAATTTTAAACATTCCTTGATATCATAGTTTATGAACGCAGAGAATTTTCATCTTTTTTATATATAAAATTTTAGTTACGTTTGTTGTTTCAGTACCGATTACAACTACTAATATTAGCTACAGTAAGATTGTAAATTACCTCGCACTAAATTGCGAAGAACTTATCTTGCACAGATCCTTCAGTCTCAGCAGTGTGTGTCATGCTCGCTTTTGCCAAGCTGCATGCACTTGGGCAAGTAACAAGTTACTGATGACGCAAGTGTTTGCCTCTGTCAGCAGATACACATTTCCGTGGGTCCCTGCGACAGGCACTCGAGGACATACTGAAACTGATGCTGCATGTGTGGTGTAAGGGGGCTGTGGCTGTTAAGGTAGTCTCTGCCAAACCCAGTGGTAAGCCAGTCATTAACTATGATCCACAATGCCAAGATTATCTCTGCCATTCACTTGGCAGTTTTAATAAAATTATGCGGCCTATGTACACCAAAAGGAAATCATATTTTCTTCGCAGATTACGTGAAATGCATATTGATATATTTAATTGTAGGTATCGATACAAATATTATAAGCCCAATTCTTAAAATTATTTGTATGGTGTACAGTTTAATATAAATTATATTTTATATTGTTTTATACGAACTAGCACTTTGTTATATTGCATTCAGTAGTAGGTTACTATGTTTGGTGTCCGGTAACCAGTCGCTTCTGTGCTGTTAAGAACATTAGCGTCATGACTACATAAAATGGCGGCTCCTACAACAAATTGTTTGTCTCGTGGACAGTTTATGGAAAAGAAATGTCTGAGGTACTCAAGATAGGTATGGCGCCTTACGCCACTATAAATAAAATGTTTCAAAAGTCGTTCCGGAACTAAGCAGGCGGCCTTCATCGGCGCGTACCGCCATTTTCAGCGGCGGGAAAGAAAATAATATTTTTATTCGAAAATATAAATTTTGTTTCAAGTTTGTAACAGTCATCATCATCACGTCTGTCCCTTGGAAACGATAAAGCTTCTTCTGACTGCTGCCATATTTTTGAGGAAAGATATTAAGTTACACTTGGCCAGTTTTCAGTGTTGTGACGTCACAGACCACGTAATAGTTGGCAACGTATTGTGGGTTGGTGATTCTCCCTGGCACATTGAAAAACTGAAGGCAGAAATTAGAGCTGCTGTGGCAAAGTGGCACTAAAGAACCGCTAACTGCAGTCGAGTAGATTGCATGCAATGTAAGAGATCACATACTGAGAGTTGGCTGAAGTGAATAAAATCCTGCGTGCTTTTTTAGTGCTGTAACATCAGAGTCAGTGCTGTAAGTGCAGAACGGCAATAAATAGAGGCATATAGATCTACCGAGTCCTTTTCTCATTATCTCACTCTTAGAAGGATAATGGCGCTCAGGAGCTGTCTTTTGTCTGTTGTTTAAACTCTTTGTAATTTGCTCTTTATATGGCGACTGTCTGACAGCTTCGTTGGTTGTGTAGACCCGTCACACTCTATGCTAGACATTCCGTGGGGGGGGGGGGGGGGGCATATTTCCTATTGAGAAGTGTTTTCAGGAAATTCTTACGCGTTTGTGTGTGCTTGCGAGCTCCCGATTGATCGTGATATCTTGTTCAAATATATTCTTAGACTTTATCGTCGTAACATTTAGGCCTATTTCAATTGAAGCTCACATTCAGCATTAATTCTCACACAACGGAAAGTTCTATGAAAGCTATTCTACGTCACTTTTTTTTACCTTATTTTACTTCCATCTTTGTATTTAATTAACATTCCTTACGATCACCGCAGCGTCGAGTGGTAATCCTTTACGGACGTTCTGGGACAACGTATCGGTCCCATCTTCAAGGGTCAAGAAGTCACGTGATACACCTATTGGAAGTTTTATGTAACTATTACTTTCACATTGTTGATATTGTGTTCGGTCTGGCAGTAAATGTTGAGAAAACTAAGTATATGTTCATGTCTCGTAAACAGAATGCAGGACAGTATCACAACATAAAGATGGGTAATAAATAAATCCTTTCAAAGTGTAGAAAAATTGAATAAAGTCCCCGCTATACAGCGCCACCGTCGCGAGCGTGCTGCGCCGGCTCGCTGGCGCACTATTTAAAAAGTTCGGTTTCTTCTTGGACTGACTACGTATTTGCAACAAAATCTAACAAATCAAAATTGCGTTCACGAAGAAATTAAGAGCCTGCTACCATGCGGTCCAGAATCTTTGGTCTTTCCCTTTGCTATCTAAGAATATGAAGATGTAAATGTACGGAACCATAACTTTGCCTGTTGTTTTCTGTGAGTGTGAAACTTTATCAAATTGGGGAAAGAACATAGGATGAGGGGGTTCAAGAATAGGGAGCTGAGAGAGATATTTGGGAGAGGTAATAGGGGACTGGAGGAAGTTACATAATGCAGAACTTCATGATTGTACTCCGCATTAAATATTATTTGGGTGATCGAAGAGAAAGAGTTGGGCAGAGCATGTGGCACGTATAGGAAAAAAAAAGAAATTCATGATAGGTTTTGTTCAGAAAACCTAAAAGAAAGAGAATGCTAGGACGACCTAGGCCTAGATGGGATGATAATGTTAAATTAAAGTTACGGATGGAGGACGGACTGGATGAATGTGGCTCAGGATACGGATCAGTGGTGGAGGAGGTCTTCACTCTTCACGGTCAAGCAGGGAGTGATAGGCTGTCCCGAAACGTCGGTAACAACTACCAACCTACGCTGCGTAAAATCCGGAAGAGTCACGACCTCACGTTTCCCGCAGTGGAAGCCTGAAATCTCGTAAGAGGGAGGTTGTTGTGAACGCGGTAATGGGCCTTCGGGTTCCATTAAATGCTGGGAATTTGTTGACTAGGTGATCTTCTCAAGGATTTAGTTTGTTAGTTGGTTGGTTGTTCGGTCGGTCGGTCAGTCAGTCAGTCAGTCAGTTAGTCAATCAGTCATTCAGACAGTCAGCTATTTAGTCATTCAGTCAGCCAGTTATTTTCACGTTATGTTATTGTTACAAAGTTCATTAATAAGCTTCATTAAATTATAAATATATTTTATTTAAGTTTTCATTCTTGTTCGCTAAATTTCTGTTTTAATTTATCTTGGAACTAAATATCCTCCTTGATAAACACAACTAGAACACTCTGTAGAGGTATGGATCTCTCGCGGGATGTATGGTAACTTCAAGTGTTCACAGAAGGACTTCTACAATGGTATAATTAATGGTTCATTTAACTCGTTAGTAGTTCGGATTACATAAGGCCAAACGATGGATGATCAGTGAGCAATGAATTGGAATGGAGATGGAAGGAAGTGGTTGAGGAATTATTCTGGAATTTCACTAGACTGACTGAAGAATATCACGAAAATCTGCACTCAGGATAGCCTGTTTCCGAGTCAAGGTTTGAACCAGAACCTCCCTGCTACGAAGGCAGTGTGCGCAACCTAATGCTGCAAGAGTCATCTTATAAAATGTAACGTTAATACGTTTATCTTTCTTAAACACGAGCAGTGAATAATTGTGCATAAGACAAAGCAAATAAACAACTAAATAAACGTAAAATATTAATATTGTACAATAATTTAAAATCAGTAAGTCGTAACTACGAACAGGGATATATCTCGTGCAGGCTAGCTGGAGGAGGTCTTGGGAAGCTGGGAGGGTCATGTGGCGCGCATGGGAGAGAATAGAAATGCACACAGGATTTTGGTTGGGAAACCTGAAGGAATGAGACTGCCAGGAAAACCTAGGTGTATCTTATGGGAGTGTAATATTAAAATAAGTCTTCATGAAATAGGATGGGAGATTATGGGGTGGAGTCCTCTAGCTCAGGATAGGGACCACTGGCAAGCTGTTGGGAACACGGTTGCATATAAAAGGGTAAAATTCACCCCATAACTTGCCATGAAGGCACAGAAGGGTAGTAGAGGTATAGCTCTACTCTTTCTTTAACCTCGGTGCTAGATGGGGTGGGTGGTTAACGCCACGCCCCGGCCGCTTTACCCCCGGGAAAGAGACCCGGTACTTATTTTATAGGAGGCTGGATGGGCCCCAGGGCCGGTCTGGACAGGTGCGAAAAATCTCTTCCCCCTCCGGGATTTTATCCCCGGATCTTCCAGCGCGTAGCGAGTCGCTATACCGACTGTGCTAACCCGGCCCACCACGGTTGCATGAATGAGGGGCATTTCTTGACTACCAGAGGACCTATTAGCTTTCCAAGAAAGATTCTGCTCCATGGAGTTAGTTGCTTAATGGCGTTGTGGATTGCAAGTCCCTGGTGTTACAGAATGCGACAAGACAGTGGTGGTGAGACGGCAGTCGGGAGAGTTTGGGTTTCGGATACATGGTTCTCGGCCTGTGGTTGTGTCGGCTATTGAACCTGACACTCCCGCTGAGACGTCTGGGCTTGAGGTCGGAGACATAATCATCAGCGTCAACAACGTGAACGTCTTAGATGCGTCCCACTCTGAGGTCGTCAAGATTGCACATGCAGGTATGGCTGAACACGTTCACACCTCTGCTTGGTGCGTTGGAATGGTAACAAAGTTGTACATGCTGTCACAAAGTTAAATTCGCAGTGCTTGCATAGTCTGTACATGTTAGATCGTTGACTCTGCCATGAATTCAACTTTGTGTGACCCAGGTGCGCACCCAGAAAGTTTTATTGGTGGAGGGGGCTGACCCTGAGTGTATATATAATTTATGTTTGATTTTAAAAATTATTATATAAGAATCATGTAAGTATAACTGTAACATAACAATGTTTGCAACTGCATTTATATACATACAAATATAACTACGTGTTCCATGACTCACTCACCTAATTCAAATCACAAGGTGTAATCTTGTTTTTTTTTTTAATTTCAACTAAAGTATCCTAAGTATTTTATTTTTCAAAATTCTAATGTACTAATCATCAAGCCTATTTCAGTGGCTGATTTTGGCTGAAGGGTAAATCGCGTAAAATATTTGATATCATCGTGTCTACAAAATCGGTTTTTTTAATTTCGATTTGTGGGGGGCTGCAGCCTGACAGCCCCTCTTGGGTGCGCCTCTGGTGTGACCTGTTCACAGCCAGTCTCTTTTCTGACTGAGGTTCCTAGACTGACAGGTCACAGAAAGACCTGGGAATGATCCATAGCTAATATGACAAATTTATTCGCTTGAAACAAAGAAAAGAAAGATAATTTTCTGAGATGTGACACCATGTAGTTTGATAAACAGGTAACACTCTTTCAGAGGAAACTGCTGCCTCCTGAAGGCCCTATTCTGGAGACAGCAGGTTCCTCTGAAACATTAATACCATCTACCATCACCAAACGGCGTCCCATCCCAGACAACTACTGTAATACTCATGAGTGCGAGTTGCCATAACTGTGGTTACTGCTTCACTATTTCTGGGTCAGAGTCCCTTGAACCTGAGTCCCCCGCCAAGGAGCAGGTTCGTTCAGAATTGGAAAATCCTTATAATTTCATGCAGCTTAAGTTTTGAAGAATACTGTCTCCTGGAATGTGATGCAGTGTGGCCTCATAGAAATTTTATAAAAGTCAGAGAAGCGTTCTCCCAATCTTCAGGTTAGAACTCACTCCTTTGTCATGAAGATGGAGGCAACAGGTTCATCCGAAGTGTCGGGCATACCCCAGAAGACAGTGTTGTTCACAGTCACTGCTGTGAGAACTTAAAATCTTACATATCTTAAGTTATGGTTGTTGATCATACTTATCAATTTTTAATGTTTATTAAGATTAAGATGCTGTAATTTTATTGATTAAATATTTTACTCTTTCTGCATGCAAATAATTCGCACGCATAAAACTGGTATACAGTAAATACTGTACATGTTATACTGGAACAAAATTTTCATTGTTACAAGATTTATTGAAAATGATTTTATCTTCAGTATGTACTACATGTGTACCCCCATAAATGTCAGTTACTGTAAAGCCATGTGACGGTGTCAGCAGGGTCAGACACCCTGGAGCTGGAAGTCGCTCGGACATGCAACGTGTTAACGCCTGTGGTGAGAGAGCCTGGTGCTGGCAGTCCGCTGTACTCAGGGTACCTGTGGAAACTGGGTGGACTGAGCAATGGGGCCAAGTGGGTCCAGCGATGGTTCTGCCTCAAGAGAGACAACTGTCTCTACTACTACAAGAATGATATAGTACGTGGAAACGTTCCAAAATTTGACACAAACCCTTTCCTTTTTTTATTATTATTTACTAATTTGGTGTTAATCCGGGATTAATTATAGTGTAAATAATCATCACGTAGTGACAGTTGTTTTGGAAGAAGGAAGCCTGGAGATGGGGACAAAACCTGTCCCCAAAACATAGTGCTTTACATTTCAATACTTATAATGGAAAAAGTCCAAAATGTCTATCAGTTAAAATGTCATACACCATTGTCAGAACTCTGTAGAACTCCTCAGCATGGTTGAATGAAATTTGGAATTTTTGATACACAAAACATTTCCAAGTTAATGCAATTTTAGTCAGTATTGTCCCAATATAAGGAGCCGAGATAGCTCAGTTGGTAGAGTAACTAGTCCACAAACTGGGCAAAGGTGGATTCATGGTACAATTCCTAACATGGGCAAGAGAATTTTCTCCTCTCCAAAGTGTCCAGACTGGCTCAGGAACCAACCCAGCTTCCTATGCAGTGGGTAGTAGGTGGGGGGGTTCCTTTACCAGAGGTAAGGCAGCTGGGGCATGAAACTGAGGACTCATTTCCATCTAGTGTCGAGTTTAAAACTGCATGGAGCCATACCTCCACACTTTTACATACCTTCATGACAGTAGCTATTAATCACAGTCATAAATTTACATTGCTGTTTCATGAAAATCTCAAATGGAACTATATCATTCTTCCCAAGAAACACCTTGTCGTTGATTGCATGTCAGATATTTATTTGAGCAAAAGGTGTTTTGAATATAAGTTTTGCAAAAGAAACTGAAACATGCATTTTATTCCTTGCTGTAATTTTCTCTAAATATTAGAGTTTTTGAGATAATTAAACACAATCTAATGAATGACCCAAGGTTGTTATGCTGTGCATAAATTTCCAAACTTGTTTATTTTAACTTTAAAGGGTTTGATGATGATGGTGTGTGGTCATAGTGGTGACTGAAATTTTGGACTTTTTCCATTGTCTCAGGCCAAATTCCCAACAGTCCCACCAGAGTAGGTTCTCCCCTCTTCCCCACTCCATCTGAAGATGGAGTCAGATCCAGGCCTCAAAACAGTGTGGATATTTTTAACATGAGAAGATGGACAAGATACAAAATTTCAGTCATCACTTTCTTCAGTTTACTTAACAATATATAAATAAAAATAATCATGAATATTCAGCATGGTAGTAGTCATAATCGTATACCTTTACAACAGCAAGTTTGAATGTCAAGGTAATTGATGTACACAAAATGAGAGAGCATGTACCTGAAAAGTACATGTATCCTGAATTGAACACACTTTTTCCACTCCTTATATTTGCTTTTCATAAACTTGTCAAAATGGAGCTACAAACTATCAGGCGAACCTTTGAGAGGCTTGTAAAGCACAGTTTAGTAATTATCACAGTAAAGTGCTGTGATCATACTTAGCATGAAGTTTGATAATTCCAGTGTATTTTTATTGCCAGATTACACAAATTTTATTGAAAATGTTCTGTCAACCAACATTTCTTTTGTAAACCTCCTCTAGCTATTTCTTTGAAAACTACAAAAATTTCTAACATCTTATAATAATTTTCCTTGGAAAATTTGAAGTTTTTGGCCAACATAATGCCAAATGTCACTCAGCCATTGTTGAGGAAATGATCATGTTATGCACTAATTGGTCAATAAACCAGAATAACATAACAGGAAAATGTCTTATGGTTTGTTTTATGTTCAGTTTTGATCCTTCCCCTTTCAAATGCTATATGACACAAAATGTACAATCTCAGATTGAAAAACAGCACATTCAGATTTATTCAAATCACCTGCTTTGCTTTGAAGGACAGAAGAAGTTGTTGTACAGTTGTTATTAGACTAGAATAGATTGCTTTATGACTGTAGGAAAGTCAGCCTCTTGGAGCTGTGATGCTGATGAACTACAGCGTTTCTCGCACACCCGACAGTGGACGGCTGTATAGCTTCATTCTGGATAAAACTGGTGCTACAGGACTCCATCTAGCTGCAGACGATGAGGAGTCAGCTATGCGGTGGCTTGCAGTAATTAGCCATTCCATAGAACGAAATGCTCAGGTAAGACAAGCAACTGACACTTCGTGGTCTTTTTTGAATTCATACTTTCATTTTTGGGAGACAATACTACTGAAATACATTATCACAACACAGCAAATAACGGTGTACATCTTCACTACTGCCATAACCCCAGATCTTACAAGATCATTGAAAGATGCAAACTCGCAAGGAATGAGGACTACCCAGTCTTGTTATCTGTCTAAAAGACTTAAATAAATTTGCAAAAAAAAGTCATGCCTGGGCTTGATGTGTCGTGTTTTCAGGCGGACCATTGGCTGGACATCAGCAACAGGAACTTGAAACTGGCAGCCAGTGCTGTCCAACAGCCAGATTGTTTCGGGTACCTCATGAAGTTAGGCCACAGGTGGAAGGCATGGAAACGGCGGTACTGTGTGCTCAAGGACGCGTGTTTGTACTTCTATCAGGACAGCAGCTCAGATGGAGCTCTTGGTACATGTTATTCACTTCTGGGTGTAGCTCAGTCAGTTAAGGGACGAGTTATGGTACGAATGGGTCGGGATCATTTCCTGCACACATCCCAGCTATACACAGTGTGCCCATTAAATAATGAGACTGCATTTATTGCGAAAAAACGAATGAATGTATTTAGAAATTTTTATTACAAACTTTCAATATAAACGCTTCCCAACTCCACACAACGCTGAGATCGTTTATACAGGTCCTTGAAGTCGCGCTGGAAGTCCTGTAATGAAACCCCTTTCAGTTGCTCGGTCGCACCGCGATGGATGTCGCTAATGTCGCTGAAACGCTCCCGTTTTAGGGCAGTTTCATCCTTGGGGAAGAGAAAAAACCTGCCGGTACCAAATCTGGCGAGTAGGGGGAATGCTGGCTCACACAGATCGATTTGGAATCAAGAACCTGCTTCACAGTGCAGCACTAACCTCGAACAAATCTTTCTTTTCTACAAATCTCTTTCCAAACTTTGCCTGGCCGCTTCCTTGTCAACTCCAAGACGTTCAGCAAGTAGCTTGGTGGATATTTGCCTGTCCTACATTACAGTGGCGCGAGCTTTCACCACACTTTCAATGGACCGAGCGGAAACTGGCCGGCCTGGACGAGGATCATTCTCCGATTCCCTGCCTTCCTGAAAACGCGCGACCCATCGGCGGACTTGTGCACGACCCAGACAGTCATCACCGTACACATTTTTCAGGTCTTGGTTCACTTCCGTGGCAGTTTTCCCCGATTTAAAGTAAAATGTTATCACGACACGATGCTCTATGTCGAAAATGTTGACACATGAAACAAATATGCGCTTACTTCGACAGCGATAAAACGACAACTACTGATCCTACAGAGACGAGCTTGTGTTCACTGAAAAGAACACACATTAGCGGTCACAACTGTATACTATTTTTCTATCTGTTTGCAGGGCGTTCATAAAAAAATCAGTCTCATTATTTAACGGACACACTGTGTAGGCTGCCTCCTAACTTCCCATTCAATAGACATGTGGGTTGCTGTAGGGTAGGTCTCTGTCGAATTGACTGCAGTAAACACAAGCTCTGTTCTCGTTTTGTGATGTGGAGGCCGCGATTGAAAGTCCACCAGTATCCGGCGCCAGCCACAGCGGTCCTGCCAAAAGGCCACTGCTTGCGTGGAGCGAACAGAGTGTTCACGTCACGATGAGCCAAATTCCAATAAAAACAGCGTGATCGACCAGAGTCGATAGAGCGCTGTGCCCGACGGTTACGGCGAATCAGCTTGTAACTGCGCAGTGTAAGCTGCTCGGTGGAGAGATGGATAGTGTGCTGCTCTTTCAGGTGCTGAGCAGTATAAGCTGCTGCTGACCCGGATGTCATCTTTTACTCGCTGCTGTCGCTGGGCTCCGTGCTCTGTCATTCGCTGTCGAGCAGCGCTCGTCGCAGCGCAGGGGAGAACGACTACTTGTATACTGCAGTTGAGCGTTCGCGGCGGTGATGGGGTATACGCTTTTGATTTTGGATTCAAACGTTCAGCGCAGTGTTGGGGCAAAATTTGTCTAGCTTCTGATTATCTGAAAAGAGCGTAAGGAAGGAGAGCTCTTGATCATAGACTAGCTACCTCTATTCCATCTGTGGATTGGAGAGTGCATTGAATGAGTAACATGAGCCCCTTGCTGTAGGCGTAATGTTAAAGCAGGAAAGAATTAGCTTATCAAGGCTATTGCTAAATTCGAGCTTTCCCCAGCCCTTCTGCGGGTGCTGAGGAAAGCCATGGCGGCAAGGAAGAGGAAGGCTGTTGCGCCAGGCAAGGCCAAGACTTCCAACGTGGCCGGAAATGGGGCCCAACACTACCGCAAGCCACCGCAGCAGCTTGCAGGAAAAAGGAAAACCGACGAGGTTCAACTTTAGACGGGCTGTCGGTGCCCGCCACCAGACGCCCAACTCCCGGTACGCTATCTTAACACGGATCCGCGGCACTCTGCACATCGGGCGAACAAGCTGCTGGAAGCAGCCGGCAGCTCCGTCCCACTGATGGTGGCAGCCGGACGCGCCAAACCAGAACAGCAAAGTGGGCCGTCCAAGCCCACAGCCAATGGTTCGGACATTTCCGAACCTGCAGCCTCTGCACAGCATGCTAGCTGGTACCACTATAAACACCTAAATGGACTAATTTTTCCGGGATCACTGACACGCGTGACTTTCTGACATGGTTAAGTGTGTTATGCCCCAGTAGTCTCTCGGCCCATATCATTGATCATCGTGCCAGGAACGGCCGATGGCTTCAGAGCCATGGTCAGCGCCCTGCGATCACTTGATTGGTGTAAGAGTGTGAGTTTCCACACCGTCTCTTTCCCGGAGAATCGCTGTGTGCGTCTGCTGGTTAAAAACCTGCGCAGACAAATGCCTGAGAGCGTCGTCCGGGAGGAGCTGGAAGCCCTGGGCATCCGTGTCCAGGCTGTCATGCAGTCCGCTCTGGGTGCCGCGACAAGGACGCATCAAAACGCCGTCCCCTGACTCCGCACGTTATTGTGTCGGTGGCACGGAGCCCGGAAGCCTAGAAAGTGCGATCTTTGACCGAACTCTGCAGCGTGTGACCCGCAGTGGAGACATAGATGGCAACAAAGGCAACACGCAGCCCCGGTGCGTTGCCTGTCGTAAGGCTGATCTCTGTGGGGAGTGATCCACCACTGCAACTTAAATGCTGCAGCTGCGGGGGAAACCACACAGCAAACTATCAGGGCTGTAGTAGGTGGAAGGAAGCGAAAGCGGCGCTTACTAAGCAAACGCCAATAGAGCGCAGCCGTATGCGCGGCGCAACCGGCCAACCTGCCGCGCTAAAAGAGGTTCGGGCAGAGCCTTCTGTAGAGCAAAAGAGCCTAGGTCCCGGATGGAACCACGTTGTCCGAAAGGATCGTGTTTTTAAGGCTTCCCACATCTCCACAACTTACTCCCAGACCGATCACGGAAATCCATAAACAGAAACAAGTGGCCAAATCCAAGAAGGGCAAGAACGTCCTTATCGGCGTCCAACGTTACAGGAGACCCTAAACAGGCTCATGTGACTCACACGATGAAAATGGCAAAGACTGGAAACTCTTCAGCCAAGGAACCAAAATCCTCTAAACTTGTGTCCCCACCGCAACCAAACCAGTCACCTGTTGAGATCTCCGATCTCCTTGACAACCTTCCCCTGAACGCATGAGTGGAGCTGAATCTTCGGATCCTCGATGCCATCCGCACCCTACCTACTGAGGCGGCTCGATCGCAAGCTGTGCTGAAATCTGTCGTTTTTTATCCTAGTATAACAGCACGGCCTTGGCGCCCAACGGGGAGAAAGCCCTGCGGCTGTCCTGCTGGAACGTTGATGTAGTTCGCTGCAGGAAGTTGGAATTGGATAATTACCTCAGTCAGCACGGAGTCTACATATGTCTCTTGACTGAGACGCATCTCAGGCGAGAAATATTTCTGACTGCAAACTACGTTTGCCAACGTACAGACCGGATTACAGAGGGAGACAGAACAGCAATATTGGTCCGCCCAGGTATAGATCACTACGCTTTACCCGTCCTCGGTTTGAGGCACCTGGACGCAACTGCTACTCATATAACGGCCATCGGACCGTTGAAAATCTTGGCGGTCTACCTGTCGCCCATTCGGCCTCTCATCAGAGCGGACCTGTTGGCCTGTCATTGCGGCGGGCTCCCTGTACGAATGACGGGAGACCTGAATGAGAAGCACGTGGTCTGAAACTCTAGGCTGATCAAGACATTGGGGCTTCTGTGACTACGGCACTGAAAGTTTCTGTCTCTTCTACTGGACGAGACACCCACCACTATCCCATACAACTCTTCTCCTACATTCTATGACTTGGACAACATGTTGACATATGAACTAGTTGCCCCATTTAATCTGATGGCGTGCGCCCCACTCGGCTCAGATCACTTGCCCATACTGATCGACACAAGATGTCATTCATCCTTTTCCAGCCTACCAGACCGCCCCGATCTCAGGCGCACCGAGCGGACTAAATTCCAGGTCTGCATGGAAGACAGACTTCCATCCAATCCGGAACTACCGAACGAGGTTGGATTCGACTCGTATGTAGAGAAACTGTCCCGTGTTATCCTCGAGGCTCTACCAGTGTCGCTACCCAAGAGTCGCTGGCGTGGTGACCCGCGGCCCCTAATACTGTTATGTATTCAGGATGAAATAGTCTAAAGAACCGGTTCAGGAAGCGGTGGAAAATCACCAAAGACCCTGCTCTGAAATCTGAGGACCGCCTACAGAGATCGGCGACCCGCCAGTTAAACGAGTGGAGGAATGACCTGTGGAACGGCTTGCTGGAAACCCATGATCCCGAGGACCAGTCGCTGTAGAAGGTGACCACACGGGTGATTAGAGTTCCCACTTCCTCACCTCCCCGGGTACACGGTGGGAATTGCTCTAGAGGATTCAGAGAAAGCTGAAGCCCTGGCGGACAGTCTGGAGGCTCAGATCCCGCCGGTAAACGACCCGTTGGATGCGAACTTATTGAGATGGTTAACGAGGCGTTGTAAGCATATTCTTTTTCTCCTGCAAGCGAGCCTAAGTTAACAAACCCCGCTGGAGTTCAGGATACCATCCGGGGTCTCAAGGTCGGCAAGGCTCCAGGCCCAAACGGTAGACCGTACAAGGCTCTGAAGCAACTTCCGTAGAGGGTTGTAACCATCCTCTTCAAGATATTCAACACGCTTCATCGCACGCAGTTCTTCCCAAACGTTTGGAACACGCAAGCGTGATCTCCATCCTGAAACCCGGAAAGGACCTGGCACTGTCCTTGTCGTAACGTCCCGTAAGTCTGCTGGACACGATTTGGTAAATTGTTTGACATGATCCTACTCAGTAGGATCTTAAATGAAGTAAGCGGTCGCGGGCTCTTGCGCGATGAGCAGACCCAAACACAGCACGTTTCTTCAGCTAACCCGCCTCGTTGACAGGGTGGAACTTTGGCGAGAAGAGGATAACAGGCGAAGTTCTCCTAGTTTTGGCTAAGGCCTTCGATGCCGTATGTGTGTTTGGTCTCCTCTGCAAATTAACGGTCCCTAATTTCCCTCGTACCTTGTAAGAACTATCTCTTATTACCTACATGACGGGATGTTCGAGGTGTCCTTCCAAACAGCTTCATCTACCGTCGTGGCATGCAAGCTGGCGTGGCACAGGGTAAACTAGTTTCCCTGTGCTGTTAAGTCTGTATGTCAATTACATGCCTGTGCCATCCCACCACGTCGAGTTGGCCCTCTACGCGGACGACCCGGCTATCATAGCCACATCCCGTAAGCCAGCGCTGTATGTCAGCTACTTGGAATCATCTGAGTGACCTAAAGATGTAGCTGAGAAAATGGAGGGTCGGCATCAACGTTTCGAACAAAACTGCGATGCTTTTCGCTAAGGTCTGTAGGCGTATTGCCAAGCCCCGGCCAGTACAGCTCTTCTGGGAACCAATCCATTGGGTCGATACAGCCCGATATCTAACGATAACCCTTGATACTCGACTGACCTGGTCACCTCATATCGATCAGGTCAGAAACAACGCTGACAAAAGACTGGGAGTGCTGGGCCCTCTCCTAAATACGAAGAGCGGCCTCCATATCAGAACGAAGTTCTGCTGTACAAGCTGCTGATCCGTCCAATAATGGACTACGAGAACCCCATCTGGAGGTACGCCACCCGCTCCCATTCTATGAAGCTGTAGGTGCTTCAATCTAATTGTCTTTGCATTCCTACTGGTGCACCTTGCTACATTAGTAACAGGCAAGTTCACGAGGATTATGGAGTTCCGTTCTTCGCCGAACACATCAGAGCTTTAACCGAGAGTTACAACTCAAAGTTAGCTGGTGTGGGAAACACCTTAGTTCGACAACTCGGCTACTCTGACCGAGGGTAGACACACGTGGCTTGACTCGCATGGTAAGGCGACTGACGTCAGACCAGTAGAGGCCGCCCATGAAACGGTGGTCAAATCGACACCGAATCGCGCCCAGCACTGATCAGCTAGGTACTCTTCGGCTACCCTGACAGGGTTTCCGTGTTTTTCCTCAGTTATAAGGTGAATATTAGGGTATAATTCAAAGACGGGGCACGGTCCGCACTCCCGCCTCCTCAGTTATAGTATAAGGTATCTTATTGTGTCCAGCGATGCGCTCAAAAGCAGGAATGGCTAATCACTGAGGGACGTCGACTTGCGCTTCGCGCAAATCTCCGCCCTCTTTGGTTGGTTGGTTCAGCTTTCGCGGCAGGTTTGGGTTGCTTTGTCGAGAACAGAGGATTCGACATAACCGGAGGTTGGCGGTACTTGAAGGTGACAGGCTTTTGCGCTTGGAGCAGATCGTGTTCTTCCTCTTTTGGAGTAAAGTTTGTTTTCGGAGTAAATTTTATATCGCTTGTAAGCACAGCGTGAGAGAGGAGAGCTCCTATGTACTGTCTGGTTTCCTCTAGTCCTCCAGCGGATTTGAGGGAGCAGTGACAGAGGAAGGATGACCTCCTGATTAGGCGAAATGCTAAAGCAGGAGGAATTAGCTTTTATCAAAGCTCTTTCTAACTTTGAGCCAGCCCTCCTACGGGAGCTGAAGAAAGCCATGGCGGCGAGGAGGAGGAGGACAAAGGCCCTTGCGCCCTGCAAGGATAAGACTTACAACATAGCGATCACCGAGGGTCATTCAACCGGATTCGGAGCAGGGAGTGAGGCCCAACCGTCCCGCAAGCTGTCGCAGCAGCTTGCGGGAAAAAGAAAAGGCTATGAGCTTTCCAGCTCAGAGGGTTCGACGGTGCCCGTCACCAGACGCCCAGCGCCCGGTCCGCTATGTGTGGACGGGTACGCGGAGCTCGGCACCACGGGCGAACCGGCTGCTGGGAGCAGCCGGCAACTCTGTCCTACAGAGGGTGGCCGGCGTATGCCGCGGTGGTAGCCGGGCACGCCCATCATTACAGTCAAGTGGGCCGCCCAAGCCCACAGCCAATGGTTCGGACATTTCCGAACCTGTTGCCTCCTCTGAGGCAGCCGACAGGCGCATGTCTGCTGAAGACATGTCCGGGTCTCTGGCCGGCATGCCAGCTGGCACCACTTGGGTCAACAACGTCGTTCCCGCAGGCGAGCGAATTAAAACACCCATTTTTGTTTCAGGGGTCACTGACACGCGTGACTTTCTGACATGGTTAAGGGCCAGATCAAGGGGGTGAGACTCATGACTTGCCAGGGACGGCCTGTGGTTTCTGAGCCACGGTCAGCGCTCTACGATCCCGTGATGGGAGCAAGGGTGTGAGTTTCCACACCTTCTCTCTCCCAGAGTGTCGCTGCTTGTGTCTGCTGGTTAGAAACCACAATAACACTGACTGGGGCCCACTCAGTCTTATATTTGTACAACATATACAGGTTGTACTTTCCACTGCACCTGGGGTTGTCATTTGGAGCACAAAGTTGACCACTTACCTTCGCACAGCACCAAGTTTTACAATGCATGGAGCTTACCTTCACCCCCTCTATACAACTCCGCTGTGGCTTGGTGCTTGGTCATAGACAACATACGCTTGGGTCGGTATTGAAGCCTCCACCTTGCTTTTAAGTAGTTATCTGTTGGTAGTAGCACTGTATGTACCATCAAGCTGTATTTTAAAGTTCATGGCACACACATTCAGTGAAACTGATTCCACAGCACTCGTCAAGGGCCATAATGTATAGAGTGAATGAATGTGATAATCATACCTAGAAATTTTTCAGATTTCCCACTGGAATTTCACTAGGCTTTATGCTATTTAGTCCTAATATCTGAGTAGCAGAGAACTCACTCTTTACTTGTCTGATTTGCTAAGAGACAGGTTGTATTTCAGTATCAGAATGATCGAGTATTTGTGTGAATAATGTGATTGTAAATACTACTAATACTATCCATCGGTAGTTTCCTCAATACTCCAGTGTTTAAATCATGACGTGTGTGGATTATTTTAGGAGTTGTAACTCCTTATGTGAAGAGTTGTTTACCTTAAGTGTCCAAGAGCTGCAGTTATACTGACAACTGTTTAGATAGTGAAAGTACAAGTTAAATTGTCCCTGTGATTAATTAAGTGCCATAGTATGGAGACATATGGGGGAGTGAAGGTATAGCTCTAGGCATTCTTAACCTCAGCAATAGATGCAGGTGAGTGGTCACCTTCATATAAGGCTGCTTTACCCACTGGATGTGAGGCTTGGTGGGCCACAGAACTGGTCTGGACACTACAGAAAAGCGGGGAAGAAAACTCTGCCCCTGCTGCAGGGAGTCAAATCCTCAGTCCTCACCTTCCAGCTTGTAGCCTAGTCACCGTATTAACTGAGATATCCTAGCTGAACCTGTTACATGTAATATGATAGTAAAATTAAATGTCTTCTGCATTGCTTAGTGTTGAAAACATAGAGTACAAAGGGAACTTAAATTAACTGTCAGAAGTTACAGTGAATTTACTAGATTATATGACAAAACGGTTGCCTGTATACTTTTCTATTCAAGATTTATACTTCATATTGCCAGGTATGGCATGCCTGCACGGCTACCGAGTGCAAAACTCTACTGCCGGAGGAAAGCGGTTTGCATTTGAGATCCTGCCCCCTGAACCTCGCCAAAGACACTACTACTTCCATACAGATACAGAAATGGACAAGAAGAGGTAAGATGATCTGATGCTCCTGTCATTTGAGAACTCTGTCCTAAAATAATTTTCATAGATTATTTAATCATGCTGCTTCAACCGGAGAGATAATTCAGCACTAAATGAGATGATGGCTTATTATTTTATTTATTTATTTATGGTTAATTTAACATTCTAAAGCACACTTGTGACTACTTGCTTTAAGACTGCATTTTGCCCATATAGTTTGTTTTTTTATGTGATGCTTGGAATAAACACAACTTATTTTGGGATTTGAGGTTCTGACACTGCTGCTGCTGCTGAAGATTAAGTTTCTGGGATGTTATGCCATATGATTGTTAAATAGTTACCGACATTTCAGAGGAGCATGGTGCCTTCCATCTTCAGGGTCACACAAGTTGACATGGCTGAAATCTTCAGGGATTATTTCCCTAAACAGCACCATGGCTTGATCTTTGTAATGTGTGTTTACTGTGTGATGGGAAACAAGTTTTTGAATATTACCATATTACTTCGAATTTAAGATGCACTTTTTTTTGCACGTTTTTCTGAACTGAAAATTAGGGTACATCACTCTTCAAAAGCCTCGAAAACATCATTCTCCTTAAAGGAACAAGTGGGCTCACTAAAAGATTAGTAAATTTTATGGATAGTGAAATGCATTTGCTTGCAAAAATATTTTTTAAAAGTGGGGTGCATCCTAAATTAGACGGCATCTTAAATTCAAAGTAATATGGTTTATAGATGAATTTCTGTCTACAATGAATTAATGACACTTCCAGTTCCTAAATGATACAACATAAAAAATAGAACGATTCGTGAGTTGTGAACTGGCACGGATGTGCAATGGTGTGGCCATGACCCAATTTAAGATACTGTCCCAGATTTTGCTTGGACAGACTGAGGAAGATCACAGAATCCTCTTATCACCTCAATCAAGGTGACCAGCTTCCAAACCAAAAACTGAACCATGAATCTCCTGAATACAAAGCACTAGCGCCGTGTAGTTAGCACATTCGTTTAGTACTAGCACTTTGTACTACACACTGCTGTTGAATGATCACAACGTTCAGCATGACATTGGCACAACAGACTACTTACTGAATGGTTTCTCAATTGCAAATATGTAGCTCGTTCTGTTTTCTCCACCCAAGACATGCCAAGTCCAGTCTTTCACAAAGAATGAATCTCACATTTCAAAGCTAATCACACTTCACTCCCTTTTACTTCATGAACATAAAAATTAAAATACACAGAACTGTAATTTTCCTGTGATTTTGTGTGGATGTAAAACTTGGTCTCACATTAGGGGAAGAACATAGACTGAGGGTGTTTTATAAATAGGGTACTGAGGTGAATATGTGGATCTAAAAGGGAAGAAGTGACAGGAAGATAGAGAAAACTGCATAATTAGGAGCAATTTTTATTAGGGTGATAAAATCAATGATGAGATGGGCGGGACATGTGGCATGCATGAGAGAGAAGACAAATGCATACAGAGTGTCAGTAGAAAAACCTGAAGGAAATAGACTGCTTGGAAGATTAAAACAGATCTTAAGATGGGAGGGTGTGGACCAGACTTACTGGCTCAGATTAAGGACCAGTGACAAGCTCTTGTGAACCTGGCAATGAACCTTCAGGTTCCATAAAAGATGTCTGTTTCTTGATTAGCTCAGGAACTGTTAGCTTCTCAAGAGACCTGCATGGAGGGAGGTAGTTGATAGTAGGATATACAAGAATGGATGAAATTAGGAACACAGACACAGTAATAAGGGAAGAATTGGGAATTTTTATTTTGAATGGTAGAAATCAAGTATAAATCTCAAGGTTGAATCATATTTTATGAATGGAAATAGAAGGTACTCACAAACCAGTTTTAACAAATAGACCACAAGGAAGAAGAAGAGTAGGGTACCAAACATTAAGATGACTAACCAAGATTCTGTTCAAAACGGTAGAACAGTCTTGACATTAGTCATGTTCCATGCATTATGCATGTTACTCACACAATTCCAACTAACTGCACTTACAGGTAACAAACATATGTAGTATTATCTCATGGTATACACTTCCCTACATGTTTTGACTTAAATAAGCCATCCTCAGGGAGAAACAAGCACAAAGGATAAGAGACATATGTAAACATAGGTATACATCATTGTCAAATATGTAGAGTATATAAATATAGGATAGTGCAGTAAGATATCAGTATTTTAGATTACATTAACGTAAAGAATTGATGTTTGTATATTTATCATTATTAAAAGTTAGATTAAAAAGACAAACTTTCATTACAGTTCTAATCTTAACTTTGTTCATACCGTTGTGTTAATAAATAATAATAGAGTATAAGACCATCATACACAACTAAGAATGTTTATTATATGTACAAGAATTTGTCCTGTAAAAACATTAAAAGATTAATTAAAAATTTATAGATTAGAAAAATCATGATTAATTATTAATACATTGATACATACGAATGCTATATATAGTTCCCTCTATCATTATAGTTCCTCTCTGCAAATGTGTTTACTCTTGTTCACAGGTGGTTGGCAGCACTGGAGTACTCCATTGATCGATGGATCAAAGTGGGCTGACGCAAGTGCCTCGGATGTTGGACTAACAAGGAACCCAGTCATTGCCACTCAACCATCTTGGGCTACGCCTTAGCTGCCACATGATCATAGATTCAACTGAGCACGACTGCTAACCAGTTTTAACTGCCTCTGAACTGTTTGGGCTATGGTCAACTGAAATGTGTATAAACCTAGCTCACAACAATTATGCGAATGTATGAAATCGAAAACGACAGTTACTTCAGCCTTCCGCTGCGATATTGATGAGCTGGCCCATTAATGGCTGGGTAATGTATGTGTTGATGGCAGATACCGTAATACATGTAGTCTGGCTGCCATGTCAAAAGTAGACACAAGTTCAGCATGGAAAACTTACTTAATGTGCATGATAAACAACCATTTTGGAGTTTTTCATACAGAAAGACAGAACTGTGACAATTGCAGACGCACAAAACAACATGACAGTAGGTCAGGCTGCCTTGTTAAAATGGCGTACCAAACACCTGGTGAGGCAGCTGATCACCATTTACATTGGATGTTTCAGTCAAGATGATTGTATTCCAATAAACAGGAAAAACTAAGCACCAGTTATAGAAAATAAAGGTAACTATTATGTGTATAACATTGCCCCTTCCATGCTGGTGTCAGCAGTGAGGGGATAGTTTCTCTTGAAGAAATTTGTATTTCTTGAAGGATATGTTCCACATTTTTTAGCATTACAATGTGAAAGGATTTAAATTAAAGCATATATAATTGTTATTACTGTTTAAAAAAAGAGAAAAATATTAAATTAATACTGATGCTGTATAGATTTTAAACAAACATTTTAAAACCATACCAAAGAGCTTCCTTCAGATGAAAGAAGTTTAAACTAGAAGAGCATAATCTGTGCAGTTGTGTGTAAACCTTTTGTTGCATGGCCTGATTTGGGCCAGGATGTCCTCCGCACAACCTATAATGGACAAGCATTGGACAAACTGAGTTGTTCAGGTCCATACCCCACAAGCATGACTCCCTGACCCCTTACTGCCAAATTTTTAAAATCTATGTATTTTTTAAGTGGTGCATTGGAGGTTTTAGTTTAGTTTCCATAGAAGATGCAGCCCAGTTGAGGCCTAGCTCAAGCGGAGACATACCTGGCACCTGTCAGGACTGTGAATGCAGTACTGGAGTGAATGAAAACTGATAACATTTGAATGTAACAGAAAACAAATGTTTATAGTTTTTGTCTAGGATAAACTTTAATAATTTCTAAACAGAACCAAGCTCAAATAATTTGAACACACAAGACTTGAGATAATAATGCGGGTTGAAATAAAATTAACAAAATAACTAAAGAATAAAAAACTACCTTAGCAAGGAGTTGCCAATGTTTCATTCCTTGTTTCCTTGCATTTTTGTTGCCTTGGTGGGAGAAGATGTGTACCGTAATTTAATTCTCAGCTTTCTGTGTTTATTAACTTGCTTCCTGCATGGTTTTTCTTTCTCTACCACCCCATGTCATTCCCAGAATGTCAATCCTGCATGTTATTGCTTTTGTTGATGTTTGTGTACACCTGTGTGTAGAGTGCGTGCCAACATTTGCAGGTATGCTCCCAGTCCATTCCAATTTGCATTTTAAATACTTAAAAAAGGCTCTTAAAATTGTGCACGGACCAATTTTATTCTATGATACTAATGCAGTATTAATCTGCTGGCCAAAATGACACTCCAAGCCATAAAACAACACACAAATGTGGTGGAATTTGGGCTCAAGCTGGACCACACATTTCATCTAGACTGATGCTGTGTGTTTGTTAGTGTAGACTGTAGTATGTAGCTACCTACTGTATCCAAAAGTGGTCTGCAGGGTTCACTAATGGAATTCTGGTTTTTAGTACCTTTCTTATTTGCAGTCATATAAAGTTATTTAACTTTATCCTCAACAGTTGTAATAACAATTCTGCTACTTTATATAATATAATAAGGATATTTTCATGGTACCAGGTCAACCGGAATCAATTAGATGGATTCTGCATATCATTCCACACACTCTTAGATAGAACTGTTTTTCTATAACACTCACCCCACTGAGTCATGGCCTACATAATAAAATGGACCCTGTTTTATTATGAGAACTTTTTAGTAATTCAGTGCAGTATCTGGAAGAAAATGCAATAAATTACATGTGAATAATGTCATGTGGTCATTATTAGCAAAATATGGTGACATTCAGCAAAAAGGAAGGCTCACAACAAGGTCACATACCCACATTTGCCCTACACTGCTATAGCACAATATTACAAAATATAAATTGAAAAGAAGTTTGAAAACTTTATACTTCTCTGGAAGTGAAGTCCAGAGACTTGGTATATGACAGACAGACATATTTGTACTCAGGACATGGCTTCTCATAATACAGTCTCAAATGGAGGGTGTCCAGGATCCGAGCTGGTGAACACCCTCAATGTGTATGTACACAGCATAACTTCTACTGTTATTCATGACAACAATATTAATCTGTCTTCCAACCTCATGCAACTAACCAACATGCACTGCTCATGTTTTCAACATTTAAAGTATGACAGTCTCTATGCTTCCTCAGTTGCCCTAGCAATGGTGTTCAGTGCCCACTCAGATTCTGTGAACCAACTCTGTAAGATATTAGGGGCAAGCCCCACACAACAACGGTCTCTGTATTATCTTTTCTATGCCTCTGTATCTTCAGGATCCTTTCTGTTGCTCATAAATCATCATCATCATCATCACCAACACCACCATCAACATCCAGTCATTGGATATAAACTCAATCTCATCCCATGGGTACCTCCTAAGTGGATTCCTAATCCTTGTCAGGCTTGCAAAACAAAACAGGGAAAGGTAAAGTAACAAGAATTTTAGATATCAGCCCTACATGGATGGGAGAAATCAGTTTTATGCTCTGGGTACTCCTGGTGAAAGACCCTGCTGCCGCCACTATCCATTCAGTAAGAATCCGTAACTAGCTGATGTCATCACAAAGGCTTTGCCAGATACCTCACGGCAATACAGAATGGATCATAATGTGGTCTGCTGGATTATAACAACATATAATCTGGAAGTGAAGGGTGGTAGCTCTCTACCAAAGTAGACGGTGTCAGAAACCAGAAGACGACAGTAAATCCTCACTGCCATGAAAACCTTGAGTCTCCTGTTTGCATTTCTCTATTGTCTGATCATATAAAAAAATTATAATCTATACTACATGCAGGCCCACACATACCTGGGTAAACAAGGCCATTGTTCCTTTATTATTCACTACTTTTTCTTTTCAACGGTCCAAGCTTATGTCCACCCCCAATTAGTTTAGGTAACTGATGATCAACATTGACATGCAAACAGAAGATAAACACAAAGGGGAAAGAGCAACATCAGTCTTTGAGTCATATGACATACAGATACAGTTTCAGTCAGGTGCAAGTTGAAGCTTACTGCCAAGTGTCTTGTGCCTGCTGAACTCCCGAAGTGTCTCAAGAATGCGGTCCATCTCGGCTCTATAAAAGCACAGTTGGCGGTTCTTGTTCAGCAGCTTCTCCCTCATACTGGTAGCATTTCTGTCTTCCCCACCAAGCGCACGCTGCTCGGCGTTGCGCCGCAGCAGATCACGCACTATCACCTGCAGCTTCTGCTCACGGGTTTCATGTTTACGTTCCAGTTCAGACAACTTCTCTTGCAGCACCTCATACTGCAGCATCTCCTGCACAACAGTAACAAACTGCAATAGTTTAACCCTCTTACAGCCTATTGCTCTAGGCAGGTGTAACTTGCTTTGTTGCTATAAAACAGTGGTTCCCAAAGTGGAGCGGTATCGCCCCCTGGGGGACGGTGGGATTACCGAGATGGGCGCTAATAGGTTCGAGAGGTGGAAGGGAGCGCTGTTATTATCACGGGGGTGCTAGTAGAAAGTAGTGCACTTATTTTTATAATAAAATTCAAATAAAGTAACTTTTGTGTTAAAAATAAAAAATTAACTAAATTTCTTAGTATTTTAATTTATGAATCTTATTCAAGCACAGGGGCGCGCGGTGGCGCAGTTGGTTGAGGCACTACGCTACAAACCGGAACGTCGCGGGTTCGATTCCCGATGGTGTCATTGGAATTTTTCCTTGACATAATAGTTTCAGTCGCACTATGGTCCTGGGGTCAACTCAGCCTCTAACAGAAATGAGTACCAGGAATATTTCCTGGGGGTAAAGGCGGCCGGTGCGTAGGGCTGACAACCTTACCACCTTCATGTGCCGATTGTCTAGAAATCTGGGAGCCTCAACGTTCTGGGATCCTACGGGTCTGTCCAGGCCTGTAATGGGATTGCTTTACCTTTACCTATTCAAGCACATATTAATTTTTTAAATAAACTGTTGCTAGATGAATTATTGTTAATCATAAAAGTATAATAAATTTTAATTTAATAATTAACACATAAAACATTAAGTTTAACTGTTATAATTTTATTTAAACAATTTTTTAAATATAAGATAAAACTGCAAACAAAAGCGCATTTATGTTTCTTAAAAAAGGTAGGGGGGCGCTGTGGGTGTGTATATGGAACAAAGGGGGTGGTGGACCGAAAAAGTTTGGGAACCACTGCTATAAAGGAAGAACACAGATTGAAGGTGTTTGAGACAAATATCCGTGACAATATTAAGATCCAAGAAAGAGGAATAACTTGCACGCTTCACACATAAGGTTTTTAAATGAAGTCAAATGAGATGGTGACATGTACATGGGTAAAATAAGGAATGCATAAAAAATTCTGCTTCAAAATCCTAAGAAAAGGGACCACTTGGCAGGTTGTGACACAGATGGGAGGATAATATTAAAGTGAACCCTTAGAAAAATGGTGTTTTGTGAACATGGACCATAACTTTCACTGCAGCAGAAAATTTCTTGACCATCTGAGTAATTATCAATATCTGAATGAAGACCCTGAACTAGTGCTACAGGTGTTGTATGGACTGCCATGACATTTTGCAGAAACTGAAGTACCTAATGCCTGGGTAGCTTGTTACCTGCACCACGCAGCTACTCTGCAATGGACTTCAAAGTGTACATTTTTAAGCTTCCATAACATGTAATCTATCTGAAAGATTTTGTCCATATTTTCAGTGTTAATCTTATTTGATGGCTAGTAATATTTGAAAGAGTAAACTTTCTTGGAGCACTCCCCTTTGTATACAGAAACCTACCCTCCTTATGAGCATAATTCTCAATATGTGTCATAGATATACAAGGTGCACATAAGCAACCTTCAGCATTACCACATTTCTCTTTGAAGCAGTGTGGTAAAACGGTATATTAATATTCAGACATGAAATTACATCATTTAGAAACTCTGACAGTAGCTCTAAGTCTGAATGTTCAGATGTTATGTGTAGCCTGACTGCTTCACAATAAAAGATGGTAATGGTAAGCATCATTTTCACCATCCTTCACTTCTTGAGACAATTTACATATTTATTACGATGTAACATAAGCCAGGCTCCTACAGTCATTATTTAGTACTTCTATCAAGATGGGACTGAAATACATGATCTTGTTGCATTCCTGTTGCACAGTGTGAGAGCAGAGAAGCCAGAACTATTTTGCAAATGCAGAGTACCAACTTCTGAGATAAGATGCTGTGTAGTCTAGTGCAAGTACCCACAGTATGGAGAAACCTGCTGCCCCATATTCATGGTAGAATTTTTGTGAATATGTTAACATGTAGTACAAAATTAGCCTAAAAGCCACATAGGATTATAGCATACATGGCAGTACTTCTCAAACTGGAAAGTCAGTTCTGTGGTGAGAAAAGGGTTCATCCAAAATCAGATGTACAATGTAATGCTTTGTAGGTTAAAAATATGCAGATGTCTGCAACTTATGGTGAATGCATTCCTTGCAAAACTGTGTTACATGAATTCTATGTTCATGGGGGTACCGTAAAACCTATTCTAATGTGGTAACATACAAGTCCAAACCCCAAAACACCCAAATAATTTTAATTTACAAAATACAAACACTGGCACGGGCAGTAAGAAGTCAGTATTTTAAGAAATTAAGTTACATTAAGTTAAATTAAATCAAAGTAAATTAAAAACAAAAATTAGGAACATCGCCAAATCTCTCACAGCTCACTGTCTTACTGCCT
Source organism: Reticulitermes speratus (assembly GCA_021186555.1). Classification (NCBI taxonomy): domain Eukaryota; kingdom Metazoa; phylum Arthropoda; class Insecta; order Blattodea; family Rhinotermitidae; genus Reticulitermes; species Reticulitermes speratus. The sequence goes on from JAJKFL010000013.1 coordinate 36,404,170, forward strand.
GTAACACAGCACTATCTTCCCATTCCAACATGTGACAAGGCACATGAGGGAAAGAGAGGAACTCACTGCTTGCTGTCTCCCAACACAGCAGGACCAGTATCAGCTGACAGAGGTGCCTGTGAGTTTTAAGTGACATCAAAACTCTCATCTCAAGAACAGCAACAAATTATGGGCAGACTGCTTCACAAATTATGTTCTGTTTACAATGTGTGCAACAAACATTTTGGCAGGAAAAAAACGGATTATATTTCACAACACATTTTAATGAATAACACTTCCTGGGGACATATTAAGTAGGGGTCATCTGTATGTAAAACTCTTAAGACTGTCTCTTTGGTGAAACACATACTGTGCTTCAACTGTTAGCCAATTACAGCAGAAACCTAACTCTTGTTGGGACGGTAAAAATGTAAAGTTCTCCCTAGAATAGGCCACGAAGGCCCAGAGGCGGAGTAGAGGTATAGCTCTACTCTTTCTTTAACCCTGGCACTAGAGGGGGTGGGTGGTCAACTCCACGCCCCGGCCGCTTTACCCCCAGGAAAGAGACCTGGTACCCATTGTATAGGAGGCTGGGTGGGCCCCAGGGCCGGTCTGGACGGGTGTGATCCTCGGACCATCCAGCCCGTAGCGAGTCGCTATACTGACTACTTGTTGGGATGGTTCAGGGATCAAATCTCGGTAGGGGTGAGATTTTCTGCACCCGTCCACACCAGCTCTGGGGTCCACCCAGCCTCCTGTACAATGGGTACTGGGTTTCTTTCCCAGGGGTAAGGTGGCCGGAGCATGGCGTTGACCACCCACCCCCATCTGGCACCAAGTTTAAAGAAAGAGTAGAGCTATACCTCTTCTCCCTCCCTGGGCCTTCATGGCCTGTTCTAGGGTGAACTTTGTCTTTACTTTGCAATACAGCTGCTCTGCCTGTACCAACATAACTTCATGCAACACTTTTGCTACCAAATTCTTGTATTAAACTGTATACCCATACACTCACTGGTGTTTGCATGCTTCGCAAGTCAGACACTCTCTTCATGAGATCCATATTGCTCTTCTCCAAGTGATCTCTTTCTGCTTTCAGCATCTCCATCTCCTCTCGACATTCATCCAGCCTGTCATAAAAGAAGAAGTCAATTACTGTGTTTCAATACTTAACTGCTGCACTAGAAGCTCAGGGAGGAACACAGATCATATTACTGTTACACAATACACACTGAGAGACAAACAAAAAACTTCATGGCCATGCCACAGCTCAGGTAGGTTAGCTTCAGGCTTCCTACTGCAAAGAATCTGGGTTTAATCCTAGGGTAGTTCATGTTGAATCTGTGGTGGACAAAGTGGCACTGGGGCAGGTTATTACTTGATTACATTGGTTTTATCCTACCATTTATTGTTCGAACTATGATCCATACTTATCCGGGGATTGCACAGCAGGCCCTTAAGGCTGCAGCTCCAAGGGAGTCACTCTCACTTCATTCCTACATCTAAAAGAAACCTTATTTAATGATCATCTGGTTAATGTACTGAGGGGACACCAAAGATAGCATGGCTGAAAAATGGGATACAGAAAATCGCTGCAAGTGATGGGTATTAAAGACCGAGTACAGAAACGGTGCCCACACCAGATCTGGGGCTTACCCAGTCTCATAACCAACATGTATAAGAGGCTCTTCACTGGGAGAAAAGCAGCCAGAGTATGATGCTGACCACTCACCTCCTTCTAGCGCCAAGGTTCATAAGGCACAGAGCTATACCTCCACTTCCCCATATGCTCCCTTGTTGTGGTGCTTAATTAAGACATGAGGACAACTTGGTAATTGAACAGAACATCTTCAAATTTAAAGAGGGAAAATCACGAATCAGTACTTTAGCATTAAACAGGACTTTATTCTTTAATCAGATGAAAATCATCTAATAATTAAGCAATAACAGAAAACTACAACAGATCTTTCAAACCAAGAAATATTGCCAGATCAGTAACTTTGGGAATGCTACAGTGTACTAAAATCATCATGGGCAAGCAGCCGTATCAAAGTTGGGTTAAAAACCAGTATTTTGGAGACTTTCTCCGTCACCAACATCGAAGCACTCTAGGTGACAAGAGGATGGAGTTAAATTGAGCAGTCATCACTGACACTAGGTGACAGGAAGCTGGAGTTAAATTGAGTGGTCATCACTGACACTAGGTGACAGGAAGATGGAGTTAAATTGAGTGGTCATCACTGACACTAGGTGACAGGAGGATGGAGTTAAATTGAGTGGTCATCACTGACACTAGGTGACAGGAAGATGGAGTTAAATTGAGTGGTCATCACTGACACTAAGGTTGACAGGAGGATGGAGTTAAATTTGAGTGGTCATCACTGACACTAGGTGACAAGAGGATGGGAATAAATTGAGCAGTCATCACATGACACTAGGTGACAGAGGATTGAGTTAAATTGAGTGGTCATCACTGACACTAGGTGACAAGGGATGGAGTAAATTGAGCAGTCATCACTGACACTAGGTGACAGGAGGATGAGTTAAATTGAGTGGTCATCACTGACACTAGGTGACAAGAGGATGGAGATAAATTGAGCAGTCATCACTGACACTAGGTGACAGGAGGATTGAGTTAAATTGAGTGGTTATCACTGACACTAGGTGACAGGAGGATGGAGTTAAATTGAGTGGTCATCACTGACACTAGGTGACAAGAGGATGGAGATAAATTGAGCAGTCATCACTGACACTAGGTGACAGGAGGATTGAGTTAAATTGAGTGGTCATCACTGACACTAGGTGACAGGAGGATGGAGTTAAACTTAGTGGTCATCACTGACACTAGGTGACAGGAGGATGGAGTTAAATTGAGTGGTCATCACTGACACTAGGTGACAGGGGATGGAGTTAAATTAAGTGGTCATCACTGACACTAGGTGACAGGAGGATGGAGTTAAACTTAGCAGTCCTCACTGACACTTTAGATCTGATACCTTGTTGCTTAACCCAAGAAATGGATCTCCCATCTGTTGATTAGCCTCCGTTTGCCACTGTGTAAGACCACTCTGGAGAATATCCACTTTACTGTTATTTAACCTATCTGTTTCTAATATCTGCAAGAGTGTGATCGCAGGAAGGTACTGGATTTGAAATGGGAGTCATGACCACACAATCGGTGTCTGCCCCCTTGTCATGCTGAGTACCAATTAGAAAGAGACATTATATGTATTGACAGACACACAGGCAGACAGACAGACAGACAGGCAGCAGGCAGGCAGACAGATATACATATGACTCATGGTCATTCATCCCACCAACCCTCATAATGGAAATGAAGCAAGTCTTCATTATATTGCGTTCTAACCCAGCTCTGATGCAACTAATTACCTACACCTGGTTCAACATTCAGCTGAGACCACTTACGACACATCAAGCAGCAAACATCGGGTTTACCCAACATTTGTGTTGCCACAGCAATGCTGATGTAGGTTCCAGTATTCAAGTACATGCCTCCATGTAGATTGATTAGAAGCAACCAATCTTCCAGACAAACCCACTGTTTTCTTTTGTTACATTTTGAATGCCACAGAAGAGCTGATGCATTTATACTGACTGTAGCAGCAAGGTGACTGCAAATTTAAAATACACGCAGCAACTAAGTAGGTAGTCTCAATTGAATGGTGAACAGGGTATACAACTAAGTAGGTAGTCTCAATTGAATGGTGAACAGGGTATAGGAAGATTTTAGTGCATTTGCTGGTCACAAAAGGTCTACACCTTACAATCCTGTATTGTGCCCACATACTCACTGCTTAAGGCGATCCTTAAGGTGTCCAATAATGATCTGCTGTGTGCTCAGCTGGCCCTGGAGCTCAGCAATGCGAGAATTGGAATGTCGAGCCATGTGATCTGAGACAAGACGATCTAATTCTACTTCATGCTGCTCTTGCAGTAAGTTTAGCTACAACATACAGAGTGATGCGTGGTTCAAAAGCAAGGTAAAGCACAAGCTCCACATGTTCTCAACCTCAGCTCCCAATGAAGGCAAGAGCAGCTTCATGCTCCAGCTGCTTTATCACTAGGGAAAGAGCCCCCAATACACATTCACTAGAAGACTGGAAAGGCCAAACAGCTGCCTGCCCCAGTTGTCCAGTCCATACATGGTCACTTTACTGACTTAGCTACTGGATCATATTCAGACAGACATCGTAAGCGTACACTTAGAAAGCTACAGCATTTCAGTTGATACATTCATTTCCACATAAAGTTCTATCTTGTCATGAACTCTGGCAGACCAAGAAAAGGCATGCACAACTGTAGTCAGGGGAGGAAGTAATCAGCCCAGATTCAAATCAGCTATTTACTGAATGCAAATCTGGAACATTACCATAACATAACACAAACATATTGGGTAGAAAGCTAAATGAACAGACATATATATGTATTTCATTTATTTATTTACTTATTTATATATAGTTATTTAACAGTGTTGTCAGTGTCTCAAGACTGTAGTGTTCAAAAGCAGGACAATTAATGAATAATTAAATGGAAAATCTGTGGAAAGAAGCATCATGGTCTAATGTGAGACCCTACCCCACAACTTGCACAGAGGGTCTGAAGAACCATGAAATACCTCACCCAGGATATGTGATGTCCTGGCCAAGATTCAAACTGAGCACCTTCCAAATACAAGTACAAAGTGTTTCTGCTTGAGTGCATGTGTTCAGCAGGTGTGTATATGTTTACAGGAGGGCCTCAAAACAGTACTCATTGGTCTATTCACCAGTGCAGATACTTGCTGTACTCACATCCTGCAGACATATTCTCTGCAAACCAACGTAATCTTATTTACTGTGCAAAGACTTGCTGTACTCACATCCTGCAGACATTCTGTCTGCAGAAAATGGTAATTAATTTTTAGTAACAGAACTGCTACACTCACATCCTGCAGACGTTTTTCCTGCAGACTATGGCAATCTTCCTCAAGGTGCAAAAGTTTCTCTCGCAACATGCCATTCTCTTGCTCCAGTCTCTTTACGTCTCCTTGTCGATCAGGAGGAGATGGCTTGAACTGTGATGGATCATATACCTTATTGCCTGATTGCCAACTAGTTTCATTCAGCTGTTCTTCTGCTGCTGCTCCTGTAACGTTTCACAATCAGATTTTCTAGAGGTTACAAGTGTGGTAACAACGACACACTGTTCACTATCTGACATTTTTTTTCTGTGGCGCAATAGCCCAAGTCAGGCCTAGGTCACCTCATTGTTAAGGTTTCTAGATCACACAGAATTAGACACATACAACCAGTAGGACTGCTCTGAACAAGTGAACAGCCCATCGCAGAGGCCACTACCTGCACAACACACAACAAACACAAGAGGCGAACATCCATGCCCTCAGTGGGATTCAAACCCGCAATCCCAGCAATCAAGCAGCTTCAGACCCACACCCTAGAAGGCACAGCCACTGGGATTGGCCTATCTGATGTAATGTGCATCACATGCCAGCCGCCACTATTCAATTATACTGGACATTTTGAATTTCTGAGAAAGGTTTGACACATGCATTTCAGGAGCAGGACTACCCATGTTTCTTTATGCGAATTCTGTATAAATTACTGTGATAGCCCATGTAGGCTTATAATGGGCAAATTCAGTCACACACAACAAACGAAGCATCAGACAACCAAACAGCTGCAGTTTTGGGTTACATGTAAATAAAGTAATTGCATTCAGCATCTAGTCTGTTTGCAACACACTAAATGGTCAATCTTGAAATCTATACACCTTTATACAAGATGTTAAAATCAAAATTCAACAAGCTCTGTCCAAATGTTTCAGGAGAAACATAACATTATTCCAATGTGTCCTATGTATGCATGGCATGTATATAAACAAAAGCAATGCATTCAGTGCAAAACTCTAAATGCTACTTGGCACAACTAACTACCAATCATAACACTTAAACATAATTTTTTTAATTTACTGTACATTAACTGTCCCTTGTCGCACTGTAAGAAACAACTGCATGCCACATTCATATGAACTTCCATGTCTGGTGGACACCAGACCAGTATTTTGCTGCCATCTGTCAAAGTGATGATTCCAGGGTCCTAAGTTAACCTATGGGGTTAGGACTCCCCACACAAATCCCACAGAACTCCAACCCTAGCACACTACAAATGGCCTTCTTTATTCCTAGCTAGTGCTGTCACATGCAGGTGTCAGAAGTGAGACAATGGCAAAGGTAAAGTTCACTCTAGAACAGGCCATGAAGGCCCAGAGGGGCCCTAGATGGGGGTGGGTGGTTAATGCCACACCCCAACCACTTTACTCCCAGGAAAGAAACCTGGTACCCATTGTACAGGAGCCTGGGTGGGCCCCAGGCCAGTCTGGACAGGTGCAGAAAATCTCACCGCCATGGGGATTGATCCCTGGACCATCCAGCCCGTAGCAAGTCACTGAGGCAATGGTATCAATTTCAGATCAACAAAAGTACAACAGTTTATTCTTGACATGACATCCTGTTGCATATATGATGAATTGTTTCAACCAAGGCAACCGTCCAACACAACCAATTTATTAGACAAGTGATATCTTAGTTCCCACAGCTAAAGTAGCATGTTTCAACCCTTACTGGGTCATCATCAGGCAAAACATATAACATATGAAAACAGGACTTATACAAATTATTATAAACTTACTTTTTCTTTTAATTGGTTTGCGATCTCAAACCTTCATTGTTGTCTATACAACATATCAACTGTATTAATTGTATTAGTTTTTGGTTATATTACATTCTTATGCATTTCAATCACGTTTTATGTGGGAAGTTACAGTTGAAAATATGAGTTACTCTAAAAATATATATATATATATATATGTTACAGTTGGAGCCCAAAATCCATTAATACCCGAATGTACTAGGTAAAACTCATTCCAACAAAGCCCTTTCGTCAATACTAGTTGTAACTAGTTATTTCTAGAATTTAATGTCTACTGTGACTTAAATCTAGTAACAAACCAGAAAAAGATAAGGAATTAATGTATTGACAGTTTTGACTAGGCAAAACTAGTATTTACAGAAATAAGTCAGTTAAAAGTGTTATGCTAGCTCAGACCTGCACAGTTGTAACGTAGTCTGTTCTGAGTTGTTGACGTACTTGTCTCAGTTTACGTTTGCGGTCGACCAGTGCGCTTGTCTCAGTATTCATTATTTTCAGTGTTTATTACACATTTTTCAATCTTTGTACACATGAGTGACAAACCACAATGTGAGAAGGATCGGGGGAGAAGGTGGAAAGTGTGTTTCATGGAGAAATTACTTGATTCAGAGAAACACAAACAGAGTCACTACAATGTAATGATAACAGATGCTTACAATCAGCTTTTGGTGGAGGTTGAAGAAGCAAAATCACCTGTGAAGAAGACATCCTTGCAATACCGACGATTGAAAAGATTTGATGTTCTCGAAAGTGGTGAAATGAAAGCATTGGTCTCAAGAGGTGAAACCGTGAAGTCCTATTTACCAGTCGAGGAAATCTACGATGTTATCGAAGTTGCTCATTTAGCTGTAGGAAATGGAGGTCGAGAACAGACTGAAAATGGAAACTGCAAGGATATATGCCAATGTAACAACTGAAATGATAAATATTTTCTTATCGACGTGCGAAACCTGCCAACAGAAAAAAAACTAAGACAAAGAAAGGCTTGGTTAGCAAACCCATTCTTCATTCAGAAATGAACAGCTTCTGTCAGGTCGACCTCACTGACATGCAATCTCAGGCTGACCACAAGTTCAAATTCATTATGGTTTATCAGGACCATTTGACTAAGTCTGTCTTACTGCGAGCACTGCAAAGCAAGAGGGCTGAAGAGGTTGCCTACCAGTTGACTGATATCTTTCTGACTTTGGTGCCCCGTGTATTTTACATTCAGACAATGGCAGAGAGTTTGTCAGCTCTGTCATAGCCGAGCTAACTACATTATGGCCCGAGTTAAAGATTGTTCACGGGAAACCAAGGCATAGTCAAAGCCAGGGTTCGGTAGAACGAGCCAACCAGGACATTGAAAATATGCTGGCTTCATGGATGAAAGACAACCACTCCACAAATTGGTCGAACGGTCTCCGCTATGTGCAGTTTATGAAAAACAGATCCCTTCATACAGGGATTAAGCAATCACCGTACAAAGTGATGTTCGGTATTGAGTCCAGAGTGGACTTACAACATCTGTGCTTCCATCTGCAGTTATAAAAAACATCCACGATGAGCATGAACTTCAAAAAGTCATCGAGCAGGTGAATGCAAAGGAGCAAAATGAGACAGAAGACGAAGAGGATGCAGAGGAAACGCTGGGTGGTACACAGTGAAACATTTCTTCAGCCAGAAAAGAAGCCCACGAAAATTTGCATAAACAGGCCAAAAAATGAAATTGATTTCCAATGCAACACATCCTCCGGCTGATGTTGGAGGCAATGTCATTATACCTATTCGGATGTGGACAGAGCCCTGGCAGACCTTCGAAACATCTCAGGAGTCGTGCTTGATAAAAATGAGGACAGTCTCTACAAGATCAGGAAGAAGGATGGAGTGGTGGATAAGCTATATTGCAGGTAGGTTCATTGAATTTTGAAGCTGAAATTAAATTTCAAACTGAAAGTCAAACGGACAGAACAAAACTTAAATAATTTATTTCATGTTGTATTCACCGTGCATCGTTATATAACTGATTATCATTCACCAACAAATGCACAAAGATAATTTTTCACTAATTACTTTATTAAAGGATTTCCCCTATACGTATTTCGGCATTACGTATAGGGGAAATCCTTTAATAAAGTAATTAGTGAAAAATTATCTTTGTGCATTTGTTGGTGAATGATAATCAGTTAAATAACTTATATTTCTTTCAGATCTCAATTCGACATTTCTCCTCAAGTGTTCTTGACCTGGGAACAGGTGCCAGATCACGAAATTTCTCCGAGGTCTGCAGAGAGGAAAGCAGCACTAGGGACAGGACAATGGTTTGTCTGCTGCACATGCACAAAGAATTGTACTTGTGCTTGTGCAGGAAAAAGGGAAATCTTTGCAACTCGAAATGCCATGGCAGCCTGCCTTGCAGCATAAGTGAAAACAGGTGTACTGTGCTTTGAATAATAAACTTTGTTTCGCAAATTACGGTTATTATTACTTTTCTCTACAGACAACTAGTTTTAACTAATATCTTGTTTTGACAGTCAGTGATTTAAGTCAAAACTGTTTTCAAACAGTTAGTACGGGTATTAAGTAAAGGATTTTTAGTGCATACTAATATTGTCGACTGCATTTTGTTTATTGTAGAAGTAACCAGTTAAAACTAGTATTTACAAAAGAGCTTTGTTGGAAGTAGTTTCACCTAGTGAGATTGGGTTTTAATGGATTTCGGGCTCCAACTGTAACATATATATATGTGAACTATTTAAAAACTTATTATTTAAAATTAAACTACACTTCTTTGTTGATCTTTATGTAATACAGTATTATATAAAATCATGCTTTCTTATCATGTTCCCTATTCTTCTCCTTTTCTTATCTTTTTAGCTTTACTGTGGAAACTGAGAAATCTTTTTTCCAATAAATTAGTTGCACTGTACCGTTTTCCTTGCTTGAGACAATTCACCAGCTCACTCATTTATTCTTATTTATCCTTTTATTGAATTTCAGCCTTACAAGTGAGATGAAGGTCATACGTGGGCAAAATAAAATTGACTTTTAAATTAGAGCTGCCTGAGAGCAGAATGGAGCCCCCTGAGGTTCGGGGCCTGGACATGGCCGGCGCGCCCATGCCACAGTATCTATGTCCCTGGTGACCATATTCATTCCAGTCATCATGAAAGGAGTACAACAATGAGCCTCCTTTCAGGGCACAATGAAACAGTCATCCCAACAATCTGATTTGTTGACCACTTTCAGACAATCTTAAGTTTCAGTACTTTCTAACACAGTACAAAGAATTTAAGACAATAAATCCTTTAAAATTCACACATCATAACAGGCACTCATAAAAGTGACATAAGCCAGCATTCTTCCAAAATATGTTTCTGCATGCTGCATAGCCTTTAGAGGAAGAGCATGAACAGGGATGGAAAGACACCAAGCAACTGAAAATTCCATGTTAGCTACAGAAGGTTGCACATCAGAAGGGCAATATACCTCAATATATTTACCTTAATGTCCACCTTCTTTCCACCTGACTCCTACAAATTTTAGCTGCTCCTAGGAGTTCCAGGCATTTTTCCATCCCTGAGAATGAATGAGTGTGATTACCTTCAAGAATCTGAGTATTAAAATTGCTTAAGTGTGTATATGTGGGAACTTGAATTTATTACACTAATTCTTGCAAACACAGTCAACCCCTGACACAGCAAACCACGACACAGTGTCACCCTCACTTAGTGTTCATGAAAATCTGTGAACAGAAATTCCCTATTATTTTAAAAGTGGGAACACTCAATATTGCACCGCCCCCACTATCTACCATCTACCGAAGACTTTAGCGAAACAAATGTGCCCATAAGTGTTAAATAATGTCCCATATAGTGCCATGTTGTAAGGTATTTAAGGAAAGCGGATAGTGTGGGTTGCAATTTCTGCCTGGTAAGACAGCGGGAGTGAAAAATATCTATCATCTACATGCTACAAAAATCTCTGTTCAGCTGTTCCAGCAGCCAGCATATTTGTGACCGGTGTTTTCTCTTCACTTGCTATACATTCAAACAGGCATTGACCTCATAAACCTGGCTTCCTTTTGTCTCCTCTTTGTTCCACTTGCTCACCCACAAATTTCAAGTTATCAGTCCCAGACTGCCAGCAGACAATTTCAAAATCATAGAGTATACCGAGGCACAAACGCAGCTCTTCAGTCACCATTAGATGAATGGAACATTACAATACAGGTAAGGTAAGTTTACCCTGTAACTTGCCATGAAGGCACAGAGGGGGAATACAAATTTAGCTCTACTCTTTCTTTCACATCGGCGCTAGATAGCGGTGGGTGGTCAACACCATGCCACATCTGCTTTACCCCCAGGAATGACCCGGTACCCATTGTATAGAACCTGGGTGGGCCCCAAGGCCAGTCTGGACAGGTGTGGAAACTCTCACCCCCCACCCAGATTCGATCTTCAGACCGTCCGCCCAAAGCGAGTTGGTATACCGCCTAAACTATCCCGGCCCACGTGTAACATTACAGTATAGTTTTTAAGTAGCCTATCTAAATTTTACTAGTGAAGTATTAAGGAAAGAGGCAGTATTAATTGTTAGTGAAAAGAAAGAATTTTGTGTTTATACCAACTAACTTACTGCAGGCTCTCAGCAGAATACAGCCAACCATTTCTTCTTATTATGGAAACAACCCAACAGGCAATGCAGGGTTGGTCATATACTAAGTGAAAAGAATAAGTGGGAAAGTCCAGCAAGTGCTAACATGAAAAGAGGAAAGATGCAAAACATGAAAAACTGGAGAAAGCATTAGCACTATGGATAGGGCAGCTACATGCTAAAAATGGTACAACAACAGATGAGGTTGTTAAGGAAATGGTGAAAACAATACGTAACTATTGTACATTACTACCATATTAAATGTTCTTCTGACATGTTCTTATTTTGTAATTAACATCTTCTTATCAATTTAAGTAAATTTCATGAGTTTAAAAAGTTACAGTCCTTCATTTTACCAAGAGGGCAGAGTCAACCCTGCATATAGGCATACAACATTGTTCATTATATTTTATTGAATAGTATCTATTCTATAGTTTTGGAGATGAAATGTGTGGGCAGACAGCCAGACATGACTTCCCCATTGCATGTTTATTTCATGCACATCATGCAGACAATGCACAGAAATGTATGGAATAAAACCAATTAACCTACCCTTCACTGCTGGAGGTCTAGGAGGAGCTACACCAACCCCTAATTGGCGCTCTCTCTCCTTCTGCAGTCTACGGTTGGTCTTGGCAGATTCATCCAGATCTCTGCGGATTTTCACCAGTTCCTTATCTTTGGCTGCCAACTCCTGTTTCAGACCTCGTATTGTTGCCAGCAGATGTGCATCTTCCCGCACAGCCAGTGCATTAGCTGGTGGTGCTCCAACAGTGATCACCATAGGCGGTGCTGCCGATTCGTTTACTTGGTTTTGTTTCTTGTACAGGCTGTTCCTCTGCCTTCTTCTCTGCAGCTTGTCTCCACATGTGTGCCTGATGCTTTGCAGATGCCAACTGAAGCTCCAAGTCTGATGTATGTTCCTCATACCTCAACTGTAGACAACAACATAACCTATTCAATATCTACCATAATATGAACAGTATCACCATAGCATTTAAAGAAAGAATAAACTAATATGAAGTAAAATGTGTATTAACTTTCTTATATTGGTATGAATATTTTTTATTTCATGTTGCATACATCTGTGCTAAGAAGCCCATTAATGTTTTAAAGTACAACAGTCACTATATTGTACACCTACATTAAGATTTCAAGAACTCTGCATTTTCCAACACAGTGCATTTACAAATTTCATATGACACTCACAGGAAACAGTGATTATATCCCTAAACATTAACTGCATAATCTATATAATGGAGAAGTATTGTGTACACTTGTCAGAAGGAACTTCATCTTAAATACAATTCAAATTAATTCTCATTCTTCAAAGGGTTAATGAATTCAAAATATGGCTGAATTCTCAAAAAAAGATAGGAATCAGTGTAACATAAATGGCACCCAATGTGAAGTTAACACAGGGAATTAAATGGCATGCATGAACACAGTACACTCACTCACTCACTCACTCACTCACTCACCACTCACTCACTCACTCACTCACACACCCACCACTCACTCACTCACACTCATGTGGATGCACCAATATATATGCTTGACCAATAAGCGCTGGCCCAATGCTCCACCTGACTCTGCCAGTGTTGCATTGTACGCTGCGTGTCGGGGAGGTTTAACAGTTGATGACAGGAGCTAGACAAACGATCACAGTGATAATAACTTTTAGAAAGTCTAATAAAAACTCACTTATCGGTGCTTATCGGTCAAGTAGGAAAGAAACACTCTATATAAAAAATTTCAATTCAAAAGGACATGAGAAACTTTTTTTCTTCTTCTTAGTTTAATGTCCACACCTCAGAGTGATCTGCAGGCTCCTTCTTCAGGTGAAAGTTCCTCCAAAATGCTGTAAATTTCATTACTCTGCCATAGAATATTCTACAGTGAAATACTCCAAACCTTTGCCAGGTACTGATAAGTGCCTGCATTATGGAAATTGATGTGGGATGGACAAGTAACATTTGTGGAAGTCTCAACAACAATCCAGTACCTTCATGGCCTGGAACTTGTCCTGCATCTCCCTGATGCTTGTTTGTGCATCTGTCTCACTTTTGGCTAGTTCCTGCTCTAATTGTTGCACTCGTTTCTCAAGGTACTTGAAACGAGGATGATGGATCTCCTCCCTCACTGTTAGCTGCCAAAATGAGCGCTGAAATGGAGTTTGGGTGGTTCCGTTTCAAGATGTGTTCCATCTCCTTCACCTACAAATAAATGAAAAGGTTCTTTGCTATTTTTCAAACTTCATGAACCATGATGTTGATTTACTGCACACCTAAATCTGTTATTCTAAAGCTAATTAGACAGTATAAGGTCAAAAATTATTTTTCCTTCTATCTCATCAAATATATTCATAAACTGAAATTCTCTGTTATAAAAGTTGTAGACCTCAGTTCTGTATCATACACTAATTATTTGCAAGACAAGTGAAATCTGATAACACTCAGTTTGAGTTATACATAAAGTATGGATTACAACTTGCTGTTACAAGCTGAAACTCTGCTTGGCACACAGTACCAGGTTTAATATAAATCAGGTGAGTAGTTCAGACATGAAATATTCGACAACATGAGCTATGCAGTGTGTGTTACTTTTATGCACTTGCTGCATACAATTTATGTAAACATGATTAAAACCAAAAGAGGAGAGCTGTATTGCAAAACATATTTTACTCACTCACGTAATTCCTGCTTTTAAAATAACAAGCTGCTTCACAATCTCTATCATACTATGTAACAAAATTTAGTAAAGTTTGTGTTTATCTTGGTGTTTTGTGTTTACTGATCATAAGTCATGTTTATTACAAATATATCAAGGGTTTGCACATTTGAACACAATTGTTTAAATCAATGCAAGGAATTCATAATGAGTGCCAATCTGGCTGGATTTAAGAGACATTTGGAGGAGATCAAAGTTATTACATGTAGCAAGCTCAAAAAGGCATATTTTTATGAAAAGCAACATTGTACCACATCATTCTAAATAGTGACAGTACAGCAAACCAGCGCAGATTTTCATTCAGCGCCATTCATGCATTCATTCATTCAAGAAACTTGTAGAAAACAGCAAAAGCAGTTACTTAATACTGTGAGTCTTTACATGAAAAAAGATAAGATGGAAGTATAAACAAGGGATATTCACCTGTCTGTTGAGATCTTGTATCTTCCTTTTATCTTCTTCAGTTTTTAGGTTAAGTGTTTGAGTCTGTGCACGCTCCTTAGTAAGTAGGGTCTGCAGCTCCAACACCTTTGTCTGCAAAGTTCCCACTTTACACTTATAGTCAGTCACCTCAGCTTGAGCGGTTGCCATCTCTTTCTGAGTCATCTGAAACTCCCTGTGTATTTTCTTCAATTCCAATTCCCTCTTGGTGAGTTCCTCCTGAACACGATGCACTTCCTGATTCCAAGTGGTTATCTTCAATGCTGGTTCTGCAGCACTGATTATTTTCAATGCTGGTTCTGCAGCATTGATTACAACATGTTTGTGCTTTTCTACTTCTGCCTCCAAGGCTGCAGTTGATAACTTCATCTCTTCAGCATTTTGTTCCAAAAATGTTATTCTTATCCTGCAATAACACAAAGAAGCATTAATTACATGGATCATATAATATTATCAAACCACAAATATTTAATCTGTTGCAGAATAAGGTTGGAACCTGATTCTAAACAGTATATTTGTACTAGTAAAAGACAAATGGTTTATCAAAATTTTATGTAATTCAATTACAAGGTAATCATCTTCTAGCAAGCAACACAAAGTAGTCTGGTGAATGTGTAATGGCATTTCAGAGGAATGTGCTGCCTCCATCATGGGGACAGAAAGAACATAGCAGTTTCCTTTAAAATGTTGGTACACATCTACCACACTACAAAGATTCACAACCCCAAAAGTGCTTACATTCACAGCCACTACCATGCAAACCCCGCATATCACAACATGTCACTTTCCCAAATTTTAAAAAGTTCATCCCAGCTACTTCCAAGGCCATGAAAGTGTTCATGAGTCAACACAGGCAAAGCTCCATTCATTCTTAATTTCTGCAACTGATGTAGGTGAATGGTTAGTGCCACACTCTGGATGAGGAAGAAGCATCACATACCCATTAAAAATAAGATTAGGTAGGTCCTAGATGTCTATATGTGGAAGCAAAGAGAAAAATATAACTCCTGTCAAGACAAACACCTGTTGTTCAGCCTGCAGTTGGCATTTCACTGACTAAGCTGTCACAGCTCTAAAACTTATAACCTTCAAACACAACTGACTTAAGTTACAAGTACATGGAATGGGCTCAATTTTATAAGCTTTATTTATGTCTGTTTCCATTAAACTGTTAGATGGATTACCCGAAGAGACTGTACTTCTATCTGCAGCTGCACTATGGCTTCATCTTTGTCTTTAAGTCTCTCAATGAGTCTTTCTGCTTCCTGTCCTTGCTGTACTGATAAAAGACGCTGTCGCTCTGTTGCAAAACCCTGCTCTTTTGTTTTTAGCTCCTCCTATGAAACAAGTCACACATTAGTCATTCCTTCATTTAATGTCCTGTTATATAACAATGCTTTTTAATACTGGTTTATATAGCACTATATTAACAAGCTGGAAAGGACTAACTGCAGGAAGAACTCACAAGATTCAACGCTTTCATAGCAGTAGCAATAAAGACTGCCAATTTCCGGGATAGGATGCTGTACGTGTGGCAAGAAACACCTTTACTTGGCTCCTATTCTACTCTGAAGATGATGGCAGTAAGTTACTCCAAAACATGGTAATTTCTACAGCATTGCATCAAGCTGACAATAATCTCTGACAAACAAACATTGGACAATACCATAAATGTTCAATAGTAACCCAATGTTAAGTTGAATGTTTATCTTATTAGCCAAGTAAATAATCCCATGGAGCAGTCTTTTCAACAACCTGACAGTTGCTCTGCTGATCAAGAAATTCCCTGCCCTTTTATATAACATGAAGGTTCATTTCCATTTTCAGAAGAGGCTACCATCATGATTTTGAACCTATTAAATTCTAAAATTTAAAAAAAAAAATGTCCTTTCTTGTCAGTTAACTGTAGCCAAGCCAAATCATCACTAGCCACAATACAGAAACCCAGCCAACTATACCTAGTCCTGCCATTTAAATTAACATTAGAATAACCACTCATACACTATCAGTACAAATCTATGGCCTATGAGTACTCAGCACCATGAAATTTCCTCTGAGCATAATTCACTTATTAAACCCTATAAAACACAATGGTTACTATGCATACCAACCCTCCTGAACGTTAGAGAAACTCTGACTTTGCCCATGGAGTTGTATGTATTGGTTTTGTACAATATTTAGAAAAATCAGTGATTATTTCTCCAACCAATTAATTTGTAAAATGGGAACACAGTGTGCTTTCTGTGAGCTATGAACTGAAAAGTTTACCCTTTAAATGGCTGGGTTGGCATTTAAATTCTAGCGTGTTTATGAAACACCTGTCAACTGTATAGGTGTGTGCCATTAACACTCCTAATTTTTCAAGCACAAATAGTCTTAAAAGTGTCATAAAGCTTCTACTGGATCACGGAGCTCTTTCTGACAAAAAAAAAACTGTCGATTTAACTCTATATTTATTTCTACTGCAGCTGTATGTTTCAGTGGATGATACTTTCTTGTTGAAATATATAGCTATAAAGGAATAAATGCCTATAAATACAGTAAAACCCCTATTTAATGAATTGCTGGGGGTTTAGAATATATTTCACTAAATCAAGGTTTTCATTAAATGGAGGTTTATTGTTTATATGGAGCTATTGTCGGGACATGAAAAAATCATCACTAAATCCAGGATTTCACTAAATGCGGGAACATTAAATCGGGGTTTTACTGTACATGAAAGTTGTGCTGACAGTGAGATTCTTTTGTAAAGTAAAATGTTGTCCTTGTGACTAATTAAACACCATACCATGAAGGTACATGGGTACATGGGGGAGTGAAAGTAGAGGTCCATGCATTCTTAACATCCGCTGTGGATGGAGGTGAGTGGTCAGTGTCACACCATGATTGCTTTGCCCCTGGCATCCATTGAATAGGTGGGTGCCCCTGAACTGGTCTGGACACTTTGGAAAATGTAAAATTTTCTTGTCCTTCACTGAGCTTTACATCAAGGACATAATGCATACACAACATCTCATGGCACATCAAATCCATTTCCAAAAAAAATATACATGTGGCATAAATTCAATGTCATCTTCAATCAAACACAAATAAATACATGATACAGTTTAGTACCCCAAGTCATTTTTCATAGTACACAATAGTGACTTTTAACAAAAGTTAACCATTAAGTCTACCAGGAAGGAAATATTATGACAAAGAAAGAAGATTAAATTAGTTTCAAGCTTGCTTCTTGCTTGCTTGCTTGTTTTCTTTCTTTCTTTCTTTCTTTCTTTCTTTCTTTGTTTTATTTATTTATTTATTTATTTAATGAGCATTTAATAAGCTCAGACTATATGGTGCTGAATGTTAGAACAATTAGGAAATAGTAAATTGTAAAGGCTTTGGAGAAAATGACCATGACCTAATTTTAAGGAACTATCATGGAATCTACCTACAGACTGAAAAAAAACCACTAAAATCCTCAGTCAGCACCGTTGGTTCCCAAGCCACAATTTACAAATGGGACCTTCCAAGCATGAAACTGATTGCTACCCACAACACTGTCATGTTCAATTCAAGTCTAATGTAAGCTGTAACGTGAATTTGTGTGTTCCATGTGTACAGTCAGTTGTAAATACATAGTACTGCTGGGTACACTACAAACTGAGCAACAAATCCATTAACCAACCAATTAACCAGTCAACCCACAAATCAATCTCAGTAAATCAATCAGCAAAGCTGACCATGTTTCAAAGGACTATAACCATAAAATACTATATGTTATGCAGTGACAATAAAACACAGAATAAAACAACACTGAGAAATATTTCACTGAAAAAATTAATACTTTTTATTTGGCCAATACAAATTCCTCAACTGTCACATCCACAAATCTAATTATGTGTGACAAACTGTTAGTCAACCAGACGACAACTCTATCCTTTCCTCAGAACATATGTTATGGTTTCCAGTTCTGGAAAACAATCATCTGACATTAGCTATTTCACTAGCTAGTGTCTTCACTGCAGCAAGTGCCTCACGAGCTGTTGGAAGGATGTACTGTACAGGCAGGATAAATCCAAAGGATCCACGATCCCGAAGTTCAATAGTGTATGTGTACTTGATGCGTGCTGCACCCTTTGCCCAGTCATCTGATGCTCCTGTTGAAAGCAAAATGCAAAGAAATGTGAACAACTGAAAAAATGTAAGACTTGAAGTTCTCACAACACTGACTACAAAGATTGCTCTTGTGTTCTGCGAGGCCATGGGAGATATGTACATAGGAACCAAAGCTCCCAGTACCCACTGATTAGGAGGCTGGGTGGTCCCCAGACTTGGTCTGGTTATTTTGGAGAAAGGGAAATCTTTTGCCCCTGTGAGGAATCAAACCCCAGATTATCCAGCCCAACTAAGACACCAAAAACAATAATTCTGCCAGACTTGTGTAGGTGTAAAATCAGCCTCTTGCTTGGAAGATTAGACCATATATCACAAACATTTGGCAACAAAGTGGTGAGCAAAATATTTGACAATGAGTGGGATAAAATAAGGCAGCAATTTATGATATTATATACTTAAAAACCTTTGTAATTTCTACAGTAATGTAGTACTCTCAGGGCCTTAAAATTAAGGCAGTATGGAATAGATGTGTAGCTGAAATAAGGGGCAAGTTTGGTGGGGAAACCTGGGAAGTTGCCACTACAAAAAACAAAAATAATATGGAGAATGGATGAATAAGGACAAGAACTGTCTCCAGTGGTGGACTTTGGTATTAGCACTGTTGAACCTTTGGGTTCTAATGTCAGGGGGTGTATTAGTACTGTAATATTTCATGAAAAGTTCTCATCATGTATCACTTCAGATTTCTGTGGTGATTCATATACAATACTGGGGATTGGCGGTGCCGTAACTAACTAAATAACTCCATGGAGCAGAGTCCTTCATGAGAAGCTAACAGGTCCTCAGCTAGTCAAGAAATTCCCTGTATTTTATGGAACCCGAAGATTCATTACTGCATTCACAAGCGCCCGCCACCTGTCCCTATGTGAGCCAGACCAATCCAGTCCATGCCTCCCCATCCCACTTCTTGAAGATGCATTTTAATATTATCCTCCCATCTATGCCTAGGTCTTCCAAGTAGTCTCTTTCCCTCAGGTTTCCCAACCAAAACCCTGTATGCACCTCTCCTGTCTCCCATACATGCCACATGCCCCACCCATATCATTCTTCTTGATATGATCACCCAAATAATATTTGGTGAGGAGGACAGATCATAAAGTTGTTTGTTATGCAGTCTCCTCACTCCCCTGTTACCTCACACCTCTTAGGCCCAAATATCTTCCTCAGCATCCTATTCTCAACACACGCTTAGCCTATGTTCCTCCCTCAATGTGAGAGACCAAGTTTCACACCCATACAAAACAACAGGCAAAATTACAGTTCTGTACATCCTAATCTTTATATTTTTGGACAGCAAACTGGAAGACAAAAGATTGTGCACCAAATGACAGCAAGCATTCCCTGACTTCCATCTGCTCTTAATTTCTTCATGGATGGAATTTTGATTTATTAGGGCCATTCCCAAAATTTGAATTGTTCCAACCCTTCAAAGGATTTATTACCCATCATTAAATTGTGATTTTGTCCTGCATGCTGATCTCGAGACATGACCATATACTCAGTTTTCTCAGCATTTACTTCTATACCAATCTCCCTAACAGCAACTATTAAAGCTTCTGTGTTTTTCTTTATAGTATCTATGCTTCCACCCAATATATTATATCATCAGCATAAACCAGAAACTGATGTGCACCATTTCATTTCAAGCCCTCATGGTTTGCCTGAACCCTCCAAATGTCACATTCTATGGAGCTGCCATATGTTGCAAATCTAATAAGTAATAATTCCATTATATTTACAGGACACCTTCTTACCAGCAGCTGGGTAGAGCATGGCTGCTGCACCACCAACAGTGTAGCTAGCCCCACCTGCCTGGTACATAGCAGTAGCAATGTTGCGGCCAACACGACTCAGATCTGCATGGTCACGTGGAACGGCTCTGATATAGCCCCACGGGTGTAAGATGTACTGACCATAGCTATGGAATGACAGATATACCTACACACACAAACACATACACACAAAACATTGTACTGTTACCATTGGGTACCGCAACTGCCTGACTACCTCTCTATACTAAGTATCATAAAAGATTCTGCCCTGTAACTCTCAACACTCTCATAGCAGAACTGAGACCGAAGTCTTCTGAAGTATGATGCCAGCCATGTAGTTTGGGAGATTGGTACTGATAATGTGGAAGAACCTGTCACCTCCATCTTCAAAACAGAAGATGCTGGCAACAAGTGTCTCTGAAATGTAAGTACCTATCTTCCACACTACACAGTGTTACATCTCCAATGACCACAATCCGTACAAAACCTGTTACTGGTAAAATCTGTACTTCTGACATTATTTCTACATCTAAATGTTGAACAAAAAGGTGAATTTCTTGGCCACTTGTCTAACTGCCAATCCTTGTGTGCGCATAGATAAAAAAGCCAGGGTTTCGCAGTTTTACCAAAAGTATATCAAGAGCTTGTTGATATGCGATATGAAATAAAATAAAACTCACCAAAAACAGAACCCAAATTCATCCAAAAGTCAGTCTTTATCATAGAAGTCTCTGCTCTTGCAAAAAAAATTAATCTCCTTGAATATTTACACTTTTTGGTTTCTTTCACATTTCATTTCCTAGAGTTTCAAAAATCAAAGAATTAAATAGATAGATGACACCCTATATGAACAATACTTGAAGAGACTACTGGGACATAATGAAACAAAGTGAAAGAAAGAAGTATAGGCAAGAAAGAGTAATGTTTTCCCTGGTTTAATTAAGCACCATATCATGAAGGCATATGGAGGAATGAAGGTACAGCTTCACATATTCTTAACCATGGTAATGGATGGAGATGAGTGGTCAGCTTCACACAACAGACACTCACTGGGGACACAACTCCTGGTACCCATTATATAGGAGTCTGGGTGAGTCTCAGAGCTGTTCAGAATGCTCTGGATATTTAAAGAGCCTGTCAGGAATTGAAATCTCCATTTCTCATATATAAAACCCAGAATCTAGTCATTATAAAGTGAATAATGAAAGAAAACTACACTGCTAATAACATGTAGTTACAAAAGTAGTATGCATATCAATCACATTCTGAAATAATGTGCAATATTTATTGATATGTTCACAACATAAAGTTGCAAACATGCACCTGTTAGCTGTACCATGTTTGTCTACCTGCATGTAACAACATGAGAACTGCTAGACAGAATTTCATGAAATTTGATATACAGGAGTTGTACTAAAATCTGTCAATCCATTTCACTTTTGCTAAAACTCAAGCAAAAATAATGGACATCTTACAAGAAGACTTATCTGTGTTTCTGCACCCATCTTGTAAGTCACTAATATTTATGACAGCAGAAAACATTCCAAACAAAAGCTGCAGAGAAATATAAAAGCCTGAACTGTATGCCCAATATACTTGACCTGTTCATCTCACAATTTTCAAGACAAACAAAAGTAGAGCAAAAGCATCATGCCAGCAGATCATGATGCCATGTGAACATTTCCTAATTTATTTTGCTCAGGATCATGTCCAAGTTGTACATTTGGGTTCTGCTACCACAACTTATGTAAGATGGTTAACTATCCAGATGCATATATATATGGGTGGAGTCAGAAAGTAGTGGGACAGATTCTTTTGTTGTTGTTAAATTTTAAACTCTGTTGTGGCTGTACTCCTCATTTTGCATACAGAAACTTTGTAGTCCAGTGGACTAAGTGTGTTGAAAATAAGGGCAATTATGCAGACAAATGATGCTACCATACATACTCAATAATACTGTATTGTTTTAAAACAATGTATTATGGATACTTCTGACTCATCCATGTACATCTCTTAGTGCAACAATAATGTTCAGATCTTTTAAGATTCCATAATACACACATTTCACAGTACTTTTTATTATACCTTCAAGGATCCTGCTTGATTTTGAATAAAGCTGGACACAGCTGCAGACTCTGGCTCAGAGAACGGATGGCTGCCAGCAAAAGTCTCCTGACAAGGTTCTCGGCTGGATCCTACCCCACCCCACTTGTAGCCAAAATTACGGTTCAGGTCCGTTCCGGCACACTTTCCGTTAACGTGCCGATTCTTACGCCACAGTCTGTCCACACGATGAGAGTATTCATACCCATCTGGGTTCAAAACAGGGAGGATGTACCAATCAACATTCTTCACTGCCTCACCATGTGCGTCACGATTCTCAGTGAGCTCGTTTATGATGTATGTAACAGATGCTGGAGAGATCCACTCTCGCGCATGAATACCTGTGAATAAGAGCTACAGTAAGCATGATACAACTCACTGCCTATCTACACACTGTCATGACACAAACCGAAGCCTCAACATCATCACTACCAAAGCCCACAGTACAGTATACTGCCACCTGCTTGGAATAATTCATTGAGAAGTTAAATGATACCTCAACACTGACATTGTTATGGAGGTTTATAATATTATACATACCACTTTATAATATTATATATACCAATTTAAACTGCATTAAAGTTGGATGCTGGTTTGGCAGTCTGTACTTCAGGCTCTCTCTATTCATGAATAAATACACAAATGTTCTATAGCTCAATAAAGTAACTCTCCACATGCACACTATAACACAAACCGACCTAATTAACTAATTAACCCTTCAATGCCATTCTCAGTGCACTGTTTTTTTTTAATGGCTCGACGGCCCCTTGGGGGCCTAGGCCTCCTCATTTTTTGAGGCTTCACGATCACACTTTTAGCCCACATCACACTCGGTAGGACTCCTCTGGACGAGGGACCAGCCCGTCGCAGAGACCTCTACCTGACACACAACACTCACAAGAGACAGACATTCATGCCCCCGGGTGGGATTCGAACCCACAATCCTAGTAAGCGAGGGCCGCAGAACCATGCCTTTGACCGCACGGCCACTGGGATTGGCTCAGTGCACTGTACGGACCTTTAATTCTTCACATGCCACTGGCCTAGGTGCACCATATGTTCATGAATGCATTTAAGTGTATTACAACTTTAAAAATCCTCCATCCTCACAAGTATTTGGAATTTAAACCCCAGCATCATTGAAGGGTTACCCAAATTCATAATATAGGATTAACCTTCAGCAGAGGACAGTATTCAACTGATCAAAAAGTTTCTTCCTTTTACAGAATACATTGGTTGACATTGCATGTTCTCACAGTAGTGAGTACAAGAACTGCTGTCTTCTGGGATGTGACACCATGTAGAGTGGGGAGGGGGGTGTTTTATTTAATGGTGATGTCAGTTGCTCAGATTATACAGTATCAGTGGCAGATAAATGAAATATGACTGTGAAGCACGGACAGAATCACAAGGACAGGGAAAAACTAAAGCACTTGGAGAAAAACTTGTCCTAGTGCCACTTTGTCCACACAACCCCCACATGTATAGGCCTAGGATCGAACTCAGGCCTCCAAAGTGAGAGGCCAGTGACTAACTGCTTGAGGCATGGCATGCCTGGAAGCAAAGTATTTTGACAGAAGTGTATTGACATTACAAAGGAACTTGCTGCCCTCATCATCACCACCACCACCATCACCATCTTCATCATCACCACCACCGTCAACACCACCACCATTACCACCATCACCATCACCACCACCACTAACTCCACCACCACCACCACCACCACCACTATCACCACCACCATCACCACCACCACCACCACATCCCTGTTTTAGAGACAGCATCAGAACACTTCTGCTATGAACATATACAGGGGAGTAGAGGTTAGCTCTACTCATTCTTAATGTTAGCATTCATAGAGGTGTGTAGCCAATTTCACGCCCCAACCGCTTTACCCCTGCGAGAGACCTCGGTACCCATTGAATAGGAGGCTTGGTGGGCCCCAGAGACGGTCTGAATGTTTTTGGGAAAAGAAAAATCTCTTGCCCCTACTGGGATTCAAACCCCAGATTGCCCAGCCCATAGCCTAGTCACTATACTGACTACGCTATGCCAGCTACCATTCTTATAAGTTATCTATTTTTATTCCCTTCTTCCTTGCCTGCTTCATGACAAGTTTATCTTTAGCTGGTACAATCTAAATACAAGTTTGTCTCGTGTGCCTAAATACATATTAATTTGGCAAATCTTAACATGCACAGAAAGTCAGTTTTCATAATTAGCTCTTCTGTTTTGATCTGCTTGGCTCTGGACTTCATCCACTGTCTGATATTCAAAAAATCACACTTCAGAAATTGGTTCAAGTTCTGCCCTCAGGTGAAAGGATGGGGAGGAACTGACTCAATCATTGGCAACAGACCCCCCCCCTCTCTCTCTCCTCCTCTGACACAACTCAGTAGGTGCCTACCCACACTATCACCTGAGGACAGGAACAGATCCATTTCCCAAAAATTTATGCTCCTTCAATTTCAGATTATACAAAAAGTCAAGGAACCTAGTAATCTTGATTACTTTATGCAGTGAAATATTAACAGAAGTTTTACATTTTAACAGTTGGAGAGAGTAATTTTTCACACACAAATATGATCACCATCAACTGATTATGATTTGTAATAATCTGGGTGGTTTTACTGCTGTACATGATACTTTGACAATTACAGTATATCTAAAATAAGTATTGTGTGTGCACATGTGTATATACACACACTCTATTTGACCTTTATGACCTGCATGTGCAACGCGAACACATGTAAAAAAAAACACCCCTGGAAATTCATTTTATATATTTAGGTCACAAGGAAATTACTGCATTTTTAAGACATGTTGCATAATCCCTGCCTTATTTTCCACAAAATTTTGTTTATTTCATACTTCTGTTTTTTACTCGTTTTTTATTTTTATTTTTTTCATGTAATAGGTTTTTCATAAGCCATGTGCTAAAATTTAAATACCCACCCCGGTCGTTTAAAGGTTAATGGCAGTGTCAAGGCGTTCAGGCTACACATTGTTAACAGTACGACATATGTAAACTGCTGCACCATAGAGTATTAAACTAATTAATAAATGATATACTTGCTATGAAAAGACAGACATTTCTATAAAATAAATAAAATGATGCATGGGACATGAGCTTTTTTAATAACAGATCAAGATCAGCTTTGAAATCCTCACGATCACTACACCAATAGCAAAGCAACATACTGGAACATGACATGACTGTGTAAGAGTAAGTACCTAGAGTTCAGAAAATGTTTTGAAAAAATTAAGTGCAAAAATGCTGAAGAACAAGCTGTGTAGTAGAAATCTGCAATGCCATAGGGATACCAGAGCTCTGCTGCTTTGTGATAAAATGGACAAATCAGAGATGAGTTGTTTTGTGATGCCATGGGGACACAGGGACACCAGAGCTCAGCTGTTTTGTGATGCCAAGGGGACACAGGGACACCAGAGCACAGCTGTTTTGTGATGCCATGTGGACACAGGACACCAGAGCTCAGCTGTGTTTGTGATGCCAATGTGGGACTAAGGGACACCAGAGCTCAGCTGTTTTGTGATGCCATGGGGACACAGAGACACCAGAGCTCAGCTGTTTTGTGATGCCATGTGGACACAGGGACACCAGAGCTCAGCTGTTTTGTGATGCCATGGGGACACAGAGACACCAGAGCTCAGCTGTTTTGTGATGCCATGTGACACAGGGACACCAGAGCTCAGCTGTTTTGTGATGCCATGGGGACACAGAGATACCAGAGCTCAGCTGTTTTGTGATGCCATGTGGACACAGGGACACCAGAGCTCAGCTGTTCTGTGATGTCATAGGGATACCTGAGCTGAGCCATTACTATTCCACTGAACTGTACAACAACATCTCTCACCTCCGTCAATCCAGATGGCAGGACTTCCCGGACGGTTTGAGGATATCTTCAGCACCTTCAGCGGACGTCCTTCCACTGAAGTGCCAATAGTTTGAAGAGTCACAAACTGAGGGTAAGTCTGGGCAAGGTAGTCCAAGTAGCCATGAATGTCTGCCAGAGGGTGATATGACTGCCAAGTCATGCGGTGACCTGAACTCAAAAACATACAGCACATGAATACAAACATAACTTTCCCCCAATAATAATGCGCTGACATAATAGCCCAGACTTCAAATCATAGAAAATCCACAATAAAAGGTACACTACACATCGTCTCTACGAGACATACTTCGATATGAAAAACAGGACGCACAAGTGAATATGCTTAAGTATTATACAACAACAGTGCTATAAGTTTTATAAAAGGTGGAACTATTGTGGGATTGCAAGTGTTGACTACTTTTTAAACAAGTTTTTAGTGATTTTTAGTGATTGTGAAAAACTATATATGACGAGACCTTATAGGCTCATATCTTATGTGTGTTTTACATATGGACTATGCAATCTAATGTAGTATACCCCTGAAGATGGTCAGGTACCTGACCGAAACATGTCGGGTTAATTAATCTACTATTAAAGTTTTTTAACAGTGAGTGTGCATCAAGTTGGTTTTAATTTTAATTTATACAAGATGCACGGTGAATACAATATTAAATATAACTTTCCCCTCTGTAACAATGAATTTTACCTAATCTAAGGTGACAAAACTAATGTGTCTGTAACATGTGTATATGCTTCAGTTTTGTAATTAGTTCTGGTGGACTGCTTTACACCATCTGAGGAAGAAAATGTGACAAAGTGTGATACTGAAAATTTAATTATGTATGAGTGTAACTAACACCCACTGAAAGAAAATCACATGTGAAGTCTCTTCCTTCATTATTTAAACTTTCTTATGTTTATCGCCTTCCCTCCCTTTCCCTGTGTTCCTTCCTATACATTTTATTGATCCATTCAATTATAATACCTCTCCCTCTTGTTTCCTCATTCTCATTTACGTTAACACAGGTTAGGTAAATATCATTCAAAACATGTCTCCACATGCTGCTTACTTCAATGCATTAGTTTTTATATGGACCGAAATACAGAAAACACACCAGATTACTTTTACATTTTGTTTCTACAGAACTGATGTTAGAATGACATAAGAGCAAGAAGACAAATAAATAAATTTGACAGCATCCAACTTAGACTAAGTACACAATTACACAAATACAGCACAAGTCCATTAATCCAGTGTCATATAATTCAGAAATCCTGATTATCTGGTACTTTTGGTGAGCAGTCCCAAGACTGAAAGTTTTGCTTTTTTCCACAGAAAATCTTCACCAATGAAACAGACAGATCTCATGGACATGTTCACAAATGCCTCCAAGAGTGACTGTACTGTGATATCTCCTGACCCCTTGTCTCCTACTCCATCAAGCTACTTAACCAAACTACAAATATGGCTAAGCATATAAATAACATTTTCATGTTTTGAAAAGAAATTATATACTTGAAAATTATTTTTAAAATTCCTACAATAATGTCTGTGTTGATGTGAGGGCTGTACAAAGCTATACTTTCCATTGTCTTGATGATTATATGAGACAGCTTTACATGCCTGGACTAGGGAAATGAATGACTTAAAAATCCAACAGAAACTATATAACACGGGGTGGCCAGATAGATGGGCTTCAGGAGTCACACTCTAGGAGGCAACTTAGGCAAGAGCCAAGCATTAATAAAACAGAATATGTTCCATTATATGATGTGTCCTTCTTTCTGTCCATACAGCTACAACAGGTTAGTTTCAGCTAGTTATAAGTCACCTTTCTTAAGAAATATTTCAAAACACCATTCACAGTCACCCTCACGTGCATGTAAACTACCAGAATATTATTCTGACAGGCAAACTGCATGAGCCACACCCATTAGTCTCATGTCACTTGCAAGCTGCATTATGGCCACCCCTGCTATATGGTTAAGACTACTCTCTTCTAGGGTCTGATGCAATGTAGTTTTACAGATACGAACATTTCAGAGAAATCTGCCACTCCCATCCTCTGAAGATGTTGGCACCCATCTAGCAAACCTCCTGGCATCACACCACATAACCACCAGTGTGAGAACCTAATATCTCACAAGACAGTAACAGATTCCAGAACAGATATACATTCCATCCTGACATGGCTGACTACCATATAAGACTTCATAATTCACTGCATTTACTCGCCTTAAAAAATTAAAATCTTACTGCCGATTATATTCTACATCGGGATTCTGAATTACAAAAGGGAATGCACTCTGCAGCAAGTAACAGGCCTGGAATATAAAGCACATCCACTTAAATAATGCAACAGCAGGACAATGTGTTCATTTTTTTCATCCAACAAACTTTCAGTACAACACATCAAAAAACTAGTACACACAAAAATTCATATTCCTCACCTTTCCTGCCCTCCAGTTCCTCCATTTCCTCTGGACTCATAGTAGGATTCTCTGTGTCTATGGCTGCTTGCAAGTTGTCAATGACAACATCAAAAGTGAGTCCACTGCTGCCAAGGAATTCCTTCACCTTATCCGCAGTCTCGGGTTTAACCAGTACATCTACGGTTGAACTGTTTATGGCAAGTCTTAGCCATGTATCAACACCTGACAAAGGAGGTATATAACAAAGATTTAACAGCATTCCTTTATAAGAATGTCATAATGCATACTGATGCTAATTGAAAATAATCACCAGTTCTGACAAATCTTTCATCACATAAAATACACTGCACAGACTTTGTTATATTACCGCACAAATCAACACAATGTAGCAATTTTAGGGAACATCCAATACATCTTTATAAGCGCATAACAATTTATAAAGAGGGCCAGAATTATACGAGTTGGAATAATTCGATCAGGAATCTTGTTGTGCAACTGACTACTCACTCAAGTGCAACTCGTGCTGAGGCCTGGAAGTATGCAGCCTAACCTCCATGCTTACTACACATCTATGTACTTATGGTTTGTTTAACATTTATGCCAGTAGCTGTGATTCTACAGCATCAGATGACAGCTAATTGGCAAAGGATGTGAAAGGAAGCAGTCATACTCCAAATTGAGCTACTACTCTAGAATATAATTGGAGAGAATGAGGAAAACCATGAAAAACCTCAGAATAACTCACCTCTGGGCTGAGATCTGAGCCCAAAAGCTTATGCAGATGGACCATCTATACCTTTGTTACTCTCTGTAAAATTTCCACAGGAAATAACTACATAAACCACACTCTTTACTAAGAAGCTGAAAGTACTGCGGCAGATCAACGAATGCATCACCTACTACAGAAAACATTGATCCATTACTGCATTCACAAGAGCCCACCAACGAACCGAACCTGATGCAATTCAATGTAACTGACTCCTCACAAACCACTTCTGTAAGACCTAGTTTAATATTACCCTCCCATCCTGGCCTAGGTCCCCAAAAAGATCCCTTCATTTCAGGTAACCTCACGATAAGTTTGCATGCATCTCATTTTCACGCGCATGCTACAGTCCTCACCAAACTCTCACTGATCTGATCACTCTAATAACTAATGAAGAGAATAATTATGATTCACCTAATTATGCAGTTTTCTCCATCCTGTTACTTTCAGTCTCAAAGGCCCAAACATCCTCCCCTATAACCCCATTCTCAAAACCTCTCAACCGTCCCTTAAGGAATAACGATAATTTTGACACCTGCCGTGGGTTTCCACTCCTACGCCAGCGAGAAGCACAACTACTGACCAGTACAGTATAAGAGGTCCTTACCTTCCATGTCCTGCAATTTGTGTAAGGCTTCTTTCTGTCCTTCGGTACGAGCTGTCACCTTCAACAGCTGTGATCCCTCATAAGAGACGCGAGCATCCTCTGCCACGTCAGGGGTGATCCTCCCCTCATGTGCACGTAAGGGCGCCAAAAGCACGCACAACACCAGCAACGGCTTCATGACTGAACGGTTTGTCCTCGCGGCCCCGTCTCTTATAGATGTCAGAGTGTGACCTCTGGCAGTCAGGGCTCTACTCTTCCTCCAGGAAATGTGTTCCGTTCGTCGTCTTACGGTAGCATATAATCATCAGCCAAGCAAGCACCGGTAGTTCCTTGTTGGTAAGACGTAGCTGGCCAATACAAACGGCTCAACACGGCTAGGTACGAAACGGGTGAAAGAACCACGAATATGGTTGGTTGGTTAATGCAGTTGAAACTGAGTGATTCAGGTTCCTCATTGCGGTGAATTAAATTGACAGCTTTATGGGATGTGCCGTCGCGCAGTTTGGCAGATACGTAGCAACGTTTCGGTGAAACCTGCTGGCTCAATCGTTAAGGATTGGACGTGGCAGTTTCCTCCGAAACGTCGGTACATATCTACTAAACTACATAGCGTCACATCCCAAGACTGTAATCTTAACTGGGGTTGAAGCTGACTCATTTACACCGACGGTTCGCGAATATCAGCATATCAGAGAAATTAGACCACAACTAAATTTATTAAGGTGCGTAAGTTACACAATATTTGCATATTTGCACAATGCGCCGTTTGCTAAGCTAAACAAGATAGGAAATGCACGTATAACGTAACACTCAGGCGCGCTCGAATCTTTGCACCCTGGACTCTTACGCCCAGACTACTTCAACACTTACGTAGCGTCGTACAACAAGAACTCCTTAGTTATATTATAGAATATTAACACTATTACCTGCCTATAACGGAACATAAGGAGACCTGATTCTTCCGTTCAAGGCAGGTTCCGTTTAATATAGGTGCTTGAAGTTAATTTAAATATCCTCGGAACTGTGAACGTTTTCCGCTAAAGACAGGATTCCGTTCTATCCAGATTGCGTTTAAGACAGGTTTCATTGTATTAGGGTCTATTATTATATTTCCTTAAAGAACTTATTACTTATATGTCCATGTTGGCAATGTCTGTTAAATGTATCGGTCATACATAACCTCACTGCATTAAGCATGTGTTAATATACTGATATCTCAGTCTATTAACACATACTTAATGCAACTGTAATATTTACACTTATTATGATACTAGGTGGCCTGAAGATGACCACGATTGGTTGAAACATGTTGCCTTATTAATACGATTCAGTAATACTAACATCAATAAAAGTTGTGTTAACAGTAAACAGGTACTTCTTATCGTCTTCTATAACACAATGGGATGCCTAACATTAACAAGAAAGCCCAGCCGAGTAGTTCCAAACGGACAGACGGACGGACATGACGAAGCTAACAGTCGCTTTTCCCAAGTGTTTTGCGAAAGCGCCTGAAAAGATAAAAAGCAAATCTGTCCCTGTGCTTAACTAATCACCATGCCATGAAGACGTACTGGGGAGTGAAAGTATAGCTCCAGGTTTTTTAATCTGGGCGCTAGACGGCGAGTGGCCAAGTTCACGCTTCGGTCACTTCACTCCCGAGGTAAAAACCCTTGCACTCATTAGATAGGAGACTAAAGGTTGGAAAATCCCTGCGTCTGCCGGAAATCAAAGTTCGGTCTTAAAGTCATTATACTGAGTCCCATTACTTTAGGATAAGCCTTAATATGAGACACCAAGTTTCACACCCATACCGACAGTGAAATTATTTTCATATATTTTAGTCTTCACTTTTTCAAATAACCCATGGCAAGACAAAAGATTCTGGACTTTCAGAGTTATACATACAGAAATCAGGACATATAAGACAAATGCCCACCTAACCATAATTCCATCCATGTATGGCGCTACAACCCCCTCTGTACCCTGCCCTCCCTCAAAAGGCGCCTCCATTCTTCTCTATCCCCAGCTCGTCTCCTCCATCCTCGTATTCCTAGGATCTGTAATGCATCCCTCTGAACAACGTCCTCCCATCTTCTTCTTGGTTTTCCTACTGATCTTGTGTTGTGCAATTTCCCCTTAAGAACCCCTTTTTGAGATCCTTTCTTCTTCCATTCTTATGACGTGACCCGTCCATCCTACTCTTATAATTTTAATATCATCCACGATATTTAGATCTTTGTAAAGACCATAAATTTCGCTATTCCATGTACGGCACCAGCACCCTATCTGTTGTATTGGACCATGCATTCTCCTTAAAATTTTCCTTTCAAATACGTGTAGCATATGTTCTGTCATTTGTGTTAGGATCCAGGGTACAGCCTAACCATAATTACCAACTGTGTATTCAGTTAGGCTGCACTTCGTACGACTCGGTGAACCTCGCCCTGGATTCCAACGATGCCTCCCGCACCTAACCCACCTGCACATGTATTTCTGAGCACTTCGCCCACTGTCCCCAGGTCATGAAATATCACCGAGGTCCTAACAGGACTACGTGTAGACAACGGTGGCCCGTTACAAGGCAGACATAAACAGGTTATGCTATGCCGGAAACAAAAGAAGTATCAAACTGTACTGCTTTCCATCTGGCGCCATCTAAGGCAAATCCGACACCACTCGTTACAACACGAAACACTGTAAAAAATTAACCCGCACCTAATATTAATGGCTGAAAGTCTGTATTAGTTTTTGAGAAGATTATCTTATGTCCTGCGAAGAGAATCTCTTTATCGATTATTCAACATCGTTCATGGGGGCCGCTAGGGTATTTGCCAAGAAAATTCGGTTACAAGCTTACGTTTAAGCTGTTTAGGAACAATTTTTGCAAATTTTTTCAAGAAGCTGGTAAACGCTTTTGTGTTCAGAAGTGAAGGATCATTTTAAGAATAATTTTCACTTTAGGTATTCATATGTTTTACATATCCTTATTTTTCAATACCGACTTTTTACAAAAAAAAAATTCAACTGGAAGGGTGAGGGGGCAGATATTTGACTTGGCCCTGCCTGCGACCATGACAACGTGTTAACAATTTCAAAAATATTTTATCTTAACGAAGAGGAACACTGGAGAAAATTTAACGAGGAACTTCTCAAAGCATCTTCGACACTACTCAGCTGATCTGAACACAATCTCATACTGACGGCTTGCACTAGACGTTGCCACGTGAATTTAATTTCGGTTCGAAATGGCCCAATAAGATCCCTACATAAGATTAAAGCTAACATTTTACTTTATCGATTTTCTTGTAAATGTCTCGCCATATAAACGCGAGCACCATTTCACCGAAATTCTTTCCCAGCATTATCCGTCACCCTGGAGAGTGCGTGAAGAACTGTAAACAACATGCATAAAGAAGACAGGTACAGGGAGACTTGGCGAACGCGCGCCCTAGTAGAACAGACGAATGCTCGGGCCGAACAATATCGCAAAAGTTTGCTTAACGGAAGCGCTACCCAGGAAACTCACTATAGAATAACATAGCAGGTACTGCATTACGTATAAACTACGGGGACGCCAGACGTTCTGAAGCCCGAAGAAAAACAGCTAACAAAGTGTAATTATGCATACCTGATAACGATGTTACAGTACGTACTTTTGCAAAATGTCGAGACCGGCTTCGGGACCCACCCAGCCTCCTATTCAATGGGTACCGGGAGCTACTTCTCCGGGTGTAAAGCGGCTGGAGACTGAGACTGACCACTCACTTCTATTTAACGCCGAGGTTAAGAATGAGTAGAGCTCCACCTCCACTTCCCCTGTATGCCTGCGTGGAGTGTATAGGAACAAAATGTACCGTTTTACTTTTGTTGAGAAAAGAATATTATTGGACGCCTCCAATTCCAGTACCAGGGTGCGTGCCTATGGTTTTTGTCAACCATCGGTAATGCTATGTGATAAAGATGTGAGTGGAGGCAATTAAGCATTATTTCTATTAAGACACAACTACAAACAAGGTCAACTACGTGGCATAATATTGTTTTGAACGTTTTCTCAAATATTGTCATATATCCATTAGTTTCCGACGGAAAAAAAATCGAACTCACGAATAAAATAAAATTCCACTCTAAAGCAACCTTCATGGTTTCTCGTAAGGGTTCTCCGTAAACTTATTCCGAAATCGCCCGAAATATATTAATCTGTATTCTACTACATGTGGGTGGAAACAAAAAAGACACTGAACTAAAATACATTCCTCCTATAACACCATCCACCTCCCATCCTCACAACCTATTTCTATTATCCATCTTCATATCATCCTCCCACTTTCCTCTTGATCCTGCTAAGTGGCTGTTTTCCAAAACGTTTCCTCACCTAAATTTTGCATGCAGTCCTTTACTGCCCCAGCCTAACAATATGCCCAGCCCATCGTGGTCTAATACACTTCCATACGTGTATTCTGTTAATAACAAAAACACACAAAGTTTTTCATTATGTAGGCCTGTTATTTAAGCGTCCCCCCCCCCCCCCCCGGGCTCAAATACTTTCCACAGCACCTTGTTTCGTGTACTTGCAAAGTTCTTCCTTCTAAAGAGACCTCATTTCACACCCATACAAAACAACTTGCAAATCTGTTAGTGTCTCAGTAGCTCTGCGTGACTACTCGTACACTAACGCCTGTTA
This sequence comes from Reticulitermes speratus, assembly GCA_021186555.1. NCBI lineage: Eukaryota > Metazoa > Arthropoda > Insecta > Blattodea > Rhinotermitidae > Reticulitermes > Reticulitermes speratus. The sequence goes on from JAJKFL010000013.1 coordinate 36,439,102, forward strand.
TGTTGCAAGTGTGATATGTAGATTGGTAAGCCAGATACTGCAACAGATACAAAACCATTTTCATACACAGTAGTCTTGAAATTCGTGAATCTGGATGTTCGGAATTTCGACCTTTCATGGTCACCCATTTTAATACAGCTGTTTCGACCCTTCCTGACTGGTTTAGACAAATCGGGACGAAACCGCGAGGTTGGCGAGTCGGCTTCTCCCACTCTCCTGCCGTTGTGCAGATCACTCTCAGCTCAGTCAAGCTGTCTTGTCTGAAGCGAGAATGATGGCTTCCAAGCTCTATGAAATAAGAATCTCCTTCAATTATCTAATACATTTTATGCTTTCAAGAAGTGTTTCTATTTTATTAAAAACAAACTTTTGTGATTTTTATACATTCTTACGTTATTTTATATTCTTATTTTTGGTATTTAATAAGTTCTTGGAACGAAATAAGTTTAAAATGGATTCCGATGTTCGTGATAGTTTTATCGGTCCCAAGTAATCACGAACATCCAGATTGTACTGTACGTAAGCCTACGTAAGAGTCCAATTAAGCTTTTTAACATTCGACACACGTTGTCACGCATTTGTATGCTGCTACGGGCACAGATAGCCCCCTACTGTAGGACCACTCGGCTAATACTAAAATCACACTTCTCTGCATTATTTACTGCAGCACAGTTTAATATCGCAGCCTTGCCTGACTACAACCCTTCCTGGTTCAACGACCTCACGGAAGATACACGTGAGGATGGGCGTTAGGTTAGTCCTGGTCTTCACTGGCACATGACCAATACATAATCAGTCACCCAGGAATCAAGTCATGGTTATTGGTAGGTTGTGGATCCAGGGGAACAACTGCTATAAATCGGTCTGTCTCTATCGCGTGTTTATCAACTGGTATGCCACGACAGGTCAATCCTAAAGCATTTCTACATATTCAGCGACATACAGACCGCAATCTAGATACCGTACACCTTAAAGACGGAGCATTCCCTTTCTAAACCACGTGAAGTGCCCCGGTGTCATCTTTAACAAGGATTAAACGAAGAATCCGTACAGAAAAAAATGGAAGCAAAGACTTTCAACACATTTGAGTGTAACCCCTTTCAAAAGTATGCAATTAAGTGCTAACATTAAATTAATCCTCCACAAAGCACTCGTTGCGTGTATAATGATATGCCTGCCCTGCTTGTCAATTTCCGAGGCTGTGGTAAAGTATCCGTAACAAATTGGTTTTTTACGAGGTAGGGCTGTCAACCCTACGCTCAACCCCCAACCTGGAGGACCAGGGTACCTCTCTTTGTCCGTACCATCACCCTTGACCTGCCCGGCTTGGGAGACCCTGCCAGTAGCTATGCTACCGCCGGTATATGGAGCCATATGGTCAAGAAGGCCGAGGCCCTACATGGGCTGTAGCGCCGACCAGAAGAAGAAGAAGCTTGTCAATTTATGCAAACATCCATCGTTTGCAATTGCAGCGCCTGCAAAACGACATTCTTCACACATCTGGCAATTTTTCAAGGCACATACACCCTCCCGCAATTCGCACGTGACATTCTAAAGTCCGTACATTTACGACTTCGTCACAAAATTATGCAGGCAGCATACAAAAGCCATTCAAAATCATGGAAATACAAATGTTCGCAGCACTGGACGAGGTCCAACGCAGAATATATAAGACGCTAAAACTTTGCGGAGGTATAGCTTACGATCGTTTAGCAACAGCTAAGGCAAGGCATGATCTCCTGACAGCAGTCACGTATATATTGTGCAGGTACATAATTGTACACGAGTGTTGAAAAGTGTTTAACAATATGTATATGTACAGACTAATATCAAACACAAGTACAGTATTTGAATCAGTGCAACCAACAGACAGTGACGTGGTGATGGGCACACCCGCGTTCTCGTCAGACCGAGTGCCCCAACACTGCCAGAGGGTAGTATACAACATTACGACTAAAACCTCGTCAATCCTAATGTGACTAACTTAAGCGTCTTCTGGATTATGACACCGTGTACAGAATGTCCCAAAAGTAAGGTCTCACAAGGGACATCATGTTTTTGTTGCAGGTGGGTGATATCAGTGAGAGGTACACTGCTCAGGAAAAGGCGAAAATTGTCCTTGAACATGCCTCTGATCTACAGGCCGTGCCATGGCTCAGGCGGTTAGTCGCCGGCCTCTCACCGCGGAGGCCCGAGTTCGATGCCGATCCCAGTGGCCGTGCGGTTTAGGGCGTGGGTCTGCGGCCGCTCGCTTACTGGGATCGTGAGTTCGAATCCCACCGGGGGCATGGATGTTTGTGTTGTGTTTCTTGTAAGGACGGTAATATGGAACGTAAAGTGACATGAAGGACGAAAGGATTTAAACAGTACAAAAATGGATCAAAGGGGAAAAAAAACCCGGACAGGCAAAAAAAAAAAAAAATCCCGGGTCGGCCCATGTGGGATTTGTGGTGGACAAAGTGGCACTGGGGCAGGTTTTTCTCCGAGTACTTCGGTTTTCCCCTGGCAATTTCATTCCACCGGTGTTCCATTAAAATGGAAAAGCACAAAAAAAAACCTCATCATCTTCATCACAGTGTTGCACAATAAGCCTTCAAGGCTGCGGTGCGTCCGTAGCATCTGCTGTAATAATAATAATGCCTCTGGCCTTAGCCAACAACAGACAGCTAAAATAATTCCACAAGTCGTTACCTTGCAATTTTGCGAACGCGCCTAAAAACGGCTATCAAAGTGTGGTAACAGAAGTGATATTTGTTTAGTCCTGGGCTTTCGTCAATTTGTTACTGAATCAATATAAAATAAAAACACACATTTTATGTTCAATAACTTTTTTTCGAAAATCGTGCCGTTTAAGAGACAATGTGGAAAAATATGGTACAGCCAGACAGGCCACAGATGACAATATAATACGGCGTAAGCATTTTGCATGCTGGATAACTAAGACTACAGACACACACTCAGAATATGTAATACTTATTGCTTTTCCACGACAATAGTTACGCGAACGCGCGTCAATGTTACATTATAAGTACATAGCCTCTCGTTATAACATCGTTTTTAAAACCAAACATAAATTGTACATAACCTCAGGTTCAGCACCCTCCAAAGAAGAATTCTGGGTGCGCGCCTGCTTAGACCAAATTAAGTATGGGGACAACTTACTATTACGTATAGCAATGACCTTGAGACTCAGAACTGTCTTATTTTCGCGAACCGCAACACGTGTCCTATAAACCGTACAACACTTCAATCCTCTATTTGTTTACATACACCATGACACGAAAACCTTATCTCAAACCGCAGAAGTCCCCTTAACACGGCAGTGCAGGATGACACTAGGATGAAGGTGAACAAGCCAGCAGCAATCGGTAAACTGGAGCACCGGTTATGTCACAATGCGGGGCGCAAGACCGCTTGCAGACTTTTGGTTGCGACATTGGCCCACATGCGTTTTGCATCGAGGCTTCTGTAGTTTGTTAGACTTTACTTATATCACGTACATAAAATTAACACCTAACTAAGAGGTGATGTCTGACCGCACGTTTCAACTACGAAACTACAAAAGGGTTTCCAAGAACTTCTTTAAGCCCATGTATTTACGGAAAAGCGAATGTCTGAGAAGTTGCGGTGTCCTGAAGAAGAAACCAATATACCGATGGCATAAAATATTACACTTTAAGACTCAATCTTCTGAGATGTTACCCCGTGCCCATTGATAGTTACCGGCGTTTCGGAGGGGCGAAGTTCCTCCATCTTCAGCGGTCGACTCTTCTTCTTCTTCTTCTATGGCGCAACAAACCGATATCGGGCCTTTTTTTCCTGGCGCAACAGCCCCTAGTGGGCCAAGGCCTCCTCATTATCGAGGCTTCACTATCACAAACACGCCACACTCGGTAGGACTCCTCTGGACGAGTGATCAGCCCGACGCAACGACCTCTACCTGGTAACATACAACACTCACAAGATACAGATATCCATGCCCCGGCGGAATTCGAACCCACAATCCCAGCAAGCGAGCGGCCGCAGACCCACGCTTTAGACCACGCGAGATACCGGGCCTTGGCCTCCTGTATATAGCCTCTCCACACTTGTCTATCCACTGCTTCTCTTTTCCAATTTCTTATGCCCAGTATCCATCTTCTTTTAGGTATTTTTCCTTGGACTGTATTGTATAGCATCTTCCTTGGTATGCATTTACCATCCGTACGTTGAATATGTTCAGCCCAATGCAGGCCTTTCAAATTAACAACAGCATATACATGGCTCATCACATAACGTGTATAATTCATTGTCATACCTTATGCTCCTAAAGTGGTCGACTGCCTGGCCCTGAAGATAGAGGCACTAGTCTCCTCCAAATCGTCAACAACTGAATTTCCAGTCGACACGGTGTACCAGCCCAAAAGACTTGAATCTTCACCAACACCGTTGTGAGCAGCTCAGGTCTCGCAATCCTTAATTACATTTAGAGTCGAACTCGGTTATAACGTCATGAAAGGGACTGAATATTTTGTGTCGTTATAAACGAGTGTCTCGACCGGGTCAAATCGCTATCATGACTGAGGTTTATGTGGGTTTCCTCAGTCTCTCCAGGCGAATTCATGGATAGAAAATTGAAATGGGCCACGCCCGACTCCTTACTAATCTTTACCCGTTCACCATGTATTCATTTTTTTGGGGGGGGGGAGTGAATTACAGCTCTCTCGGCTGTCTCTCGCATCCTCTTCCCCAAACCTCTCTATTTTGCCATTGGTCATCTCCTAGACCCCTTCTATGCATGTCCTTTTCGACTTGCTTCGTCCAATCTTCTGGGGGTCTACCTCTTTTTTCGTCTACAGGGTGGGTGCCACTGAAGTATCTTCTTTGGCCAGCGATGATCTCCCATTCTTCTAACATACCTGTACCACTTCAATCGTCGTTCTTCCATTTTTTCTATCACATTTTTTCCCCTCTTTAATTTACGTTATATAACCTACTAAGTTGATACAACTTCTTGGTGGAAGCCATCCAGTTGTGTTTCATAAATTATGATAAAATAGCTGTCTTAGACTGTACTTCTCTATTACATTAAAAAGCAACTTTATATAAGACGAGGCCTATATCGAGAATCAATCAATCAGTCATCCCACGTAAACCTCCAACGCATCACGATTAATACTTATTACAGCAAATTAATTTCCCGAAAACCATCCTATGTAACAGCTAATGTGCTCTGATTAATATGTATTACAGCAAATAATATGTTGAAAACCATTTAATTTCGCACGTTATTCTATAAACTGTAGGTAGTATCGCCGCCGCGGAAGGATAACGTATACACCCCATCCTCTTGTAAATTACAATTCACTGCCAAGTTACAGCCAGTCTGGTAGGGAGATCGCCATTTCGTAACAATCATTGCAGCAACAACACATGTTATGAGGGTTACAGTCGGAGTGTATATATTTGACGAGACCCGGAGCCGCCAAGGTTCGCTGAGGTCAGGATGTTACTGTCTGCGGTAAGCCTGTGCATGCTCGCAGTGGTAGCCGCTCAAGACGCGGACGTCGTGTCGTACGAGGAGTACCAGTTACTGAGGGTTTACCCTTCCACAGTACAGCAGTTGCAAATGGTTTTAGAGCTGGCGAAAAGGAGGAAGTACGCAGGACTAGTGTCCTTATGGTCGCAGAATTTGATCGCGGGAAGGAGTTCTGGCAACAACCGAACTGAGGTCAGTGCCGATATACTGAGTGCCCCGCAGGTCCTGGAAGACCTGGTGGAGCAGCTGGACAGCAGTGGGATTCCCTACGACGTCCTTATTCATAACCTCGAGGTGAGGAAAACAAGCAATCATTTTAGAAAGCGGCATTCCTGGTGTTACCCCTGTTTCAAATTCTGACGGAAAATGCCTGCCAAGGTAGTCTTCGTTACACACTTGATTTTCTGAGAGAACACGGACTGAGTGCGTTTGAGAACACAGAGAGCTCAGAATAACACTTGGACCTAAGGGAGAGGGAAGTAATGAAGCTTCACAATTTGTGCTCTCCACTTAATAGTATTAGAGTCATTAAAATCAATGAGGCTGAGATGGACGGGACACGCAGCATTCATGGGGTAGATAAAAAATGCATAAAAAATGTGGTGAGAACATCTGATGGGAAGGGATGACTTGGGAGCCCTATGCAAACCTGTGGAGGTAATATCAGAATATTAAAAATGACTGATATTTTGGACACTGTTCCAGGTTTTTTCAAACCATAATGTTGTCATACATTCGTTCTGTTTCCTTTGCCAGAGAATAAATCAAGAAATCCTACTCCATACAGTTGTCTCAAATTACTGTTTTCTTGAACATTTTTAAGCATGACACCATTATGGTCACAAAACGCACTGACCAAAATCCACGTCAAAAAGTAGCATTCTGGAAAGAACTGATGACACCTACTAATGATAACTACCTACTCAAAACCTAGCAGAACATATACGACTGAATGGTGTTTTTCTATTCATAATTTCTGTTACGTAAGTCATCTGGCGTCTTGCAAGTCTCCACCATACAAATGTTTGTAAATTTTAACAGACATATTATCGACACTTTAAAAAGGGAAATGTTGCAAAAACGTGCCTATCAGCTTTGTCACGTGTGTCTGTCCATCTGTTTGTATGAAACAACTCAAGAAACAGTTTAACAGATTTCCATTACATTTCATATTATAGAGTTTTACTAAAATTTGTCAACAAACTTCCATTCTGATTAAAATCAGACAATAATGGATAACCGATACATCAACATATGTGCGCTTCTCCACAAATCTCACATGTAACTTGTACATAGTTATCGGAGAAAAAATTCAAATAACAGTTTCATAAACACATATTTAATGCCCAAGCCTTATGGTTCTTGACATAATTCAACAACAGCAATTTTTATGCTGTCATCTCATGCCTCGAGAACAAATGGACCAATTTTTGTCCTGCCCACCACCCCATCTCTTTTACCATTCTGTTGCCACCATCTGTGATAGCTGTGACACCAGCAGCAACTAGACGTGAACATGCAACTTGTTTTTATGGGCAAAGCTGAGATCAATTGATGGCACTCTGTTGATGGTACTAGAGAAGAACATTAGTCACACTTAGTTTGGGCAACAAAATTACTTATTTTCAGTTCTCCAATGTAAGTGGCAGTTGTTGGAATTATGTCACTGTGTAATCGATGTTTGTGACTCATGATACTTCAGTCTGGGCTGATCTGCTACACTCATAAGCTGACGATTCATACACTTCCTATTTATATTCACTCACAGACTGCCACAAAAAGTTCAAATGCCAAAGAAATTAAACATAAAAATATGTTCACATGTGTAAGAACAACTCTAAACTATCTTTACACATAATTACTCATTGATGTTCACACATCAACTACAACACTCAAATCATGTTTGCTCCACCAAGCACAATACTCAACTCATGTTCTTACTCCATGAGCTTTCAAATTCCAACCACGTGTTCACTCATTGGATACCCAAGCTCAAGGGAATATAAAATCTTGAATTACATGTTCATTCAACATGCACCCAAGTTCAACTGTCTTCCTACGCTTAAAGTTAACTATAAATTTCAATCTTCCATGCAGGAAGTTGAAGATTTTTAATTTAGTTCTCTGAATGGCTAGAAGCCGCTCAGTCTGTAAACACCATTAAGTGCACAAAGAAGCTGATTCAGAACGGGTTTACAATTGTCACTGGACTGAGTTTCTTTGGCAATGATTTTAGCACAAGCAAATGTTTATTTTGGAATCGTGCTCGTTTCACTTGATACAGTCAACACTGCAGAAAAATCGGCAAAAGTCAGACGGAACACCTGTGTGAGGCGTGGCAATTCCAATTCAAAGCCACAACTTCACCTCCTCAGTTACTACATAAGCCGAATTCATTACCAGTTTATCATCCCATCCGAGGAGGCGTGTCCAAGAATCGATCTATGGTCCACGGCTGGTTACGCTATTTTTAAAATAGCATCAAAATCTGTCATTCACAAATTAAAGACTAGACCCATAACACAGCACACATACCAGAACTGTTTATGTTAGGTGCACAGTTCACAAGTTGTTAGATATGATTACAAGTTCCCATACCAAATAACACATGCCTGGTTATAATAGATGAGTTAATATCAAATCAAAAGTACTTCACTAGATCGTAACTGCATTATTGTCTACTGTAAAATATATAAAGAACAGCGTTATGCTCAACAGACTTATATCTGTCCTACCACACGCCATGTATTACAGAATTTTTACTCTTTCCTACATTCCACTCTTCTCACAACAAATAAAATACGTCTGCTAAACGTCCTGTTTCCAGGAGGCTATTCAAAGTGAGAACCCTCCAACAGACCCTGAGGATGAAGAGCTGGAAAGTCGCGGGGGCCATCGCCTCACTTGGAGACGTTACCATAGATACAAAGGTCAGTGCTGCTTCTGCTGTATTAAGACAACTGAATGCACAACATATGTGTACTGTCTCATTCAGTCAGACATTCACCCGATGCCAGAGCAGCCAACTTTGTACTTTATATCTAACACAAATTACACAAAAATGTGACCTTTTTATCAGTTTTCTGTCTGTTACGTGTTTCCTACCACATACCTAACGGAGAACACACAAATATGTCATACATTTAATCTGTACTCCTGCCAATCAACATGGTAGCCGCAAATAGTAAAGGGATGCATAAGCATCATGGTAGAACATTAGCATGTGATCCAAATTCCCATTAGCAATTTGTTTAACTACAACAGTAGGTTTACACTTCTTAATTTGAATGTTACTTGTTTAAAATTTTAGCTACTATGTACTGTGATACTGACAGGGAAAGCAGTCACATCCCAGGCAAAGAAAGGGTACTTCTGACTGTCAAATAATAATAACAATAATAATAATAATCTATGGCACTGATGTTCTCACAACAATGTTAATAAAGATTCAAGTCTTCTGGGATGTTATGCCATGCTGACTAGTAAATACAAGACGTTGCTGACATTTCAGAGGAACACAGTGCCTCCATCTTTACAGTCAATCAGACCACAAAGAGTGATTCTTGGACTGCTCGACCCTGAACATGGAAGTACTATGCTCCTCCGAAATGTCGGTAACTATTTACCAGGTGGCACAGCCTAACTCCCAGATGACTTGTATCTTGAATAACACTTCACATAAAATTTCTGCCATGCACACAACATATAAGCAATATTAAAAATACCAAGTGATATCAGAGATAATTCACCACTTAAAATTAAACTTTACACACATATCAGAAAGCTATCCACTGCTCATGCTTACAGCAGATGGTCAAAGATTACTTAGTGATGTATGATGACACCTAGCACTGTTGCCATACCTCTACCCACCTTCCATTTCTTGAAATTCAAACCAGGGTGAGTACACCTGAACAAGTTATCAGCTCACTTCTGTCATTCATTATGACAGTGAAATTTCAATTTTAAACTAGAAGCAATCCCACATTGTACAGACAGTGAAGATGTGTACTTTAGGAATACTATTGGACTTCACTAGATCACACCACTGAAGAAATTCTGACATCCGAGAAAAATGAAAGTTAACAAACACAGCTGAAGGGGTACAAGGATTCCAACAAAACAGGAAAAATTATTTCAGAGGAACAAAAGAGACCAAAAATCTGTTTCCAACCAAGCAGGTGTGGAGATTCAGGATGATGGAAATGATGACACAGACCAAAACCATCTTGGAGTCCATACAACCGTACAAAGTACATGACAAAATTCTTGCATCTTACTATTTAGGCATGACTACCATTACAATTTCCATCACATGCATCATTCCACAGTTTGTCTATACCACTTAACTACCATCATTATATTATCTACAGTCCCAGCCCTAGTACCTCAATGTGGATTTCCTTTCTTTGAAGGTCTTCATTTAAACATATTTTCTCCACATACATGACAATGTAACAGACTCAACAAAACATTAGGTGGTTGGACGATGAGTAAGCCATTCAACCACCTGACGCAGCTGCTAGCCTGAGAAAGTTTTATTGAATTCAGTTGCCAAGAAAGCTTTGGATTATATAATGTAACAGACTGCAAATACTTCTAACTCATAAAATCAGGCCATGGAAAGAGGTCCCATGGATGGTGTGTATGAAGGCACTCAAGGCTGCCTCCTTTCTACCTACTCTTTCATTCTCCTGAAGCCTACTCTTCCTTACATCAAACAGCCCAAAGCACTTGTCACTAGCAAAGGTCATCAGTACCAACAGTTCTGTGAGCAGAATGGATAAATGGCTGGAAGGGAATATAGGGAAATAAACTGGTGGGGGAAATGTAATACCTGAAGGGAGATGTCGATGTGATGTCAGTCTATGGGACTTCTTTTCATGACCTTGGTAAGTAAAGTTCACCCTACAACAGGCCATGAAGGCCCAGAGGGCGAGTAGAGGTATAGCTCTACTCTTTCTTTAACCTTGGTGCTAGATGGGAGTGAGAGGTCAACGCCACACCCCGGCCGCTTTACCCCCAGGAAAGACCCAGTACCCATTGTACAGGAGGCTGGGTAGGCTCCATGGCCAGTCTGGATGGGTGCTGAAAATCTCGCCCCCACCGGGATTCGATCCCCGGACCATCCAGCTCGTATCGAGTCACTATTCCGACTACGCTATCCTGGCCCACTATGGCCTTGGTACAAAATATTTCAAGACTTCTCCTAAGTGCTGTAATAGCAAAGATGACTTCTTGTACTAGGCAAGCCAGTGAACTTACTTCACATAATTTTTGCATTAATATGCAACACTCAGAAGCTCTGTAGTGACACAAATAATAACCTTCCACTATAATATCAATAACAACAAAATTTCTACAAAAGATTTTCCTCTAGTAAATTAAGTGCTTCACCTCCTAGGAAAGCCATAAATGAATAACTCATTTTCAAGGCATGTTTGGTCCTCTGACAGATATCATTCATTTCTCTGACATAATACATGTATTTCTTTCTACAGACATTGACAGCTACATTGAATACCTAACTATAACCTACCCTGATATCTGCCAAACAGAGGTCATAGGGAAATCATCTCAAGGTCGATATCTTAAGTTGCTAAAAGTGTCTACAGGTGGTGACAGCAACAAACCTGCCATATGGATAGATGGAGGTAAGCATAACAAGGCAGACAATGTACATATACTGTTCATGTAACCATTGCTGCCATGGAAAAGTAGTAAGTATTAAATATAATGAGAGTGTGTCTGTATTCCTGCCTTAGTTATAAGGCATGCAAATTGGATCCATCCTGCGCCGAATATTTGTCATCTGTGGCGTGTCTGGCTCTACCACATTATCTCATAAATGGTGCAATTTTGGAGAAAAAAGTTATTGGATATAAAATGTGTGCTTTGATTTTCTCTAAAATTTTTGTCTGAAACATTCCTCGTTCTAAAAATAATTCAGCTAAATATTAAACATAAATGTACACAGGTCTTCACATAAAGTACCCATTATTATTGTCAGATTTTAATGGGACTTGAATATTCTCAACAGATTTTTGAAAAACATTCAAATATCAATTTCATGAAAATCTGCCCAGTGGGATCCAAGTTGTTCCATGCAGATGGCTGGACAGATGGACGGACATGATGAAGCTAATAATCGCTTTTTGCAATTTTTTGAACGCACCTAAAAACTTGTCCATGCACCCATATGGTGGATCAGCCCCACCACCCTCATGCTGAAATCATGATTTAGTTGGGAAAGTTTGCTGGATGCTAAAAAGCACGACATGCAGTCTCAGGTTGTTATGGCAGAAAGCACGAAGACTGCTGTCTTGTGGGGTGTGACACCGTGTATATTGGTAAATAGGTACCAATGTTTTGGAGAAACATCTTCCTAAACAGCACAATGCTTACTTAGTCAGTGACACTGATGACCTCTGTTCTCTTCTGCTAGTACTGTCATATTATGTTACATCAAGAAGGTTGTGCTGGTCTGGATGGCAACTGGTGGTCTGGGAGTAGGATACTGGGTTTTCAGATGATTCTGGGTTTAATCTGTATTGCCTTAGAACAGAGATTTTAAATAGACTGGTAGTATGGAGTGACAGTCCAATTTTAACTCAGGGGCAATGGTTTCAGTATTGTGAAAACTGAACCACATGCAAGTGCCATTACAAGAGCACAACAAATCGCCAATAAAGGTTAAGAATGGCTGAAACCAGTGGAAACATTTGCCCATGTCTTCCCCTTCCTTGACCTTTCAGAAAGAAAAGGTAAAGGCTCTATCTGTGACCTGGATCTTCAGCTAAGCTGTTGGTTCACTTTCATTGTCATCAGCACACAATAAAAATTCCAGCCACGGGTGCATACTGCATAAAAACAAAACATTGGGGAGAATATTTAGATGACATAACACCAAAGGAATGAAGAAACGTGCATAAAATTTACACAACTCATGAAAAATCTGACAAAACGCCATCAGGAATTGTCACATCTCGTGCATATGCTGGTGAAGGAAGATCAGTACATGTGTTAACTGATCAAACTGACCCATCACTCCAGGAAAGTGTTGCAAATATAACTGCTAAGAGACAGACCAAAATGTACATTTGACCAACTTTCTGAATCCTCTTCATAAATCCCTGCTTCAGTGACCTAAGGTGCAAACCATTTTCTGCATATGTCCTCATACATGGCACCATTCATAAGCCCATCAGAAATCACACAAATCTGTGTCTATTATTTCCACCTACATCAAGCGGAGGTCTGTGTTCCAGTTTCAAAGCAAAGTGCAGGATTTCCTCAGCCTGGAATACATTTGTGGTCTGAAGCTCTAACATGCCATACAATTGCCAGGCTCCAACCTGCATGATAACAAATTCTTGGGTAGCAAACCTTGCTGCTCTCTCTGTAGTTGGCGTTATACAAATTTCACAGCTACAGAAATTACCATTACACAAGCAGTAATTACCGTATATTCTCGAATCTAATGCGCACCCTTTTTACAGTTTTAGAGGGCTAAAAAATCAGATGCGTATTAGATTCGCGTGCGGATTAGATTCGCGGTCTAGAGCTGGATTTTGGAAAAATGATTGAGCTGCTGTACGTGCCGTAAGAACAATACAATACAATAATCTATTATTTTATTATTTATTATTATAATTTATTATTCATCAGACTCGCCGTCATCACTCATAACTGAATCGTTATCCGTGCTCTCCACCCAGTCACTATCACCTTTATCTTCAACATCGTCCTCCCATATAATGTCATTGCTGCCTTGTGTTTCCGCCATAGTCGAACGTTGCTTTCATCAACTCCAAAAATTGCAGCGGCTTTGCGGTTTCCATTCTCCTCTGCGCACCGAATAACTTCACGTTTGAACTTCGCCGTATATGAGAGTCGTTTAGATTTCAGGTGTCCCTCTTCCATAACTACGTTACACGACAAATTGGAACAAGCACCTCCCACGTTTCAACAACTAAAGCTCAGCTGGCTTCAGACGAGATTGCGCACGTCTGTTGAGAAAGGCCCCGCCTCTATCGGTATGACTCATCGGCCACAGGCGTAGCGTCGGATTTTAATGCATTGGTAACATCCAATATTATTCAATCAGTCGCCCCGTGGGCAAGGGGTGGTTGAAGGAAAGGTGCGCATTAGAATCGCGAACTAACTTTTTTTCGTTTAAGAAGTCGCCAAAAACTGGGTGCGCATTAGATTCGGATGCGCATTAGATTCGAGAATATACGGTATTTCACTTTTCATTTCCATCTAGCAGCCAAAAATTTATGATGAATATTAATACAATGTTTCTTTATCTCTCTTGTGGCATTTACAGTCAGTGTGACAGACCAAACACTGAGGAACTGGACACAGAATTTTGAGGTCAGTCTCTGCATTCCTCAGAAATGGGTATGCTGAGTTATATTCCAAACACAAAATCTTTAGAAGACATATATGCCCCATGAATCACAAGTATTTTATAAAGTCCCTGTACCTCATTTTTAGTTGTTTGTGATCATAACGCCTGTTTGAGATTAGCAGCACATAAACTGTAAATTTTGACATTGCAAATAAACAGTTTATGGACATGTCATATCTTGATCAGTAGCTGTCAGCTTCCCATCACAGATGCCTCAGTCTCAATCCTGGGACCAGAGTATGAGTGTCACTCTATTCCTACAGCTAAAACAACATATGTAGACTATTTATGCAGTAGACAGTGCACCAATGGTCAGATAATTCATAGCCATTTTACTAGTCTCTGGCTTACAAAAGACTGGAAACCACTGGCTTAGTGTACTGCATTCTCTCTCTGTAGACGGCACTTTAACTTCAAACATCTTTGCTGTAGGTCTCCACGCAAGAGAGTGGATCTCCCCTGCAACAGTTACCTACATAATGTTGCAGCTGGTGGAATTTCGGGATTTACACCCTGAGTTGATAGACTCTGTGGACTGGTACTTCATGCCAGTGGCAAACCCTGATGGCTATGAGTATTCTCATTCCACTGACCGCCTTTGGAGGAAGACTCGTTCAGGTGCCAAAGCAGATCAACGGTGGGGCAAGAGGAAATGCTACGGAGTTGACCCTAACAGAAACTGGGACTTCCATTGGGGAGAAGGTTCCACCTCTAGCTCTGATCCTTGCACAGATGACTACAGGGGCCCATGGGCTTTCTCTGAACCTGAGACAAAGGCCATGGCTGATTTCATTCTTACTAGGAAAGACCGGATTAAGATTTACCTGACACTACACTCATATTCACAAATGTGGTTGGTGCCATGGGCATATAAAAATGAGAAGCCCAAGGATTACTACGACATGTACGTCCTCGCAGAGAAGGGGGTGGAAGCCCTGGAAGCTGTGCGTGGAACTGATTACCTACTAGGGACTGCTGCAGAACTCCTCTACACGTCATCAGGTATGGTTTAAAATGGCTCAGTCCTCTTACTTGCAAGCCTACAGTTACAAGCCATATAGGAACTACTACCCCTCATTCATGAGAACTACAGAGTGGAGATACACACAAAAAAAATGCACTGCATTTGATAACAGAAGAGCCTGCATCTAAGTAAAGTGATTGTTCTAACAAAGGATTTGCAATATTTTGTACAATATATATTGCAACAAATTGCAGAACACTGTAGTAATATAATCACAACAGCAACATGGCACACATTTTATAGTATTTCACTGATTACCTGCCTGCCTCTCATTCTGTTGTAATGGACAAGACACATCATTTAAACTAAACTTCAGGGAACTCCTCAGGTGCCAAAAGAATAAATGTCTCTATGGCACACATTTATCAGTGACACAAAACTAATCTTCTGGCATATTATAACACACAGTGTGGTAGATAGGTACTCTTATACCATCAGTGTGGCTCTCACCCAAGGTCTGTCAGCCAACACTATAATCTGAGTTCACTGTACCACCTTCCACGCTTGCTCTGTTGCTTGCATGCAAAGTTGGGGTTCAAGATTCAGAGGGTTATACTGCACATTCAGTAGTGCCACCACCCATATGTATACTGTTAACTCTCTACAGTGAAACAAGCTGTACAGCATGACTAGTCTACACCTTCCATCAATGCCCTGATGACAAGAAGGGAAGGTTCCATTCAGGTCTCTATTACCTTGCCTAAGAACTAGCTTGACTTTAGAATGAACAGACACAATCACACAGCTAAGAACAACACTGTTTAAGTTTATTTACATTAACAGAGACTAAACAAACGATCTTGAACTAAAAATGAACATATTACATCCAAAGAGAACTTTCTAATATTAGCCTATCAACAGCATGAAACCCTGGCTTTGCCTGAATGACATATCAATTGGCTCCAGTTTACTCCACAATGGACACTCACCTCTGAATACAAGCATCCAAAGAAGTGCCTTTTAATTTTGCACTGTTCCTGCTGTTGTAATACACCACTGCCCAAAACTCAGTGCAGCAGCAGTCTATGATATCCCAGGTACCAACACTTCAGAGCAATTTGCTGCCACCATCTTCAAGACATAACAGATTCTCTCTCCACTAATGGAATCCATACCATGTATTTTAATTTTCAACACCATAAGTTGCTAATTCATCAGATTTAAAATCTCAGTTACATAACCTGTGAATTCTCAGTCCTTTAGGTTTTCATGCACATAGAATTAACATTCACAATGAAGTTCCTATACGAAATTTGTAGCCTCCAAGCAGTTCCACGAATAGCCTAGACAACAAAATAATTACAAATTTCCAAAATTTGTGAGATCTGAGGTCCTCTGGGAATAAAACATCAATTTGCTGGAATCTGATTCACATAATAGACCTTCACAGTGTTTATTCTTTCTGTCACTTGTTTGCTTCTTGTTTTTGCATTACACAAATTGAAAATTTATAAATCAATATCAGTGATGTGGCAAATGACACACCATTTGTAAAAGTGTGAAAATGCCTCCTCCTTTCGTTACAAAGAGAGCAAGAAGTCTCACACATAAAGGGTTAAGGTATGCAAGGCAATGCTGATTTAAAAGAAATGTTCCTTTCAACAGGTGGATCTGATGACTGGGCAAAGGGAGTGGCAGGAATCAAGTACTCGTACACTATCGAGCTTCCCGACACAGGCAGCCATGGCTTTGTGCTTCCAGCCCATGAGATTGAACCAGTGGGACAAGAAACATGGGCTGCAGTCAAGTCAATCGCAAGACATTTTACAGATGTGCGTGTCCCATGACAGGAAACAGTACCATACCTTGAGCTGCTTCATGGCCTGGCACAGCTTATCATTCTCGCGTTGGTAAGCCCAACATCAGCTGTTCCTGTTGCTGCAATTCTGCCTCCAAAAGGGCGATTCGATGCTCCCGGGCAGCACAATCATGAATGTGGCAATTTCCAGGTCTCTCGTCCAGCACACGGTTCTCCTGTTGCTTCTTCAAGTCAGTGATCTGTGACAAGTTACAGATTATGCAGCGACTGATGTGACAAATAAAATACATAATGTTCATGTAAAGGAACAACGCAATTCCATATCACAAAATTTTAATTTTAAAAATTGTATTCTATGGTGCAATGAATTAATGGATCAAAATTTCTCAAGGCTACGTCTAAAGTTTTAAGGGACAGAGAATGCTATAACAGTTGTCACTACTGGGTCAGATTTTACCAGCAAGTTTCTAATTTGGACAAAACGGCTACCTTCTAAGTGAATGAAATTTCTAATCATCTGCAACAAGATCAACATTTGAATAGAATACACTGTTCCTCCAGAATGACATTTTCCAATGCAGCTTCTATTATGTTATAATGTTACATGTATGCATTATATGCACACGTACCTCTCCAAATTCAGTTTATAAAGCTTGGTAACAATCTGTAATTACCTTCTTGACTTCAAAAGGTACACTCAGTTCTACTTGTAACTGACAATTTTGGGGTCTCTCATTAGAGAGACACAGATTCTATTACAAACTGTTACTCGAACATTTCCCATTAAGATGACAATCATACGTAGCCACAGATCCAGCTGATAAAATGTAATTTCATTTCCAAAATTTTCCAGTCAATGTAACAATTACTCTTACCACAATAAGAGCCACAGCAACAAAACTTCCACTGCTGTCAGTATATCAAGAAGTCCATAGTATCGCTTTACAATCATGCGTATATTTGTGTATGCAACACATCTACTGCACAGCACAAACCATCTTAACTTTGTGTAAATAGCATCAGAGGTCTCATAGCAATCTTAACTATCCCAATTTTTTTGGTTTTTATGGTTTATTTATGGAAAATCAAGAATGTCAAAGAAATACACACAACAAAACATTTTCTTTAATTGATATCATGAGTTGTATGGCAAACAAACATTTCAACAAATATTTCAACAATAACTTTGAACTTCCACACAAAGCAGTAGCTTTAAGCACTAGTCAGAATTACCAATATAAATGTTTATTAAAACATGTTCTGTAGGAAGAGTGGTTGTTTATACCATATGTGAAGGGCAGACAGACAAACAGCCACATCAATGCAGCTAATAATCATACTTACCTAATAAATAAAATTGCAGGAAAGAGAAATACAAAATGTAATGGTAAGAGTAAAGAGAACTTCATACCTTTGCATTCAAAATATACTGATCCTTCTTCAGAGTGAACATTTCTTCTTCATGCTTGCATTTCAATTCATCAAGCTCCTTTCTGTGTTCCTGCTTCTCTGATTCGAGCTTGGCTGAAAACAAAATATATCATGTCAAAAAGTAGCCACAGTCATCTACATTTTCTCTGTCTCCTCAACATTGTTTACATAATTTCTAACTTACAGGACACACACTCAGCTAGTCCTTAAGGACAATCAGTGAAAACAGAGTTCACAACAGCCTTAATGGCAAATAAGAAAAACTTTTTTAGTTTAAAATAAAATAAACCACCAATTGAATGACAACAGAATTCAAAAACTGCCTGTAACTCATCCATGTTATGCTAGAAGTGTTGTGATAAAAACTAAATAAAACTGTCAGTGGACGTGTAAGTGACCAACTTGTTACAATCAAGTTACCCAGCACAGAAACATACTTTGCATGTGTGGGTATACAGAGGAGAGATGTATATTGTATTACAATACAGCTGTTATACTGCTTGTGTTGAGAAGCATAATGTTTAAAAATTACACTCATGTTTTCTCAGAATTCAGTGTGCCTGACTTAACCTTCTTTACCCACCCCCTGACCTCAGAACCATTATCAGATTTAAGTATGAGCTCCAAAACACTGATATTGCTGTTGGTTCATTAACTGACAGCAGGTTACAAGCTTGCAATTCAGAAAAATTCATTACAAGATTCACGGTTCTCACAGCAGTGTTGACAAAAATTCAAGTCTTCTGGGATGTTAAACTGTGTAACTGGCCAATTGCTACCAGAGCATGCTGCCTCCGTCCTGAACTGCATAACATCCAAGCAAATTTGAATTTTCAAAAATTCATTAAAATATGAATCCCAAATGGTATATACATATTTGTATATAAATAAAACCTTACATATTCAGCAGATTTGCACTTTATAACTAAGTGCTCCACTCCTGAATTTTAATCTAGACTGCATTACTGGCTATGTTGACAGCAGTGTTTGTGTTTCCCTCAGCCTCCCCAAGCAATTGTTAGGTTAGTACCTTGAAACAGGCCATTACACCTCCTTCTAAATCCTAACTACCAACCATTCCTGATCATCTTCCATTTCATTCTTTGCTAATATGCATTGAGGAACTTGGTGACACATACAGGTCACCTAGTGTTGTCACAACACTGACATCTGGACCGAGATGGGGGACAGCCCCACTGAAGGTGGTGGTGGGGCTTGAGTGGTCAAATGATCCCAAGAGCTATGCCAGGAATTGCATAGCTACTGGCAGGGTCTCCCTTGCCATACATGTCAAAGGTGATGACCCAGAAGAAAGAGATGGTTGGACGATGCTGAAAATTATCTGAAGAAAATGGGTGTTTGAGGCTGGAGAAAAATAGCTAGGGATAGAAACGCCTGGAAATTGATCCTGAAGGAGGCCAGGGTCCTGCATGGACCATACAGCCAGTAGACAGAAGAGAAGAGAAGATGGCGGACAGACAAAAAAAATGCATGAATAAGGCTCATGGTACAGTCTTTTCAAAAATGTCCCTCTGAAGACTCAGACGGATGTGACAGGATAAGGTTATGGTCAGTGTTAGGGAAAATCTGTTGTGAGGATGGTAGGTGGATAAAACTAGCTTGGGATTATACCCAACAGCACACTTTGGTAGCAGCAGTGTTGGAACCTTTGGGTTCTGCTACCAGAGATTTAGTCAGTAAGATAGATCTTAGGGAAATAGGATGTGGGAAGGTGGATGGAACTGGTTTAAATCATGGCAGGCTTTAGGGCAGGCATAAACTTTTAAGTTCTACTAAGAGAATTAACTTATAAATCGGTTATCAATATTAAACAACTTTTTTACACCTACTTCTAAGTTGCAGCGACATGTTTCTTTCTTGAAGCAGTTGCTTCTCCAAACTGGCCACACGTTCTGCCACTGAACTGTCTGTTACTTGAACACATCTGTCACTTGACTGTCTTCCAGGTAATTCTCCTGTCATTGTACAAGCATCCTTCAATTTTTCCACTCTCGTGAGAGGCTCTGATACAGTGGATTCTTCCAATATAAGTGACAGAGATGTTCTAGGAAAAGAAGTACCTCCAACATCTGGCAAATCTACCATTGTGCTTCCAGTGGTGTCACTATGAACCAATTTCTCACCTATTTCTTTTCCTACACTCAATGATGAATGGTCAGACACCTGACTAGAACTTTTCTCGGACTCCTGTAATGCTGCAACTATCTCACTTCTCACTTCACTGTCAATAAGCTGAAAGACTGCCTCTGGAGTGCCCACTACATCACCATGTTGAATCAATGGAGGTGAAACTGACAACACTTTGGTAAGGAGGTCATCACGTTTCTCTTTTCTCACTGACAGTCCATCTTCAATGCCTTGTTGCTGAGTGACATTTTCAAAAACATGTAAGTCATCATTTTCTTTAGATGCTTTAACTAACTTTCCTTTAGAAATACCTTCCTCCTTTTGTAATTTTTGACTAGAAGTTTGCAGTACATTTTCCTGTTTCTTGCTAATGTAACGTGGTGATTTTGGAAACAGGGACAGGCCATCTTCAAATGTAACTGTCTTTTCTTTCTTTAATAAGTCTTTCCTTTTACTTACACTACCTGAGTAACTTCCTAAATGTTTTGCAGATTTTGTATCTATCACATTTCCTACTGTAGTCCTTCCATCACCTGTCCTTGCACCAACATTTGCATGTGTCCCTGAACATGTAACTTGTTTCAAATCATGAAACTTAACATCATTGATTTCTTGCATACCAAGTCCAGTATCTGTTTTCCTATAATTTCCCATGGTAGAACCTAACCTGCTGCTTCTAAGCTGTTCACCATTGTCCCCTGCTTTCCCACTACCTGATTTATTTGCTACTTTCCTAGGAGATGTAGATGTAGTGTGTGCTCCAATAACATTAATTTGGCCATCTTTGCCCTCTCCTTCAGTAATAAAATGTTTGCTATCTGTTTTTTTGCTAGCTGAGGATGCAGGCACTGGATTGACAGTTGCGCCCCTGACAACTAGACGTTCTTCTACTGGCGAAATAAGCAGCTCATTATGGTCTCCAAGCCCTGAGAAACTGTGAGATGTTTCACGCACAAGTTGTACAGCCTCCTTTAAGATTTCTTCCACACTTTTATCAGCTCCACTGTCATCTGGAACAAACAAACCAAAATGTACATAATTTTACTTAAGTTTTGTAAACCTGAATATAATATTCTATCCATTCATTTTTGGAACTGGGTTAGCATAGTTAGTATAGTGACTAGGCTACGGGCGGGACAAAGCATGGTTCAAAACCCAGCAGAGGGCAGAGCTTTTTCTTTCCTCCAAAACATCCAGATCAGCATGGAGGCTATCCAGCCTCCAATTCAATGGATATCAGGGGCTCTTTCCCTGGGAGTAAAGTGGCAAGGGTGTGAGGCTGCCCACTCACGTCCATCTAGTGCCGAGGTTAATAATGAGTAGAGCTACATCTCCACTCCCCACCAAATGCCTCCACAGTGTGTACGGGGACAACTTTACCTTTTATCCATTCACTTTTAGGTATATATTGCCTGTCAATTTAGAACAAAATTGCCAATTTACAGTTTTTAATCTAATTAACTGACTCGCTACAGGCTGGAGAGTCCCAGGATCAAATCCTGGTGGGGGTGAGATTTTCTCGCCCGTCCAGACCAGCCCTGGGGACCACCCAGCTTCCTGTACAATGGGTACCAGGTCTCTTTCCCAGGGTAAAGCAGCCAGGGCATGGCGTTGACCACCCACCCCATCTAGCACCAAGGTTAAAGAAGAAGTAAGCTATACTTCTACTCCGCCTCTGGGCCTTCATGGCCTGTTCTAGGGTGAAATTTACCTTTACCTTTAACATCATGTTATTATCTGCTTTGCTTCGTAGCAATCACAAAGATTAATGATGGCACCTCCTTTCCTTACTTGAATCTTGGCAACCACCACATTAAATGCAGTGTGAAATGTATAACAGAAACAAAGTGTCAACAGGTCACCAATTATTTGGTAACTACCGTATTTCAAGCCTCATAAGACAGTACAAGTGACAAGATGCACCCCCATAATCAGCAAGGTATTTTTGCAGATTTAATAGCCTACTTATGTAACAATTCATCATCCAGTGTTAAGATGCAGGGTGATTTTAGTAACTTTTTCAGGGGAAACCCCATCTTATGAGGCAGAAAATTTGGTATTTATTCCAAATTCAGTGACATCCTGTTACTCATATTTGTCACTGCAATCAATCCATGTCACTGGGAAAGACAGATAATAGGTCATGAGGTAATACCACATGCTTCCAACACAATCAGTCCCTCTGTAGATTGTAGAAAGCTTTAGGCATCTATGTTTTGGTAATATTAGCACACAAACGCATCACTCAGCTACCGGGAGGATGAAGACAACACATTCCTCCAAAATGTAGGTACCTATATGCCAAACTTTATAGCATCACATTCTAAATGACAATAATCTTCATAGTTACTGCCATGAGAACCTCAAATTTCATGTTAATTACTGTGTTTAGAACAGCACACAAAGTTCTTTCAAAGAAACCATACAAGTCTGAGACCCTGTGTAACATGTTGGAACATGCTAATTTTCAAAGATGAAGAACTGTAAGCTCCATGCCCAAGCTACCAGCTGCAAGACCAAACCTTCATCTAGGGGCCACTGCCTAAACCCACAAACTCAAAATGTACCGTCACGACAAAGGACAATTTGACATGGATACTGCTGAACACACCTTAAAAAACTAGTATTTCTGAGAGTTTAACTTTGCATATTAAACAATCCGTTCTCCACTGACACCACACTGTCAGAAACAATCATCAGTGTGATATAAACCACCAGAGAAATACATTTATACTGGGAGATTCTGAACATGTTAAAATAAGCCATAACTGCTTCCTCTATAATTCATATCATCTTAGCATTGCATCCAATGCAGCATAACTTCGCAATTAAAAAAGTAAACAAACTGAACACACAAACATGAAACAACAAATGCTCACCTGCACTGCCAGCAAGTTGGCTAAGTTGCTCCATGATACTCCCAATCTCCTCATCAGTAACATCATCACCTGGAAATTCTAAATCCATTCCAGGGCTGTCTACTTCTGAGATACTGCTGCTTAGTTCCTGTCACAGTAAACACAAAAATATAAAAAGTGGTAGGCACATCTTTATAATCCACTGACAAAATGCATTATATTGGTTAGAATGAGTTGTAACAGAAAATTACACTATATAATAAGTTAAAGGGGGTTAGGGTGTGCCGTTGGTTTGTTAAGTTAAAACACTTCACGATAGTCATGGCAACCACAATAAGAACCCGATTTCAGAGACAGATTTATGCAGTCACAATTTGCAAAAATGAATAACATGGGTTCAATCACAAACAAATTAATTCTGTAAAAACAAAAGTAGTTAGATAGTGCTGAAAGAATGAAATGTGTTACATACCAAAAGAGCTTCCTGACTGTTGGACAAAAACCTGGGCAGCCTTTAAACAGACCACGGGATAGATACAATCCAGAGGCCTACAGGTATTATTTACTGACCTAATTCTGTGACCAGGACAAGAAGAAAAATGTTCCTTACAGAAAAACATGACTTCAAATGGAAGGAAACCTTCACTTGCATCAGCAGCATGAAACTAATTTGTATTAAACATTTTGTTCATATATTATACTGCATGAATTAATGGAAAAAGGTCATTGCTCTTCTGGGATGTTATGCAGTGTTGATTGGTAGTCACCAATGTTTCAGCACAGCCTATTGGTCCCATCTTAGAGGGTCAAGCAGTCCAAGAAGAATGAACCTCAAAGATGAGACCAACAGACTGTCCCAAAACGTCGGTAACTAATTACCAGTCAACACTGCATAACCTCCCAGAAGAGCAAAGACCTCATTTATATAGTGGCAGAGCCCTCAAATCATGAATGAACTTACAACATACAAACTGTATACCTAAACAATTCCTATCTATATCATAGTGTATGAATGGAAGACTTTACAGCATGGCTGCATTTACAAGTCTGTGACAAGACAACAGATATTTCATGTGCAGATGCTACAATCATACTTCTGTTGTAGGTAATTAACACCATATTCTGCACTTTCACCACTCTTAACTACCTTGCATAATTTCTCCTTCTCAAGAAATTCTGCCATTGATGATGATATGTCAGGGGATGCAATAACTGGTATTTCTGCGACGTTCACATTCCTAATGGTTGGTGGAATGGCTGCATAACCTCCCTCCAACTGAGGACTATCACCAGAGGCTTCACTGAAGGAAGTTCTATTGCTGGCAACTTCTGCATGAGTAGTTCCTGCCTGACGTCTTTCTTTCATCCACCAAAACTTACGAGGGTACCGGGAGTTCTTCATTCAAATTCGCTGCCTGCCCCGAGCTTGAATTGGTGTTCGGGGACTCACAAGTTGACAGCGGCTTTAAACGCATATAAAAGAAAACATGCGTCTTAACCCACATACGTAATCAAGCAAAACAGCCAGCTATAACTCACGAAGCCTCTGTCTTAATATTTTGCTGCAGTTAACTGAAATATTAACCAGTACTCGTAGGTACACTAACCTCTTTCATAAATTCCTCGAACTGCAAATCCAGATTCGCCATTATGATCTAATCCTACAATACTTAAACATTATTAACAAATCCCGGTACTACTGTTTTATCAGTACAATCTGGAACTGATGCCTTATATTGGAGTCTTGAAATCTTTGACATTCAAAATCTGCTATTTATGAAAACGGATGTTGATAAGCGCATTCTCCTATTAACTGATTCATACAACACGCAAAAGATGGCAGGACATAGGGGTAGCAAGGGAAATTTTTGTGCTTCACTTGAGCGCCAGATTTGAGGTGGGCTGCCAATAATACGGTCAAGAGGATCTGACCCTCAAGTGTCTTCTTGGACTCCCGAAAATTCATACAGATCGCGTCCTGTCGTGAACATTGTCGGAGCCTACCAACTGCCTAAACCTCAGGTGGGTTTGCTGAAACTAACTCCATGGAGCAGAGTCCTTCCCGAAAAGCTAACAGCCCTCCTGGAAACACCCCATCACATTCAGCTATGTTCGTAGTTTGTTCACACTTAGGTCTTCCGACAAGCTGGACAGAGGATGCGGGAAATCGCAATCATACAGTGACTGGGCTATCGGATGTTTCGATTCCTGGCAGGGACAAGAAAGTTTTCTCCAAAGAGTACAAACCGACGTAATTTACAATGGGTAACAGGGCCTCTTTCAGCGGCTGGGGCGTGAAACTGACCACACTCCCCTCTAAAGTGCCGAAATTAAAAATGCGTGACATAACACCACTCCCCCATATGCATTTGTGGTGTGCAGAGGGACAACTCGGACAACTGCAATGTTATCTCACTTCGTGAGAGTTCTGATTAGGGAGGCCTTGAACCTCCTGGGTTCACATTTTGAGGGGAACATTATGGGACATCCACAGTATCCTCACCTCTTATCTTTGAGAAACAGGATGGGCGTTGGCTGGATTCAGTTGACTCGGTAGTACCAGTGGCAGGCAGTTTTTAAATGCTGTCGTCAAGCTAAGAGTATTCAAATCCAGTATAAAAAACACACTGCAATTTTCTGCGATTTGGTCAAGGCATCTATGTATATCACAAAATCTTGCCAACTAAATTGCACTATTATGACATCCAAGGAGCAGGCAGAAACTGGTCCAGATCCCACCTAACACAGAGGAAACAAGAAGTTGTAATAGAACAATCTACTGAAATTCAGGGCTTTTCCTCAAACTGGGGAAAAATAAAACATGCGAGTAATCCCTAGGGTCAATTCTAGGATCCTTACTTTTCATAAAGTACATAAATGACCTTCCTCCAAAACAAGTACCTTATCACAATCTATAATATTTGCTGATGACACTATTGTCATAATTTATAGCAACAATTTTGAAGATTTCTGTTCAGTGTAAAACACACGACTAAATGGTTTACTGCCAAGACACAAGTACAATAAAATTTGTTATGAATAATTCACCACAATATGCATTAAATATTTCTTATACTGAAAAGTATATAGAAGTCTGTAAATACAAAATTTGCTTTACAAACTTATAAACACCTGAATTAGAAAAATCATGAAGATGAAATGATTTCCCAAGTTATTGTGCACCTTAGACAATGTTTCACATAAGCAACATTAACACTAACACAGTTTTGCCTATTTTCACTCTATAATAAAAGAAATAAGCCCGGGGGGGGGGGGGGGGGGGGGGGGGATAATTCATTTGACAGCATACTGTACAAAAGGAAATTTGGAAATAATGTTGATGCAAAACATACTCTGCTGGCTAGATTCTCTTCCAGGTGAATAACACTTTTGTTAATAAACTTCATTATAAACAACCAAAAAAATTTAAAAGAAATTCAGCTGTACACAGTATTAATACAAGGGAAAACCCATATTCCCAGACCAGTTTCCCTTTCATGCTTTCAGAAAATTACCTACTCCCTGGCATCAAATTTCCCAAGTTTACTGTGTCGACTCACATACTCCTTGACTCTGCTGACAATATCAAATGTTTCAAAATTACTCATAATCTTATTACCTGCCACATACAGTGAAAGGAAATTCACACAAGATCGTGATTCCTGGTGTAAAAAAAAAAGGGGGGGGGGGGGGAGCCATAAATGTTACACACGTCCCCATCACATAGGTGAAGACACTTCTTAGATGATAAATAGCATTATTAGGCATACACATACGTGATGAATACCCTCAGTGCCTGTAGGGATCGAGCTAGTACTGGTGCATGGACATCTGCACTGTCACCACGTCACATAATCCAGATCCTAATGTGTTCTGATGACTGCTGCAGTCTCTATGTGAAAGGAAGTGTATGGCACTTGTAAATGCACATTGCCCACAGACTGTACAGGCACCAACTAATAAAGGTACCATAATTGCAGCTGTGAAACATAAGCCATGGAGAAGTGCACATGATATCACAAGAATTGGAATTATCCCGACAGACCTTGGAAGTATGTTGTGACAATCAATTGCATACGTACCACTACTTACAGGGTGCACACTGACAATCATCTGCTACACATGCAATATTGCAAATGGTCATGACATCACCACACTGCAGATGAGCTCCTTCTACACAAGTCTGTGGACATGGGCAATCTTTTCCGTGAACAAGGCCTCTCTGGTGTCATGACTTGAGCCAATATTGAGGCTACCATTGTGGGCCACTATCTGCTACCTGACAGGTTGACTGCTGAATGATACTGTAATTTTCTGAAAACTGTTCTACTGGTACAGCTTGAACATACACCTCTAGCACACAATATGGAAATATCGAGCAATGGTCGAACATGACACAACCTACTGCAACTACAAGGTGCTATTGTTTCATCATTTGATAATTTGCAGTGCCATTTAACTCTTAATGTATTGCAATGCTAACAGACCAATTACAATTTACCTCTGAATTTGTATGAGACACAGCATTGCTATGTAATTTAGAACATCTCTACAAAGTGCTTATAGGGGGACAGCCTGCGTTGTCAGTCTCTTTGAAGGTGGATACTAATTACAGCACTTGCCTGTAGACACAACACATCGAAACCTGCAGTATGGGAACTAATGAGAAGACTGTCTTGTAGGTACTCCAAATAAAGCCTGAACAATACGCTACATCCGTGTGATTGTGACTCGGCAAATCTTCAAGAAAGAACAGAAGTATTACACTGAGAGTGAACTTTATTTTTTTCAGTGACGCTGTAAAGGAAAATGACTTCTATACTGCATAAACTATGAAACTTCCCTTGCTTTTCTTCTTCAGTTACTGCCAGTATTTATGACAAGCATTACAGCCTTATTTCAATTATTTCCAGAAACTTCTTCAACTAATCAACTCCATGGAGCAAAGTCCTTCATGAGAAGCCAACAGCAGATCAGCTAGTCAACCAAAGTTTCTTTATGCAATATAAAATAACATTACACACATGCAATGCAGTACTAATTTAAAATGTACACTAATGTCAGTATGATGAGCAGAAGCAAAGATCTGTATTATTTATATTCATAAACACTGACAATGACTGATGGAGACATTAGACAAAACCATTGTGAGCCAGCATTAATGTAACAAAAAAAAAATTATAATATGGCCAGTTCATTATGTATATGGATGAACAGGTATTAGGAAGGAAGTGGTCACAAACTCTGCAGTCTCTTCCTCACCAAAGGAGGTTTTTCTTTTTTGACACGTCATCAATAGGTTTAGTCTCCTGGTAACCCTGTGTATTTCACAATGTGATTCTGACGTACAGGGAAGTAACATTCTTCTAACATTGTGAAAGTATAACAGCTTTTTAATTCAGCATATGTACAGCCTTTCTAGTCCATTACGCGGCAACCTACGGAACAGATTAACAAAGAATGTGTTCTAAGGTAGGACAACTACGTGTGTTATTTTCACAGATACAGTCTTGGAACATGTGCCCTTGACTGTTAGGCACCACATGTTCAAGTTACTCTGTACATTACATTTAGGTGTTAGGGTTTTTATTCTTTTCTTATAACATACTTGCTCATTATCATAAAAATAATTATTGTTTAAGAAATGTACACAGATAGAGACAAAAACTTAGATAAATACAGCTTACAGCCAAATATTTAATTTGTATACCTAATATCACTTGTACCCATATAAATATAAGATAGCACAACAAGCTAATTTACCTGTGCTTTTGCTCTATCCTACAGCGGCGGATAGCTCGAAGCCGCCTTCACATGTACAAGAAACACACTAAATACTAAACACGGACAGGCCAGTTTGCTCTCTGCCCAGGAATTCTGACGTGCGGACCATAAATCTCAACAAAACGCAACAGAAACATTCAACGAGTCCCATCATTTTGATATCTTACTCTGCCAGTTTGCAGATTGTAACAGTCTCTGAATGCACCACCTAACACTTGATAGTTCATCTCGACATCCTACAAAATTACACACTTAAAAAACAAAACTAATTAATATTATAATAATCTTTTTACATATATAAAAAAGTCCCACATGCAGAAAAAATTTGTACCTTGGGGAACTATTTTTCTGAATCAGATTTTGTCTCATACATTCACTCACACTCAATCCACATAACCCATTTTGTACACAAATGCACATTCAATAGAAACATTCTCAATATGAAACCCAAATATACAAGTAGATAGTCTTTAGCCATAAAATTATCACTAATCACAGTCTTAACAAATTCCTGTCCTGAATATTAAGAACAGTCTTTCTTACAAGAGATATAAAACCATTTAAAAATCCAACAAATGCTGTATCATTCCAGTCTGTGTTATGAGTTTACTTGCAAATTGAAACTATACTTTTTTTTTTAAACTTAGCAGTCACTAGTGTTCACAGATTTATAAACTGAACACCCAACATTTCGTGTTGACCAATTTTGAATGCTTGAAACAATTTATATAACACCCATATATTAATATGAGAACGTTTTCAGTAGGTGCTAAGCATGAACGAATATTTGTTGACTGCAATGAATGGATGATGGTTATAGTATTTTATATATTTCTCATGCAGTTAAAAGGAAACCACCAACATACAAGCTGAAAATGTAATATTCCTATACTATACTGTTATTGCCTTGTGTGTGTGTGTGTGGCAATCTTCTGAAATTTGCTAATATCAGGAACAGCAAAGAAAATTAATACCCGAACTCTCATAGCCACTTAATGTACATAGGCAAAAAATCACTCAATGTGATTCTAAAGGTGCTTAAGTGTGAATCAGATCTTACTGTAAAAAACATTCTTTAGTGCAAACATAATTTAGGCACACTCAATATTCTAAATTTCAAAAGAAATATCTGGACAAGAAATGAGCTCCTCGTCCTGCTAACATCTGTATTATAGGTTTAACAACTAGTTTCTTCACTGTATATACACAATTATGTTTGATAAATTCCCTTGCAGTCACAGAATACATACCCATATCACTTACAGTTTATACATATGTGCACATCAAAATCATTCCAGGTTACCTTGTCAACATTTTGTTATGTTCCCCATCCACCCATTTCAGTTCTTGGTAGGAATCGCTGTCACACATAGCAGACCTAAAAGCACAAGGCTATTTGGTGGTGCCTACCGACGCATAGGCTGCATCAGACTGCCATTAATATATCCGTAAGTGGTGTACATTGTGTTCTGCTGTGCCGCCCGCTGAATGGCCGCAGGGTCCTGGTACTGAGTCTGTGCCATGTTCATGACTCCCATCTGAACTGGAATCTGAGCCGCCTGGTTGATAAATCCAGCAGCTGTATTGGTGATATATCCAGTCACTGTGGCAGGTGTCTGCTGTGCTGCCATGCGATAACCATTCAAAGTTCCATACTGTGATATCAGGTTTGGATTAATGGTTACATTTGGACTGACACGTGATGATGCTGCTGCTGCAGCCTGCATTTGCTGTACTGCCGCCACACTCCCTCCGCCACCTGAACGAGATGAACGTCCACTTGTGGACCCTGCAACGGGTGGTGTCACTGCCGTGCCAAGGTTGTTAACATTCATATTGGTCTGATAATACTTATGATAATTCGCAAGAGTCATCTGTGCTGGAAGGTTTGTAGAAATAGATGATGGTGGTGTGGACAGTGTTCTTGTAGCTTGTTGCTGGAGCATCTGATGGGCTGCTGATGGAGGAGGTGTCATGGCGGCATGTGGATGATGTGCTGTGGGAATAGGTGGTGGTGGTGTAAGATTCATGGATGGAGGAGGAGTCATGGTGCCACATGCAGTGGATGGGATCATCTCCAGTCCATTGGTCAGTTGCTGCAGTTTGGCAAGACTGCATGAAGAGGCCGCCCCTGTTGTTGTACCAGCTTGACCTGAAACCGTCCCTGGCATGGTAGTACTCACTGCAACCTGTGGAGCGGGTGTTGGTGTAGGTGTCGGTGCTGGCGTAGGGGTCGGTGTGGGGATTGGCCCAGGTGTGTGTGAGTGCGGATGGGACATGGATGCAGCTGCTGTTTGAATATAAAAGTTTGTGGCAAAATTAGTGGCTGTTGACACTGCACATGCTGGGGAAGGCCCCAGTCTCTGATGAGCACCAACACCCTGTTGTGTGGCCATTCGGTGCTGTATTACAGTTGTCATGGGTACACTCACATATGTCCCTCCACTGCCAGGCTGTGCCGAAAATGCCTGAGATGACACAGCCATCTGAGGGACTCCAATATAGTTGCCTTGCGATGAGATAACAGCAGCCATATTGTGTGCATGAGCAGCGTGCGCTGCATGGTGGGGGTGATGTTGCATGGGGGAAGGAGCCAGTTGGTGGTGTGGATGGTGTGGGTACCCACCCCCTACTGCTGCCTGGTGAGTTTGTGCCATGGCCACTTGATGCTGTAAGTGCACCTGCAGCTGCTGCTGCTGCTGCTGCTGGGTGCCTGTACTTGACTGCTGGTGATGATGCTGCTGTTGCTGTTGTTGCAGGGTGAGCTGCTGGTGAGCCTGAGTCTGCTGCTGCATGGATGTTGTGAGTGCTGAACTGTGCCATGCTGCTGGTGTTGGCCAATGGATGGTGGGGTCGACCTTTGCCTTTGTTGTGGCTGCTGCTGAATCGAAGTGTGTTGATGCTGATGTGAAGGAGGAGTTGACCTATGCTGCTGCAAGGGATTAGAATGCTGTTTGTGCTGTGTGGGGGTAGATTTGCTGCGATGATGTTGCATTTGACGTGCAGACTTTGTTGAAGACTGCTGCTGTTGTTGTTGTTGTTGTTGTTGTTGCTGCTGCTGCTGTTGTTGCTGCTGTTGTTGTTGTTGTTGCTGCTGCTGCTGCTGTTGTTGTGGTTGTGGCTGTGGCTGCTGAACTGAATGTGATGTTTGCTGATGTGAAATAGACATGTGCACATGTTGTTGTGCTGTTGAAGATGGGATGCTTTGGTGGTGGTGATGCTGATGAAGAGACTGAATTCCTTGTTGTGCACAATCAGAGTATGTTTGCTGGCACTGAGTCTGAGATGTGTGGGTGGATGAAGTCTGTGGGGGAAGAACAGATGGTGGCCTTGGAGGCTCCACTGAATTCTGCGATGCCATATCATTTGAAGATATAGATGTCGGTGATTCAAGTCCAAGTTGACTCACATCTAAGTCACACTGCCCATATCCGTGAAGGGAATGAACTGAATTCGTGGTTGAGTCAGGTGTATAAACACCCATACTTGGGATTTCCGTCTGGGATGGAGTAGGAGGCGTATGTTTTACTGATCCTGGGTTGATAGGAGTAGCAGGTTGTATTGTTTCCACACTATTATCCAACCTGGGTGTTGTGTTCCCACTGGGGACCTCCACCACCTCACAAGATGGATGCTGTGAGGCAGACTGCTTGTCTTCATTTGAACTCATGGAATTTGACTGTCCATGTTGCTTGTTGCAGATTTCCTGTGCTGATGACACCGACAGAGATGAATGAGTTGTCTCTGGTACACCACAATTTGACCCATCACTATCATCCATGATTCCACTCACTGAATTGCTACGAGTCTGTGTGGACATGGAATTTCTCAAGTTATGTTCACGTTCCTCTAATATGACTATTCCCGGTGGTGATGAAACTTCTTTCTCTTTTTCCTCAGTTTCCCTGAATTCAGCATCATCCTTGCATGGCTCCTCAACTTTGGAGTCCTCCTGCATGCAAGACCGGTCATAAGCAGTTGGTCTCAGGGGGGTTAATGAACTGTCCTCAGGTCCTGGAGAAGAGATGAACATCACTGCGTTTCGTAACTCCTCTTCCCTGTCATTGCCAGTCATCTCACAGCTGTCAGCATCCACCTCAGTTGATTTATCCTTTGACTTCTCACCTTCATCTTCTTCTTCCTGATCTTCCCCACCCTGTGTCAAGTCAACTTCTGTCGGTGCTGTACTCCCAGGCGATTCAGTCACCACCTTAACTTCATCTGTCCTCAAACCTTCACTGCTTTTGTCTTCAGCATCTCTGATTGTCTCTGTTAGCTCTGTGTTGGCTGTACTTGTGCTTGGAGCTGTGACTTCCTCCACACTTGCAGGTCCTTCCATTGTTTCGTTCTGTTCGTCTTCAGCCTGTACCTCACTAATATCATCCACCTGCTCCTCTACCCCTGTGTCCAAGATCTGAAAACAAATGTACAAATATGTGACTAACATCAGGTGCTCCTTATAATGGTGTTCTATATACAGTAAAACCCCTATGCATCGTTTTTCAGGGGGATGGAAAACAAAAACGATACATACGGGGAAATGATAGTACCGGGAAACCATTAAAAAATTATAGATACAAACAATTTAATGATTATTATTACTTCTTGCTGAAAAAATCTTTCATTTAGGTTTGTTTTGTGCAAACTTTACTCCTCAATTCAAAGTACGATTTTTCAAGGCCTAGAACACTTTCACGATCACTGTCACTCGTGCTGTGCACATAAAAGAAAGATTTTACTTTCATCAGCG
This sequence comes from Reticulitermes speratus, assembly GCA_021186555.1. NCBI lineage: Eukaryota > Metazoa > Arthropoda > Insecta > Blattodea > Rhinotermitidae > Reticulitermes > Reticulitermes speratus. Next base: position 36,472,787 of record JAJKFL010000013.1, read on the forward strand.
CTTCATGCGTCTCAGCAAAGCTCGGCACAACTTCGGGTTCGCCATCTTCTTCTTCTCCTCCTCCTTCTGCCCCCTCCACACTCCCGGACGCCACGAGGCTCACGCACAGCTCCTGCACTGTTTCTACACCACAGGTTGCCACGTGACTGTCCACAGAGACGTAGTCCTTGAATTTATCTTTGTTCATGCCACTGAACTTTTCCCAGTCTTTGCGGAAATCGTTGGTCAATACGACGTCACTATCACCTGAAGATTGTCCCTGCACGTAACCAGCTTTCCAAAAACAATTTTCGATTGTCTGCTGGGTTACTTGTTGCAAGGCTGCCACAGTGTAGTGCAAAGCTTCCAACACGTTTATCTTCTTTTTCGTATCTTTGCCTGCATACATTAAGCAAACAGCTGTTTGCACGTTGTGTTTTCTATAAAGCTGCTTATAACACTTTATTACCCCTACATCAAGGGGCTGGAGCACACTTGTACAATTTGCCGGGTACCATATGACTTTTACATTTCTTAGAAACAATGTATCCTTTGGATGTGCGGCACAATTGTCCACAAATAGGAGAATGTTCCTGTTTTGCGCACGCATATTTGCGTCTAATGAACGCAGAAATGAAGAAAAAATGTCTGTGGTCATCCACGCTTTATTGTTTGCGTGATATTTGGCGGGTAATTTTTTTACATTCTTGAAACATCGCGGTTTCGGAGATTTTCCGATAACAATTGGCACTTGTCTGTCACTTCCATCACTGTTAACACAAAGTAAAACGGTAAGTCTGTCTTTGGAGTTTTTCCTGCCATGAGACGACTCTCCTTTGAGAGCCAAGGTTCTATAAGGAAGCACGTTGTAGAAGAGCCCCGTCTCATCCGCGTTGTAAATATCACGTTCGTAGCCCTCCAACAAAGATGGCAATCTTTCTAGCCACGCTTCTGTGCTTTCGCTGTCCATTGCCGCACCTTCTCCGGCTAACTTCTTGTATACTAGGCCATGCCAGTCCTTAAGCCTCGCTATCCAGCCGCTGGATGCATTGAAATTTTCTATATTCAGCTGCGCTGCAATCATCTTCGCCTTTCCATGAAGAATGGTTCCATCAACTGGAATATTCGACGCCCATGCCTGCTGGTAACACATGAAGAGTACACTTTCCAACTCGGCAAATGTCGACTCCCTCCCTGTTTTCCTCTTCTTACTGGCGTTACCACATTTTTCTGTCTCCTCTCGGATTTCATCCGTCTTTTCGAATATGGAGTTTAGTGTGCTTGGAGCCAACTCAAGGCGTTTGGCAATGTCGACACGTTTCTCTCCAGGATTCTTCTCCACCTCTCCTACTATTTTCAATAGCTCGTGCAGAGATCTCACTTGCTTTTTAGGTTGGGACAAGGTCCATGGATTTCAAAATAATAACAGGAATAAAATATAATGAAGTAATAAAAACAGGAAAGAATTAATAACAAAAATAAAATATTATAAGAAAAGGATAATAAATGATGGAAATGGTTAAACCAGGGTAACGGATGAAACTATGAAGCACACCAGAACGCACAGAAACACTTGCAATGAAGTAAAGCTCGACAAGTGTTGCCACATCTTCGTCTAGTCCAAAGAAAAGGATGGAGAGCAAAGAGTACAGAATGCACTTCCATACTTTTCGATGGTGCCAATCCAGGCGGCACTAAGAAAGCAATACACACGCGCGCGCGCAGCGCACTAAATCGTTTCAAATTTTAAAAAACTATCATGTGGGAAAATGTTGCGTCAGGACCGTGATTTTTCAACGATCGATGCAATAAAACGACAGTTCGCGGAACGATGGATGCGGGAAAAAATAGTGTTATTTATATGGGGCTAGTTCCGGGACAAAATAAGGCAGATGATATATGCGGGAAAACGAAGGTAACGGGAACGATGCAATGAGGTTCCACTGTATATATAATTTTTGGCTACAATTTAGACATGTATCTTCATATATAATGACTGCAACTACAAATTTCTGCAAAAGTCATTTCCACCAGCACTAACATCAAGCCATCAAATTCTTATACTACCTGTTCTACACGAACAGGTCATGGGACAATTCATACCTGTGTTATCACTCAACTGCTCAGTCAATTTATCATTAATATCTTTATTCCAACACACTCTAGATCATGGGCATCCAACCTTTATTGGCGTAGGGCCACACGTTACTGTGGGCTGATTCGGAAGTCGCACATGGAAAAATAACAGTAAGTGGAATGCCTAACCCCCTAAATTATTGTGTAATTTTTATAGAATACATAATTTACAGCTGCGGCCGCAGGCCGCAGGTTGGAGACCCATGCTCTAGACGTAAGTGAAATTCTTTTTAAAAGACAAAAAAATTCTGAAACTAAAACATAAATGATAGATGTATCTTAAAACTGTGGAGAGCAGGCAGCATGCATCAGAAATCCATCACTCACATAATTCAATCTGTTTGATGAGCTGGCCGACAGCTCAAAACATACTGCTTTCCAGGTCATACAGACTAATGAACAATGCAAAAAATCATGCCAAAGTTTCACACATCCCCCCTATTAGACATCTTTTTGAAATTTTAGTCCATGAAAATATAATTCTGAATCTAAGTTTATGGGTCAGGTATGGAATCACTAAAAAAACATGCAACAAGTATGGCAAAATGCTGACAGCAGGATACTTACAACTGCATTAAAATATACACAAGAGGAGAAACAAATATGTCCAAGGATGACTTATCAGTCAAGCATGAACAGATAATACTGACCATTTATTCTACGAAGTATTCACCTTGAATAAAGAGGATGAAAAAACAATAAAATGAGGTAGGGGGATGAAGGCCAAAGAGAATAGTACTACTACACACACATAAACGTCAATTTCAAATTATGCACGAAACATATCCCTCTAATGAGGGAATATCACTTAATTTAACAATATTTTGAACGATCCAGTACCGAAAAAATGTGATTTCTAATATCGCTCACAGACAAACAAGTGATGTAAAATATAACCATGTTCAAAAGTACAACAATAAAACTCACCTTTTCACCATTCTTTTTTTGCTGTCTATCCACTGCATCAACACCACTGCATATCTCCATAGGTTCTGTCATGTTCCCTTGACAGTGACCTGGCTCTGGACTAGATGATTTAACTTCTGGAACTTGGGCACTTTCTGATTTGTTACTGTCAGTTTCAGATGACTTCTCTCCTTCCTCATCCTCCCTCCTCATTTCCTCCTCTTTCTTCTTTGTCTTCTTGTTCTCCTCCTCCTCCTCCTCCTCCTCTTTATGGGTCCTTGCATTTGATTTTACTTCCTCCTCTGGTTGTTTCTCCTTCCCTTCTGTTCTGTCCTGGAAGTCTTTAACAGGAACTGCTACAGTGCCAGTAGGAACATCTATTGCCTCTGAATCACATACAGATTCAGCCTTATCTGGGGTGCCCATTTCAATTTCAGTCTTTTCATTCTCCTTTGCAGACGTTGTAACTGCCACAGGAGCGTCTGAAGGACACTGCAAATATAAAAAGAATATTTCATGCTACCAGAAATTTAGTGTCTTGTAAAGGTTTGTGATAACATGGGGTGCAGCAGAAAGTGCTGACACACTTTACATTTTAAAAATACCTAACGTGTGCACTGACCACTGTTCCATCATGGACTGATGTGCCAGCTGTAAACAAAGTGCCAACAATCATCCATCCTGACCTTGAAAAATTCCAACTCTAAAACGTATCACCACTTTCTGCTGTGTTCTGTACTTCAATCTTTACATAGTTCACTGCCTTGAATACAGTTCATATACATGATACTGTTTTTGTTCACATCTTCAGGTAAATGACAGTTTAAATTATGACTGACAGTTTTATTTTATTTTTTTACAAATGGATACATGTCAAGGCAATAGCTGGAAACAGAAGCTGCTGGTATTGCTTCATAGAGGCCCTTTGCTCCAAAGTGGAGTGACAGAAAAACGGACTGACTGACACACAGCTACAGCCAGAATACATGTCCTAGAACCTTTCCAATGCTAAACATGTGTACACAATGGTACACAAAAGTCTAAATGCTTAAATCAGTCATCTTCACACATGTCCTATGCCACCCCTGGGATAAGAGACAACCTCTTCACACCTCCCTCAGTTGCCTAGCCATTCTGCTCACATGTATGTTAGCAGTGACAAGCTCTCAGACTGGCTAAATTATGACAAAGGCACTATAAGAGGAATGCAGCAACAGGCATATGGGGAGAAAGCATCAAATGTCATCACCTCCACTATGCATGGGCCAGCCAGATGTGGCACCCCTACAAATCAAGGGTGTCACAAATAACTGCATTTTGTAATCTTTAACTGGGTAACGTGCTCCCATGTCTAAATGTGGTACATTAGCCTTCAACAGCCATGTGTTATATTACTGTAACAGTGCATCAGCATGGTCCAGCAAACCTAGCATTACACTTTTCAGCATGAATACCATACCCCTTTCAGGTTAGAACCCCAACAGCAGCAACCATAATGGCATGAGATTTAAATCTATTCCCAGGCATAAAGGTTAAAGGTTAATTTTTAATTTTAAATATTAAACCTGCTGCCAGAGATATTGTCACCAAGAAGTATAATCAAGTAATAAACAAATCCAAAATTAAGACCATATTATGTAATAAATACTTAAATGTTGTCACACCTCATTATTCTGAAACACTGTGGTAGTGATTGAAATGACATAATGTCATACCCCTGTAATGCAATGAAAGTGCGTGAAACTGTACTCCATAACTGTCAATCACTTGGGGCCCTTCCCTTCAAATGCATCTGTTCATAACTCTTTATGAAGTCTTTGCCACATTTGCTGTTTTATTTTACATACCCTGTATCTCTACTTAATTCATACCTCACTACACCTGCAGAATGATCCTCTTAACACTGCGTAAATATGGTTGTTGTATAAGAATAGAAAAGATGTGCTCCATAATAAAATAAAAAATCAACAATAGCATTCTTTGCAGTTTACTAAGATTATTTGTGCCCTGTTCATCCATTCACATTTTTAACTAAGTAAAGTGGATTTCATCATGGTTCCCAGCAAGATCGAAAACTGTAATTCTCAAAGTCCCCTTGTAAAAAAAAAACTTCCCTTCCAGTTTAAGTGCTGATACTACAAAAGGCACGCACAACATCCAAATAAGTAGTTCTTTTTTACTTTGCAAAGAACATCTGGAAACAAATTTTTCTTGTGTACCACACTGTTTGGAAGTATGCATCATAGAATCCCTCTCTGTATATTAAATATGCCTCGAACATGTCTAAAATAACTGTGGTATAATCCAACTATGCAGACAGCTAAACCAACTACATAACAGTTACAAACAACTGCACTTATTATACATTACACTGCTAAGCAAGGTACAAGGCACAGCGCCTCACAAGAAAGTCAAAAGTAATTCTGTAAACAATACTCACCTCATCATCACCCTCCCCAAGACCTTCCTTTTTCTTCTTGCCATCTATCTTTGGTGTTACTCCAAATTTGGTCCTTGGACGACCTTTAACCCAGCCACGCTTTCTTTTGATTGGTCTTTCTGCTTTCCTGTCTCCCAGTGGCACATTCGACTTCCCAACTGCACGACCATGATGGACTGGTGTCTGCTGATGGAGGGAGGGAGGAGATAATGGTGGAGCAGCTACATGGCTGCTTTCCCTGCCACCATGCGGCTCCAGCTGTACTTCAGGCTTCAACTCTGGCATCTGAACTTCAGTGCCATCCTCTGCCTCTTCACTTGCAGATCTGAATGATTAATATTATATATATTTTATTCACACAGAAGTACATTCTTTAAATTTCGAATTCTGTTAAGATGATTTATCGATACAGTGGAACCCCCAGTTAATGTCCTTAAATCTAAGATTTTCTGTCACTTAAGGTCAGATTTCAATCACAGTAAGTCAATAATCTCACTGTCAAATGTCCTCCATATAAACTTTTCCCTGCAAATCCACTACTCTCCAAAGAAACCATAAATGGAAGTATCAGTACACATATTTAACTGAATTGTTATCCATTCCCACTGAATCCATTTCTTAGAAATATAGTACGTATGAAAAATAACTATTTTTGTATGTACTACAATAAAATAACAGTAAAATATTACTGAAGGAAATAATTACTAGATTTAATACATACTCTGGACACTATTAAAAGACTTACAAGTTCTTTTTGAAAGCCTCTGCTGCTGCTGTTTTCTTGTTTAATCTGAAATCACATCAAAATATTGTCTGAATACAACAGACCAAGGAAAGCATTCAAAACATTTGCAATTCCAGTTCCTCACGACTCAAATGACAAAAGCAAATAAGTAATTCCTGTCAAGAAAATGTAATGCAACTGAAACATATTTCACATGCTGTAAATAGCAACGACAGACAGAAAAGGCCTATCTGAAGATACTACGCAAACAATGAGGAAAACAATAAATTACACCTTGACACTTGAGGATCTCAGAGCAGTAATTCCTGATACGAAAGTGCTCGGCTTCATGCCCAAAAAGACAACAAATCTTCAACAAAGACCTAAGCGAGGCCAATCAATAATCCATATGAGACTGAACTGGGTACCTCCCAAACTTTATTGCTACAATGACGTGTTACTTCAAATAACAATTTCATTTTTATAGAATTATCTCAAACTAAACACATCACCATGTATTACATCAAAATGCATGTTTTTGCATCATATGCCATTATCAGTCCTCTATCTTTGTAATCTTTACTGTCTAGGAATAGGAATCTCAAACAGCCTTGTAAATTAGGGATAGCAATCAGATTGTAAGTCAGGGATTCATGTATTCGATTAAAAAATGGAACACCTGGCCAGCTCAATCAGCATGTCATTATAAAGGCACAAGGCACGGCCAATAAGGACTAATGATAACAGCACAGTGTGACTCTCTTGATAGCTAAGGATCTGGATGACTCACTTGGCTTCTTCAAGACGTTGCTTCATCTCCCGCCTTTGTGACCATCGTTCACGCTTCACTTCTTGTGGTGGTGTTGTTGTTGCACTTTTGGGGGGAGTGGCCTGTCTTGTAAACATCTGTGACTGCCTTCGTGTTCTATGAACACTGAGAGACGCAGGTGTTTCCCTGAGTCGATTACCATTTGTAGGTGTTACAGCAGGAATGTCCACTGCTTCTCGTTCTTTCCTAGGTCTTTCTTCTCTAACTGCTTTAGAAACTGTAAATAATAATGGTTTCAAAAACCCACACTTCATTTGCATTACAGAAGGAGAATGACACTTCACCTACAATTGCTATACAGTAGGCCCTCAATTTAACGGACTAATTGGGGGAAGGGGTGTCCGCTATTGCCGAAAGTCCATTAAAGCGAATGTATTTTAAAAACATATATCAATAACGAACTTACAATGTAGAGGATGTACTAAAATGTTATTATAATGTATAAGTATGAATAAAATATTATTATAATGTACATTGAGTAATTTACACACGCCACTGAAACATGTTAGAAATATAAAAATAAATTTACGACAGGAACCAAACTTTATTTAATTAGACACGTCAAAAACTATACAATATAACTAATGGAGTGTTTCCACCACTTTCTTTTATTTTTTAATTTTTAATTCGCTCCTTATTTAGCTTATTTACGTTCTAAATTTTTTCTTTAGGATAGAAATTTGTTGTCCGTTAAATCGAGGGCCTACTGTACTAGTGAAATACAGCAACCCAAGGCACGCTGAACATGATATATCCTCATATACAGCAGAGCAGGTTTATGATCACATACAAATACAGATCACTGGCTACAGTTCATAACAGGAACACAAGACGGCAGCAATGAAATGGCAGTGTGCAGCACGCACAATTCTAGTGGTACTGCAGTCTCGACCTTTGATAAAGAAACTTACAAAGCATGCATATTTAGTGAAACTGATACCAGAGCCCCTCAGTGGGTATAATGTGTAACAGTGGATCAATGGATGGGTAAAAGGTAAAGCAATCCCATTACAGTCCTGGACAGGCCCTTAGGGTTCCAGGAGGTTCAGGCTCCTGATTTCTGGACAATCGGCACATGAAGGTGGTAAGATTGTCAGCCCTACGCACCGGCCGCCTTTACCCCCAGGAAATACTCCTGGTACTGTTAGAGGCTGAGTCGACCCCAGGGTCATAGTGCGACCGAAAGGATTATGTCAATGAATAATTCCAATGACACCATCGGGAATCGAGCCTGCGACCTTCTGGCTTGTAGAGCAGTGCCTCAACCAACTGCGCCACCGCGTGCCCCCATTGGATGGGTAATCTGATGAAATATAGCTAGATATGGGATTGAATGCCTCCTGAAATTGGTAAGAAAATCTATTTGGAATTGTCATTGGAAAGGCTGAGGAAGAAATAACATCAGTCCTTTGCTCCACATGACAAACTGTAATAAAATCACATTTAAAATTTAAATACTGAGCTCACAGCACCATACTTTTGTGTTCTAAATGGACTAGGACACAGATTAAGGTCGATCTTAATGAAGGTGTGAGTGGGAGTAGGATGGAAGTAGCAGAGAATCATGTCCAGTGGCAGGTGTTGAACCTTCCAGTTCTGCTATCTTCTCCCACAACTGCTTAAGCCAGTGCAATACCTTCTTTAGAACTGCTAACCAATACAACTAACTCTCCAGTAACAACCCAAAGGTTCATTATAGCTTAGTTTTCTGTCCTGCCAACTGAATTAACTCTTCTGTAACAGGAACATTGGTATTAGCACTGTTAATTCAGAGGCCTTCCCAAGAGACACTTCAATCCTGTACACACATAACATAAATCCCTTAGAATGATTTTAACACATTCACTGCCGGGTATTTAAATCCCCGACGGTGTTAAATTGCCAGGGATTTATTGAATGTTAACAACTAGTGTGTTGTCTTATAAAAGAAATCAATTACGAGGAAACTATAAGAGATAAAAATTTGAAATTTTGAGCACACCTTTAGTAATGCTTCATTGTATATCGTGTGTAGCAGCCTCCTGGATGGAGAGGAACACCGCAATGTGCGCAAACAAATCTCGTTTCTTTCTTGATATTTTTCCGTATACACACTCGACATCTTTGTGTAGGTGTCTTGTCTGTCTTTGTAGGAGGAATATGCACAAGTTTATGGTTTTTCAAATCTCCATCAAGCCTGTCAGGTGGGTCACTTTTTGGGGCTTTTCAGTGGAGTTGGTGTAGGAATTCTGCTCGAGTCTTGCGACTCATCTGATGATAATGATGTTGATACATCTTCTCTTGTGTGTATAAGATTTTCACTGACATCCACTAAGTAATCTAGGAATGATTTGTGGGAATTAGGGTTGGATTTTGTAAATACAACATAACTATTGAAAAGTGCATTTTGGAGAAGGTAGAAAAAGACTTTCTTAAGCCATTTTACAGTTTTACGGATAAAGGGGTAATAGGCAAGGTATTGGTCAGCTGTATCAACACCATGCATGTGTGTAATGTAATCTGCTACGCATTTAGGTTTTTTCTTTGTGATGCCAGTACGTCTGCTCGAGTCATCTACCACAGCTGCAGTGTGAAGTGTTGAAATCATGTTTACGCATCTCTTATCTTGGTGCGTGACCAATAGCACATCCTGTTTCCTACGAAAAGTGACCTCACCCTTCTTCAACTTTTTTGCCTCTTCTATCATGTCCTTGGGCAAACCATGTTGTCGTTGAAGTGTAGGTATCAGTGGATAATTTGAAATCTGTTCCTAGACATTGTTTGTGAAAAAACAGGTGTTATTAAAATGCCTCTTGTTGACCAGTACCATTCTAATTTTGGTTTTCGAATTACACCTGTAAGCAACATCAGACCACGAAATTTCTTCATTTCATACACTGTCACAGGTTTCCATTGTTCACTACGTGCATATTTAGTAACAGGTTTTGGCATTGTCGCGATCTGTCTGGTTGACAACAATTTGAATGAGTTCTGGAGTGATGTAATTATCAACATATTCCATCATATTTGCTCCACTTTGAACAGCAAATTGTACTGCAACTTGACACAACTGCAAATTGACACAATCTTCGTCTGAATCACTGTCATTCGCAAGTTCCTCATCAACAGAAGCCACTATTCTGCTTCAGTTCTAAGCAATGTTCTGTTCCTAGTAGCCATATTGCACTTTATGCACTTTATCACAAACAACTTCACAGAAAGGAAACACGCTACTGACTGCAGCCTCACAAATCACTTCTCAGCTCCAGACTAAACATAAATGTTGTGATATATTTATGATATTTTTCTACCCTAATGTATGTGACCAAATGCATATATTTTTTCTAGTTACATCAGCTAGGGACTAATAAAAATGTAAAATATGTTTCCTGACAGAAATTATTGTGTGCATGGCCTATTTAAGGCAAAAGAGCAGAGTAAACTTTAGATCGACTAAAGTCGACGCTGGCAATTTTAAACGTACATACCGTATATTCTCGAATCTAATCCGCACTTTTTTTACAGTTTTAGAGGGCTAAAAAATCAGATGCGGATTAGATTCGCGTGCGGATTAGATTCGCGGTCTAGAGCTGGATTTTGGAAAAATGATTGAGCTGCTGTACAATATAACAATAACGTAATTAACGTAATTAATAAACAACGTAAGAACAATACAATACAATAATCTATTATTTTATTATTTATTATTATAATTTATTATTCATCAGACTCGCCGTCATCACTCATAATTCGAGGAATGTTCAAAGATCTGGCCTTCTTTATCGCCTCCTCGCGAGTACTCACAAACAGTCCAGTCTTGCGTCTCTCTTGAAAAAAACGTGAAGACTGCATCATCAATTTCAGGAAATCGTCCTTTCTTGGGTCCAGTGAATTTCCTTCGTGACGCCTCACACCCGCTGATCGCTGCCTTGTGTTTCCGCCATAGTCGAACGTTGCTTTCATCAACTCCAAAATTGCAGCGGCTTTGCGGTTTCCATTCCCCTCTGCGCACCGAATAACTTCACGTTTGAACTTTGCCGTATATGAGAGTCGTTTAGATTTCAGGTGTCCCTCTTCCATAACTACGGTACACGACAAATTGGAACAAGCACCTCCCACGTTTCAACAACTAAAGATCAGCTGGCTTCAGACGAGATTACGCACGTCTGTTGAGAAAGGCCCCGCCTCTATCGGTATGACTCATCGGCCACAGGCGTAGCGTCGGATTTTAACGCATTGGTAACATCCAATATTATTCAATCAGTCACCCCGTGGGCAAGGGGTGGTTGAAGGAAAGGTGCGGATTAGAATCGCGAACTAACTTTTTTTCGTTTAAGAAGTCGCCAAAAACTGGGTGCGGATTAGATTCGAGAATATATGGTACTTAAATCGACCATGGTCTACTTTGGCAGTAAATGTGTTAAAGTATCCATCTACTGACCTACCTCAAATCTAAAAAAATTACACCAACTGTTTTCTGAAGTTGAGAAAGAAGGCTGAAAAGTATCAGTATGGTAAAAAATCAAACTACATTACAACTCACCAGCACTGCTGTTGGTGGCACTCCTGATATCTCGACTTGTGGATCTTCTTCTTCTGCCACTGCTACGAATGGCACCTTCCTCAGGTTCTTGCTGTCTACCTCTTTTGCCTCTAGCTCACTCTGACGTGTGTCATGATGCTGACGTGTGTTGTGTCTACTCACACCAAAAACTTTATGTGTATTCTCCCCAACTGTGTGAAGCTTGGCATTTGACTTTGTTTTAGGGCTGTCATCTGTCTGTGGTTTTGAAAGTTTTGTGTTGGTGCTCTTTGCCGGTGTCTCCTCTTTGGTCGCTGGAGGGTGTCTGACACCTCCCACTCTACCAGACTTCACAGTTGTATCAGGTTTTGCCTTCTTTCTATCACTTAGCACTTCAACTGCTTCAGCAGCCCCGTCACTACTCTGGTTACCCAAAGATTCCCTTCGTTTTCGTTTGTTTGACTTATCCTCTCCTCTCTTCACAGGCTGTGGTTCTGGAGTAAGCTTAGTTTTGACTGGCGAGGTTTTGTTCATTACATCAGACATCTTTGAGGCCTTGCAGTTCGTCTCCTTCCTATAGGAGGAGTTTCTGTAATAGTGATATTATCCTCAACATCTGCATGATGAGCTGTCTCCTCCCTCGTAGGACTTGGACTGAACCGAACCTGACTCTTCCTCTTACGACCCTTTCTCAATTCCTTCATTGAAGGTGGTTGTTCAATCTTCACAGTGCTTTCTACTACCTCCATATTTTCAGTCTTTAGGGGATCCATACCAGTTTCTGGTACATGAATAGGATCTGGTGCTGGCACTACAGTTTCTTCTGATTTTCCATCTTTAAGCTCAGGTTCCTCCTCCTGTTAGAATTAACCATAATTCAGATTAATTTACCAGTTATAAAATTAAGTGTAAAATACCACATATACATGTAAACATTCACACATTTTATTCCCAAGTGTTGGTCTGTATATAGTTACAACCTATGTACAGATTTTTTTTTTCTTCCCCCTCCTGCAAAATTCCTACCTGACATGTTACACCCTGTCTCAGCAGACCTAACTCTGCATGAAACCCAGCAGCCTGTATGATCATATATCTGCTCTCTTTAGTTTAATTACCTCAAAAACAGAATGACAGGACATGACAAAAATTTTCTTTGAATCTAGGTGCCAGCTAAAAAATTTGGGAGCCATTTTTTTGGGGTGGGGCCCTGCTGCAATGGCTAACTTAAACCTTCCACTATTGCTGTTGTTTGTGCACGTGCGCGCACACGTGGAGGGCATGTGTGCATGTCTAATAAATCACAATATATTTAGTGGGTATTTTAATACAAAAACTGCCCCAAAAAAGCATACAAAATCAAAATGCAAAACTAAAAATCCTCTACAGTATAACGAAATAGAAACTCTCATATTAAAACTCCTTATCTAACACTAAAATACAAACAAAACTAAGATGAGAAGTTCATCACAGCAACATGCCATATATAAAGAAGACACAACACAATCCCTTTGACGCCCATCATCACGTGTGCCAAACCCCACAAATTACAAAACACCGAACTACAATGCTGTATGACATAATTCATAGCACTCACCTAACCAAAACTGCTGGATTCCTGCACTGACTATCAGCAGGAGATTAAAAATTAAGAACGCAAATTTTGCGTGGGGAGTGAGTGAACAAACAGTTTAGGGGATTACCAAAACATGGTGGTTTGCTGATAGGAATAAAATTATACAAATAACACTGTAGACTGTAGTTTTTGACAACAAAATAAAGTTGTTCCTGAAAAGGAATGTGGACATGCAAAACTACCTACCCCCTTCAATCCTTCTCTCTTTATACTTCATTCTGTTGTCCACGCCAAATGTGGCAAAGCTTAGAGTTCCTTCCACTGATTTTGTTAGTTAGACCATTTGTTGGTGGTTATAAGCAAGCAGTTCAGTAATGAAGTGCTTGCTAAACCAATACTTTCAAGTAAGCCCAAAAAAATCACAGTACATTTTTTGCTCTAAAATTACTCAGTTATGCGTAACATGCATAAAGAAATACATGTAGGTTTCATGTAAGGTGTCCATTATTTTGTCTAATATTGAATTCCATAACAATCTGTTCACCAGTTCCTTAGCTGTTAATGAAAATAACACACACATCTTTCCAACTGTTCAATGTAAACATGCCAAAAATGGCCCATGAAACATTACATGGCAATTCTGCTGCAAACTGCATTAATGACAACCAATGTAAAAACATCAGTCATCACAATTGATTTCAGCCAAAAGTAACCAATGAGACCATTAAAAAACAAATACAGTGCATTTCAATGAGGCAATCCATGATCCTTTGTGCAAGACACATACCTCCTTCTCTTCTTCCTGGTATGGATTGGGAACTGTGGTGACTAATGGTGTCCAGCGAAGACACTCTGGGTCAAGATAAATTCGGGTCTTGCTGCGCGACACTTTCGCCATGTGTTCATCCACTTTTGCCCAGTCCACACAGATCACCAGTCTCGCTGGTGTGGTGTCACCCAATGCTCCCCCAACCCTGCATAATTCAAAACTAGCTGTACAGTCACACAAAACTATACAGGTCATTCATGACTTAAGATCTTTTCAGTATTTGAGTACTGAAGTCATCCCTATCAATAATGCCATGCAAACACAGTCTGATTGTGAAGTGTCAGAGGTAAATAGATGGGAAAAATACATCTTGATCATCACTTCCCTGGTCAATGGATGTCTCTGATGGTTACAATATTGGCCACCCAATCTCTAGACCTCAACCATCTTAGACCTTTATCTGTGGGGATCTAATGAACCAGCAAGAAATGGAAACAAGAGATTCATAGAACACTGCTGTCTGCTGAGATGTGACACCATGCAGTGTGGTAGAAATGCACCACATTTCAGAGAACCCTGCCACCTTCATCATCTACCCTGATGATGGCAGGAGCAAGATCCTCTGAAACATGTTTCAGAGCATAATGAGTACGCTCTTGGCAGACTACAGTGTCACATCCCAGACGACAACAATCATCATAGTCAAAACCATAAAAGCCTCAAATCTCATGATATATATTGCTCCAATACATTTTGTATGCTACAACCAGTGTGAAAGAACAGTCCCGATACTCAGTCACTGACATGCCAGGATGTGTGCTGATGATGCTGGTAGCCACTTTGAATGTTTATTGTACATTCAGCAATAAAACCCTTATGCAATAAGTACTAGTTTCCTTATTATTTTCTTGTTAAACGTTCAGGTAACGATAAACCTGAAACTGTTGACCCATGCATGTTTTCAGACTTCCACAGCAATGTAAATTAGATCTCCGCTCTTCCGGGATGTTACACAGTGTAGATTAGTAATTATTTACTGACATTTCAGGACAACCTATTGGCGCCATCTTCAAAGTTCAAGCAGTCCAAGAAGAATTTTTCTTGGGCTGTTTGACCCTTGAAGATGTTCAGTGGATGTCACAGACACTAAAAATGCAATATAAAAATGAAGTCTCACAACTAACTGCATAAAACACTGCTACATTCCAAATTAACAAAATCTGTTTACACATTACATCAAGTGAAAAGTTGCCACTGTTTTATAAAATTTTCGTCAGTATCATGAAAGGTTAACAAACATCAGCAAATATCAGCACTTGGTGACTTACCTGTGTACCATACCCAACAACTGCAGAGTTGTTGCAATGTCATGACTGTACATGCCCGTAAACTGACTCATTTCCTCAATCAACAACTGGCCAGTGCGGTGATCATTCAAGTACTCCAGCACCACCGATTTCCAGTATGCGTGGTATGATACTCGGCCAAGATCTGATAGTGGTTTCTCTGGCGTACCTGGCTGACCTTCCTCCTTTGATAACAAGTAGCCTGAAATAAAATCAACATTCATGTTAGGATCCTTCAAAATATATGTCCCCCCATTTTGCAGCCCAAATATATCACCTGCTTCAGGTCCATGCTAGACTACTGCTGAACTAATGTAAATGAGACCAAGTGGAATGGCAGTTGATTACAAGCTGGTTAACCAAAGGAAACCATAAATCATTGGCTGCTGGGATACTCTGAGGTGAGGAGTGATACCAAGCAAGAAACCAGGCCCAAAATCATGGAATTTGTCAGATCATCGTTGATCATAGTAAAGAGAGACTGCTGCCACACACAGGAATTAAAGTCAGTGTGCCTCACACTGCAGGTCATCTGACTTTCATGGTCACAGTGAGCAATGCAATTTAACCCTCTGGCGTCTTAACATCAGGTATACCCATCAAGCTGTATGTTGACAAATGACGGGTATGGCCAATGGCCTATCACAGGCTTTATTATGTGGCCCCCATTTAAATTGGTCTGCTACACATCACAATCTTTAGTACTGCACTGAATTACTGCCAGGTCCCATTTCTAAACCAGTAACAATGCTACAATGGACGAATACTTACTAAAATGAATCAAGAACCTTCCATAGCCTTGTCTCTGATACTGCGGCATTGTCATTATGCAGGACACATTGTATTTCTGTTGACAATGTTTCTCTTTTGAAAAATATCCAACAAGATGGCAACCCTGAAAAAACAGATGCAAGTAACTTCCTGAAAATCATACTTCATTTAGAAAGCTGTATGTGACAGATAAGCAGGAACAACCCCAACTTATGACACTGCCCTATCAATCTTAGCTATGCAAAGCAGGAACTTCCCATTAGTGATACAGCAATGTCAGATTCAAAAGTTCTGACTAAACTGCCATTTGGAATAATGCCATACAGCAGTGTTTCCTTAACATATTTTTACCGCACAATCCTTTTGGTTTTAAAAAAGCAAACACATTCCACACAACTATAAAGTGTATATATTAAAAATTAAATGTGATAGAACACTTTTATGTTAATCTAAATTAAAAGGAAAGTCTAATCAATACACGAAACCACAGTGTAATTACTTCAATGGTTGCAAGTAAAGTTTATGGACATGTAATTAGCTCAGGAACCAAATTTTGAAATAGTTATTTGGGTTATCTTCTTTGAACCATTCTTCTACAGAGGGGTTTGTAAATACAGGATGCTACAAGTAGTGACAATTCACAAATAATGCAACCTCAATTCTCCTTGACAAAACAGTATTACATTCTAGAACTCTTGTTTAACTTAGGCAATTACAGCATACAACCATTCATCTGAAACATACATACTGATTAACTCTTACAAGCACAGTAATCACTATAGACTTCAGTTGCTTCAACAGTCACTAATTCTGAATAACTATTTTGGGACAGTTACAAGAATGCACTTGGGCACTTGCTGGCCAAGGTCAGGAAATATCAGTTTTGAGTCCAGTAACATATACACTGGGAGGGAACATGTTACACATTTCACATTTATTATATTCTTTTAATTATTAAAAACATTTAAAAAAGCATAAATGTAAAATATGTAAAAAATGTAGTACTGTAGGACAGCATTATACTTTTACTGATATACATCATGAATAACATACTAGCACAGCCCCCACTGCGCAAATTCAAAAATCGTAACACACTGTTACATATGGAAAAAATAATGTACATGTACAACACGTGGAACAGAAATATGTAAAAAAAGTAAAAAATAAAAATAAAATAACACAAACAGCTATCAGCCAAACTGGTTGCAACTGAAATCAAACTAGTATGGCACAGAAAAATGTAAAAGTAGGGGACGATGACACAGCTATCAGCCAAACTGGTTGCAACAGAAATCAAACTACCGTATATTCTCGAATCTAATCCGCACTCAGGTTTTGGCGATTTCTTAAACGAAAAACAGTTAGTTCGCGATTCTAATCCGCACCTTTCCTTCAACCACCCCTTGCCCACGGGGCGACTGATTGAATAATACTGGATGTTACCAATGCATTAAAATCCGACGCTACGCCTGTGGCCGATGAGTCATACCGATAGTGGCGGGGCCTTTCTCAACAGACGTGCGCAATCTCGTCTGAAGCCAGCTGAGCCTTAGTTGTTGAAACGTGGGAGGTGTTTGTTCCAATTTGTCGTGTACCGTAGTTATGGAAGAGGGACGCCTGAAATCTAAACGACTCTCATATACGGCGAAGTTCAAACGTGAAGTTATTCGGTGCGCAGAGGAGAATGGAAACCGCAAAGCCACTGCAATTTTTGGAGTTGATGAAAGCAACATTCGACTATGGCGGAAACACAAGGCAGCGATGACATTGTATGGGAGGACGATGTTGAAGATAAAGATGATAGTGATTGGGTGGAGAGCACGGATAATGATTCAGTTATGAGTGATGACGGCGAGTCTGACGAATAATAAATTATAATAATAAATAATAAAATAATAGATTATTGTATTGTATTGTTCTTGCGGCACGTACAGCAGCTCAATCATTTTTCCAAAATCCAGCTCTAGACCGCGAATCTAATCCGCACGCGAATCTAATCCGCATCTGATTTTTTAGCCCTCTAAAACTGTAAAAAGGGTGCGGATTAGATTCGAGAATATACGGTAGTATGGCACAGAAATATGTAAAGAAAAAAATTAACATAAACAGCTATCAGCCAAACTGGTTGCAACAGAAATCAAATTTGTATGGCACAGAAATATGTAAAGAAAAAAACTTACATGAACAGCTATCAGTCAAACTGGTTGCAACAGAAATCAAACTAGTATGGGACAGAAACATGTTAAAAAAAATTGAACAGCTATCAGCCAAACTGGTTGCAACAGGAATCAAACTAGTATGGGACAGAAACATGTTAAAAAAACTTAACAGCTATCAGACAAACTGGTTGCAACAGAAATCAAACTAGTATGGGACAGAAACATGTTAAAAAAAATTGAACAGCTATCAGCCAAACTGGTTGCAACAGAAATCAAACTAGTATGGGACAGAAACATGTTAAAAGAACTTAAACAGCTATCAGCCAAACTGGCTGCAACAGAAATCAAACTAGTATGGGACAGAAACATGTTAAAAAAAATTGAACAGCTATCAGCCAAACTGGTTGCAACAGAAATCAAACTAGTATGGACAGAAACATATTAAAAAAATTGAACAGCTATCAGCCAAACTGGCTGCAACAGAAATCAAAATAGTATGGTGGCACAGATATACGTAAAAAAAATGAACCGCTATCAGCCAAATTGCTTGCAACAGAAATCAAACTAGTACGGCACCCAGCCATGAATAGCACCTAATGGAAAACAAGTATACATGGCAACAGTCCTCAAAGGACTTACACCCACAAGCTTCTGGAGTTTTGTTTCATCATCAGAAAAAACAGTGACTATTTTCCTAAACACTGACTGATTCTTGTAATGGATATCTAAGTGTGCTTCATGGACCAAAAATTTCAAAATTATTTAAGGAGGACCAAAACGTTCAAAATCATCTTTAACCCTTCAAATGTAACTCACAGGTGCAAACATGCTGCACAAATCACAGTCACTAAAACTAAATTACACACTTCTCTGTCGGAATAAATGAAACTAAACAATGCTTTTCTCTTCCAGTCATCTGCACAGATGTGACAATCTCTTGCAAGTGTCACCAGGACCAGAAAGTAATGAAAGATGCAAATTATTCTACAACTCACATACCTTGCTGTCATTTTTGGTGAGCACATAGAACAGGAAGGGCTCCACATCATAATAAAGCGTTTTGTGGTCAAGAAACAGTTTAGCTAGCAAGCATAGGTTTTGACAGTAGATCTTGTTGACATTGCCATCCACCTGAACAAATAAGACATTTTACTTCAACTCACATTATTCTATAAAATGCAGTAGCATCAGTCCTGGGTACTCTTTATTACATGAATGTGGTTCTGCCGCCTCAAAACGGCCAATACACTAACCTCTGATGATGCGGGTGGTGCCAAATGGTATGGAACACTGGTGGAACAGAAAGGCAAAGCATGTGTACCAAGAGAAAACCCTGCTCCCATGCAACTATATCCATTTAAAGTCCTAGATGGACTGTTCTGGGATTGAACCATCACATCCATAATAAGAAGGTAGAAGCTAACTGCCTGAGTTACAACATGACCAACCTTAAAAATAACTAAAGACATCCTCCATTTAGAATAATTCTGACCACATGCCAGGATGCAATCAAGGACTAACACACCTCAGAGGTGAGAGATGAATACACAAACACTATTGGAACAACACTCCCTGCAATGTGTTAGTGTTACATTCCACAAACATTCAAGTAACTCAACTTTCGTGTACATCAAAATTTCACCTACTACCCAACAAACATACATACGTACACACAAACATATACGTGTAATTTTGTTAACTGCAAAGTACAACAGTAATGCACAAACCCCGTTAACCTCAACACCCATCAGCTACAGGCCCTAACTGGATGAGCAATGTGAAGCAGACTTTCACAGCGTGTATACAGTACCTGCCGCACTCTATGGGCACGAATTCCCGTGAGGTTAACTCTGGCAATGTGTACATAGCAAGAAGGACTTTACCTTACCAGCGATGTTCCAGCTTCCAGTGTGAACCCTCTCTCCCTGATGATGGGATATAACAGTTTCAGTGATCCTCTAAGACTTCGTGTCATATTAAATTTGTGCATTACTGTTGGTACTTTCTACTTAACAATTCAATAAAATGCACTGTGTAAATGACGCAGTGAAATGTGTAAATTTATTTATTTGTGTGTGTGACACACACCATTTATACACCATCAGTTTTATTACATGTACATGCACATGTCTGGTTGAGTTTATGCAAGTCAGGGCTTATGTTACCTGAAGGATGGGGGGGGGGGGGGGGGGGGGGGGGGGGGCTATATTTGACGACAACTTGACCCCACCGGCACCATCCACTATATGTTCTAATTCAGTAATGCTAATGTTATTAACCACCGCACTCTGTCCACAAACAATTTGTGTGTTTGGTATGATCCTCATAATAAACAGACAGAGTTTCCATATACGGCATTCACCTATTTGTCTCCCTATGGGAAACACACTGTGTTCCTACAGGAACTACACTTTTATACATAATTTAGATGCAAATTAAGCTTCAAAGGGCTCAACACAATAGTCCTTGTGTGAAAATACTCCTGATGCAACTGACGCTTATGAAAATTGTAGTCTTCATGCTGACTGAGAATGCACAATGAATACAGTTAAATTTCAATCACAAACTTTACAGAAATCTTCACAAAATCCATACAATGGTATCACTTCTAACATCAACATCATGTTTCTACTACCAATATAACACAAAGCCAGTGCCATTTGAAAGCTCTGAAAGTTGAAAGTAAATTTTAATTTCTGATTTTTTTTTTTGGAAGAGAAATGGTTCATCATACTGATGAAAATTAGTACAGTACGAGTGTCAATAAATCCAGCAAACAAAAACACTTGACACTTGCAAGTTTGGTGTGGACATCAGACACTTGGCAAGCCTGGTACAGGTTATAAATCCAAATTGGGTTCAATGGTAGTACAAATTCAATTTAACACGACCACCTAACAGGCAGGGTTCTTATGAACCAGTGGTTTATAACAATCAATCAAATTACCTCAAACACAGAGATGTCACCACAGCGATAGATCTCTGTTGCCGGTGGATGTCTCCATGTGCATTTGTCCTGATGGCGCTCAAGCACCGACTTACTCTTAGTGTATTTGAGGCAAAATTCACACAGGAACAGTTTTGGTAATCTACAAAAGCATAAAACATAATGTACATAAAAAATGGTTAAACTGGACAGAAATACAAACATGCCTGGTGTTTTATGGACAATGAGAAAAAGAGAAGGTTGACTGCATGGATCATCAGTCTACAGATAAGTAACTCAACATTATTGCTTGGACAGTGTACCTGTGATGTTATGTCACTACACGGTCCTGCCATCTCTGCTCTATTCACAGGCTAACACGCCCATCCTGACAATGGCACCCTGCCTATGGCCCAAGCTGGTACTAACATGACATGAATAATATGATGGCAGGTAAACTGCTAAGAGAACTAACTGCTGTTATAGTAGCGTTTCCCAATGTACTAATGGGTGTCAACTCCAGGCTCACCTGGCATATTCCTGAGGGTAGGGTGATGAGTACCACGTCTGGATCTCATACTGGCCAAATTCAATGGCACCAGGACACCGCTGGTGCGCCGTAGCTGATAGTGTGGTGGGGGACACCACTCCTACTGATGCTAGCAATGTTTCTGCGTTGGGTAATACTGCAGGGGTTGTCTGTTACAAAAATATTTACACTCAATCCAAGCCTTGCTATCACAACTCAGGTACAAATGGATATGTGTTCATTACACACACACCTAATTACATGCATGCATGCACACATACATACATTACATACACACACACATACATATACATACATACACACACACACACACACACATACATACATATGTACACAGAAGTGCACAGACGTGAGCATACACATGCGCGAAGTTTTTTGCTACACATTTTAAGGTCGTTTTTTGTATTGGTAGTTGCTCAGATGTAGGTAAATTAGTGCTGCATTTTAATCAAGCAGAAATCATCTTTACACTCCACTCATGCATTCAAAAATAATTAATTTCTGTGACAATCATCCGAGGACCCTGTTCATTCAGACATCAGTCAGTCAGGTCTCTATTCTTCTGAGATGTGGTGCTGTGTCACTGGGTGATTGGTGCCTGGTGTTTCAAGCTAATGCGATGGTCTCATCTTCATCCTTCAACCTTCATGGACATTTTGACCAACGAACATGAGCCCACCACGCAGCCTCAAAATGTCGAGCGCCAATCACCCAATGACACAGTACCACATCCCAGAAGAATGGCGACCTCAACTGCTCTGCTGCAAAAGCCTTAAAACTCGAAGTTGCTCTATAGATTCAGCTATCCAAAATCATAACAGATGAAATATATCTGAAATACAGTGACAACTATGGAAGGAAGAACCTACTTCACCCTACTGATTAATTTAAATAACAAATATTTTCTCAATTTGATCTTATTTGCTTGGAAGAGGTCATCAATGTACAGACAAGTTGTCTGGTATTAGTGCTCCTGTGTACAACCTGCTTTCTTATCAAATTTATGGTACCACACTTGGCACAAAATATGAAAAGTTCTCTTAGTTACAAAATAAGTTGGATATATGATAAACCAATACAACAACATAACAAACTTACTGAATTAGCCCGTTCCCGGGTTTCTTTGAACAGATCCACGTCTCTCTGATTGACACCAGGAGGGAGCATCCGAGACGCCTGATCCAAATCTGTTGAAAAAGACAAATGTCAACTCTACAATTGTATCAACACTGTATTCAACGAGAGGCTAAGAACTTGAAGGCTCAGACAGTAGTGCAGATATCTTCATGAGTAGTGCCAGAAACTCACCAGTATAAAGATACAAAGTATGTTCAAATTTGGACTCATGAGATTTTTTAAGAACAATGTGAATGAATTTCCTTCTTTCACACAATACTTAAAGAGTTCTTCAACTATTACTCTATGTCACAGTAAGGAGGGCTACCCACAACTGAAACCACACTGTGAACACTGAAATTAAATAGCAATGTCACAATGAGAAAGTTGCTTCTGTTTTCCACATCAGAGCTTCTTTCTTCCATCTTTCATTACTATTAAGGTTGATTACATTTGTTCATTAAGACAGCAGTCTTCCATGTTGAGGTACTACAGTCTTGTCTGTGGACACAAATCAGAGCAACTAGCTGCCTCCATCCTCAAGGTTAAAATGGTACTTACTAATGGAAACAGCCAGTTCTTCCAAAATAATAGCATCCACCTGCAGGACACAGTATCACAACCCCTAAGACGAGAATCTAACATTCACCATGATTTCACCACTTTGAAAACCTCAAATCTCATGTGCAATTCTCTTTAAGAAATGTGTAAGTCAGTAACAGATTTGAATACCTACAGATATAATGTGCAATCACATTTTCTTGGAGGGAAATGCAAGGAAAAACATCAAGTGTGTTTGGACAAATATGAAATTTTGTCCTTGGCAAGTTTATCTACAAGTAATTAAAAGAAGTGAATACTGAGGAAGATACCACTACCATCGAATCTCACATTTTTCAGGTGCCAATACACTTCAAACATTCTGTAAAAAAAATATTTAATGCAACCTAACTTTAAAACAACGCCCTCACACAATATCTTCCAATAGGCATAGATTGGCACTTCCTTTACAAGTTGTCTCAACATGGCAGTGCACCTGTGCTGCTTCTGCTCAACCTTCCTCTATTCTGTGATCAATCAGAGCTTTCTTAAATGTATTCACACAATGTGTGCAAATAATTAGGACCCCCTGTTGCATATTCAAAGTCCCAAGATGAAATGTTGGCTGGAGACTGATAATTCTGAGGTTTCTGTGGTTTACCTCAGCCCCTACAGGCAGTTGTAACAGCAGCTTAAAATGAACCACGTATCTCTCCCAAATTGCCCAATTCACCACTCACAACAATCCCATTATACACCACTATATAATACCTGCAGCTGAAAGGGCATAATAATATAGCCCACGAACTAGTCACCAAAAAAGGAGGCAGGACTCCTCAGATGAAGATTAAGTATGTCAGAATACAGAACAATAAACTCATGACCACCAGGATCTGAACCATGTGCCCACATG
This sequence comes from Reticulitermes speratus, assembly GCA_021186555.1. Lineage (NCBI taxonomy): Eukaryota > Metazoa > Arthropoda > Insecta > Blattodea > Rhinotermitidae > Reticulitermes > Reticulitermes speratus. The sequence continues at coordinate 36,496,968 of JAJKFL010000013.1, forward strand.
TTTGGATGGTCTAAGACAAGTCTAATTCACTAAAAGGCAATCTGTGAGTTTATGGTACCCATACATTCCACAGTTAAACAAAATTAGTCATCTGAGGTACAAGTGATAACCTATGTTATGGAACAACTACACAGAACCCATTTATGAGTCTTTGATTCCACATATCCTCTTGTATGACATGAGATCTGATTTGGCTGATTCCACGTGCCAATATCAACAGCACAGCTTCATATCAAAGGCCTATCACACATGTTGGGGGGGGGGGGGGGGGGGGGGGGGGGGGGGGCCAGGGGGTGAACATCCTTGTATTATGAAATCACCAAAGCAGCAATGTGAGATCTGAGGTTTAAATAGAGGTGATGTGTGGATCAGTATTCTATTCTGTGAAATGATGCAATGTAGTCTGGTAGACAGGTACCAATGTTTTGAGGACCCTACCACCACTGGCCTCAGGATATGACACCACTACAGTTGAAAGATGGTTACAAACATTTTACAGAAACCTGCTGTCTTCATCTTCAGGTTACTCTGCTCTGAAAATGCAGGCAGTAGACACCTCCACATCATCAGCACCTAGCTGCTAAATATGAAGTACATGTCACCAAACCAGCAAAGTAACTAACCTACTTAGTATGAGAAAAAAACTTTTTAATACGGAAAGTCCTGAAAATATGCGAAATGTTAAAACTACGATTCCAATGTAGTGATAACCACCACCTTGGGAAAAATAATATCCTTACTTGCATGCACAAACCAAGCTCAATGTTAGCAGTTTACCTTTCAGGTATGTTTCATGACCCAGATGATATATACCCATAACCACAAACATATAAACTCAGGGAAAGGTCCTCAGATGATGAAATGTGAATGTAGTCATACATCACTGGTTGAAACAAAAAGGTGTACATGTTTTTGTCAGGCATGCTGGGTCTGTAGCCAGTGGCAGGGAAAAAGGAAGAAAGATTCAATACTCGTATGTAATGGGGGAATAGTTTCTTCATGAAAATGAAACCAAACTCCTAAACTACAAAGTTTATGTTCCTATTTTTGTGTTTCATGAGACAGGTGTCAGTATACCATATGCTGTGTACAGCTTGAAAAAACACTAGCAGATCATATTCACTTTTCTCATCAAAGGACATCCCACTATAATACTGCAAAAACTGCCTCCACAAATACAATGAACCACCATTAAAGTGAGAGAATCAGACAGTTGTAAGGAAAAAGTTTATTAATACATCATGTAACAAAACACAACTCAAGTAATTAAATTACATCCTACTGTCTAGGAAAATCTCATGCAACCAACATGTGACAGTGGTCACAGAACTAAGAACATTCAAGACACAAAGTACATGAAGTTTAATCTCCAAATTCTGGTGCAGGCAGTGGAGTGAGTTAGGGGAGGGGTGCCAAGTGCAGCATTCAAACCAACATCGATGGCTGCCAACATATTGAGTGAATGGTGCTATTAGTATTGCAGTAATACTTTCTGTGTTAATATCAATTTTTCAGATCTTGATTAACCCCAATATACTGTGGCAGTACAGCATAAAACATTTCCTTTTCCTTTACGGGAAATAAAAAAAATACATTTAAAAAAAGCAAATACAAGTCAAGCCACGCACGCACGAGCACAATGGAAGAGATCAGGTTTTGTTCGAGTCCAATTCCCCTGCCAGCAGCCAGCCCAGTCAATTGCCCACGACATGCCTGTCTTGTCTGTTTGCTCTTTGTTTGACTACAGGAGTTACTACAGCTTCTTGCGGTGTGTTTCCACTGTAGAGATGTGAGAGGACGGTGAGGGAGAAGGGCCCTGTGCTGCCACACCACAGCATGCTAGGCTTCCGGGGAGTCGTCCACACATTCACACATCAGGCGGACTGGACCAACTCACACACGCCTTGCAGGTTGCTATTACTCTGCAGCCAATCATTCTAATGTAAATAACGGAGGGTTTTCAAGCAGTAATTAAAGGGAGTCAGTGTATTATAAGAAGCAGGAGGCAAAATAAACCCGCAGTAGGAATGGTGGGTTCTTACCCGTCTGCATAAGTGTTGGCACGATAGATGTGGATGGCACTGGTACTGGTAGCGGTAGCGGGTGTTGGTATCTGTGGTGGTGATGGTGGTGGTGGTGGTGGTGGTGGTGGTGGTAGCGATGGTGGGTCTGGGTGGCTTCTGCAATCAGATGCTTTTTTTTCAGCTTGGGATCATCGGCGACAGAATGCAAAGAGCCCGTTGGGAGAAACGGGTGTGGGAGGGAACGTCCCATCATCATGTAACCCAGTGTTCCCAAACTCCCACCAGCTCCTGCTCCAAAAAATGGTGGACCATCACCCTTCAGCCACCGACGCCTTTCCTGCTCCAGCTTTTTGCTGTTCACTGCAGTCTTCACCAGGCGGGAGGGAGTCATTCGATTCTCTGGCTCAGGAGGTGCCGGAGGGATTAAGGATGGGAAGTCCGTTTCAGAACTAGGCACAAATATACCAGGGCGTGGCACTTTCCTGCTGGCAGGGGGTGCGGGTGACTGTACTGGGCCGGTCCGAAACAGTGGGGTCTCTGTCTTGACCGTTTCCTTAAGTTTGGCAATGTTGGGAATTGCATTTGACTGATTCTGCTGCACTGTGGCAACTTTGCCTGATCTTCCTGCTGTCAAACATGGGGGAGGCACAGTCTTATTGCTTGTACTTCCAGAGTCACTGCTCTTCATGCTTCCCATAACAGATACAGAAGCAGCAAAGGGAGTGGCTGAATTCGATGACAGCGAAGATACAGTCTGACCAGCAGGGGGCTTCCTTGTTTCCTGAGTTTGCTGTAACTTCTGAGGACTTCTCTGCTTCTTCCTCCTATTGAGATTGTAATTTACACTGCCAGTACGAGTCCGATTATGTGAAGGAGTAGTGAATAAATGACTAAGACCATCAAACAAGCCTTTCAACTGTCCAAAACCAGGCTGTAATTTGTAACTACTTGAGGAGGAGGATGATGACGAACAAGTTGTCTTCTCTTCCTTTTGTGATAGGTTGCTGCTGCTGCTGCTGCTATTGCCACTGCCCACATTCATAGTCCCACAGCTAGCTGACAGAGAGGCAAATGTAGGGGTACTAATACTAGAGCCTCCACTAGGCTTCTTCCCCTTTTGATGACCTTCAAGACCACTAACCATCTGTGTGAACTTTGTGGCCTCAGGAGCAGGTTTACTGAAGGAACCCAAAATACCCTCACTCTTGTTCCTTGCTGCTGCAGCTGCAAATCCCCAGGGCGAGTTCCCAGACTCTGCAGCTGCAGCAGCTACAGTGCTTGGAGCAATGGAACTCATGGACATAGTGGGAAAGCTCGCTACTGACAATGGCATAGTCCTCACAGGCCTGGGCCGTTGCCGGTTTGGCAAGGTGTGAAATAAAGATGCACTCACTTTCACTTTATTATTACTAGTACTACTTTCTTGCTTATGCTGCATAGTTGGTGCACATTCTAACACTTTGGCTGAAGCTGGACTCTTTACCTTTTTGACCCCTTCCTCCATGCTCGTGGCACTGTCCAAATCATCCCTGCTGCTACTCGAGCTGCTACTGCTTGTGACAGTGGCCCCCCTTCCCTTCCCCACATTTGCTGCTGCCGTCGCTGTTGTACCTAATCCACCCACCCGCTTAGATTTGTGATCTGCATAAAAAGCACTCAGACGAAAGAATTTCTGTTTCTCTTTTGAGATGCGATCACTTGTTTCTTCAAGCCTCTGCTGGTCCCCATTGCCCTGGCCCCTAACCCCCGCACCACCGCAGCCACCAGACATTTGAGAGAGGAAGGAAGAGGAGTAGCAGCTGGTAGCGGCTGTATCATTACCCTCCTCAGAGCTTGAACTGCTGTCTTGGTGCACAGCTGGTGTAGCTGTTGCTGAGCTGGTCCTCTTCACTTTCTTGCCTGGAGTGGCAGACCCAGCACTGGATTCCTTCACTGCCCGTGCAGCAGTCAACCTGTATAACAGACTTGTTTTAATATTTGCTTTTTGACTACAAATATCACTTGTACCTAAAACAGAATCATACAGTCCACACCTCTGAGAATGCAATAAATTAAAATTTATTCTCTGCATACCATGTGGCTTTGGACAAGTTTAGTGAAATGGAGCAGCTGTTGGTCATTCCAAAGCAACCAATTCAAACTTCTGCACCAGATATGAAATTTAAGAACATTCCCACCACAGCCTTGACTGATGAGGATCTGCTAAAATCTGATGTGGCTAATCCTCAGAAACTCATTTAAATTGCTTGTGGTCCATATGAATATGTTAATAAATGCCTTAATAAAGTGAAATACTTCATTTTAAACACCATATGCTTCATATTTTAGATACACAAACCTCATGTCAGAATCTAATTTCTACAACAGATTGCTGCTTCTAGATGAGCACTGTACCACCACTGGCATATTTTGTTTACAGGGGAAAAATGACCAAGTAAAAAAAACACACACACACAAAACCAATAAGCACTACCAGCAGATGTCACACATGCAAGGGGTGTTCTGTACGAAATGTGTGTGTTTACACTTGTATTACTCAACATAGATGTCCAGCAGAACAAGAAACCATGAACATCCCTTACATATGTCCACATAATCAAGACAGCAAGTGAGAAACTTGCCCATACAATACTTTAGTTGTTCAATTCCATAAAGCAGAAGCTTCTGCCACTTCATGCCAAATGTGTTTTCCTTCAAAGTGCTTCTTTAGTGATCCCAAAAGATTTGTCAGGCACAAAGGTCAGGCTGTGTGGTAAATGGCCAAGGCATTCTTCCCAGCATAACTGCTAAAGGAACTGCACTTAACACAAACTGCATGGAGGGAAGCATCATCATGAACAGAGTGGTCTGGTCACACATCACCAGTGATGATATATGTTTGTCACTTCACCTTGACACTGATCGTAGCATCAATGAAACAAAACACACTATATCTCACCCACAAAAAAGGGTTCCAGATATAGCGGCCTGCAGAGTTTCTAGCCCATGAAGCAACAATCAATGCATAGTACTATTCCACAACAATGGGACACCTAAGGGATGCCAGTGCAATCTTGGTTTGCTCAAAGACATGGTAATCCTCTTCCCCAAGCATCCCCCCCGATATCACAAGCCACACAACTCCTACAGCAGTTTCTTCGCTGGAAACGTGAAAGCCAAGGTGTGCCAGTGGATGCAAACATTGGGCCCTGACTTCTCCATAGGAATGAGACGTGTAGTGCATTCTGGACAAATGTTCCTACCGTTGTGGTGATTATATGGAAAAATAAGGGTTGTCCCATTAGTCCTTGTTGGATTTTTTTAAATATCTATTTCTAAGCAATAAATACGAGTAACACACCTTCTTATGTTAACTTATCAAACACCCTGTGTAGGAACGGTGATCTTGCCCTCCCTAACGAATACTAATCCTCTGAGGATGGAACTTAACCTGAATTATACTTCAGAGACTCAGCTTGTTGTGTGCTGTAAACATGACACTGTGTGTCGGTTAAAAAAAACCAATCAAGTTAATGTGTGGATACTGAAATAATTTGTTATTAGATCCATACAAAACATATCAAGTACACTGTGTGGTAAAATGCAGAGTTCCTTAATGTTAGAGCAGGTGGTAGGTACAGTTACCACTGGGCTATAAAGCGTTAAACTGTTTTACATGCCCATCTCACCCTCAAAGCCACTATTCTCACATTTTAAGACCTGGGAGTTTGGCACTGTGAATTTCTGCATTCTATTTCCATACCATTTCATCAACTTAATTTCTGTTGTTGTTTTTAATTATATTAAACCTTTTTATACCAGATGGTTGATCAGTCAGCCCCAAGTGCATTCACGTTATGATGCCAGTTGAGCTATCGGCCACATTTCTTACATACGTCAAATATAATGCTGTGTGGTCACAAGATGCAGCAGCAATCACAAGAACAGTGTGAATCTTCCACTTGCCACAGAGATTGATAATTTTATACTTTGACCAATAATCAGCTTTTAATAGATTTTCATTGAAAGTTGCCTGGTGCATGACATTTCTAGCATAGTCCACCCCTGGAGGATGTCAATCAAAGGGTTTATTATGAGTATTACCCTTATAAGTCAACATTTACACCTGACATACAGTGCAGTTTCAACCACATGGTAGACAGGATAAGACACCATGCAGAATCAAGTTTTCCAGTATATTAAGATGTAAATGCTATGCACTTTACCATTAGTCCACAAACATACATGGAATGTATGAACCCTTGAAATCCATCAAATTCCCCATCTCTGTTTCCCACACCCATGATCTGCTAATGCTACTTCCTGTCATTGGTTCTTGTACCCATAATCATGGTGTTTATTTATGCAAGAAAATGAGTTTAATACTCAAGTTTGTGACTTCTTTGGAATGGATTATTAAGAGGCGTACACTTCTCTATATCCATTGCACTTTTAAGGAACCAATTAATAAAAGTGCAACATATATCAAAATGACACATATGGGGTAATCTATCCCTGTAGGTATTTTATGGAAGTATTTCATGATAAATTTGAGACCAGTTACATTGCGCACTAGCTACCCACAATGTCAGATAAGACAGAATGAGTTGGAGAAGAATTGGGCAAGGTGCTGGGAAGTGATGTTAGATGGTGCAGGCACAAAACACACATTTGACATTCTTTAAACTACAGTGAACAGCTTAACAATGCAAGTGCCGAATAACACAGACATCCTACACTGCATCACAGTCACATGAAATAAAATGTCATCATATACATACTTGGAAGTTTAACATCCCTGTTCTTCTCCCACACTTTTGAGTACTTTTTCTTCACTGTTTCGGCAGCATCCAGTTTCCTGGCCGGCTTTGTGGTGTGATGCGCCAAGCAGTGCTTGCAGCGCCAAGGGGCTTTGGGACGTCGCTCAGCGGGGGCTCCAGGCAGCCCATGTGGTACCCTCGATCACAGTCACAGCAACAGAGCAAGCAGGCCTGCACAGGTCAGTTAGATTAACTCAGATAAGTCTCAAATGTGCCACTCCTTTCATCGCATTATAATCAACAGCTGCAAACACAAAAACTTTTGTGAAAACGTACACATGGCTGAAATGTTTCAGTGCATGAAACAAGTCAGCAAGTATATGTAGGGTGTAACACCTCTGATGTATTCACTTTGTTATTGTCCCTGTTATTCCTAGTGTTCCCATTATTCATGCATACTTTCAATGCAGTCTAAACACACATTTTCTTTTGTTCTTACCATGCAATGTTATGTTTACATAACTCACAGTTTCTCTAGCCTCTCTGAATCTACCTTATTCCTTGTACTCATCTCATAAATATCAACAATTATACTGCTTGTACTTCTCTTGTAGAAGACAAAATATGTATTTCTTGTACTTCTCTCATACATGGGAAGATATGTTTCCTGTACTTATCTCATAAACGGTTGTAATATCCCATATCTAGTACCTGGCACATAAAAGACAAGATGTTCAGATCATCGAATGTTTCTTAGGCCTCAGTTCATACCTCACAGAGAACACAGGTCGTCTCGATTACAAAGACCAATTACACAAATGTACGTACATCTTCGAGCAAAGTGCCTGCTATTTTAGTCTGATGTTAACCAAATCAGAATGTGTTAACAAATTTTTGTAAAAATTCCAAATATAAAATTTCACTAAAATCCATCTGGTGGGACATAGGGACATGATGCTGGAAGTCACTATTCACTTTGTGAATGCACCTAAGAATGAAAAGCTCTTGTATGACAATCAACACGTCAGCTGAATGACTATCAACAACTCAAGGAACAACCAGTACTACTACGTGGTCTTGCACATCATATGCAACTGTAACAAGCAGAAGAAAGATTCCAGCCTGTCATCACAAGTGTGACGGGTAGAAATGTTTTCCCCTCTGCATACAATTGAAGAACAGCGTCACAATGTTCTGTACATGTGTAATCCCTAAAATCGCGAAAATGGACAGAGATGATTATGATCACACACAAGTAAAACCACACACATATCTCAATGACAGCAGATATTCTTGTAGCAGCATTTATATTTACTTCCATCACAGATACCTTTCTGCAACTGTCATCAAAAAATAAGAAGGTGCAGCACTGAAAAACGACAGGCATGTAAAGCATAATGGATCACTGATATCCAAGCAGAAAACTTTCCCTCGACAATTATCAGTCCACCAATGCTACAAAGGTTACCCACAGCCACTTCTTCAATAACCTCTCATCATAACTCCCAAACCTTTCCCCATCGATGGCATCTTAGAGGGCTCCAAAGAGGTGGAAATTTGAGGGAGCAAGATCTTGGTTGTAAGGTGCGTGGTGAAGAACAGTCCATCCGAGTTTCGTGATTGCTTCCAATGTTTTCAAGCTTGCATGTGGTCATGCACTGTCGTGTTGAAGGAGGATTTCAGCAACATTTCTGCGAGGCTGAACTCTCCTAAAACACTTCGAGGTTTAGAGCTGAGTCCCTGTTCGGTGGTGCTGCAGCAGCAAGCAGGATATTCAAAATCAACCACAGCAAAAACGGCACATATTTCCTCTTGACTTTGATTGAAGTACAGAAAGTGTTTCAATCAACCACAGAAAAAACTGCACACATTTCCTTTTGATTTTGATTGAAGTATAGAAAGTGTTTCAAAACCTTTTGGCAACCCTCATAGTACACACTCATCTATCTTCAGGAGCTGGAACAAGAGGCTGCAATACAAAGTCACTCAGTCTCACCCTAGTCCAACAGGCGGGATAGCTAATCTCCAGGCCAAGATTTGAACTCAGCATCTCCCATGTACAAAGCAAGTGTGCTTCTCATTCAACTGTGATAGTTTCTATATTTCACCTCTGTAACCATTCCATTTTATGAAATTATGTACACAATGCACTACACTAGACATTGGGAAACCATTATTTTGGTTCACATCACTCCAATAAAAATGTCAAATCAAACTTCGTCCAACATTAATGTCCTCTGGAATGTCATACTGTGTAGATATGCACTGCTTCACAGCAACCTGCTGCCTCCATTTCAGACCTAACCTGGAAGAGGAGGCAGCAAGTTCCTCTGCAACACTGACACAGACTGAATTGTTACACATCTCTCAAAACCGTTATCTTAGTACTCCATTTCCGTGAGAATCTCAAACTTCGTCAACTTCATTAAAAAAAAAATTAATTCTACAAAAAAATTACAGGCCAGAATAACAGATCTCACCTCTACAACTCCGGCATCAAATATTTTAATATTTATGAACACTTCACAAAATAATAAGGGCAGATCATTTCAGTGTCAATGCAATAACAAAACCAAACAGCATTTCAACAATAAGTCTGCATCTACGCTAAACAAGCACAAATCCAATAAAGTACGCAAAATTAGAAAGACGTCATGTGAGAAATTTATGAGGCAAATCACATTTCTTGGCATCATAAAAAGGCCACAAATTACTTCAATATGCATCATGGAAGACCAACAGTGCATTCAAGTGAATGGCTTGCAAGCCAAAGCAATTCTAGTTTTGAAAGGACACTTGCCTGGTCTGCTGTCTGATTGCATCCTGCACACGTACGACACTCCTCGCAGAACCACCGACCACCTTTGGCCAGGAGGGCAGCAAGTTCTGCCCCTCGTCCACCACCCACACATGAAAGATGCACTGAGCTGCCACACTCCGAACACGAGCTGAGTGATTCAGCACAGCCAAGCCGGTTCTTGGCCGCAGTGCCCAGGCACTCCCCACAGATTGGCAAAGGCGCAGACTGCTGAAAACATACAAATTGAATCAGTACCACAAATCACACTCTAATATACAACGACAACAACACAGGGTAATTCAGAAGAAGTCTGCCAAACTTCATGTCTACATGGATCGATTTATTCGGAGTAAAAAGAAAGTCCTGTTGGTAAGGATCCAATGATCCAGTGATCCAATGTGCGAAGTTTAAAGGAGATAGGGATCTTTCAAAAGGCAAAGAGGCATACCAAAAATGGACTATTTCATACAAATATCATAACAATTTCATTGTAAGTTTAAAAATAAATGCTGCTTAATAATAAAATGTGTCACAAATATCCTACTTTTCAAAGTCTCTGTCTGTGACTCAAAGGCACATATGGAAGAAGTGTTTCCAACCAATTCAATAATGCACCTTCAGCTTTCTAAGTTTTACCAAAGTTGACAGGGCTCTTTTCATTCAAAATGACTTCAGTAATGTACCAAAAAAGGTCTGACAGATTCCCCCACAATCACTCTGTATAAATACAATAGTAATGTGAATGGTGATGATAATGCACACACATACTGTGCAAGAAGTAATAATGTAAAAATTCTAGATACAAAACTACAATATCAGAAACATGCATGACGGTCCAAATTACATCCAAAATCGCATTATTGCATTAATGACATCCAACATGAAACGGGCTTTACTTTATGAACTCCGAACAACTACACAATTTCCATGATAATTATGCCGTGCACACGAAAAGTTCAAAACAGGCCACAACACTGTTACTATGTTCTCTAATCCACAAATAAACCAGAGGTATGTTAAAGTTGCATTAATCAACAAACAAACAAACTACATGGAACCAAGTCCTTCTAGTTCCACAGCTAGCCAAAATTACCCCACATTTTATGAAACCCGAAGGTTCATTGCCGTGTTCATAAAAGCCCAGCACTTGTCCCTAACCTGAGCCAGATTCATTCAGTCCACACCCTCCAATCCCATTTCCTTCTTTAAGATCCACTTTAATATCACCCTCTCGTCTATGCCTAGGTCTTTCAAGTAGTATCTTTCCTTCAGGTTTCCCCACCAAAACCCTCTACGCATTTCCGTTTTCTGCCGTACATGTCACATGCCTCATCCAACTCATCATCCTACATTTCATCACCGAAATAATACTCTGGCAAGTAGAAACCATGAAGCTCCTCTCCTGTTACCTATTCCTTCTTAGGCCCAAATATCTACTTCAGCACCCTATCACTGAACATCCTCAGCCGATGTTCTTCCCCTAATATTCGAGACAACATTCATACCCATATAAAATGAACAAAATTAAACTTCCTTCTGCACTAAAATATTATGAGCTTTAATTGAAAATGCTTCAAGCACTGGGCAAATGAATACTCTCATTCTGACACTCTGAAGATAACGTTTTCATCTTTGTACATTCATTCGTGTTGCATTTGATAAGTACTCAAAATTCCTTTCCTGATACACTGACAATGTTACCAGAGGCCTGAACAAAAAGTTAAACACAATGACAGAAATTCGACGGTATCAACAATCTGTTTCACATAAATGAACAGCAAACAGCGTTTACTTTATGCTGTCCACTCTCCAGTGAACGGAACGTCTTCCTTATTTCGGACAACAAAGGGAGATTCTGCCAGTAACTGCTTGACTTATCAGTGGGGTGTGAACAAAACCCTTCCCTCCACCACGTGTCTTTACTCTGAGGCCACATGAAAGCTGTGGGGAGGGTTTAATCGCGATGGACTTAACATTTCTATTCACCCTCCCCTGCCACAGCACGGTTTTAATAGCACTGGTCTTAGGCGTGAATAAATAAAAACCCGGAGGGGAAATGCATGTGGCCCAAGTTGATGCTATCAGTTTAGGGGGCCTGGTGATCTGGTTAGAATCAATCCGAGGAATTCGGGCTCAAAACCAGCCGGATACAGCTATTCCACATGACCGCCCCTTCTCTAAAACACAACAAAGCCAGAGCTCCCCCGCACTAGCATTCGGATATAACGCGAAGGTCCCCGAAAACAATCACCGTGTTAACCAAACAGTGCTGTCTGTTAGGATGTGTCATCACTACCGTGAAGTCGTCAAACCTTGGTATCATATTCGTTACCCCAAAGTCGAGGTTACCTGGAAATAACGCCCAATGGATCCTCCCAAATAAAATATGGATTTGGGTATCCAGTGGCACAAGTCAAAACACAAAAAATCAGTCGGAAGATTCTGACAACCACAGGCAAGCAGGCATACATCAATATGCCAGTCATTAGCTTCAGAACACTAAATTAAACAAGCCGCTGGCTAAACCCATCAGGTGGCAATTCCGCACAATTAAACAGACCAGCAGACAGACAACGCCCATTAGACGCGGTCAGAAGAAACGTAACTGCACAATAAATGCGTTCCACGGCCCCAACCGCAATCATCACATTTAAATTCCCCAGAGCTTCAACAATCAAACAACTGGTGTCGCTTACAGCATAGTGTAAAAGTAACAGAACTGTGTGCTTAATATTTAAGACTTACGGTGGAGTGGGCGTACAGTGCCAGCATTCTTAACTTCGATACTAGATGGTGCACCCCGGTCACTTTAGCCACTGGGAAATAGTCCCAGTTACCCATTATGCAGGAGAGGGGGGTGGCCGAACCTACCTACGAGGCGGAAAATAGAAAATCTTCGCCTCGCTCTGGAATCGAACCCGACTCTCCGGTCATCCAATGATTATACTGATATTCCTGAGGTACTGGCTGTGACTTGTCGCAGTTTCCGTTCGGGAAAATACCGGGACAACACCCTCAATTCGGCCACGGTAGCTCCTATCAATACCTTGCGAATTCATTATTCACTATGATAGCGGAGGGTACTGACGTGATGGCGAAGAGAACCTTCTGACCTTGCTAGAAATCGAACCCTAATAGCCCATGCCTGTCACACCACTGAATTAACAACACCAAACCCATTTTAACAGAATGGGAAGGATTTCTTCTTCGTTCACCTAAGAACACTCTGCCAATGGCACTGTGAACTGGGAAGGATAGGAAAAAAAAGCAATGGTGGCCTATTTTAAGGTACCACGTTGCAAGATATCGTCCCAAAAAAAAAAGGCCGGTTTAAAATACGTCTGGACCCAAAGCAAAATGAATTTGGGAGCTCTACCTACGAGTAGTCCATAACCGACAATGCGTAAGAGCAATGTCAGAATTCACACAAAGCATTTTTTCGTGGTAAAAAATACAGTAAAAGAAATTTTAAAATCAATTTATAATATGGAGGGGACTGAGCACCGTGACAACCGTAAATTTATTGATGAGAAGCTCCATCATCATCATCATCATCGTCATCATCATCATCATCATCTGAGGTTATTATTATTATTGCATAAAATGTTTCGCACAAAATCTGAAATACAACCAGCCTTTCCGGGGGCCCATGCAGCCGCACACATTTCGACAGCCCTAAACTGGCCCTGATACCAGGATGTCTAAAAGGAACTACGGAAAAACCATGGACCCCAGACTTCGAAGCCCACCTTGTGTGATGATAAAACGCCAGGCGTGTCAGAACACGGTATATACAGAATACAGACCATCAGTCATTCAATGGATAAATCCGTAAACGCATGCCATTTTAGTATTAGAAGCTTCACTAAAAACGCGTTCGGCGCTATGGCTTCGTCCAACAGCACTCAGCGGTCACCTGTCCGGCATATACAAACATGTTCACCCATGAGCAGAGCAATCCGTCGCCAACCGCGGTACTTACAAGTGTGTGCGAGTAACCGTGGTTTCATTGTGCAAACACGAACAACCGGTAGCCCCCGCTTCCGCATTTCCAGGAGACAGAGCTGTGGTGATACACGCGATCAGCTCTGCAGCTTCCAGTTTCAGCTTGCGATGCGTATCCTCGTTACGAGGGTAATTTATTTAGTCTCTTTTAAAGAATGGCATCCCGTTGTGTTGTTTATAGTACAAAATTAAACCAATATCTGTCCAAACACAACTAAATTCCATTTATTATACAGAACTACATATTTCAACGTATCTCACGTCATCCTCAGGTTCATAATTTGTTTCTAAGACATACTGAGGAAGAAATATACCAATTGTGAACCTGAGGATGACCTGAGATAGGTCGAAACGTGTAGTTCTGTATAATAAATAGAATTTAGTTGTATTTGGACAGATACTGATTTAACTTTGTATTATTCTGTCTCACTTATCTCTAGGCACGTAACGTAGTTTGTGTTTAGCGAAGGAACTGGAAACATTCCCGTTATGGCCTTGGGACTTGCAACCGCAGTGTATTCCAGGAACGTAACAAGATGTACAGCCAAAGAATCGGAGTTTCATTCCCGAGAGGGGCAAGATATTTCTTCACCAAACCTTGCAGACCCGCTCTGGGCCTCACCCACCCCCTTACTCAGTAGAGCCCTTTCCTCGGGAGCAAGAAGAACATGGCGTGAAGCTGACAAGTCACCTGTCCACAGTGCAGAGGTTATGAACACATGGAGCTGTTAACTCCACTCTCCCCTATTCTTTCAGGGTATAGTACTTAGCCTCTGCGACGGGCCGATCCCTCGTTCAGGGGAGTCATACCGAGTGTGTGTGTCGTTGAATGTTAGCAGGTGCAACAATAATCCTCTACACCTTCAATGAGTAGGCAGAAGAGGTCCGACCAAAAAAGAAGCAAAGAATGTTTCTTTCTTAATCGACTCGTTTTCAGTTTTACTTAAAAGTCTCGCCCTTCAAAGGGCATTACACACGGCAAACATCCATTCCCCCGAGTGCATTCAGCAGTGCTGTGCCGTCTGCTTCAGCACTACAAAACCTACGTCTTGTCCCAGAGTAACCATTCGTTGGTTTCGTGTGATTCGCCAAATAAACACTTACTACCTCCCTATACAGCACTAACCGTGTGGTCTTTGTAACGAAAACGCAATGAATTTCTAAACATTTTAGCAACTTTTGAACGTCAAATAGTTAACTCAGCGTTCGTGTTGTATCGGCACAAAGCAAAACGTACAGCATGGACAGACTCTTAGGGTTCCAGAAGGTTGAGGCTCCCAGATTTCTAGACAAACGGCACATAAAGGTGGAAAGGTTGTCAGCCCTACGCACCGGCCACCTTTACCTCACAGGAAATAATCCTGGTACTCATTTCTGTTAGAGGCATCTGCACAAAGTGCACAGAATAAACTCCTACAGGGAAGTCACATCTATCCGTAAAATTAGAAATTTCCCACACATCATCCGCCTCAGGTTTAAATTATTTCCGTCAGCGCTTACTTTGTACTTGCAAATTCCCCCCCCCATAACAAGAGATAATGTTTCACTCTGTAATATTTACTTGCATTTTGTCTACAGTTTCAATTCAGGGATGATATCGTTTTGCCACATAAGAAAACCCAGCATTCGAGACGGGTGTTCACTTCCTGTCCACCGACTGAAGACTGTTCTAGAGTTCATGAAGATTCAACTCTAAATATTGTGTGACCTGTTTTAGGCACATAATATTTTGAGAGCTCCAACTTCACAAGACAACACATTGCGTCTCCATTACAGAGGCCAACAGGTTAATCGTGTTTAAAGAAATAATCGCCATTTATTCTGACAACCATACAAAACGATACACTCTGTGGGCTAAATTCATTTCATAACTACTTTAAGATGGCCAGTGTTTAGCGTGTACAATCCTGTAACCATTCGTAACACAGACTAGCTTCGTACGTATTTGTTTACAGAAGTTTCGAACACGTTTCAGCCTGATTGGCCATTCTCAGGAAAATCTCACAAAGGCAACGTAAGAAATTACTGGTAGTTTTACAGTCATATATGTACATACATTTATATGTAAAAATAATTACAGGTCAGCACAATTAAAATCAGTTCAGTACTTAAAAACTTTAGTACTGGTTTAATTACATGTATTGTTCTACGTGCGAATTTGAGAATGAACAGTTACAAGCAAACCCAAGCCAGTGTCTTAGTTGTGCATTTAACTGCATGAGAAGCATGCAATATAGCAACTCAAAACTTGGAACCTATCTAGGCATTTGCCTAAAAACAGAGGAAAACCAAGAACATCTGTGTCGAGATTGCCGGTGGCCAAACTAATAAAAGGGGGTGCAGTGAGAGGAGACACTACACTTATTACAGGGGTGGGGAGCCAAAGGTTTCTGCTCATAACTTTCCCAAGCAATGCCCACTAGCACGTCTGATAAACATAGGCTGGAGAAAAGGTAGAGCGATGCTAAGTGAAGGTAAGGTGACGGGGTAAGTGGGCTGTTGTTGAGTATGCCACAGAGGAAGGGTGAATTTTGTTGAATTCTGGATTTAGAGGGCTGCGTTTAGGCGAAGTGTTTATGTTAATGTTGGGAAGGCTGCACGAGAAGCATGCGGTGCAACGTGGAATTGCGGTACCAACTCAGCAGCTGCTCTAGGACCGCTAAACCCCACGGAACACCGTGATCGATTTTGTCTAAATGATACTTAAAAATGCAGTACATACCTCACAGAAAACACCGTGCCTCCATTACAAAGACCAACTGGTTTGTGTTAAGGAAAATAATCGCTGTTCCTTCTGACAATCACAGCAAATCTACAAATACGCTGCGCGATCAAAACACAAAGTTTCCCAATATACATGGCAGCATGCGGTGGCGCAGTTGGTTGAGGCACTGCGCTACAAGCCGGAAGGTCGCGGGTTCGATTCCCGATGGTGTCAGTGGAATTTCCAATTGACATAATCCTACCGGCCGCACTACGGCCCTCAGATCGAATCAGCCTCTAACAGAAATCAGTACCAGGGGTAAAGGCGGCCGGTGCATAGGGCTGACCTTACCACCTTCGTGTGCCGATTGTCTTGAAATCTGGGAGCCTCAACCTCCTGGAACCCTCAGGGCCTGTCCAGGCCTCTACAGGGATTGCATTACCTTTGTTTTTTACCTACTATACATTACATACACACACACAGTAGCTCTCACGCGTTTAGTACTGGTGTATTCCTTCTGTAGAACACCACAGTTCTGCTCAATTAACGTTAGTACTGGTGTATTCCTTCTGCAGAACACCACAGTTCTGCTCGATTAACGTTAGTACTGGTGTATTCCTTCTGTAGAACACCACAGTTCTGCTCGATTAACGTTAGTACTGGTGTATTCCTTCTGCAGAACACCACAGTTCTGCTCAATTAACGTTAGTACTGGTGTATTCCTTCTGCAGAACACCACAGTTCTGCTCGATTAACGTTAGTACTGGTGTATTCCTTCTGCAGAACACCACAGTTCTGCTCGATTAACGTTAGTACTGGTGTATTCCTTCTGCAGAACACCACAGTTCTGCTCGATTAACGTTAGTACTGGTGTATTCCTTCTGCAGAACACCACAGTTCTGCTCGATTAACGTTAGTACTGGTGTATTCCTTCTGCAGAACACCACAGTTCTGCTCGATTAACATTAGTACTGGTGTATTCCTTCTGCAGAACACCACAGTTCTGCTCGATTAACGCAGTACTACAGCTGCTACCCATAACGCAAAGGCCCAATCCCGTTTATTTCAAACACCACATAAACATCACTGCATGGTGTGGTTTAAGTGTTACGTGTCATTTCAAAATGCGACAGTGACCTGACCTGACCCTGTGATTTGAACTGCACCACATCCCCCTGTATGCTGACGCAAACCTGCAGGCGTAAAGCCGACCGCTGTGACGTGCTTCGTATTCAGGTTGTCCTGGCATCGAATCTCGACCTGAAGAGTTCCTAGCATGACGGTTTCAACGCTTTCTCGCCCTCAGTATGACCGCTTCCTTGCACATCCCTTCTCATTCATCATACTATCATTCGTCGCCAGAAACCTCTGTACCTAAGAAGCCTCGTGAAGTAGCGCAAATATAGCCTATTCCACGTCACACGAGTCTTAATTTACCCCTACAGCCAGAGCCACATCTACACAGAAATGGCTAAAGGACAACCTGGTTAAATGAACAATAAATGAAACAGTATTTCTTATTGTGGAGAAGGGCCCCGCAGCATAAACTACAGACGCACCGCAGCCTTAAGGCATACTGGGTAAACCTGAGATGAAGATGAAGAGAAAGATTATTAGGTTTTTTTCATTTTTCCAAGTAATGGAGCACCGGTGGAAAAATTGACAGGGGAAAACCGAAGTACTCGGGGAAAAACCTGTCCCAGTGCCAATTTGTCCACCGTAAATCCCACATGGACCCACGGGCCTCCGCGGTGGGAGGCCGGCGACTAACCGCCTGAGCCATGGCACGGCCGTAAATAAAACAGAAATGTAACGGAAAGAAATGGTTCAGAGTGCAATGTCAATAACTGTGCAATGTCAATAACTGTACAATGTCAATAAATGTGCAATGTCAATAACTGTGCAATGTCAATAACTGTACAATGTCAATAACTGTACACAAGTCAATTTCTTGTGAAGATTATCAATGCCTAGCAGGTCAACACCCACCTTTTGTGAACCCGATGTTCAGTATCATGGACACAAAAGGTGGCAACATTATCCTATCCTGAACCAGCTGTATCCAGTCCACACCCTAAGATACATTTATGTACTATTCTCCCGCCCACGCACTGACCTCCCTACTGTTCCTCCTCCTAGTTTTCTTGAACACACTGCTCATCTTAGAAACGATAATATTAAAAATGAATTACTACCCGTTACAAGTGTTACACCTGCGTGTTTAAGTGCTCATATATGACGTAACAACTGCAATACAAGGCGTACATATATATATATATATATTTCAATTGTGTGCTTTGATATTGAGTACATTCTGGAATATGTGAAAAATCCTGTTCTCTTGGCAATTCAGTTAAAAAAATGTCAATGCGATGGCTACACAAGCGCCATCTTCCGGTACTTAACCCGTGAGCGCTCTGTCGCCAAGCAAACAAACTACACACAGCAGACCGGGCTACTGTTAGAACATACGGTACACGGATAGTAGAATCACCCACAAAACGCACAGGTTCTACCTCAATTGTCATTTATACAGCACTGGCGATTCCGCGCCGGCGCATCCCCTGCGCTTTATCTTCCCAGGAAAGAAATAAAGGTGGGGGAGTAATTGAATAGCTTCCCTGCCCACAGATCAATAAAGCAACTCTTCTATAAAAATCTAACCCTTCTGCTCTATTCCCTTTCTGCAGGTCAACACCGCCCACCGCCCTTACGCGTCAAAAAACGGAAGCATTACGCCGAAGCTTCGGGAGATATATATTATCCATCTCAAGAAGGAACTTCCGCCACAGCATTAATGACCTACTGGCGCATCTGCTTAGCACTAATTGAAATCCTAACACACCTACGTCAATCAAACTTCAGACAGCGGCTACAAGGTTACTCAACGACACGATACTTTTACCGGAATTTGCTGTGTACAGATAAGAACTTCTTCACATTCGGGAGATCTCATGCACGAAAAAAGTCACCCCAGTTTTTTTTGCGATTCTCCACAAGCAAATTCCACGATCGCTCCCGTCTACATCTCCACTGCAAAACTTACAATATTACCATTCAGTGCCAAATAAATATACCACGAGAACTTACACGATGCAGGGCCAGTATCGCGGGGGGGGGCCAACGTTCGTTGTATTCCAGATTTTGTGTTCAAACGTACTTTGTACCTACGCGCCTCTATCTGCAATGTCAGTTCAGGACAGCGTGTAGGCAGGTACCCTACATTTACTTTTGCAATGGATCCAGAAATGTCTTAAAACGGCTCTGACGTGATGAGTTCAATAACTTCACACTTCACTCAATACTGATACACAACAAATCAATGAACTGGGCGAGACATGTAGCACGCATGTGTTTAAAAAGACATGCATATATATTCTTTTTGTAGAAACCCCCCAAAGGGAAGAAACCAAATGCGAAACCTACGTTCATTTGGGAGAACAATCTCGCAATAATCGTAAGATTAAAATAACAGCGAGTCATAGTACGGGATTGGCCTCGTACAGTGGCCAGTGGCAATATCGTGTGAACACAATTACGCACCTCAGGGTTCCGTAAAAGGCGGTCAATTACTCAAGGTTACTCTTAAAAGGACACACACTGCAAACAATAATGAAATTTCAGTGTCACAGCATGCAGCCGGCGCCGGAAGAGCGTAGTCGGTATAGCGACTGGCTACGAACTGAACGGTCCTGGGTTCGATTCCGCCGATCCCAGTTGCCGCGCGGTCTAATGCGTGGGTCTGCGGCCGTTCGCTTGCTGGGATTGTGGGTTCGAATCCCGCCGCAGGCATGGATGTTTGTGTTGTGTTTGTTGTATAAGGACAGTAGTATGGAACATAAAGTGACATGATAAAGGACGGAAGGATGTAAAAGTACAAAATGGATCAAAGGGGAAAAAAACGGGACAGGGGACAAAAACATCCCGGTAGGAGCAAGGTATTTTTCTTTTTCTTAAACGTCCAGACCGGCTCTGGGGCCCACTCCCTATCCAGTGTGTACCCGGATTCTTTCCCTCGGGTAAAGCGACCACTGAGCGGAGCTATGCCTTTACTCCCCCTTTACCTTCACCTGAAGAATTCATGAGCTTGTCAAAAACAGTGTTCCATACTCCATGAAGTTTGTTTCTTTATCGACTGTTATCGTCCGGTGAGCAAGCGTGCCTGCGAGGTCTATACAAAGTCGTAATGTGTGGACTATAAAAAGGGTCGGCCAACGGAAACCAAAACAAAACTTTACGCAACCACAAACTAAATACGACCGCGGTAAATTCAAATTAGCGCCAAATAAAAAAAAATGGTAATGTCCACCTGATATGAGACTAATAAACCACAAGACTGTGTGTTCTAAGATGATGATGGGCTCAGGTTCCTCCGTAACGTCGGTAAATATCTACCACACTACACGGCGTCACATGCCAAAAGACACGCACCTTTGTAGTCACCGCCTTCAAAATGTCAAATGTCACTCAAACGTCAGTACTTACCAAAACACATTCCAGGCTTGAGAGGCGTGGGGACAGAGGCAATAAAAACGTCTTACTATTTTAGCAACGTGCATCACGCTTTCATTGTATCTATTAACACGTTCTCTGCTCGACGAGTGACGACCACGAGGCCATTTACCTCCACTCGCCCACACCTCCGAATGTATCGGACCCCAATATATCAAAGGCATGTCGTTCGTTCGTCCTCCTCAAGCTACAGCCACTGCCACTTCACAATACCCTCGACAGTAAACAAAGAGCAATGGAAACCCTCCTGTCTTCCGTCATGGTGACCGCACGCATAAACTAGTCTCGCGGCTTGAAAAAAAATCATCTTCCATTTTTTAACTACACTTACCACTGTCAACACAGGGAGAAAAATGGAATGAAAACGAATCTGACAGTGTACGTTCCTCGGTCATAGCAGCCTAGTCACTACACCGACTGAGCTACCCGGCCTTCATTTACAAAACGTCAACATACATATCCACATGTCCAGTTGCATTCATTCGCCAACCCCCGCGATATTCCGCGCGGTCCGTCGGCAGGGTATTTATACATTTAATTCAAAAAACATTTCAGCTTCTTTTTCTCTCTCTCAAAGGCCTGAAAACAGGAGCTGGGATAATTCAGACAGTACAGTGACTAGACCACGAACTGGACAACCGCAGAGGTATCGAGGTTCTATTCCCGGCAGAAGCAAAATTGTTCATCGTCCCTACAGCGTCCGGACTGGCTAACGGGCACAGGCGAATCCTGCTCCGAGGGACAGGTCTAGCGAAAGGGTAACTGGAAGGCACTGTGTACCCTTCAGGTAGACCTGACCTCCGGATCAGGATACTCTACTCCTACAGGGCCCACCATGCCTCCTATCCAGCAGTCCAGACACTGCGGGAAAAAAAATTATCTGCCCCACTGGGACCGAACACTGGAAATGTAGCCTGCAGCCCAGTCAATAAGTGTCTCAGACATCCCGAGATCCTGTCTACTGATAATGGACACATCATATGGGCAACATGCATGGAAGTTTGTCCACTAATGACATTTCTCTTAACCTCTCCAAGGTGATTCCAGCAAACTGCCTCAAAGTATTCCTTACTCTGATTCACAATCCAAAATTATCCCTGGAAGCATCGCCCCAGTTACTCGGAACTAAACTGGGGTTCAGAAGCAAACCACTGGGCTAATGACAATCACGGTCGCTTCTCAGTCCATGCCTTGAAAATATTATGCAAACCCACTCAAAAAATCATCAGAAACCATCCACAGCGGGAGGTGTTACGAATCTCCACCACCAGCCACACGAAAATGATACTCTTCAAAGCACAGAAACAATTCACCGTTATAATATGGGGTTGTGGAACAACCCAGAAGGAATTCCGGGTGTTCCCTTGTTTGATACCGACAATAACATAATCATACGCACGAAAAAAACTGTGTGCCCTACAGGTAAAAGGGACACACTACACGACATGGAATATATACGTAGAGGATAGAGCGCTTAACAAAATTACTTTAATGCCAACCTCATCTTTCTTACAAAGCGTGAGGACACACTCATCCCGCAACACAAGAAATGGCAACCACCTGACACCCACTGAACAGGCAACACGAACAAAGTACCACACCGCACCACCAAACAACATGAAGCACAAAAATGTTAAGTAGAAAATCAACACCGGAAGGCCAAAAAAACTGTGAATAAAAACACCAGGAAATTCTACCAATAACAAATATCACCATTAATTACAAGAACAGAAGTACCAGAAAGGACAAAAAGCTACAATTCACGAACACTTCAGCATTCATGACTAATACCTTCCTAAGCTTTAGAATAAAACTCCACCTGAGGATGACCTACACGGGTGGAAACATGTCATGTAATTCGTGTAGCTAATTAAAATACAATAAATATTACTGTGATTTTTATACAGCTATTGAAACACAATAAATGTTGTGCTGGTAGGAAAACCCCTACTATTTCTCAATTGGAATTCCATTATACAGCACAACGGGATGCCAACAATGAGGACCTAAGGACAGAGTAATGACGATAGAGTTCTGGCACCGAGCAAATGCCCCATCGGACACTTGGCAACGGAGTTGCAGGACACGAGGCACAAAGACACAGGATACGAGACAAAGTGATGCTCGTAACTGCTACGCAAACAGTGGCCACAAACGACACTCCGACTACAGTGGTGGCTCCATAACAGTCCTTACGACTAACTGCACTTTTATGCAACTGTTCGCAAACGTACGGAATGCAAGTCACATAAACTACTCAGGTAACGGAATGTGCCACTGATTTATCGTTCAATAATTCGGCAAACAGCTATTTTTACTGAGATCTGCGCTCTTCTGGCGTATTACGCAGCGTCGAATGGTAATCCTTTACCGACGTTTCGGAACAACGTATCGGTCCCCTCTTCAAGGGTCAATAAGTCCTCTTCTTCTTGGACTTCTTGACCCTTGAAAATGGGACCGATACGCTGTGCCGAAACGTCGGTAAAGGATTGCCATTCGACGCTGTGTAAGGCCCCAGAAGGGCGCAGATCTCATGAACATCGCGGCGGAAGCCTAAAATCACAGCTATTTTTATGTGTGAGATTTCTCTTTACAGCATTATTAACCGAATTACCTTTGAAACGGTGAAGCGTTTTTTTTTTAAAGCAGAAAGAATTCACAGCATTAAGGTCTTACGGGATGACACCATGTCGTATGGTACAACCAACCGTTACAGAACATGCTGCTTCCATTTTCAGAGCAGACAAACGTCAGGAGTGAGAAAGCAAGTTGCTCCGAAACGCTGCTACCATCCACTGCACTACACGGCTCAGACCGTGAACAGGGAGGCGCTAGATTGTCCCGAAACATTGGTATCTAAGTGCCATACTTAATGGCGTCATATCTCAAAAGACCGTAATCCTGACACACACCTGCGGCTGGTCTGTCAGACATCAGGATGCAGAAAACCCGCTCAACCGGCAAAGACAATGACCAAACAACCCAACAACACCGCATAGAACACCACCTTCGCCACAACGCGACACTACAACAGGACTCCGGTTCGACCTCATCCACGGTCAGCCGCGCCTGGCAGCTTTCTACACCCTACGTTCCGATAACCTACTACATCACCAGTAAATAAGTGTAGTGCACAGTGTTTCCAGGGTTCTAACCATAGCACCAGCAAACTTATAACTCCTAACAATACCAAAGGAAGTGTACGGTGAAGCATACAAACCAGCAACCCCTAACACGTGTCGGGTTAAGTGATAAGTTTATCTAGTTATAATTTTGTGCAATACATGTTGGTATATAAATACTACTTAATAAAGTTATCCTTCGGCTTAAACACCCTATACTTACTGGGCAATGACCCAAATCCTCCTCTTTTGTGTGCAGGCATGGCCTTACGTACAGATTTCGCAGCATTCAGAAGTTTTTCTAAGTAAGGGTAAGCGGTTTTGTGGAAGTCATAAAACCATCTCCTTAAACAAGGTCCCAATATACATTTCAGTCATTCTCACACGTCAGAAGGGTAGATTCACAAGGCAGAGGTATTCAAATTCTTAACCTGCTAGTCTCCCTCAGCTTTACCCCACACATAAAAGACCCCTAAAGCGCTTGTAAAACAAGCTCATAAAATTTGTCCCTCCAATGTGAATGGTAAAGCGCAAGCCCTCAACACCCCCTCATCGCAGCAACAAACTTCGAACAAAAAACACTTTTCAGTAATTACGCATGTCATATTTTCCAATTTAAGTACAAAACAGAGCAGATCACACGGGCCATATATACGAACTTGTACCACTCGAATGCTAGAATCGCAAATTCATATCTCGCTCGACGCAGGAAAGTACACAGAATTTTTTGTCGCCGGAATGAAGAACTGCATGGCGCCGGGCATCATCTGTCGGTAAGCAGTAATGATGTCGTCCGCTCTCCGGCAACCCTCCACACATCCGCATTCTTTTGTGTCGTGTTGTCCAGTATAAAATCGAGATGGGTGACACGGACAGGACATGTAGCACGTGAAATACGAAAAATGCTTACGAAATTAGGTTTGGTACTATTAACGGATGAGACAGACAAAAGGCGTAGACAAGGTGTAAGAGTACTGTTGGTATAGCAGAATTAATTCCATAAAGTCTCCAGCTTCAGGCACATGTAACGTTAGGGAGCCTAGTCGGAAAAATGCGCGAAGTCGTGTTGGCGTAGGTCATTGTGTTCATGCAATTACAGAGGTGAAGGTGCCAGTATTCGTCAGCTTACGTAGTAGCTGCAATCATGTGACTGAGGTAGGAGACCGTAAGGTTTGTGAGACTCGCGCTGAAGGCTGTCATTCAAAATGACGGGGACTTTGTGGATATAATCCTGCTATACTAAAAGGGATGTCAGATAAATAAAAT
Organism: Reticulitermes speratus; assembly: GCA_021186555.1. Taxonomy (NCBI): domain Eukaryota; kingdom Metazoa; phylum Arthropoda; class Insecta; order Blattodea; family Rhinotermitidae; genus Reticulitermes; species Reticulitermes speratus. The sequence continues at coordinate 36,522,140 of JAJKFL010000013.1, forward strand.
GAGAAGTTTTGGGGTGGATTCAACTGTCTCGGAACACAGGTGCAGTGCCGGCCTTAACAAACGCGGGGCCCGAATGCGATCCTTGTGGCAGGCCCCTGAGAGTTATTGTGCAGAGAGAGAATAGAGAGAGAGAAACTAACGTTTTGGTATATTAACGTAAGTTAGGAAAAATTAAAATGGTTCATTTCTTACCATTTTTATTTACTTTTAATCATGTAGTCAAACATGTTATTTATTCAACTTCCTCCACGAGCGCGGGGTCCCCGTAAGCGCGGGCCCAATTACGTCAGATCGGTCCAATCGGCCTAAGGCCGGCCCTTTTGAGGTGTATAGCCAGAATTCCTTGAGTACGGTAATCAGAATCCCGATTCAATGAAGTACGGAATTTACTGACGACTGCACAGCTACCAACGTTTCTTGCAATTACTGATTACAGACCAACAGAAACTAGGTCAGAGTAATGAAAATAAAGAATTGTCTTGTGAGATCTGACGCCATGCAGCCTGGTAACAATTTCCCGAATTCTCGCAAACCCTCCTGCCCTGATGACTGACAGAAAGATCCATACAATATCAGCGCGAATCATCCCGCTTTCTGGGCGCTGTTTACGTCCGGTGTTGCTGACGTCTTTCCTTGGGAGGTTTGCACGCCACAGAGCAGATGTTCTGAGAACTGTACAACAGATTGGACTGTGCGCCTCATCTACAGAGAGAGAAAGAGACAGAAAGCGTACGAGAGCGATAGTAGATCAGGAAGCAGAAACGAAACTAAGCGGCGCAATAGTAGTTCATGCTCGGGACACGGGTAATCTATTTTAGGGTCTGCCGTGACTTCAGTGTAGGCCTAGGTGAAGGGATTACGAAATTCAGTTATTGGCAGTTGCGGTGGCAACGCTCAGACTGACATGTCTGGGAACCCATGCAAATCAAATCACAAGTACGAGTATTTACTAGTTGAGCCAAATCATACAAAAACCGAGTCCAGTAACACCACGTCTGTTGCCCTAGCAGCATTCACTCCTACTTTTACACACAGTATTACCTAACGAGATAATGTGCGTATAACGTAACACGGTGGCGCGTTCGCGTATTGTTTATACCTCCTCGGCTATCCTAACAGCATGATACCATTTCACTCGAAGCGGGCACTTCGGCGATTTAATGTCACCGGCAACACCAACACGGTCTTCATCTAAAGTGCCCGGTTTTAACCAAATTTAAATTTTCTCGACAGATTTTTCATAAAAGTCCCCAATATCTAATTTCACTTAAATCCGTCCAGTAGGAGCCACGCTGATACGCCTTTTAACCCTTTCCCTGGCAAAGCCGAGATAGAACGCCGAGGGAACTTTGAAAACTTACACGCTCTTTATGTATTAAGTCATACAATAGTAATTCAATTTGTAAAATCTTGTTAAAAATAGCTACACCGTAGCCTAGGTTGTGAATTGCATTTTTTGGGAAATTCGTCCTATTATTATTAGTACTTTTTACTGCGCATGACGTACAAACACATAGGTAAAATTATACATATAATTGTACGTATACTTATTCATTATTCATTCTATGTTGTGAATTTCACGTTGCCCGCATGCAGACCGAATTTTGCCGACGTTGCCCGCACCACAGGAAGGTTGCGCAGGCCAGGTCTATAATATGTTGAATGTCTGGCTGATTGCCTACGTAAAACGAATGCTGATTATTTCTTTTGTCAAACTTTATACAATACAGGCACAGTGCTGTTTTTCGGCCGGGAAATGGCTACCAACACTACAATATGTAAGCACTCAAAATATAGCATCACACAACACAATACACTCTAATTTACATTACATTAGGTGCCCTATCTTTCTAACTTCATATGTCAATTATCGTATCCCACTAAATGTTGTAACTTCAACAGGTGCTATGTTTTAAGCCCATGATAATGACCCACATGTTCCAAACATGTCGGGCATAATTTACTCGTAATGTATATCAGAGATGGTATATTTTGAGTACTTCAATACACAGGTATCCTCGAATGTTAAAATTACAACGCACAGTAACTGAAACAAAAAAACTCATATTCACGTAATTTAAAAAGATCGTAAATTGCAATATGAACTGCGCCCGAAACCTCCTCTAAGTGCGTATCGCTTTAAGAGATGTAAATGAAGCACATACTGGCAAGAACGGTCGAATTTCGTAATATCTGGGAGTTCTCTGTTAGGTACGCGGTACAAAATATACAATTAAGTTAAGGTACATCTTATATAACTATATTACACTTCATCGTACGTTCTAAGCTTAACTGTCACACCTTCCCTCGCCAACCGCGGTTCCGCGTATACGCGATTTTGAAGCGTCTGGCTCCTGTCTAAGCAGAGCGTATTACTCGCTTGCCGTTAAGAGTTCAATTACATTCACAACCTGCATTCGCGCATCTCCCACTCTATGTGTTTAAGTTTGGCGCATCTTTTATGCTGTTCTCTCACTTGTGTTTAATAATTAGCGCAGACATAAATGATATTGTGATTCTTATGTGTTAACCCATGGCCCCTAAGCGTGGAGAGTAAGGAAAAATAGAGGCAGCTAAACGTGAAAGAGACGTACTGAGCTTGTAAAATAAGTCTCATGTTTTGGATAGGCTTGCATGCGGTGAATCTTGTGCTTCTGTGAGTAGGTTGGTTGGTGTTGACGAGTCAACCATAAGAACAATACGTGATAAAAAAAAATTCAGTAAAACAGACGAACAAAGATTGGCGAAAATTATTCTCTCCCAATATCAAGAACCCAATGGCCATGGCAGCCGAACCGCTGGCCGTGCAGTCTACGGCATACATCTACTGCCGCTTGATTGACGGGCCCGCGGGTTCGAATTCCGCAGAGCGCACGGATGTTCGTCTCTTGTGTTTATTGTGTGTTGTGTATGTAGCGGCCTCTGCGACGGGCTGATCACTCGTTGAGAGGAGTCCTACCGGGTGTGAGAGTCTAATTGTGTGTGTGTGTGTGTGTGTCGTATGTGTTGCAAAAACCACTTACACGAGGCGGCCTTTGCCCGATTTTGGCTCTTGCGTCACAACAAAAATGTCCATGGCAATAGAACTGAGATTTCATTAATGATACTGATCCATTTACGGAGGGCAGTCTTATGTTTAAAACAGGGATGTATGACGTATTACGTTCTAACAAAGAGATACAGAAGGACCTCTGAAGGAAAATGTCAACCAACTATCTTTCCCTTTTTTTAAAAAAAAAACGAAGTAAAATTCCACGTCATTAGCAAATATATGTATTTTATTACATCTGACGTGTTGAACTGACGTTGTTTTTGTTACACTTATATGTGCAATAGGCGAAACATTACGTATGTACAGTTTCGGTAGTGATTAATGAATGAAACACTGACTGTGAGAACCTAACGCCCATATACCCGCATATTCCTGTATCCATCAACCGTAGCAGTTATCAGTAACGTAACCACCGCGGTTGGCGAGGGAGGGTGTATACTGTAATAGCAGCAAACAATATGTAGTGGACAGCTTCCCGCCCAATTCATATTTACCTCCAAACAGATCCGCGTTTCAATCCCTTCTTCTGCAAAAACGAAACATTAAACCAACTGTAACATGTTTGTCCATGCAACTGTAACTTAGACAGCTTTACGTCTGCTATAGTCCCATGCTAATAATATAAATATATATATATATATATATATATATATAATACCTTGCATGCGACACAAACAGCATTACAAGTGCTGAGAGAAGGCAACATGCCATTCTTTTCCCTGATCTTATAAAACAAATAAATGCGAGCTCTGGGCTAAATTTCTCATCTATACCATGAAAAGGTTAATTTTTTAAAAGCACACTGATCCAGCGTCTAGCGACTACTTGAACGTAATTTCATCACCCTGAAGATGGTGGCAGCACGTTCTTCGGCCAATGAACCTGGACGATATCAGAATGCAGAACAACGTCGTCTGAGCACTACGTGCTGCGAAAGCATGAAAATCTATATCAACTGGTCTTTGTTATGTAAGCGGAATGTGTTTACTGTGAGGCAGGAATCGAGTTTTAAATTTTCTTCTCATGGCTCGACAGCCCTAGTGGGCCTAGGCCTCCTCTATGAGGTTCCTCGATCACACTCAGACACACCACACTCGGTAGGACTCCTCTGGACGAGTGATCGGCCCGTCGCAGAGACCTCTTCCTGACAACAGACAAGATTCACAAGAGACATTCACGCGCCCGGCGGGATCCGAACCCTCAATCCCAGCAAGCGAGCAGCCGCAGGCCTTAGACCGCGCGGCCACTGGGATCGGCTGATTTGTAGTTACTATTCAGATTAACTTCAGTCTTCAAAGTTTAAGGAGATAATCCAACAATTCTCTTATATGCCACACGCATGAATTGCGAAAGAATTATACACCTATATTTCACCCAGAGAGATCTATATCACTACAGCATTAAATCATTGGGAACGAAACCTTGCAGATTGGACAGCCCTGCTTGTCGCTGGAAGCATCCAGTGTATCTCCGGTGAGAGGGTCGCATCGGGAGGTGGTCCATAAATGTTCCACGCGCCAAGCTTGAGGGCGAATCCTCATCAACAGCTAAAATAGCGGAAAGTTGCTAAATCGTAGTAGAATGCATACAGAAACCCAACGTCAGTTGGCACTCCAACAACAGAGCGTGATAAAAAGTTCCGACACGTCATACAAGCCTGAAACAGCCATTCTGTTAATGTCCCTCATCTCTGAGGAAGCGACTGAAACATGCCCTAGGCTTGCTTGCCAAGAAACATACTTGCCGCACCTATAAACATTCAATTGCATGCAGCAGCATACGGTGCTTAGAGCAAAGGCCCTCAGCCTTTTACGGGTGATGGGGGACAACGTATGAATATTTGCGGGAAGAGGCATTTAAATTACATTATCTTTGGAACATTCAATACTGCATTACTTCCTTATTACGTACTTTCCTTCATAACACAAGCCACAATATGCATAATCACACGGTCGTTCATCCTCTAACCGAGCACGGCGGCTTTATGGCACAGAAATCCTGAATCCGCCGTAACATCCCTGAAAGCTGCAATAATCAGGACGATAAACGAAAAGCACTGTAAAATATACATCACAGTCTGATTTTCTCTTATATATTGGTCCTGATATTCACTGAGAAATACACTTCATGAAAAGTCACACCTCCACAGAATCGGGGATTCGGTTCTTCGAGATAAAATCATTTTGTACTTCGCGATCATCAACAAACAACTAAGAATTTATTCTGAATATTTCAACAGTCTCGTTGGCACCCAAAATCCCTCCCGAGGGCACCAGGATAACTGACGTGAGCGGAATAGCACCAGCAACACACAGAAGATAAAAACAGAAACAATTATGCATTTAGTTCATTCATAATAAACACACGTAAATAAAACCTCTTCACCTCTACCTACAACGTAACAAATTCAGCACGCTCTAAGAGAGTAGGTTTTCAAACCAATAACTGAATGAAAAAACTAGCACCGCTACCGTGCTTTTGTTGTGTTTCATGACGCTCTCCCAACGTGACAGTTTAGTCACGAGGATAGCATGTTTGAAGACGATGAACCTAAGAACATTTAACAGCCTATCTCAGCATCTGCTGGAAGGCATCAGGCAAACCATATTAGACTCTCACACAGAAAAACCAGCATCCAAACCGATAACCGCACCCAGGATCGTATGTATGTCCAGAGAGCACGTGGGCTGCTGTGTCACTCGTGTTGTAAGCTACAGATCTGACCTATCAATTGTACAGATTGGTAAAAGACGTAATAGTCAAAACTTATTCAACAAGTCAATTTCCCGTATCAACGTTCGACTGAGTGCCCCATGGTAATGTTAAGATAAGACAGCAAAGATGTTCGCGTGCGGAAATACTGCACCATGGAGTAAAGGCTTGCGCAAGGCCCCTGCAAGCGAACGGAGAGACTCGACGACGGCCAGTTCAATTACACCTCGAACAAACGCCTTAATGGTTAAAACAGATCGTTATATAAAGGGGGGGGTAAACCATTACTTAGAAACGTGTTTAATGTGGCCCGTCTTCCGTATATATTTTAGGGCCAGCTGTTTGTTCGTCCATTCTTCGTTTATTTAATGACGGGGCCAACGGATCTAAAGCCCGCCGTACGAGTCAGAGAACTGCGTCTTCGCAGTCTGAAGAATCAATCCGCACTTTAGAAAGAGAAATCACTGCTGGATTGTACCTAGTTGCCAGATCGTGCTCACACTGGATGGTTGTAGTAGGCACTGCAAAATTAGATCCACTACGTATTGACTAGTGTAAACCCATGCGTAAAGGCCAAAAGGAGGAAGAATGAGTGTGGGCTATCAGTGTACGAGGACATCCTTCCGATACGTGAGAGACACGGAATCTCAATTTGTCACATATCCAAGATTTTTGATCCGCTGACACTGACGCAGTGAATAATGAATTGGAAGGGGTGCAGGAGGAAGCGGTCGTCGTCTGTTTCAGTCAGTATCCCACCATCACCTTAGTAAGACTGAGGAAAATCACGAAAAACAATGAGTCAGGTCAGACGGTCGCCAGGTCCAAATTTGAACCCAGGACCCAAGGAATACAATGACAAAGTGCTGACCACTTAGCGACATTCGGTCAGACCGTTCAAGACTTTACAGCGGGGCTGATGAGAATGCAGACAACACTGCCGTGCTCTGTGTTAAATGAATTAGACGAGCGTGCACCTGCCGAACGATATTTAATGCACGGACGCGACGTTTAAATGCCAGATGGCCTGCTGGCTCTTGCTAGTCGCTTCTAGCGAATTGCCACTCAACTTTCCTTTCGGAGTCCCAAATATTACCGAGTTTGCGAAGCACAAAGCATATCCTATGCTTTCAGTACATTTAAAGTGCCACGGCCCAGCACCGACGACAGGCGAGCAAGCCGGTACAAATTACAGGGGCCTGGCGGTCCGAAAGGGGGCCAGACTAAGTTACATATGTTGTCTTTCTCGGTAGTATCAGATATAATTAAGCAGTGATTTATCGTGCTAAGGGCACTTGCGGCCAGCGGCCTTCTTGGGTTGCACGCTCTGTGCTTTGCTTCCTTCAATTTTTTCCACCGGGACTCCAACCTGCTCTCGGCAGCCCTGCCATTGCCCAGGGGCATTATTAGTCGGCGGCCTCTCACCGCGGAGGCCCGAGTTCGATCTCATACTAGTCCATGTGGGATCTGTGGTGGAAAGTGTGATTCCTGGACATGATTTTGTCAAGAGAGATTGCTTATTCATTCATTCATCACCGACGCTGTATAATCTTAGCAAAACAACAACGCTGTTATGTAACACTTAGAAAAAAAACACACTGTGCAACATAGATGGCCAACAACAGTTTTCACTGAATTCAGATGAACTCCAAACGAAATTGAACAAAATTTTCCCAAATGGTTTTACGACTTAACATGTGAAAACAAATTCAATGAATGCTACGTTCAATTGCTGACACTATTAAAAGAAATTACTCTGCGTAAACGGCGCCTTAGCCATCTGTTAAATAAGCAATTATTGTTAGAATTATCAATATTTTATTTTCTTTCAAATAAGAATTCACAGTTCCGTTAAAATACAAAATTAACAATTTTATTCACACTGCGGTATTCCAGACCCAACAGACGGCTCTGCCTCATCTCAGGTCATATATATTATTTCAGTTCCCTTTCTTTTAAAGATCAGTCTGTTGAAGATGTACATTTTTCAAATTAACGATTAAGTATTCTCAACCAGAGTCGGTATAGCGTTGTTGGTATAGTGACTAGGCTACGGGCTGGACGATCCGGGGTTCGAATACCGGCAGCGGAAAAGAGATTTTCGTCTCCAAAACGTCCAGACCGGCTCTGGTACCCACTCACCCTCCAATGGGTAGCGGGGGTGAACCGCTGGGGCGTGAATGTTCGAACACACCTCCACCTCGTGCCAAGGGTAACAATGAATGGAGTTATACCTCTACTCCCTCTGTCTTCAAAGCGGGAGCAGGAACCATGCACATATCTTCTTACTTAGTGTCAATTACATATATAAGCCCTACTGCATTATATTTTACCAAGCAGTCTGTATCCAAATTTTCGCTAGTCTCCTAAACATTGTTCTTCACCAGTTTATTTAATAAAAGGGCTTCTAAAACGTCTTCGGCTTCCGCCGAAAACAGCCGAAGCACCTCTTCCCCACAATACGCATGCACACGTTAGACTTTGCTAAGTAACATACGTAACACTCCCCACACGCCCGTAAACTGATCGGAAGTGAAAAATATCTTTCCGCTAGAACTCCAGCCGGTTCATTCAGTGTCGTTCCGCTGGGATTCCTGCATTTTGAACAGTCAAGTAATGTCCTTCGAGGTTTACAATTCTAGCTGGAACCAATTACCTCCAAGCGTACTAGCGACTTTCCCCTGTAAATTAAGTACTTTTAGAAAAAGGGTCAAGAAAGTCATTACAAGCTAAGGGTTTTTAAGTGGAGATTAAATAAAAATAAGGGGTGTGAAGTGATGTGAAGTGAAGTGCTTTGGTTTCGAAGTGAAGTGAAGTGAATTAAGTTCTTGGGGGATATAATTATCATGTACTTTGGTCTGACTTTATACTGAGGATATTCTAACGCACTGAAATTAACTAATGTTTGGGTGTTTTTTGTAATGTGCGTGTGTGTTTTTTTTCTCTTGTATTGTGTATGGGTGTTTTTGTAAGGTGTTGATGTCTTTGTAATGTGTGATGTTTTTGTAAGTGTGGATGTTTTTGTAATTGTGGTTGTTACGGTGTTCTAATGTGTGTACTTGTATTTACTGTATGTATTTTGTTTTGTTTTGTATGTGTATGGGTGTTTTTGTAAGGTGTGGAGGTATTTGTAAGGTGTGGATGTTTTTGTAAGGTGTGGATGCTTTTGTAAGGAGTGGATGCTTTTGTAAGGTGTGGATGGTTTTGTAATGTATATACGGTGTTCTAATGTATGTACTTGTATTTACTGTATGTATTTTGTCTTGTAATTGTGTATAGTTTGTTTTGTATTGTTATTTTTATGTATATTTATATGTCCATTTGTATTGTGTGTACTAGTGTAAGGACTACTGCCACCGGGTGAAAACCCAATTGCAGTAAATAATAATAATAATAATAATAATAATAAAATAATGAGGGGAGGGTTGAAAACGACTGAAACAGCTTGTACAAACAATATCTCGCCGACCTGGATCAGCTTTTTTATTACGAAGCAATTAAGAGAACAAGATTTTGGCTATATTTGGCACCTTCCGTTTCGTTTCGTTTCGTTTCGTTTTGTTCCGTTTGGTGTGGTGCGCGCCAGCTGAAGCTGTTTTGCGAAATATTCTTGTTTACTGTAAGGATCACACGAAACACATAAATACACCACGTATCAGAATTCACTTTCTTAATTTATTGCAGGAAGCGTACGTAGTTAGGAATGGGCTTCGAATGGTTAAAAATGCACCAACAATAATGCTGTAATACGACATACAGTATTACTTAATCCTTTCTCCCACAAAGCTACAGTTATCCCTGGGACTAAATATGCATATACGGGGGGGGGGGGGGGTGGAGGAATACACACTCACAAATTCTGAACAGCAATGTTTGCAAATCTCATACCGATTTTCATCCAAATCGGATAATAAATGTAGGAAGCACCGACAGAAATTTACATACGTCACTTAAGTATGGTTCTCACAGCGCCGACGCTCACGAAACCCGCGTTACTTAGAACACTCTTACTGACATCTTCTGTACCGAATTTTATCCGAATCAGAAGAAAAAATACAGAAAATGCGAGACAGATTTATTTACGCCCTTCAGTATGTCTTTCACTACACCGATTTTCATGAAACTCGCATCTGCCCAACAGCGTTACATCGAGATCGTCTATATCTAATCTCACCCTCATCGGTCAAGAAATTCATTTACGTCCTTACGTATGACGGTCACAGCCGATTTTCACGGAACTCGGGCTTGCTGTACAAGTTACCACTAAAACACTCCTATACCGAATATCATGACAATATGAGTGTTTATTCGCTGATACGAACTCACAGACGGATGGACAAATCTTCACATCACACAATCATTTTTTTACATCGTAAAAGAACACCTAATAAACACCCAGGAAGACTATCTTCCATTAATTTCGGATAACACTTCCCGTGGTCGCATTCAGCAGCTTCCGTTAACTGTACCCAACAAAGAGAGCTTCCGTTCTTACATAGATTTCTCTACTAGCTGAATAAAAAGGAACCGTCAATCAAAACTACGGTTTCGACAATATTTTATTGTAGTTCGTGCTACGTTTCGGCTCATATAAAAGCCATAATCAGGCACTTTGTTCACCTAATTTACGCAACACAACGGGATGCCTTACCATAAAACAGGTTTCCTTCCCTTTCCTTTGTGAGCTAAAGGAATGGGGGGGGGGGGGGGGGGGGAGTGGCATATAACATATCAACGGACAAATTTAAGTGATTTTCACGCCACCAACAGCCAAATCATCAATTCCATGCCACAGATAATACCACCATGGTGAACATTCAAAATTTACCTACGCTTCCTGTTAAACGGCGATAACTGAGAAACCAGTCGCGCTGGACATGTTATGTCTGGTATCAGGATAAATCATTAATGCCTACAAACTCAGTATGAAGCATATTTACACGTCGGTCAGTCTTTAAAAGTAAGACGATGCAAAACTGTAAGGTTAAAACGAGGGTGAATCCAGGGAGGGAGCGCACGGGGCGTGCCCCACCCCTCGAATCATTGGCTTGTCCATAATTATAAAAGCAGAATAAAGCACTATGTCACAATGATTGTATTTTTCCTACCAAATCTCATTTCTCCGTCATTAAACACGTGCACCCCGTCCCCCCTAAACAATTTCCTGGATCCGCCACTGGGTTAAATTAGCCTGAGGATTGTGGAAATCTCTATTCGTTAAAATTATGCACAGAAAGGGCCCATAAAGTTGCATAATTATTCATTCATCGTTTCTTCTCAACGTTCTACAAAGATGGAAACGTTAACACAGGAGCATATATAACCGTCTCTGACTCGGTAACTTCATGGAGCAGATTCCTTCTTGAAAGCCAGTACCTGTTCAGCCATTCAGAATTTCCCGCATTTTACGAGCATAAAACCACAGGTTCAAAACCGTATTCACAACAGCCCGCCAACGCTTCCCTATCAAGAGAACTGAAACCTGTCCACAGCACTCTCGCCCCATTCATCAGTCCCTACTCGAAGCTATTTAAATCCAGTCCACATTCTCACACCCTATAACTTATAATATCCATTTCAATATTATCCTCCCATCTACGCATATTTCCTTAACGTTCTTCGACCAAAACTTCTTACGCATTTCTCCTCAACCATGCATGCCACGTACCCTAACAATCATCCTTCTAGACTTGATCACCTTAATCAGGTTACTAGAAGTTACCCACTACGCAAATTTCTCAATCCTCAAAACTTCCACTTTTTGAACGATTTTCCGAAAACCACCCGATATGCCACTGTGTGTTTCGCTGTTTCCAAATCAACAGAATATTACAGAACATGGCACGAGGCATTGTACGCCCATGTACCACAGACAGCGTATGCTGTGTCAAACTCCGTAACTCCAACAGCGTAGTGTCAACCAACAATACATACGCTAACGTTAAAACACAGAAACCAAAAGGTGCATCTCGCAGTCACCACGTTCCCAGGTGTTTTGAAATCCCATTATAAAAGGTACAGCAATCCCATTACAGACCTGGACAGGCCCTTAGGGTTCCAGGAGGTTGAGGCTCCCAGATTTCTAGACAATCGGCACATGAAGGTGGTAAGGTTGTCAGCCCTACGCACCGGCCGCCTTTACACCCCCAGGAAATACTCCTGTATCCTTGCAAATCTTCACGTAGTTTCTCCTCCATTCTGAATACCCGCGTGCAAAGCGGAAAAGACACAATGCTGCCTACAGCAGCCGGCGCGAATCTACATGGCTACGCGCCTGACAAGCGAGCGTACGCCGGCGCCACGACTTCTAAATTACCCCCCTCCCCGAAAAACAAATGTCCGTTATTACCAGACCTGAAACTGCGTTACGTCGAAAGCCCTGCTTAGCTCATGAAGTAAACGATGGCGTGCCTGTCAGATGTTTTCAGGCACGAAGGACAAGCACGCAGTTTCGCGCCCATTACTTAAGACGACTGCATCTTGGAAACAACAGACGAATTTTCATAAAACGTTGTATAAACCATAGACCACCCTACCTTAGCAATCCTCTTTCTTTTTTTACTTTGTCTATCGTCTTAATTTTTTTAACTAAACACTGCGTTTCGGAAGCCGGCTCTGTTTCCTTCTTCAGGCAAGGAAAGCATCTAATCTGGTGGACCCCTTAGAAAAATATATTCTCAGTCACTGGGTGCAGTGACTGAGAATAGTTCCATGAATGGGGTCCACCAGATTGGATGCTTTCCCTGCCTGAAGAAGGAAACAGAGCCGGCTTCCGAAACGTAGTGCTTCGTTAAAATTTACACGAAATACAAAGACCAAAAAAAGATTGTCGGTGAGTCATGCACCATCATCAGATCCCTACAGCGTTGAATTAAACGACCCATCTTTGTATTTTCCCTTTTCAGTGAACAATGACGCCAATACGTTGTCAACCAACTGCTGAGGCGGGAACATCGCCTGAATGTGGGGTGATCGATCTACGAAACACTTCATTTTGTTAACAAGATAAATTCTTTTTGTGCCTTATACAAAACACAGACGGCCGTAGAGGCCGGCCAATCAAATTCAATGTCAGAAAGGCTGGGTATCTTGTTCCGAGAGACTGTACTTCCTCCCGATGTGCAGCGGAGTGTGAGACTTCTGCAGACAACCCAAGTCATTTTATAATCGCGTAGATAACACGTAACTTCTTGGCTTGCTGCTAGAGGTTCCGTTACAGAACTTCAATTCTGCACTATTTATAGACGCAACGTCCTAACTTTCTGAGAAGTTACACGTTCTATAAACAAAACAAACAGAGGAATGTAACAGGCACGTTTAAAAGATATCCACACACCAACCCATCCATCCATCACACATAAAGAGCATAAGTACGTATCTAACCTATGCATCTTGTTACCTAATCTCCTAATACAAACACGTTAATCCATTCAGTAACCCACCCAGTATCTCTAGTCTATCTATAAAGAATGTCACATATGTATGTTCAGTCCTTATTATGGAATCCCAAGGTTTACTACTTCGTTCACAAAACTGGGCACTGTTCTCACGTAATTCAATCCAGTCTAATATTATATTTCCATTCACGCCTGTCTCGTAAATGGTTTCTACCGTTAAGTTGTAGCGACTAAGGTCCCGGGACAACGTAGACTGTATAGTGACTACGCTACATACTAGGTGACCGAGTAATCGTGGTTTGATTCCCGACTGGCAATGTTCCCTCTAAGTTGCGCGGTTGCGCAGTAACTGCAATGCTCCAGCGCACACTGAAATGTTGCCGCGCAGCAGGAATTTTTCAATTTTCATTGTAAATATACTTATTATACATATTACAAAAACTTTTTAAAGTGCCGCGCAGTCGTCAGGTCGTGTAAACATTTTCTGCTAAGAGCAGCAGCAGCAGCAGCAGCAGCAGCAGGTCCGCGCAGCTGTAAAAAAAATTAGACGGAACGTTGCCGACTGGTGTAAGATTTTTTCTCCAATCGTCCAAGACCTGTTCGAGCCAACCAGCCTCCCACTGAATGGGTACTGTGGGCTCTTTCCCAGGGGAGCTTAAAGCGGACGAAATATGAACGTCAGCACTCACTCCCATCTAGTGCTGGGGTTAAAAATCCGTGGAGCTACACTCCACACCCCCATACGCCTTCATGGTGTGCACGGGGACTTTATTTTCATATTCAAATTATGCGTCACACAATGTTGCTGCTACGGGCCCATTTGTAATAACATAAATAGATACAAATGGATACAAACATTCAACTCCATTTTAGGCGCCTCTGCATGCCTGCAGAGCGCCCAATACAACGCCAGTGTCCGTTTACTTGTAAGCAGTAACCCGAGAAGAGCTAAACGGATTTTCACGAAACCTGTGACTGGAAAATTTTATGAGAAACTGGCATGCCACTTCAATTTCAATTTACATCGGACATCTTAACAGCCACCTTAGACGAAGATCTACACGACTATTCATGAACGCATCCCGACTGTTAACTAGCGACGTTTTCACGGAAGCAAAAAATACCTTTTCGCACACAAGTTGAATACAAAAATGAAAAACACAGCTTACAACTAATTAATACATTACTTTCGTTAAGTCTTAACAATTCTAGGGATAATTAAACCTTCCAAGGACAGAACGTAATCTGCTTTACTTACATATGTAGTACCGCGCAGTAAACACCTTTCATCTCAGTTATAAAAACCAATCAGTTAGTCTTGTATAGGCAAAAGTCGCCGTTTTTCAGAGATTCCTACAAAATACATAAATACACTCTTTGGATAGAATGAAGAATTTTTATAACGTTAAACCTAATGGTACATATAGTGACCAGTAGGCTTTAAAGGTTAACCCGAAGAAGAGTATAAGAAAATTTCCGAACTTATATATTAAACAATCAACAATGGTATTCCGAACACACCCACAGTCCCATGTCAGAAAAAAAATGGAGGCCTTGTCTGAGTTCAAAATTCGTTTCATTCTCTACTTTCATCGAACTTTCTTTTAGTTTGTGAGGAGGGGAAAAGGTGGACAGATAATTCTTACCACTGCCTATAGGCCGACTTGTGGCTTTTCGCAAATTTGAACACATTGGAACTTACAGTGCACAGCTGCGAGTGTATTTAGTGTTTCGTTATTAACATTTCATCGTAGCTTTAATCATTCAATTCGGCAAGCTATACCTCTACGGATCTCAAAGCGAACGCGCCAATGAAGTGTACACCACATATATTTATACAATCTCGTTATGAATTTAACAACGGAATTCAACGCAGGAACTTCCCCTAACAGGCAAGACGCACTGTGCTGACGTAACTCAATCAAATTACGTGCAGTGAAACCAAACCGCCCATGTTAAGAAAACACTTTCCCTTGACATGTGTGGAGTAGGCATCTTCCGAAGACTGTTCCGGTCTTTGGTTATGACACGGTGGGGATCTGGTGCTCTGGGCCCCGCACACTTCGTGGTGCATTCAAGTGTCACGAAACGCTCCCCACGCGTCAGGGGAGAACACAGACTGTTCCAAAAGTCAATCACGCGCGGACATGCCAGCGTGTGCCATTTTCTGTTGCATATTATCAACTTCCTGTTTAGTACACTTTCAATGTTGCACCGATAAAAGCAGAGATGGATATGTGCATACAGCACACACGTGAGAAGAATACCAATACAGAAATCTGTCTGGAAACCGCAACAAAACGAAATCAAAGACAAATGACAGTGTATGGATTTCAGTATCACAAGGACACGGTACGCGTTTTGTAACGCATACTAAACAGATCATCGGCGCCATCATTCAACCGATCTATCTATCTCATTCCACCCATCCATCTATTTATCTATCTATACAATTTTTGGCGCGTTCGCAAAATTGCGAAAAGCGACCATTAGCTTCGTCATGTCTGTCCGAACGCATTTAACTACTCGCCTCCCACTGGACAGGATTTTCATGAAATTTGATATTTGAGTACTGTTAGAAGATCTGTCGAGAAAATTCCAGTTTCATTAAACTCTGACACGAACAACAGGTACTTTACATGAAGACCTATGTACATTTATGATATCTAACTGAATTCTTCTCAGAATGAGAAATGTTTCAGACAAAAGTTGTAGAGAAAATCAAAACACGCACTCTTTGTTCAGTAACTTTTCCCGAAAATCGTGCCGTTTATAGGACAATGTGAAAACATCTGGTACAGCCAGACAGGCCACAGACGACAATACGACGCAGGAAAGATCCAACTTGCATGCCTGATAAATAAGGCACAAATACTCACACACACACTCATAATATTTAATACTTATTGCTTCTCCACAAGGCAACAATGGTTACGCGACCGCTCCTCAATGTTACGTTATACGTACATTGCCTGTATTGTTACGGGATTAAAGCTGTCAATGCGTCCGACAACTCACGTCCATCTAGTGGCCGGGTATAGCTGGAGTAGTGCCGTTGCACCGTGCTAGCAGTACTCCTGGCCCTAAAGCGGTTATTTTTTCACCCCAACCTGTAGAGTATAAAGTCGGTGGTGAAGCTGTCAAAACACTAGTGGACACTACAAAAATATGGCACAGGACGCACCTAACTTAGGACAGACGGACGTACATACTTGCTACAGTAGGACTAGTCAACTAGCAACAACCCAAGCGCCATCCAAGGAACGAGAAGCTTCACTACCATGTTACCACTGGTAACTCCTGCTCTCAGCCAAAAACGAAGGTGGATAAAAAATTGTATATGGTTCACATTCCGTGAATTAATCAAATTAATACAATGTTTATACAAACAAATAGACAATAGTACATCAAAATACGGTTATGCATTTGTTGGTACTGATTTTGTATTCAGTGCATAAAAACGTTTACCAAGTCCTATTACTCGAGATGCCGATCTCATTTAAATTTCAAATGCTGTCGATATATGACAGATGGCTCTAGTGTTCAAGGTCATGTGATCTGAGGCATATGCGTAGAAAGAGCACAGTTGCGGCAGTTTTAATGTGGTGACCCACTTGGAAAATTGGTCTCGCGTGAAAGTCCAAGGAGTTAACGCGCTTTTTGTGGGAACGGGAAGCGTCCCGGTCTTCTTAGCGACAAGAAAGCCCGCCCGCTCACGGCACAGCAGACTCGGAACTGGCACCAAAATTTCAGCTGGGAAACACTAGACCATCCCCACACAGTCCGGATATGGCACAGAGCGATTTTCACTTTTCGCGCCTTGAAGGAGCAATTGTCAGGACATCGTTTCATCTGCGATGAAGAGGTCAAGCGTGCTACCATCACATGGATGACGCAATAGGGACAGACGTTCTATGCGTCCGCGATGGACAAACTCATTACACGCTGTGACAAGTGCTTCAACCACAGGGGACACTTAAATAGAGTACCAGTGACACCTTCACTGCGTACTGTTAGTCTCCTCTATTAAAGTCTTGCGTTTAGTTTCTGATCCACCTTCGTAAATCCATTCCAGGCCCAATTTAATATTTCCACTCAGCCAAGCTCAGTCTTCTTTCTTTCAGGTTATCAGACTAAATATTTGCGTTGATTTCTCTCTTCATGTGTGCTGCATGCCCCACGCATCTCATCCTGTGTGCTGTAAGCAACGCGATACTCTAATAGCCTCAGACAACCAGAATGCAATTTTCTGACGGCAGCAGACATATCCACCAACGCTCAACAATGCAATGCTGAGAAAAGGCACTACGAATAATGGGAAGAAAGGCAAAATGCTATTAACATCACGTCACATCCCATCACACTGACAACTGGTATTTACACGGCACACTTTTACAAGTACTGGGACAAGCTGTACGTACATATTTGAACAAACAGGTAAACACAATAGCATGTTCCGATATCAGTAATCGCGAACACACACACACATGAATGACAGTCGTGACAGCCACAGGCAGTGAATCAATACGGCGGATGACGCACTTTAAAAAAAATCCATATTAGGGGTGTCCACCCATAATTTATATTTACAGCAAACACATCAGTCCTTATCCCATGTTTTCACCGCTGTACGAATTACGGTCAACTCCAAGCTCAATTACAACCAGCAGCCTAATTTAACTTCAGCGTTTGCCTTCTATGCACAGCGGATGGCAGTATCCATGCAGCAGATTTCAGTCTGTGTGCCACAATGCTGTAGTTTGCACAAAAAACTGTGACCATACCACTAGCCAGTTTCAACACTAACACAGGCAATGTACGTATAAGGTAACATTGAGGTGTGTTCGTGTAACCACTGTTGCCGTGGAAAAGCAATTAAGTATTACATATTCTAAGTGCGTGTCCGTAGCCTTAGTTATCCAGCATGCAAAGCGCATGCGCCGTATTTTGTTGTCATCTGTCGCCTGTCTGGCTGTACCAATTGTTTCCACATTATCTAAAAAACGATACGATTTTCGGAACAAAAATGCACTGAACATGAAAAAGTTTTTTCTCTACAACATTTGTCTTAAACATTTCTCATTCTAAGATAATATAATAATAACCATGGCTCAACAGCCCTATATGGGCCCGGGCCTCCTCTTGCCTCCTCTTTTCGAGGTTACTAAGTCGTGCGCATTCGTGGCAGTTGGTGACTGGTCAACTGGCCGCGCTACTGTTTCTATCGATCTTGACGTGCCCGCCAGAGCCATCTGGCAGGCAGTCAGGAGACTTGGGTGAGAAATGGAGGCAATTTGGCTTACGCAACATTTTTATTCATGCTCGTAAGGTTCTTTTACATGCCGTAAATCTACAACATGGGACCGACGGCTTTACTTCCCCTACGAAGGAAGTGGTGCTCCGGATTTTTATCACCCTTAAAAATCCATCGACCTCGGTCGGGATAGAACCCGCGAACCTTGGGTCCAGTGGCGAGCACGCTAACCACTAGTCCACCGAGGTCGACATTCTAAGATAATATAGCGAGATATTATCGTAAATTTACATAGGCCTTCATGCCAGTGGGAGCTGAGCTGTTCCATGCGGACGGAAAGACAGGTATGACGAAGCTAATAAGCCCTTTTCGGAATTTTGCGAAAAGCGCATAACAGCAGTTTACCTTGTGTACATAGCATATGGCAGTCACACAATACAGAAGTTCAAGTACGTGTCTACACATTTTAATATCACTTCCCGCAGCGCCGTAACAGCCACAAAGTACTGTACAATATGGTTTTGTCGTCTCACTGTTCCGTAAAGGGTTGCTTTTTGTTAGGCTACACTGCATCTCATTGACATAATCCTTCCGGCCGCACTATGGCCCTGGGGTCGACACAGCCTCTAACAGAAATGAGTACCAGGCATATATCCTGGGGGTAAAGGCGGCCGGTGAGTAGGGCTGGCAACCTTACCACCTTCATGTGCCGATTGTATAGAAATCTGGGAGCCTCAACCTCCTGGAACCGTAAGGGCCTGTCCAGGCCTGTAATGAGATAGTTTTACCTTTTACACTGCATCTCTCTCGACATTTCCTTACACACTTTCTTACATATTGCACTTTCTAATGTCACATTTTTCCTTTATCAATCTTCCCAACAATTCGTTATTCGGTTATTAGACATTCTTTACGAAGTAAAAAAAAAAAAGAGAACGCCGTATTGAAGACCATGGCCGTATGTCCGTCCGCCTGTGACCTAGTATCAGCAACTAAACCGTCTACGGGATTTTCGTGAAATTCGGAACGAGGTGTTTACGAGTTGTGCCAGCGTGACTTTCGTAAAAATCGGATGTGAAAGTCACACTTTACTTAAGGGCCAACAAGTACTTTCGATATTTCTTGACTGATTTGGGTAAAATTCGATGCAGGAGTTTCGTGAAAATCGGTGCAGTGAAAGTCATGCTTTACTTACGGCCGTATGAAATTTTGCCCGCATTTTCTGCATATTTTGTGGACAAAATTCGGCACAGACGTCCATAAAAATGTAACGCGAGTTCCTCTACAATCGGCACAGTTACAGCCATTTTATAGGCGTAAGTGCAACTACATTAACGCGCGTACCGTTAAACCGTATCATATTTTGACAGAGAAGGACGCCTTGTTAAAATCTGTGTGCTACGTCACGGAATACACAATTTTAAATTGTGTTCTACAGCGCAATGCTAAACACAGAGACCGAAATCACGACAAAATCACATGGAGCACAGCCCTTCCTGAGAAGCTAACAGTTCCTCAGGTAGTCAAGAAATTCCCCGCATTTTTTGAAACGCGGATGTTCATTACCGCATTCACATCATCCCGCCACCTGTCCCTATCCTGAGCCAGATCAATCCTGTCCCTGCCCCCATCCCACTTCTTGAAGATCCTTTTAATATTACCCTCCCACCTACGCCTAGGTCTTCCGAGTGGTCTCTTTCCAGGTTTCCCCACCAAAATCCTGCATGCACCTCTCCTCTCCCCCCCCATACGTGCTACATGCGCCGCCCATCTCAATCTTCTTGATTTGGTCACCCAAATATTACACGGTGAGCAGCAGAACTCATTAAGCTCCTCATTATATAGTCTTCTCCATGTTACCTCGACCCAATAAATAATAATAATAATAATAATAATAATAATAAGCATTCAGTTCATATACACGTCAGCAGTCACCTAAACTACTAACGACGGCAAACCGTGTACCACTAAATCAGTCCTGTCGAACATGCGGCCCGCAGAGCTTCCGTACTATTTTACTGCATAATACACCCAACATATCCTACAAAATTACATACAAGGAGTACTTTACAATGAAAATTTTACAAATGAAGAACGAAGACGGTATGTGACATTGCATGTTGCGGCCCAAGGTGTCGAGCTCATTTCGGATTTGGCCCGCTACCTATTTTTGAGTTTGACAGGCCTGCATTAAAAACTATTCACACTTCGCTACAAATTGTATTACATCCACAATGCAATATGAATGGTCTGTATGGGTGGTGTGGGTGTGGAACGGTGGGTGACTTCAAACGGTTAGATTATGCGCGAACTACAAATGTTTTTTCCGAAAAACACCTTACTATAATGGGCGACTACTACTCTATAAGTGTTACTATGTGAAGACGAAATATCCCAATCACTAGCAGGCCCACTTATCACTGACATTTAGAATGCACTGAGACGAATCAGCTTAGCTTAGCTTAAAAATGCGTGTAGGCATTACTTCCACGCATCTTACACCACTTCATGGTACGCTCACATTTGGACACAGAAATAACTATATTTCACGCTGAGGTAAACATTTTATTCACTGGTACAAACCTGGATCCTGACGGTGCGGCAACTTCTCCTACAACTTTGTGTGTAGGGTTGTCTACACTTCAGGTGTCTTTTTAAACGTATCCTATTACATTTACGAGAAATCCGGAACTTAAAATACTAGAAAGAAAAGACTGAACGTAAATACTCAACATTATACCACTATCCCCTAAAGGTTATTAACTGGTAACAAAAAAAGACTGCAACTTCACGCAACAGAAATTATCTACACAGCCGAGATAAGGAGTTGAAATCACCATTATGTTGATGTGAACAGCTTTCTGCTAATCTCTTATCAATAACCTCAAACTATAAGCAAACAACTTTGTAACACTTTTTCCAACCAGCTCTGGCTTTGTTTGGACAGTAACACGCGCAACGGACAAACACAGCCGTGAAAGGACTACGCGGAAATTCATACGCTTTCATTAGACAGACAAGAGGAACTACACATATACAATAGAAAACGTAGAAACATTTCAAGAATTTTATAACAAGATTAAAAATTACACAGCAAATCCTTGCTTTCAGAACTCTAGTCCAGACCTGTCGAACATTTTCATGCTTCGGACGTAATTTTATAATATAATCCTATGGACTGGGAAACATCACTAGAGACAAAAGAATTCTATAATCGATACTGGAAATGTGTCTACGTATTACAGCATTAATTGAATGCGTTATTAGTAAATTATACAGACTTATTCACGTCGCTTGCAGCACGAAATGCTGCACTCAGCTCTAGAAATAATACGCTGGATGGAAATCCAATGCCCCCCCCCCCCAAAAAAAAGGAAAATCCGTCCAATTTCCTGAACTGAAATCCTATCGCTGAAAATTACGACACATTTCCTGTAGCTCGAAGTCCCAAACTTTGTTTCAATCAGAGGGTCTCATGACAGCTTTGGACGCAGCGTGTTTGGCAGGCTTCCTCTGACACACCGAACACCGCGGTGTATGGATAATTACCGGAATGAATCTCCACTCACAACATGCAGCACAATGGCCCTGCGGCAAACGCAAATGCAGGGACATTATAAAAATAGGTACATGTCAGTTTTATCCCACATTCATGTCAATTCATGTCACCCTGTCAATCGATGCAGAAGTAACATATTTTCCAAAAATGTACGAGTCACCTCAGAAGCCAAAGTAGCATAGTCGGTATAGCGACTATGCTACGGGTTGGACGGTCCGGGGTTCGAATCGCGGCAGGAAAAAGACTTTCCTCTTCTCCAAAACGTCCGGGCCGGCTCTGGGACCGACCCACCCTCCTATTCAATGGGAACCGGGGTTCTTTCCCTGGGGTAAAGCGGCCAGGGAATGATGTTGACCACTCAGCTTCAGCTAGCACCGAGGTTAAGTGTAAATGGGGGTATACCTCTACTCCCCCTACATGCCTTCATGGCGTGTATAAGGAGAACTTTACCTTTACCTAGGCCTAACCTCAAAACTCTAGGCGCTAGAATGGTGACACGAAGCGGGTTCAATACTGAGGACCCGCAAATATTAGGCGCCACCGTAAACACTATGTCGCCCGGAATTTGTGCACCCCTAATTCAGTAACAAGTAAAGTTCACTCAGAGGGGGAGTAGAGGTATAGCTCTGCTCTTTATTTAACCTCAGCGCTAGATGGCGGTGGGTGGTCAACGCCACGCCCCGGCCGCTTTACCCCCGGGAATGATCCGGTAGTCATTGTACAGGAGGCTGGGTAGGCCCCAGGGCCGGTCTGGACGGGTGCTGAAAATCTCGCGCCCACCGGGATTCAATCCCCGTACCGTCCAGCTCGTAGCGAGTCGCTATCTCGGCCCACCACCCTAATTCAGTAGATACACCAATATATAAACTCCTCACTCTACAAATTTTATAAGTAATGCAATACAAAACATGCAAAAAATCTCATTGTCATTACATTCGTTCTCGTAACAGGTGAAATAATTGACAATAAATTTCTCAACCCGTCTTCGTCCGGAAATGACAACCGATGCAGTCTTTCAGTTTCTCGTTTAGGGCGTGTTCTTATATAACAGCCTCGAGATTCCACAAGATAACATTTACGTGATTCGGAAACAAGTAGAAAATTCTAGCATGAGTGAACTGCCCCAGTTACGTATCAGCCAGCCAAATGCTGCACCACACATCAAACTGAGCTGTGTAGTCCAGTCCGTACACTCACCCACGGGCCGCAGTACCGGAAAACAGGGGCTCGATTCGAGGCGAGGATGCGGACACTTCTCTTCCCGGCTGTGTCCACACTAGCTCCAGGCACCACCGATCGCCGTGCCAAATGGGTATGGCGGCGCTTTCCCGGCGGGGAAAGCGGTCGGGGCGTGCAGCAACCAACCACTCACCTACATCTAGTACCGAAGTTAAGGAAGGATGGAGCTGTACCTCCACTTTCTAATAAGCCAGATCTAGCGTGGTGTTTCATTAAACATAACGACCTTTAGCTTATCAAAACAATGTCATTATTTTATTTACCGTTTTGGACACAAACAGCTTCATAAAGACTTGCATACAGTATGTCTGCTCAGCGGTATAGACCAACACTTTAAATATTCTATCGCTCATCGGAACCAGAAGTTTAGATCCCTTACTATAACGCCGTTGAAAACAAATATATGTGAGTAGAGATCTGCCGATCGCTCAAATATTTCAATACGCATGGATACAACGCGGAGGGCTACTCAGCCGTCGCGACAGCTGGCAGCATCAGCTACTCAAACAGTTCCGAATGTCCAAAAATGTACGTACTTTAAGCGATGGGAGAGGGGAGTCCTAAGCGTCCGCGTTCACACAACTCACTTCTCCCATAAGTTCGCGAAACGGGATTCTGTCCAACACGCCGTGATAAGAGGTGACTATGCGGAGCTCTGCGTCCGCGTCCCCCTTGCCTTCATGGAGTGACACTGTTTAATTAACACTTTGGAGACTATACAGCAGCCGAAGTTCAAGTGTAGTCGAGCTATTTCTGACACACTAACAGATCGGACTGCATGTCAACTACGAAGTGGCTAATGAAACATGTCCAAAGTTCTACCTTCTGTCGTACAAGCAATAAACTACACGTCAACACGGCGGGTCTCCTATGTCCCCGTTGCAGCGTCGTCATGTGGTAGTCTAAACTACCGCCTGGATTCGAACGACGCGAGCTGCGAACTTTGAAGAAGCTTTTAACTTGAAGGGATTACAATGTATACATCGCTGACAAAAACACTTCGCATACTAACACGGTCAGGATCACACCACTTAAAACTCAGTTGGTGGTCATATAAATGGACACGGATGGACACTTACATGTCTCTTTTAATCTCTCATTATCGGTGGTACACTTCGAGTTTAACAACATGGATGTCTCCATATATACACACACACATACATACACACACGTACAAATGTACGTGCTAACGCCCTAAAACTCCACTCGAAAGCTACACAAACGAATGACTCAGAAACCAGTAGATAAAAGTGTAGTAAATCCGTAGCTCTGATAGGTGAAAAATGCGTATACATGAGGTGAGCAAACACCCAGTAAAGCAACCAAATACAGACAAGTTACAAACAGCTGTCTCCGTATACAAGCACTATCCACTAGAGCAGTGGTATTCAACCTGGGGTAAGCGTACCCCGGGGGTACGCGAAGACATCTTAGGGGGTACGTAGAATTAAAAAAAATAAATATATTATTTCATGATAAACACCGAATAATCAGGGCCAGATTTAGGGTTAGCCACAAAAAACCCGGACGTAAGGACATGCGATTTGGGAGCGCCATTTTTTTCCCTCTCTCTCTCCTTTATGCGATTCTTATCTGGGCGGCTAGTTTCATTTTATTCCACATTGTGCATATAATTTTGCTTTGCTAAAATACCTTTGTTCCTTTATTAATTTTTATATGATAGGCAATAATATATGTTATTTAATAGCTTTATTTTCCTTTTTCTCATTTACAATTTGTTATTTAATACATTATTTTGGATGTAATTTATTTAACTTATTTTAGATGTAGATTATAGACTATGTATAACTTGAATTATGCACCAACAACTTTGGGGGTACAAAGTCGAAGAGAAATAATATCTGGGGGTACGCGAACAAAAAAGGTTGAATACCACTGCACTAGAGTGTACAGAAGGAGAGCATGTAAACCTGCACCTCTGCATTACATAGAAGTGACCAGCTTCACGCTCCGGTTACTTTATCCCCGGAGAAAGAACCTTTGCTACCTACTGCAGAGACGAAATAAAACCGTAGTAAATGACATGTTATTGTGAGATCCCACAAGAAAGTGTATATTCACGTTTACGCTTTTACCTTTATTTTAAAAATGTCCATTCAAAACCCCGATCATGGTCCAGGGAACAGAAACATGTAGCTTACCTAAAATAATATAAAATATACAGTCGTGTTAGACGGTAACTTTACCGTTTGTTTATTACTGAAAACACAACGGAATGACATCCATCAAGTTAACTTAGGGATGCCACAGTGATTGCACCTTCTCCATTAAATGCATATATAGGCTTATTATTTGTTCACATTTACCTTACGAAACCACTTATATTTAACTCTGCCCAAATATCTACCTAAATCTATAAACCAGACCTTTGTTGGCACTTCTTAATATTTTCTTATAACCTAACTCCTCACTAACATTCGGCCATTTTATTTACAAATTCCGTTCTCCATTTTCCACTCTCTGGACAACTCAGCAAATATATGTTTGGCGTCTTTTTGACCTATACATAAAGATCAACTTTGTCTGGATACAAATTAAACAAAATGCCAGCCGCGAATCAAAGCCTATAGTATAACCCCTTAGCCAGTCACTTTACTCAGCTAGACCGACGACACGGAAAGATAATATTAAAATGAATCCAAAAAATAAACTGTGTTATGTGAAATAAACTCGCTTATGAACGTATTACCAGCGGTTTTATTAAAAATCTGTAATGTCATGTAGTGTAAACAGCAAACCTGACAATAGAAAAAGTGATGGATGCGAATTTTCAAGACAACCTGAACAAGCAAAACGCTACCTTTAGAAACCAGTTTACACACATACACGTTAATAAAACTTTCTCGGGCTAGCAGCCGCGTCAGGTGGCTGAAGGCTGAGTAAACCAGCGTGTCGAGAACCATCTCTGTTCTCGTCATCAGGGAACTGGTGACAGAATAGACATGGCTTACTCAACTCAGTCGCCGTGCAAGCTTCAGACTATATAACATATACACGTGTTTACAGAACGAAGTACGGACAGACTCGGTCTCGAAAGCCTAGGGGATTCGGTAGCCTAATGCACCTAGGTACTTATCTGGGGGAGGGTGTTGAGTTCCAAAGGTGGATACAGGAAAGGTACATTTCCAACAGACAGTCGTAACACATCTATATCGGACATACCCTTACACTGGTCTTCCTGAACACCACCTGCCGGTGGCGTTTGGTTCATGTGATGAAGAAACGCCTCCATTCTCCCATACATCTTCATGGCGTCATACACGGGCAACTTTAATTTTCTATTCTTACATATATGAATTGTTTTAGGGACGTATCCGGTTCGTATCTCGAGACGGGTACGCAACTATTCTAAGGTTTTCATGGTTTCCGAAATTAGACGAGGCAAATTCCAAAATACTGACGCATACTGCATAATTACCGTCTCATCTCATTTTAAAATAAATATCTGCAGGCGACGAACTGTCTAACAAAGTACATAATGCAGTTTCACGACTGAATATAGTGATCACCAAGCATGATCAGGGCGGTCAAATTAAAGAGAATGAGATGGACTGGGCATGTAGCACGTATGAAACAGAAACGCATCCAGGGTTTTGTTATGAAAACTTAAAAGAAAAAAGACCGCTAGAGACCTAGGCGTAGATGGGAGAATAAAATTAAAATGTAACAAGAAAGAAGATGCGAGGGTGAGGACAGGATTCATCTGGCACAGGATACAGACCAGTGGCGGTTCCTTGTGAACACGGTAAAAAAAACCTTCAGGTTCCATAAAACAGTGTGAATTTCTTGAGCAGCTGTGAAACTATAGGCTTCTCAAGAAGGACTCTTCCCAATGGAGTTCGCTGACCCATAGTTAAATGAATGACGAGACACCAAAAACCAAATCAGACTGATCAACGTCGGGAATCGATCCGTGGCTCTCTGGAACACGGTATAACACCGACCACTTCAAAAGAAAGGGTCGTGTTGAAGTTCCGGGGACGGTTATCGAAGCATTTCCTCCCTCCTAGTGAGCTAACCAGCTATCACTTCCATCGCAGACTCAGCGGCGCCACAGCCCTCTCAGAGACACGCGGCCTTGTTTATCAACAAACCCAGCCCTCTTGCTCGGTTGCCAAGTTCCTCGTACTGAACTGCACCGTTCAGACATAAGTGATGCACGAACCGTAGCCTGCGAAACCGTAAGATGCGACTTCCCCTGGCACTCGCGGATATGCGAGCGCGTTTAGGTTCAATCCTCAGCTGCAAAAAGGACTATAACGACCGGAATATTTCGTTATGCTCCTTGGATAGTCCCACACCATATGACGCTATAAGCCTTATTCATTCACTCCATTCGTTCATGCATTCATCCATCCATCCATCCATCCATCCATTTTGATAAAAAATTGTTTCAAACCAAACCTGTTTCTGTGCTATAGATACTATCTGGCGTCCTATACACACACTCCCAGCCGCTGCCCAGACGTGGTACGTTCTTCCCATGCCAAGCTCTTAAAATAACAGTATGCTACCTACTTTACTCTTATTTTATCGCAACAACTCGCGATTTCGATGAGAAGCCACATAAGTTCAAATATCATTTCGAATTGACAAAAGCATTCAAAATTGGATGGTAATCTTGTTTACTAAATGGCATATTTCATTTTCGTCATTAAAACTTTTAAACAATCTTAGTCACAAAATCTTTTACTCAAACGTATACAGTTTAAGATCTACGATGCAATACGTCTGCTGGCCCACTGTTTGCATTCGATCTGAATGTACCAAAAGTAATACACACACTGATCATACCGACTGACTTCCAGTCGTGTATGTATACAGTAGTTATACATTATTACCAATAAGTAGCCCTACAGGCCGATCCCAGGGTTCGAATCCCGCCGGGGGCGTGGAGTTAGGTGTGTTGTCACGTAGAGACCTCTGCGACGGGCCGATCACTCGTCCAAAGTTGTCCTACCGAGTGTGGTGTGCCTGAGTGTGTTCGTGAAGCCTCGCCAATGAGGAGGCCCTGGCCCACTAGTGGCTGTCGCGCCATGGAAAAAAGTAGCCATACAATATGCAAATCACTTCGTCCTCTTTTACGCTGGATACTGGTGTAAAGTTCTGAATGGATGTTTCGTGGCTGGAAGTGTTCCGACACACAGTGCCTGCAAATAACTCTTAAGTTTGTCCTGCTATTTCCGCGTCTGATTCAAGGTGTATGAAAATGATGACAGAAGAGACAAATAGATGAAAACTGTCAAATAATAAAACCAACGAAATGCACTATATTGACCACTTTTATTATGGCCTATTTCCCCTCACCCTACACGTGTTTCGGAACTTTAAAGTTCCATCTTCAGGGGTTGTCGTGTATTACCAATTATTCACATATTAAAACAAATACACAATATGTACAATAGTCTGTTAAAGTATTAAAATCATAAGTAAATGAAGTTCAAAACTCTTTTAAAATTGTACGATATGTACTGTAGTCTATTAGAATCTTACAGTACATATCGTACAATTTTAAAAGAGTTTTGAAC
This sequence comes from Reticulitermes speratus, assembly GCA_021186555.1. Taxonomy (NCBI): domain Eukaryota; kingdom Metazoa; phylum Arthropoda; class Insecta; order Blattodea; family Rhinotermitidae; genus Reticulitermes; species Reticulitermes speratus. The sequence continues at coordinate 36,550,902 of JAJKFL010000013.1, forward strand.
TTCATTTACCTATGATTTTAATACTTTAACAGACTATTGTACATATTGTGTATTTGTTTTAATATGTGAATAATTGGTAATACACGACAACCCCTGAAGATGGAACTTTAAAGTTCCGAAACACGTGTAGGGTGAGGGGAAATAGGCCATAATAAAAGTGGTCAATATAGTGCATTTCGTTGGTTTTATTATTTGATTAAAAAATGCACGGTGGTAATACTGTGAAAGATGAAAACTGTGTTCCAACGAAGTGTCTGTACGTAAGACGCATAAAGTAAAGGCAAGTAAGAAGGACCAAGACAAACTTCTTATGAAATATCCACTTCGAAGGCGGATATGGATGTTAGAAGTGGACTACAAGGGCCGGACATGGCTCAGTACCGTGCCCAATGCTCGGTCTTGGCACCAGCAATGTTAGAACTTCAGGTTACAGTACTTCGGTATTTCGTTCTTCGGCGCGTACGCATGCTAAAAGCGACAATTACCTTCGTCATGTGTGGCGCAGTTGGTTGAGGCACTGCGCTACTAACCGGAAGGTCATGGGTTCGATTCCCGATTGCGTCATTGGAATTTTTCATTGACATAATCCTTCCGGCCGCACTATGGCCCTGGGGTCCTTTCATCAGCCTTTAACAAAAATGAGTACCAGGAATACTTCCTGGGTGTAAAGGCGGCCGGTGCGTAGGGCTGACCTTACCACCTCCATGTGCCGACTGTCTTGAAATCTGGGGGCCTCGACCTCCTGGAACCCTCAGGACCTGTCCAGGCTTGTACAGGGACTGCTTTACTTTTTTATCTTTGTCATGTCTGTCCGTCCGTATTTATCAGGGCTACTTCCGCCAAGATGATTTCCTGAACTTTAAGTTTCCTATTCTTACTAACATACGCCGTCACAACCCCGATTTTTTATTACAATCGGACAACAATGACAGGCATATTACATAACGACCCACTTACCTTCTATAATTTCTCGCCACGATTGGTTTCTATTAGCACCGAGGCCGATGAAACAGTTTCTATACACTGCGACAGGCTGTGTTTTCTGTGAGGTACGAGATGAGAAGAAAAATTGGGTACCGAACATGATCTAGTGTAAACAAGTATCGAGGTTTAATCGGTTGTAAATCTCCCCGCTAACATTCGATGATGAACGATTGTATATATGTTGCTAAGATACAGGGAAATCTTAAAAAAGAGTGTGTTGATATATTCAGTACTTTTCTGAAAGGTATTCGCGAATAACATCTCGGGACAACACCACAGGGGCGAGCTATACCAGCGTGTTACGCTCTGCAGACGTTTCGAAAGTTGTATTTATTTACAGAAATCGAAACACGCTTAAGCATAGTATGTCGATCACAGCAGCAGCTCAACACTACATCAGACAAACCCCAAACATCCCCTCCCCACCCCCTTACCTAAATACAAGAACTAAACAGAGGACGTTTCCAGTGCGAAAGCACAAAGCATAAGGTACAGGAAAATTTGCCATGGCGATTGCATACATCATCTTGAAGCCTTGAAATACGAGATACGAGGACAAATTCAAATTTTTCTAGTTATATGAGCTACATGTGGACAAGGGGCGATCATAATGTGTTGGACTGAACATACGCCTCGAGTTTGTGTGTTGTGCGACCCCTAGCATTCATCCAGGAACTTGAATGACTTCAAAATTTACGTTCACACTTATCACCTGGACCATACTCATGTAGTTTCTACACATTAGCTGCCAAGTCTCAACAACATGTCGCTAATTTGGAAACTTAACTACAAATCCTGTTCATGCTAAACTTTCTTTCACTATTCTTGTCGTGTTTTATATAAAATTTATTACACAGCGCTACATGTTATCTTTTCTAACAGCTCATCTATATAAATATCCTTGAGAACTGCCTTCAACCAGTCATCGACATTTCAAAACTCACAGGAAAATGCAAATTAAGCTAGCAAGTCGTCTGTGACGATGCAACCCACTTTTCCGTTCGTGACAGGTCTTTTATGATGCTGTATCGACTGCCGAGATATTTGGATGAGGTCATGGCCATTTTACGACACTATCAACGCATACGTATAAAGGAATTGCGGAAACTAAAAAAAAAATTGTTCGGATAACTTCTCTTCGGGTCGAATCTGCGAACTGTGGAAAAGCAGGCGTGCCAGCCGCTACAACGATATTTTCGGGAAAGCGAGGAGTGCTAACCACTACGCCGACACGACCGAACAAAACAGGCAATGTACATATAACGTAACACTGAGGAGCGTTCGTGTAGCCATTGTTGCCGTGGAAAAGCAATAAGTATTACGCACTCTGAGTGCGTGTCCGTAGCCTTAGTCATTCAGCACAGAAAGCGCATGCGCCGTATTATATTGTCATCTGTGGCCTATTCCGGCTCGACAAAATTTTTCCACATAATCTCATAGACGTACGATCTTCGGAAAAGGTTATTGAACACAGAATGTGTGTTTTGATTTTCTCTACAACTTTTGTCTGAAACATTTCTCATTATAAAATGAATTCAGTGGAGTATTATCATAAATGTACATAGGTCTTCATGTAAATTACCCGTTATTCTTGTCAGATTTTAGTGAAACTTGAATTTTCTAGACATATTTTCGAAAAACACTCAAATAACAAATTTCATAAAAATCAGTCCAGTGGGAGCAGAGTTGTTCCACGCGGGCGGACAGACACGACGAAACTAATAGTAGTTTTTAGCAATTTTGCGAACGCGCCTAAAAACTGATCTTGCTGTACTCTATGGAAATTTTAAACTCCACAGCTCTAATAAAACATATTCAATTACACGCGGCTTACTCAGCATTTCATTCTCCTAAGTACGAAGTGAAGATGATGTAAATAAAGTGCCGTCATTTTAAATGACCGCAATCGTAGGTCCCGTCTCAGCCCTTCAAATACCGTCGCGTCTCGACTTGTCATTTTGTTTACGCTACACTCCAAACAAATGCGCCGACTCGTTCCCACGCTGATTATCAGAGCCTGGACGTCCCCGTCACTCAACTGCATTCACTATACGGATTTCCATTCGACACGTACGCTAATACAGTTCCTAAAACACGTGCCACCGTGAATACAGACAATACGCCAGTTCTACATAGGAAAGAGTTAAAAATACATGAAAAGGCCTAGAGCAACAGGTTTCGCTTCAAACAGTAAGGAAACACGCAGAGGTCACGTGTTGAGGAAAACTGAAAAAAGAGCACTGGCTTGGAGATACCTCCAAGGAAAACTTTAGCGCGAATTACGTAGTAGACTGATGTGTCTGCGACACTGCAACGAAATGCAACAACAAAAAAAAACGGATGCATTTGCATCCGCATAACACAACACAAAGTCACGACGCATGTCGTGAAGCAACACTAACATTTGTGAACTAGTACCTTCAAAGGACGTATTCGTATGATGGACAGAATTACCCCATACTCTTTCTGTTTAGCGATAAAGCTCGGTTTCATCTCAGTTGATATGCAAACTCTCAGAATACAAGAAAATCTTATGTTAATCCACGGCGTGCCATTACACAACGTTAAAATTCGTGTGTGGTGTGCTATCATGCAATTTATCGCGGACATTCTTTTTCTTGAGACCATATATCTACACCGATACGTTAACACACATTCGGACACCAGTTTTTGAACACCTCTCTGATTACGACAGCATGTAACTTTTCCAGCCAGAGAATGTAACAGCACACATGCACTTTTTCTAAGTACAGTGAACAAAACCCTGACATTAACTGCAGTGCATTAAACCAAAATGCGCAGACCCCACTCACGACAAACTGAAACAGCGGCGACCTCTGTTCTGCCTGTAGAGTAATGCGGGGCGTGGGTGGGGGAGGATGTACGTCTACAATTCTACTTCAATATAAGTAGTCTTCATAAATGTACCCACCTTCCAAAACCAGGAGACCGAATAAACAGACTTAGATCCCTGCGATCTTCATCCACCCCAATCTCCCCGCCCCCCCCCCCCCCCAACGCACATCCCGGAACAGCACCATAAACAGGCCCCGACTGCTTCCTTCCGCATCCTTACAAATCATGATTCACGAGTCATCCAAGGTGTATAAACTTAGCAATTTAAATTGTCGTCAAATAAACGAAGACAGAATAAATAAATCTAAGGTAAAGTACTCTTCCTGTAGATTTTCTGCCAATTTTCTGCCTAATTTCTAGGCGGACCTAAGAGAACACCCAAAAGATATGAAACTCAGCTCGCACCCTGGCCAATACGTACGGTATCCACAGCTGACACTGCGATGTGCAGATATTCCGGAACGCTTCTGAGCATAACTCGTATCTTCACTGCGAACAATTTTTTTTTTAGCTCCCTGAATAAACTTTAATTTCTCAATTTCATTTCTGCTTTACAATTCCAGCCACTAAATGCTACGAAGTTTACCCGAAAAAAAGCTACCACATCACGGACGAAGAACGCGCTCTTCTGCCGACACGCATACTTACATATACGCATACATATGTGCAAACGTAAGTACATAAAGAAGGTAGTAGAATTCCTACAAAAAAAAAAAAAAGAATCACTATGAGTAAAGGATCCAGATATTTACCATGTATTAATAACTTGGGTGTGCTATGTTTCACAAACCAACTACATGCACATTATTTGATACTATTTTATATAGTTACTGAATACCCCTACATATTGAAATTTATTTATTTTACCAACTTATGCACAATATCTTACAATAGTATCAATTCAATTTCAAAAACCTCAAAATGTGTAACAATTTTAACGGCATTTTAATCTCTCAATACACATACGGTTTAAGAGCTCAAAGTGGAGCTCGAAAACAATAGATTAATATTTCAATGTTTTACTCATATGAATGTAACAACTTATACAATAGATGTATAGTCTATGCTTTAACACTGTGACCCCCTGAGGATGGCTATTAACAAGCCGAAATACATATAGGGGTAAATTGATACTATTGTGAGAAATTGTGCATAAGTTGGAAAAATAAAATAAATTTCAACTGTAATAAGATGCTACAACGTGAAGTTTAGTAACCCCTACATATGTTTCAGTCGATCTCACAGACCACCCCCTGATGATGGTCTGTGAGATGGACTGAAACATATGTAGTGGTATTCAGTAACTATATAAAAATAGTATCAAATAATGTGCATGTAGTTGGTTTGTGAAACATTAAATGAAAATGCACGGTGAAAATAATATAAAGTTGGGTGTGCTAGTCACGTGACAATTCACCTGTGTACACGATTTCCCGTTGGTCCCAATATACTATTACAAAATTACGACTGAAATATTCCCAGTATCAGATTATCGGCGTCAGGTAAGAACGGAAACAATGAAAAAAGAAGACATATACAGAGTGATTACTGCGGTTCACTTTACACAGCACACCTTCAACATACACACCTGCAGAACTTACGGCACGACCGTACAAATTTCTGGGAACGCACAGTCTTCGAACCACTAACCATTGTATGTTTTATTTTCATACTTGTCAGTACCTCGGCACTATACAGTGTCGTAAACAGTGAATTGGAAACGACTTAGAAGGAGGTGGTCGTGGCCTAATACAAGTACCGAACTTCCATTTCACCGAACGAACTGATGAAAACACGAAGCAACTCATGGCAATTGACGTTCCGGTACCAGGGTAAAGGTAAAGTTCTCCTTAGAACAGGCCACGAAGGCCCAGAGAGGGAATAGAGGTATAGCTCTACTCTTTCTTTAACCTCGGCGCTAGATGAGGGTGGGTTGAGGTCAACTCCACACCCCGGGAAAGAGACCCGGTACCCATTGTATAGGAGGCTGGGTGGGCCCCCGGGCCGGTCTGGACGGGTGCGGAAAATCTCAACACCGGAATTCGATCCCACGGACCGTCCAACCCGTAGAAAGTCACTATACCGACTATGCTATACCGGCCCAAAATGAGGCCCCGGTAATTATTGGTAAGCAATAATGAACTGAACTAAAGGATGCACATACCGAAGCACAAGAGAATCAAATTTCTCCCGCCTTATGACAAATTGATCACTTTAAAAGACGCCTCCTCATGTGTGTTTCTGAAAGATGAATTATTCTACCGTGCTCTGTGTTACCGGGATAGTTTTTGCCCGATCTTAAGACGCTGTCAGGATTTCAGACCACATACATCGTCCTCCACGGTAGGCTGATTAGTGAATGAAGGAAACCGGATGACCCCGGCATTTGCGTGGAGGAGCTGAGAAAGACTACGAAAAACCTCAGTCACGATAGTGTCACCGCTCAGATTCGAACCGTACGCCTTCCGAATTCAAGTCTACAGCAAAACCTCTACACCAACATGTCTGCTTTAGTATCATAAACTATTATGCCTAGGCGGTACCAATGATTCTGTATTCTAATACTTGATGTCATTTAAACCCATTTTTGCAGTGCATTTTCCCTAACACAATCACGTCTGTGGTGCTAACAGAGCGGCGATGCAGACCAATCAGCCACTTCACAGTAAGCCACACAGGGCCCCACACAAGACAGGCAGAGTCTTGTTTCCTGCGGATCTTTAACGACGCTCTGAACTGCTATATTTAAGCCTATATACCGTGGACAGATAGGGTTAATTAGTGAGCAACGAACTGGAAAGGGTGTAAAGACGTGAGCATGACCTAATTTAATGTTGTTATCTCGGCATATGACTGGAGAAACTAAGAAAAACCACCAAAATGCCCAGTCAGCACAGGTTGAAAAGCGGGCGAGGTCCTTCTCTTCCACGACAGAAACAACGGAGTCCCAGCGATGACAAACCGCAGCCTGCATAGCAAAATTCACGTAACGCGGCCCTCCTGTAGATTATTATGAACTGAATGAACAAACACGTGACTGACAAACAAACAGCTCAGTCGGGATAGCTCACTTTGTACAATACCGACTACAAACCAGACCGTCGGGGTTATTATTTCCAGTTGGAGCACCATGTTCAAACCGGCACTCATGCCCACGGACTTCCAACCAGTGATGGGAACGGAGCCTCTGTAAAAACATCCACAATACAAAACTGACACCTCACCTTCAGCTAGAGCTGACGTGAAAAACGTGAGGAGCCTTTCTTCACGTCCCTAAACGCCTTTATGACGAGATACATGGCCATATGATAACTTCACATCTTGAACGTATGGATTTGATAATTTTACGGGGTGTACAGAACGTGTAATATAAACGACACATGAGATTCTTATAGTCATGAATGTTCAGAGCGGGTCTTCTCGGATGTAATGCCGTGTAGGCCGGTTGATACATACCAGTGTTTCGGAAATACTTGCTACCTCCATCTTCAGGGTAGAACAGTCATGTGCTTACCAGCAACTAGAAGTACTCAGTAACGCTAAACGCACAAAAAAAGCTTGTGCTCTTGAAACAGCATCGTTTAGTAACCAAATCAAGTAGTAAAATTCAGCCTAGTCTTCATTAAAACGACGGGCCTATTCCAAGCTGTCGAATTTCGGGGAAAAGATTTACGTCCGTTACATAACATTGCTGGACCCCTGAAGATGGAACAGACAGGTTGTCCCGAAACGTCGGTAACTACCAATCTACGCTGCGTAACATCCCAGAAGAGCGAAGATCTCAGCACTTAATAAGTTGACTATTCCCAAAGTCAAGCTTCCAGTCATTAAAAGAACAGACGGCCGTATGATGATGTGAGAAGGGGTGTGGGGTGTTCGAATTGCAATACTCTGAAACAGCTTAACTACCTGAACTGGGTGCCGGCCTTTTCAGTAACACTTCAAGATCCCCTTTAGCGATCTAATCTTCAACGCAATTAAATACTGAAAAGATGCCAAGCTGGCGTTAGAAGCGGCAAGGCTATAAATTAGATCCCATCTTTTTTAAATTAACAAACATGAAGGCGGTGAAACTGACGTTTATAATTTCAATTACAAAAACTGATCACTCCTTCCAGACCGGAAGGAAAGAATGTGGCAACACGGCATCTCGACATTTTCCTAACCTAACCTGCAGCGCATTGGTGAGAACGGACTGTATAGGATCAATAAAGAACACGGGCCCCACCCCCTCGCATCCACGTCAGTGCGCCACATTCCCTCTGTTTTCCCTTCTCTGGCCTAATTCGGTACCAACCACCTTGTTTGAAATAATTCCCAGGCTCATAAAACAACTTCATACAACTGTCTGCTCCTAGAACGTGGGAAACCATGGCCACTCTGCCAACAGTGAAGATGAAGGATGCAGAATCCTCGCAAACGTCGGTATTTCTCTACCAGACTACACGGTGTAACATCCCGTAACACAGCGATCGTCAACTGATACAAACATTAACTAAATAGGAAAAGTGTATATACCCCTGTACTGCAAACTACAATCCGCAAGTGAGATTTACCTCACAGTGCTGATATCAACCTTCGGTAAAGTCTGGTAAAGATATGTCCAAATGATAAGGCCTCACAAGTCACAGAAACCTACTGCCGCCATCTTCAGGGAAAAAGGAGAAGCCGCATGTTGGTCGAACCTCAACGCTGACGTAGCCCCCCCCCCAACCCACCACCCCCCGATACACATAATCAACATAGTGTCGGTACATTCAAACTCCCTCCAAACGAGACGACCCAAGCTGATCAGGCCCCTGTGCTTCACACTGAGGTGTGGAGACCAAAACTCAACCTCAGTAACCCGATTAGTTCGCTTATGGCCCGGCCTCTCTACCTTACACATTCATCTATTTTACGCTCGGTCTCGTTTCCTGAAGACAGAGGCAGCAAGTTCCTCCGAAACGTTAGTATATACGTGCTACATTACACGGCGCCATAATCCCAGGCAGTGAGTATTCAACGTAGATAATCTCTGCAACGTTATGCCCGGTAGGCCGCAACAAAATATTTTTCCTTGCGATTCATTAAGTACTCGAATTAACATCAAAAACGTACAAATAAAAATTATAGCCCTACATGACGCTGTGCCGTAAGCCCATCTTTCCTCACAAAATGGCGCAATACCTATGCAGCAAGCCTACACAGTTTTCACATACTTTCCCTGCACCTTGACATAATGTTGTCGCAGCACACATTTAACCCTTCAATGACGCTCAGATTTAAATACCAACCACTGGCCAGGAAGAAGGGGTTTTAAATCTATAATACCCTTAAGTGCATCCACCGCCGCGTGGTGCAACGAGACCGGCAATGAAGGGTTAATGCCTTACGAAAAAAAATATTTCTGTGAAAATCTAAACGACACGCCAAAATTTTAAAGGGCTCATAATCCGCCCCACTGTTTTCCAGTTAAAACACACAGACGACAGGCGTTTCTGACGTTCATGAACTGAACAGCGCCACTCTGCTACGTCATACCAAAAACCTCGTAATAATAAAAGCATGCAAGAAAGAAAAGACAAAATCCCATGCTAAGGTATATTAATGGTAGACATGCGACAGAAATAAACTTATCGGCTAGTCGCCCAACTTACATTTAACGAAGTCATAACGACCCTTGCAAAGTACTGAACGGCACCCCATGGCATGCCTATGCAGGCAAAGAGGGGAGGCAGAAGCATAGTTCAAACCCTTTCACAACCTTAGCGCTAGATGGTGGGTGGGTGGTTAGCACCACGCCCCAGCAGCTTTACCCCCGAGAAAAGACCCGGTACCCATTGTACAGGGAGCTGGGTGGGCTTCGGCGCCGATCTGGACGAGCACGGAAATTCTCGCCCCCACCGGGATGCGATCCCTGAACAGTCCAGCCCGTTGCAAGTCGCTATACCGACCACACCACCCCGGCAGTCCATTCTTATTCCCACCATACCATAAACAGCCCACTCGCCCTTTAAAATTCAGGTATTTTAACCACACAATAATAGCATGACGTAACCAACCACAAAGTCACTCAGCATGTACAGGCGAAATGAAAACACGGCATTATCTGCAACTGTAAGCAGAAGTCACAACACTGCGGACCGTTCCTCATATTTGGGGGTCACCACTTCCTACATCTATTCAAAGGTAATTACTAAATCTCTAATATAATTAAAGTTCAAATACGCACTCACCAACGCAATTTCATTCCAATGTATTAATTAGTGCGATCCGGAACTGGAGCATTCGTCGCATCCTAGATAACGCGAATCCAGTCCAGTTTCACAATCAGTTTTCCAAAGTCCAGTACAACATTACCCTACTATCCATGTCAGGTACTTCTACAGCGTTTGCTGCGAGATTTTCTAAGCAAAACAATGTACACGTTCTTCGTTTTCCCCCATGTGCGCTACGAAGCCCGGCCATCCCACTTCCTTCATGTAACTGCCCTAAAATCGCACATGCTAAGTACAATTTCAAAGCTCCTACAATCCTGTCACTTCAACACCTGGCTACGGCCACATCTCTTTACACTTCTTTCCCAAACATCCCAATCTACAGTAGATTCCTTGAAGTGTCTAACCAAGCTGCACACCAGCATGGCATGAACTCCATTCAGGGATAGCCAGTAACCGCTCGTCTGGCCAAGAAATATACGGTCTTGAATGAAACACGACAGTTGTGTTCACAAGAACCTGCACACCAATACAGAACAGCTAAAATAAAATTACACATCTCTTTTACCTGGAGGGGGAGGCAGAACGTCAATTATTAAGTGTCCATAAACAAAAGTACTTCAACGTGGGAAGAAAGAAGTAGCAAATTTAAGGCAATACATGCGGAGGAACTTGCGTCTTGTTTCGCCAGTGCAAATCTACGTGATTCGACTGAGCATGAAGCTAAGATGAAAGGACGAGAAAACTAATCAGGCGCGTTCGCACAGACGCGAAAACCTCTTACTAGCTTCGCCATGTCCGTCCATCCGTCCGTCTGTTCTCATGCATCAGCGCAGTTCCAACTGGACGGATTTCCATGAAGTGTGATACTGGAGACTTCTGAAACCCTGTCTAGAAACTCCAAAATTGGCTAAAATCAGACAAAAATGTCAGGCATTTTACACTAAGACCTAAGTAAGTTTTATTGTTGTCGGCGACATAAATTCACCCTAAAAGCATTTTTATACTGTTGACAGTGAGATGCAGCTGAACCAATGCACAAATAACGCATTGCTGCGTCTCCCTTGCAACAGCGGCTGCGCGAACGCGCCACAGTTCATTGTATTGCTTAAAACTCCTGGTGGGAATGCTTCCTGGAAAAAGGTAAGATGTTAAGATGTAGAAGGAATAGAGATAATGTTACTATGAGATGATAAGCACCTTTTAGGGTCATGTTCGATGGAGGATTTTGATATAAGCGGTACTGTCACGAATTATATTACAAGACACTCAACCACGGGGTGTACAAATCCCGGGCGCCAGGTCGTCGTGATGCCTAATATCTGATGGTGGTCAGTATGAAATGTTCTTCAAGTTACCCCTTTGGCGATGACGTGGTTCCTATATATTTTTTTAAATTTGTGCATCCCTATAACCTATTTGAACATTTAAGATACCGTACGAGAATCGGAAGGGAATAGATGCATTACGAAGACAAGCACACAGAAGAGAGCAGAGTTTACAGAAGTTAAATATGGTGAACACTAAATCTGTGATGAACACGAAATACATGGGTTATTACTATTATTAAATTCGTGTTCTCCCCACCCAGATGCCAAGTGGCAGCATCGATTTCAACACGAAGAGAGTTGACAAGTGTGACGTGGGTCTACCAGGCAGGGGTAATGAGGTCGAACGACAAGCAATCGACGCTATTAACGTGGCAGCCGGTTCGGGAAAGTGCATTCCAGTCTAAACATCGCACTTACTACACTGCTTCACGTCATAACCAACACGATCCACGGCGGCGAAGGCTTGTAATTACGTCGTCTGGGTAATGACACCGTGTAGTTTGGCAGGCACATAGACACGTTACGTCTGGCGACACTCTGTGTACCTCCGAAACGCTCGTACTCACCATGCACCCGGAACAAATGGTGTCATAATCCAGACGATCACAGTAATTGCATTCGAAATTCCTCAAAACACAGACCGAATTCATTTAAGGCAACGTTAAACATAACAATATTACAGGCTGTACTTATATATATTAGCGGCCGGGATGGCGTAGCAGTGTAGCTACTCGCCACGGCTGGACGGTCCGGGGATCGAAACCCGGTGGGGGAGAGTTTTCCGTGCCCGTCCAGACCGGCCCCGAGGCCCACCCAGCCTCCTGTACAATGGGTCTTTTCTCGGGGTAAAGCTGCTGGGGCGTGGTGCTGACCACCCACCCCCATCTAGCGCCGAGGTTGCGTATGGGTTGGAGCTTTACCTCCACCTCCCCTCTGTGCTTGCATTTCATGGGGTGACCTTTACCTGTTGCTATTTATGAATTTGCCTGTGACATCACGTGAAGTTATTCATTCAGCACATTAAAACAGCCCATCAGTTAAACACAGGTTGAGCATGAAGACCAACGATACGAGCATGAGATGGTGTAAAACAGCTCCACGCTTAGGCCACCATTACCCCCATGACAAACTCGCTAAGGATGTGAGCCTCAAAGCCGTTCTGGACACAGCGGTGATTAAAATTACTCCAATATCACTACTGAAATTTGGACCTCCAGAGACGAGCCCACTTTTATCATCATAATATTTATCAGTGTCGTCGTTCCTGAGATAAGCGCTACGATGAGAAGGTCAACAGAAAACATAGCAATACACGATCTACGAATTTACGCATGAGCTAATGTAGCTCACTTCTCGGTTCTGCCGCCTTTAACCCCAACACAAAGAGCAGATTAGCCACTCAATACGAGTCCGAGTGGATCTTACATCCGGCCTAAATGCGGCAGCAAAGAGAAAGATCAGCAAGTGACAAAAATCGGAAGTCGGTCGTCAAGTACTGTGGTGGGACTTGATGGTTGGTGGACGAAACGTGACGTAGCGAATATAGGAACTTCCAATGATTATGAATGCAGTACTGAACTCTATGCAACTGTACAATCAAGTCCCGCGCAGAACTCACACAGCATACTTACCCACTGCACGGACCTGTAGTCTTACACGAGAAGTCCTAAAACCAAACCAAACAATCTCCATTTTTAGCCCAAACGGAGTTATGTACGCCGCTGGATTCTGCGCAGAAATTTGTACGGGGTTGTATATGTGTGTTCATTAGGGAAGCAAACAGATCAGCGCAGTTTGTAGAAGATCAAAATCAGCTGTTATAACAAAGTCAAACAACTACAGCTGTGTCAGAAGCAAACCTCTCGATCTCTACATGAACCAATCAAGGGCATGCCATACCGTCACGTGATCGTATCAGCTGTCAACCAGCCTACTAAGTTTATAAATTATGACTCTGCAGTAGAGTTCTATAATTGTTTTGGAGGGTATTTTACGTGTTAACTGTAACCTGCATTTACCACAGTGTTTATATATTGATCCAAAATGGATACAAAATCAAGAACACGTAGGAAATCATACTGTGATACAGTACTTGTTATCACGTTTACTGTTAAGAATTAAACAGTCTGTATATTTTCCGTAAAATAAATAGGTGTACACTGTTCAGTTTACCAAACAAAAATATTGCTCATCCTTTCGCGGTCTTCTTTTGTCACTGCCTAAATGTTACAAATTTCGTGGTAAAAATTACTGGTACGGCAGCGTTTATATTACATGCAAAAATGCGGAATAAAAACAATTAAAAGCAGCTTCAGGAAGTTAATCCAATACACATCGGTCCCCATATTTAGACCGAACTGTTTTAAACCTAACAAGCTCCAGACACGTTGGTTTCAAAACGAGCAATCTCTAGCTTTTAACAGATATCATTATTTAGATGGAAATAATTAAATATATATTCATAACTTTTGAAAGTTCTTTGCTTTTTAAGGAAGTGAAGAGTGTCTCAAACTATAAGCAAACAAATGAGCTTCCTACCAACAGTTTCATCTGCTATGCCGAAGCGTCACTAAAAGCCGAGTTTCATTTTAGGGGTAACATATCTATTAACAGCCTATTATTAACGTGCTTCTCACTCTGCTTTTTGTGAAAAACCTACTACTTACGTACAATTTCTGTATAATTACGTACAGGTACGTAAAATTTATAAAACTACAAAATTCGCATCGTCGCCATGGTTTTACGTGCTGAAACGCAAACAATATTTCACCCATAATTTGCAGGTATGTTTATAACCCATTTCAGTACAAACATTTACGGGATTTCTTAGATGTCGCAAAGAAGCCGTAATCTAGAAAAAAAATTGCCATGCCTTTGTTTGTTACGTCAAATAACGGTGCATATTTTTCCCGTAACACATGTTCGCGCTTCGGCTATGTTGCCGTTACTGGCTGAATGAAACTAACACGTACGCCATACGTCTCTAACAAGTTTTGTAAAAATCGGCCAGCTGGTTCAAAAATAGTAAATGGTCACACAGACTGCGTGGTGATTTCATATACTTTTTCTATGTATTAAAGATGAAAGTAGGTCATAAACACTCTCAATGAAAGAGAGAAGCTTTGTTTTTACTATGCAGGGACTCCTTTTACTAAGTGACCGATGGGGGCGGAAGAAGCAACACCTGAGAAGCCCTGTGTCACTTCACTAAACGCTGGCTTCCGTCTCACAAAAGCTATTAAGTAGACAACGTTTGTATAACGGAACCTGTTCCAACTAAGGCACGACGGGAAGAATCTCCTTTCTCAAGAGAAAACATATTTCTAAACCCCCCTGCTAATCTCCAGATGACCTCTGACAGGCCCTCAGATGGCTCGCGCGTGCTAAACATAGAACAGGTCCGTGCGTGGCGCGTGCCGACGCTGCAACCTATCAGCTGTGTAATACACCCTCGCCCCAACGCTTCCCATTGCGAAGTGCCAACAGCTACATTAACGCTCTTTCACGACATTTCAACTTCTCGCGTCGTCTTCCTGGGTTGTCTTACAGAATCAATCATTCCGACATCCGTAAAATGCGTACCTGCAAAATCACACTCTCAAAACACGATATGTACTCGCAGCAATTTGGATCTGTAGTTTCAAAGAAAAATGGCAGAATGTGAAGTCGAAGACAAATACAGCCCCACAGGAGCACTGACGCAACGGATCAAATGGATACTTGATGTCGCACATCTTCCGTGCAACAGTCTTGTGCATAAAAATTTACCACCAACTAACTGCACAATGTTTTATATTTATTATACAAAGCTCCTACATGTTTCGGCCGTATATCCTGGCCATCTACAGGGAGCTACAAGTTTGGTCGACGTGTACAGCGTATATGGCGCCATACACACTGTACACGTCGACCAAACTTGTCGCTCCCTGAAGATGGCCAGGATATAGGACCGAAGGATGTAGGAGCTTTGTATACTAAATATAAAACACTGCGCAGCTAGTTGGTTGTAAAACTGTGTGGATCAAATGGATGTTATTAGACCTAAATGTCTAGCACATTCATGTGCGAGCCCAATCCTTCCTGCTGTTGGTACTATGACATTGGTGTCTCAACATCGGCAGTAGATGGACCTGGGTGGTAGGCCTCACGCTGCGGCCGTCTTGCCAATCACGGAATCCATTAGGTGCCCACAGGATAGGGGACATTTGGTAAACAACAGAATAACGACGCCCCTGAGAAATCAGCGCCTCATAATTCGAAACGCGACACTTGTCAGCTATAGCAAATGTACACGTTATCTACCCTGAAGATGGACGCAGGTCCTCTAAGACGTTTGTAGCCACGTATCAGACTATAGGGCGTCAACCCTGAAGTCCAATTTTGAGATATACGTTCGTTAATCCCGATCGCTAAGAACTGACACAATTACAAATTTCATGGAATTTACACGATACGAAAGAAACGTAATGTTGTAGGCAGCAGTGGCTTCCAAGGACATCATGCTACTACAACGCTACAGTACACTAAACATAATCTGTCTTGATCGATCGCTGGCTATTAAATTATTCTGCGACACTACGCACGACCCCTCAATCGAGTACGAGGTGTTACAACTGTGCCAACCAACCCGTTCCAGATCTGTTTTCTTCCATGCACATCCACACCCGACCAACAGGCAAGAGTTGCATGTGATCGAAAGTCCACAATTCATAACATTTCGTTCCTTACCGAGTAACATCAGAGTTGCACTGCGTTGTTCCTTTAAGGCACATACATTCCGACTTATATACAACGTGCACTGTGCACAATTTTTAACAGTTCGTCGGTAATATAATGCCTGAAGTTCTCTCCTACTGCACCGAGCATTACGGGTACCATAAAAAATAATTAATACTTTTATGATTTCATAATTTACCGAGTTCAGATCTTGTACATGTTTCTAGAGACCACTAACCGATTAACACTCGATTATCACGGTGGTAGTTCCTTCTATATTAACTACTTGTATTTCCCAATTTTCATTAATGGCAATCTCCTCTGTTTTCATCAATTCCTTCTCAGAAATTGTTTTTAACAAAAAAAGCTAATGTTACAAATTGATAGTGCTGCCTCTACTGGAACCTCTGGAAAGTACAGGACCTCTGATGGTGGCAGCAGATGATCGTACGAGGCTTGCAACGAGCAATGGATAGCAGCCGCAGCTACTAGCTTTAGAAAAACTATGCTTATACCAAGGATTCAGTTATGTCCATCAGATCCTACCATTTCCTTCAAACTTCGTTGAAGACGATTTCCGATCTCGATCGCGTTTGCTATGATAAACATTAAGACTCAATGGAAGATGCTTAAACGTCTTGGAGTATATCCACCATCGCCTGTTTTTTCCGTGGCCAACTCTATGTGGCATTTTCCCGATCCTCTTCCATTTGGCTACGTCGCTGTTGCAATTACTGAAGGGCACCGACAACGTACATAAACGACAGCTTAGTAACATCATATATTTTATACCGAGAAGTGCTTTAAAATTTCAAATATATAACAAATATTTGTTAATTAAATACTTTATTTTCTACCTGTGAAATATTCGCACGCAAACAACTAGTATGCTTCATTTGTACAGCTTACTATTTTTCTACAGGCAACATCTCAATCCGTGTCCAACAACCTTTTATTCAGGAATTCAATCATCCATCTCCTTGATTCTGGGCAGCTGAACAACGCACGTCTGACATCTTCCTACCTTAACATAAGGGACAACTTCCTGCTAACTACCATGCTATGCGGCTCCCTTCCTCCCTGGAATAACATTCCTTACACAACTTCTTGTACCAACTAAAATTTGTCTCCACACTGTGCTAATGAACGCTCTCACGACATTTCAGTAAACATGTTCCGCCTTTCCATATGATTACATCTATCTGTTACCAGTTTAATTATTTCTCTTAAATTACACTCCAGCTGATTCAACCATACACATGTTAATCCAATACTGGGATTCCATAAATAAAACAAACATTAACTGTACATGCATTAGAAACTGGAAAATACGAAATTAAATCTCCTACGATTCCGAATTTACATCGCGCTTTCCATGCGCTCAGCCTGTTGGAATATGTCTCCAGCCCTAGTCTGTTTCCGAAATGCACTGTACAAATGCTTTGCTGGAGGCATGGATAAAACAAAATCAAACCGGCACGTATAAACGATTCACGTGTCTTCTGGTTTAGAGGGTCGGGACTGGCAATGATCAATGGGCCTGATAGGCGGAATTCTTTCTTCATGTCCACAAATAATTCAGCACGTAAACTATGTGCTCATACAAACAAAAAGTGGGACCGAATTTTTGCCGGGAAAGGACTACCTAAATTAATCGTGTCGTGTTTTTCCCAACCCGCGAGATCCAAAACTTGGTCCTTTCTACCTGCAGATGAAGTCTGTAATCCACCGTTCAAGCATTATTCATAAACACTACAGGCATAAGAAAGGTGTTTCTGAACGAAATATGTCGTTTTTGGCGCGGCATTCTTAACCTCGGCCACTACCTCCAGTGAGGCCGCTTTACTCGCGAAAGAAAGTCACCGGTATCCACAACATTAGGAAAGTGGCTGGGCTCTGGAGCTGGTATGGACAACTAAACTAAGTCACTAGAATGAAGGCGCCACCCGGCTCAACATCATACATTTTGGGCAACACGTTTCACACACAACACCACCCCCCCAACATAAAATTCGCTACATGCTCCTAAAACTACGATTTATCAAACATTTCTTCAGTGACTGTGGTAAAGAGAAGGCGGCACTGATTTGTTATGACAGCCGACAGCCCAAACACACACCGGCCGCCAGTCAACACTAAGCCTTGGGATCTAGCCGGATAAACACGCGAAAAAAAAACGTTGCAAGTGGTGTCACCTATTAACAAAAACAGGACACCCAATGAACTTGACCTTTGTACGAGTTTTAAAGGGGGCACGCGGTGGCGCAGTTGGTTGAGGCAATTCGATTCCCGATGGTGACATAATCCTTTCGGTCGCACTATGGCCCTGGGATCGACTCAGCCTCTAACAGAAATGAGTACCACGAGTATTTTGCTGGAGGGTAAAAGCGGCCGATGCGTAGGGCTGACAACCTTACCACCTTCATGTGCCGACTGTCTAGAAATCTGGGAGCTTCAACCTCCTGTCCAGGCCTGTAATGGGATTGCTTTACCTTTACGAGTTTTAAAGAGGCCGGCCAGACAAATATGTCAC
Source organism: Reticulitermes speratus (assembly GCA_021186555.1). Lineage (NCBI taxonomy): Eukaryota > Metazoa > Arthropoda > Insecta > Blattodea > Rhinotermitidae > Reticulitermes > Reticulitermes speratus. The sequence continues at coordinate 36,569,522 of JAJKFL010000013.1, forward strand.
ACAGTTGTCATTCTTCATACAGGCATACCCCGATTTACGACACTTCGTTTACGACACCTCGCACTTACGACGCTTTTCAATTGCCACCGTGCCCCTTACTTGAGGCGCTTGCTTCGCAGTTACGACACCTTAGGGACATGACGCTACTTCTCGCATCGGATTCCACCACTTGGCGTCGCTGTCGTCAGTTCGATTACAAACATGTTTCGCTTTGTATCTCTGTGATACGCTCTGTGATTAAGTGAATATTATTAAACTGTTTACATTATAACTTTTATTTTACTGTTTTTGTTGTGATTAAAATTTAAAAAAAAATCATAATATCCGTCATTTTGAAATGGGCATGGCTCTTTTAGAGAAGCATGAAAGGGATTTGGAAAGAAGCTCTAAAGTTAATTCTGGCATTGTAAAGCAGTATGCCTGTTATACAGAAATTTATACAGAGAAAAAAAGGCAGTCTAGCATGCAAACCTCTTTAGACAGATACTTCAAAAAAAAGACCAGCACCCACTGAAACTCCTGCTCGACCCTCAACATCCACTGGAAGTCGTGCTCGACCATCAACTTCTACCCAAAGCCCTACTCCTTCTATTGATGTTTCAAAAAGTCCTTCTAAATCACCAGCACGAAAGCGTTTGGTCCTTGATGACTCTACTACTTATGAAGAGTGCATGCATCGATAAGTGAAAAAAATGCATTTCTTCGAGTTGCGACGATTTTCGAGTTACAACAGTGGTCTGGAACCTAACCTGTCGACAGCTTCCGTTCAGTCCACTGTGGTATACCAAACCTAATCGCTGGACTCAATCATTGGCCAGTGCCTTCCGGCTTCCTCATAACCGACTCCAAAAATCCATCTTCATGTCAAGATTTCAAGCTTTCATATTAATCACTTGTTTATGATTTAAAGACGCATTTAATAGCTGAGTTTAAGCAGCGTAGAAAATATGATTCGGGAACAGTGAATTGAAAAATGTGCAGAAGGAACGTATCTTATTTCAGCATTTGTCTAGAGTAATGACGTCGGGACAGCCCGTCTCAGGAGATAAAAAGCCAGGACTTTCTCGAAGGAAATAAGACTCGTAATCACTCCATTCCTCCATTTGATCTTCAAGGGTATCTTCCATATATTTCTTGGTTTTCAGAATGAACCTTTTCTACAGCTAACTACCAGAATCTCGTATACGTTTGTGCGAATGGAACGTGTTCAAGGCTTCCTACATCTTATCTGCTTGACTTCAAGACACTCATAAACCCAAAGCAAAAAATGTGGGGGTGTAATACAAAACTGATAGCGCAGCTACATTACATGTACGTATGACACAAATGAAATACAATCAGCCTTCCCGGGTCCCCTCAAACGTCGACTGCGACAGCCTTAAAACGGACGTGCATAGAGGCTTGGTATGATTCAGAGAACAGCTATCACTACCGCGTTCACAATGCGGACATTTTCTGTGGAGGAAATGAATGACTCAATATCACGACTTCTTTACGGCGTCAAAGGGTTCAGGAAGTATCCTGTTTCAAAAATAATCGCAATAACGAAAGCGAAACTGAGCACATGTGACACGGAAACGACTAAGGGTAAAGATACAACGGTCTCTGCGTACGTCATGAAGGCATATGTGGAAATCAAGCATAGTTTCATACTAACCTCTGCAGTAGATGGGGTTTGGTCAGCTTCACGCCCCGACCGCGTTGCCCTTGGTAAAAAAAAAGCCCCCGGGTACCCAATAGAGGCCGTGTGGGCCCTAGAGCTTGCGTCGACGCTCTGGAGAAGAGAAAATCTCTTACTCCTGCCGGGAACCAAAGGATGCAATAAACAAGATAATGAGTAAGACAACCACATGAATATGTTTATGCGAAGCCCCCGCATCACAAACCGGATGTAATGGCTACCATGGGAATGCCGTATTGTGTAAAACAAAAGGCCCTAAAAACTGTTATTTCACATACACGAGCGTTGATGCAAAACTATTCAGTTCTGTAACTGTTTAGTATTGTCTCTTGCATGCATGCAATCACAAACGAGAGAGCAGGTAATGCAAGCTACATCGATTACGAAGAATATGCGTCATACTTTACAAAGAGACGCGTCTATTTATAGTGCTCTGACTTGTCGATGGATATTCTGCAGCCAGCAACCGTGCACACTGCGCAGATTTAGGAATATGCAAGCATATACACAGCAGGCTTACTGGCTATGTAAAAAAAAAATCATCTAAAAACATCATCACAGAACTTCAGTTTTGCCGTGCCATTAACTCCACTGTCTCTTAATCACTTTCCCCCACCACAGTTTTCGAAATAATGCAAACACCATCGCAGTCATAGAAGAGACAAACGCAACATGCACGCAAATTATCAGCACAGCACATACTTCCCATTGACACAGTATCACAGACCGCAGAGGTGGAAACGTTTCTGCCACACTTCGAGAACTGTCGTCAGTTACGCACAAAGGCAGATACGTATTCCAAATATCAGGCATGCCGGTTACAAAAACGCTGGCGCAGGGATCAAACGAGCAAAAAACTGGCAATGAAGATTAGCCAAATCAGAATGAGTGTATGCTTGTTACACCAGAAACTAAATTCCACCGCGGACTAAGATCCCTTTTTGCTTCACAGCACGGGTCCACGACCTTTCTCACACACGTCTTTCGTGTATTTCCTCCACTCACGATCAACAATTCAAAGCACGTATCCGAAAACAAAACGTGCGACTATTATACTAAAATTAACAGCACAAGACAGCATGGCAAGTCACATACACTTTGTGCCGGCGACTGGGCAACAAGTCAGCCACGTCAGACGCCAAACTCACCCCGAACAAATGTTCCCCCCCCCCCCCCCCCCCCCCCCAATGGCGGAACAGCCCCTAGTGGGCCAAGGCCTCCTCATTATCGAGGCTTCACGATCACACTCGGTAGGACTCCACTGGACGAGTGATCAGCCCGACGCAGAGACCTCTTCCTGACAACACTCACAAGACACAGACACCCATGCCCACGGAGGAATTCGAACCCACAATGCCAGCAAGCGAACGGCCGCAGACCCACGCCTTACACCGCGCGGCCGCTGGAATCGGCGAACAAATATTACGATATAAGCAAATGTTCGCCAACACACAACTCTTCGGGTCAAGGTACTGAAGGAAAAAAGTAAGTTATTTTACTTTATTTCTCCTCCTTAACTACATCGTCAGAAAGCATCACTCCACTGACGTTCTGTTGACCCCTGTCTGATATAAGAACAGTTGGTACCCAAATACGGTCTGTCGAAGCTACAGTCACAATATATATATATACAGGGCATACACAAAAGAATGGTGCGGTTTTAATAGTGAACACTATTAAAACCGCACCATTCTTTTGTGTATGCCCTGTATATATACAACAAATGACACGGGAAACCTAAAACACGATTACAGCATCCACACATGCACTCTTCTCTCACACTGAAGGACAAAATTCACATCTTACGTATCACGAGTTTGCTGAAACGTACAGAGTCCTTTCAAGTTAACAGAACTCCATAGCAGAATCGTGCACATGGTAAGTACACACCGTTAAAACACACTGCACAACAAATGTTCTCATTTTCTGGTGACAATTTCATTAAGCCGCCAATGCACTCCATTCCAGTTCCCTACATTACGTACACATCGCCACAAACTAATTCTGCCCATCGTTTCAATGCGATCCTCACACCCACAATCTGCTCTCGCTTATATTCTCTGAGAGACGTTCCTTTCTCCAACCAAACTGTTAATATCGCTCACTGAATGCAATAGTGGCACATTTAAAAAACTGCCATTTGGAGCTGTGCCACTATTGCATTCAGACAGCCATAAAACCCCAACCTCCTGCAAAATATAATCGTCATCCATTACCTCGATTGCAACGGTTCAAAATCAACAGATTGCTCACAGAAAAATTCTCTTATCTACTTTCTACAAAATCTACGATATAACCGACATCTATATACACCATAATTACCTTTGAATATAAAATGATTATTTCGCTCACTGAATGCAATAATGGCACAACTCCAAATGGGCAATTTTTTAAATGTGCCACTATTGCATTCAGTGAGCGATATGAGTGTACTGTTTCTCGTTGCAAGATACGCGCTACGCAAGTTTCAAAAATGAAATACAAGGAAACAACTCCCCCACAACACGTTCAGTTCGTAAAACAAACGCATAATTAACAAACCGCTACTGTGATAGAGGTTACCTGCTTCGATCAAAAACAGTACTCGAAACTGCGTCCGTGTTGGACATGATGTATGGGACGACCCGTTCGCATGACAGCCTGCGAACATTTCACACGACCTTGACCTCACAACTTGAGCCTAGCAAGGTTACCAAATGAATTTCATACACGTACTTCGGCAGGGCGAACGTCCATAAACAAACACAACCGCAAGGTTATATCTAGCACTTAACATTCCCTCTACCTTCACTCGGCGGAATATGTGCCGATCGAAGTCGGCAGATTGACGAGACCGTGGTTCGACTTCGGGCACTGTCTCACTATCACATCTGGGCCGGACAGCCGTCCATCAGCCCAAAATCAGTGGTTATAAGGGTCTGGTCACTCATCTCCACTTAGGCGCCGAAATATGAATGCGTGTGGAGTTTTACACCCCTGCCCTCTACACGCCTTTATGACGCGATGTGTCAGGTACACACAGCCTCCACATTTCTACCTCTATCGGCAATACCAACACACACAAATACACGAGGTGAAGCATCCAACATTCCCGATTTCCACAGGCTCCTAGTGTGACAGATGCAGTTTAGTCTCGATTTACATATCCAACTTCATTCTATATTAACATCGACCCTTAGCCGGAGCATCTCAATTCCTGTCGTCCTATTAAAGTACATCAAACGTGGACACACTGAAAATTGCGTTACGTTTCAAAATCGACTGCTCCCACTTTTACTGAGTCGCCACCTTCCACTCCATACTTTTATAGTGGTTTCGTCAATGGAAATTACAGGGTAAAAATGCAAGCGGAAAGAATGCCAGTAAGGAAAAAGAAAAGAATAGAGACATCACATTAGCAACCCAAAAGTAAGAACATTTTGGAGACGAGAGCCCCACCTTTGACGAGACAAGGTAATATGTAAATGTGAGACTACGTGTTATGTAAAGGAAGAGGGTGTGAAAACTGCTCTAAAAGCACAACACTCAACTATGCTTTTTCTTTCTGTTATACAATACACGCGAGGCAGATAAAAAGACGGTAGAAAGGATGGAAGGAAAGCTAAAGAAAGAAAGGAGAATTTTGATTGATCCAACTGGCAACCCACCGCCATCTCGCTCTCATACCTTACCACTCCACCCACCCCATCCCCAAAGGCCTGTTAATTAAAACAATGCCATGAAAAGTGAACGAAGAGGATAGGCTCCATGCATTCTTAGTCTCGGCACTATAGCGAGGTGAGCGAGCAGCTTCACACTTAATGCTTTACCTTCGTGTAAAGAGGTCCGGTACCGACTAAAATGGAAAAACTACATGTACCTCGGCATTCCAGATATTACCGTGTGGACAGTAATCCTGCGGTTACAGGCACGCTCAACGAATCAAGTCTGACTAACCGAGACACTTCTTTTCACAAACTTACAGCGTTGCATATTAGCGTGTACTTCTTTACTCGACCACCACAAGCAAAAACCCAACAAAATACACTGCTTTAGGGGAAAACACCTAATTGTGTATAATTATAATCTACTACGTTTCGGCCCATCTGGGCCATTATCAGTCTCCTCGATAACGGGCAAAGACAGCCGAAACATGTAGATTAATTACAGACATCAAGGGGTTTCCCCCTAAAAGAGGTGTATTTTGTTGATTTTGGTGATTGTTTTCACAGAATTCCTGAATGCCTGTTGCACTGTCAACTCGAGTCGCGTGGAGGGAAGGAATCTACGGTCTGATTTCAGGCTTCCGCCGCATCTCCTTGGTTTAGCGTGCCGGCAGGCTAATATCCACGCCACCAAAGGTCGCGGAGTACTAGTTAACACTCCCTTGTATTCCTGAATGAAGCCGTTACGACTGTACTTGGACTCTCTCAAGCCCAAGTCATCAGGACCACGTGCGTTTCTCGGGCGTAGCAGTCTTTCATACAAAATCGTTCAATAAAACTCAAGGTTCAGTCCAAACCCAACTCTAATTCATATTGCAAGTTATTCAGTTACATGTTTCGATCCCACTAAGGATTATCATCAGGCTTCTGCATAAAAACTGTATATTAGAGGTATGAAGTGCATACTATTCTATACACTTGATGAGATCTCGTAATTTACAATACTTTTGTTCCGGGGACCTTATTCTTATTTAAAACCATTACAGTAGCTGCTGTTGTTTCCTTCTTTACGTCTCTAATAAACCTGTTAAAATCCAAATCCATTAAAGCGATCGTCTATTCCATAGTTTACGATTGGAGTTTTAACGCATGCGAGGAGTATGGCATCTTGTCGTAATGAGTTACAATATCCGACGTTAAGGTGTGGACCGGGATAGCGTAGTTGGTATAGCGACTCGCTACGGGTTGGACGGTCCGGGGATCGAATCCCGGTCGGGGACCGGATTTTCCGCACCCGTCCACATCGGCCCTGGAGCTCACACAGCCTCCTGTACAATGGGTACCGGGTCTCTTTTACGGGGGTAAGGCCGCCGGGGCGTGGCGTTGACCACCCATCCCCATTTAGCGCCGAGGTTAAAGAAAGAGTAGAGCTATACCTCTACTCCCCGTCTGGGCCTACATGGCGTGTTACAGGATGAACTTTGTCTTAACCCTTTACCTTCACCTTTACCTTAAATCCGATGTTAAGGTTCCGATTTCAGATGTCTTATATAATATTTTATTCTTTATCTTTTACGGGTTTTAAATCTATCACACAAAAAGCTCAGTATCCAGTAAAGGCGAATTTCTTGATTAGATAAGCAACTAACACGTTCAACAGGGCCGTTTCATGCAGTTCGAGTTCTGTTCCACATGGTAGAGATATGAAATACAATATTATCTTCCTTCTCTGTCACCTTCCTCCTCTGCTTCAACTCCCTGCCTTCTTGTCCCTTCCTTGTTCTCCTCCATCTTCTCCACTTCCTCCCAACCTTCCTTCATCCCCCTCCATCTTGTTCACATCCTTTCCCTACGTTGTATTTCTTCTCCAGTGTCCTGAACCGTACAACTACGTGTTCAGGACCTGAGTGTGTTGAAAAGGACACGGGTGTTTTCATGACCATTTGATATGTTACATAATGCATGTAAGGCGACATTATATACCCCAGACGTTCAGATAATAATGCTAACTGCAGAAAACACAGACTCGCTTTCTTCCTTATTGGTACACTACTACAACTAACAGCTTCGCGTGACTAAAGAAACTAAAACTCTTGCACTGTCCAGGCAGACGCGCTTTTAATGCAAGCTGCGGGTTCTTCACATGCGGTCGATTCCATCCCATCCTCCACCCACGCCACAACATCTCCACCAGCTCGCCTCCCGTTCAGCAGATGTCGTACAGACCGACTGACACAGTTGCACTTCATAATTACATAGCATCCACGTTATGACCTACTTACAACAAAGCTGTGACATTTCATAATTTGCACTGCCTCTATTCAATGAAACCAGACCAGAGTCTATTACTTTTACTCTCAGAGGAGTGGTTTCGAATTATATTTCGCGAGAGTAGCTGGAAAAAAACAACAAAAGAAAGAAGAAACGAAAAGTACATGGTTCCCCGCTAAAAAAATTCTTCTCACTGTCACTCTTAATACGCACAAAAACCTAAAATTTGATTCAAAGACAACGTCTCAACTACTAACACTACAATAACTATGGAGAACGTTCGGACAGAAGCAATCCAAGACGAGTCGCTTGCCACTGTGGTACCCGCTGGTATAAAATGACATGCTATCCCAATGGCTACAGAAACGGTACGTAGTACCTTAGGTCCAAAAGTGATGAAACTGGATTGTAAACTGATTTACCATCAACGACAATTACCAATACATAATATATACAGCCTGTTTTAGAATTCACCACCCGCTATATCCTGTAAATCATAAGGTGACTGGAGCCACTCAGTCCTTTAAAAAACCCGTATGTAGAGACCTGGGCAAAGCTGCCTTACAGAGAGCACGGCAGTGCCCTGAAGAACGCACTTCCACGAATTTCAAACAACATTTCATTCCAGACAAATGTAGAATTACTGGTGCATGTGCCGATGGAGAAAGGTCACACCACTGCCAGGGATTCAACTACTGGTCAATTAGTGAAGCAGACCAATTACGTCTATGCTTGGATCTGAGAATGTGCTGTGCCTCAACCCTATGCTCATTACACTCATGACTAATCATATGGACACTTCTTAACTTACTATACGAAATAAGGAATCCACAACTTATTTTCGAAATAAAGAGTGGAGTTTAAAACCCAGCGAACACAAGTTACATTTTAATCGATTAACTTACAAATCAATTATACAGCTAAAACGACTTCATTTAGGAATCCATAATTAATTAACGAGTAGTCGTAATTTCAACGGCAGCTTCATTGTGACTAGAAGGAATTATACAAACCCCCCCCCCCTTGAACTCCCCCCCCCCTCGTGGCTTTTAAAGCATTTTATTGGTTGTTTTTATAACATCTGCTTCGTGTAACGTTTTATCTTTCGATCATCTTTAGAACTATCTCCCTTCCTTTGTCACTCCCCAGCTTTGTTCCACTTCCTTGCCCCTCTCTTATGCCATCGTACGGTTCCGTTCACGAAACCACCAAACGCCGATAAACAGGTTTAGCTAGACAAGAAAATAGCATGACGATCAGACAGAAGGCACCTCTCTACTTGTAATTAGGCACGTTCGCAAAATTGCGAATACCGACTATTAGCTTCGTCACGTCTGTCTGCACGTCCGTCCGCATGAAACTCGGCTCCCACTGGACAGATTTTCATGAAATTTGATATTTGAGTATTTTTCGAAAATCTGTCGAGAAAATTAAAGTTTCACTAAAATCTGACAAGAATAACCGGTACTTTATATGAATACCTATGTACATTTATGATAATATGTCGCTCAATTCTGCTTAGAATGAGAAACGTTTCAGACAAAAGTTGTAGAGAAAATCAAAACACAGTAACTTTTTTCCGAAAATCACACCGTTTATGAGATGTGGAAGGATATGACAAAGCCGGACAGGCCATAGGTCACAGGTGATAATACGGCGCATGCGCTTGGCGTGCTGGATAACTAAGGCTACATACACACACTCACAATATGTAATACTTATTCCTTGTCCACGGCAATAATTGTTACGCGAACGCGCCTCAATGTTACGACATATATACACATTGCCTGCCTTGTTTTCGTAATGCATTCTTTTTCCTCCAAACTGTGACTTTCTAATGTACGGAACTGTACCCGACTTCAACTTCCTGCTACAAGGGGAGCAGAGGCAAGGGGCATAGATGCAGCCATACGACAGCATCGAGAGCCTTCTGGTGTACTTTCGTCATTATTTAAATGTATACGACAAGCCGGAGTGTTTACACACTACAATCGATGAGACAGTAGCGTGGCATCATGCTAGTGATGCTCGACCCCACAAACACTCTGCGTTAATTCTAGTCTGTTTTAAAACTTACAACAGGCTGTTTCCGAATACATTCTTGAAAACATATCTGAATACCATGTCACACGTGGACACAACTTCCGATACGTGATAATGACATCGAAAACAACCTAGTGTAGAATGATCATGCAGTTGTATCTCGGACACCAAACCACCACTTTAAGTTAAATAAAACTAGCTGTCACTTTATTACTCCAACCCAATGCACTCTAATGTTTACACATAAGTATTATACATAAAGCTTTGGACTGAGTTACGTATTAAGGTCAACATATAACGCCACAACACCAGAGATCTCCACCACCAACAATATAATTAGAGCCTGTTAAAAAGCATATTTATCTTGTATAGAATACATTCATCCTCTTTTAACTGTATGTATTTTAAAATAGAGGCTGTACCTTTTATGCGATAGACATATTAACAACGTAGCCTACAACAGATTGTGGAACCATACAAAAGTGGCAAGTCAGTGACGGCTGGATTTATATTTGGCAGCCTGTGCTCCGTGAGGATGGTGCACTGGCACCGAAACGTGTCGGAGCTTTATGTATAACACTACATGTGGAAATTAGAGTTCATTTGGTTCGTGCAATAGACTGTCGTTGATCCAGACAATGCACGGAGTGAACAATTTTAAAACCGGCTGTGTCCGAGAATATTCGTGCAATTAACCTTGTGTATTTGATACATTGTGTTAATCGCAACCAACTAACTAACTGGACCTTGTTTACTGGCTGCTTCACAAGCACGCCGTAACCAGTTAAACGACGCCATCAAATCGTATTACATAAAGGTGTTCTGAATCACACCTTGTAATTCTGACATAGACGTTTGTCACGTAAGATGTGGGTTTAAAAGCCTTTGTAACATGACGTTTACCCACACTAATTTCACTAATAAATGTTGGCTCAGACAAAGATTCTACTAGTCAAGACATCTCTCCACAAGACAAACAGCGCCGACCCACACCCATATAATTGCTCTGCACCAGCCTGCTTCATCAGACAACCTGTACAGGCCAGCAGCTGTTCCCTGCATTAAACGCGTACGCCCGACATAAATGTTCCTACATCTGTAGAGTAATTAAAAAAGACGACAGACGGACGGAAAATTAACGAACAAATTCAACGATTTTACCACTCGTCGGTGTTAAGTCGCGAAAAGCGCCCATTAACTTCGCCACGTCCGTCTGTCCGCATGCATCAGCGCGGCCCCCACTGGACGGATTTCCGTGAAATTTGGTATTGGGGACTTTCATGAAAATATGTATCCTATTACAGCCTGGACAGACCCAAAGGGTTCCCGGAGGTTGAGGATCCCAGATTTCAAGACAATCGGCACATGAAGGTGGTAAGGTCAGCCCTACGCACCGGCCGCCACTACCCCCCAGGAAGTATTCCAGGTACTCACTTCTGTTAGAGGCTGAGTCGACGCCACGGCCATAATGCGGCCGGAAGGATTATGTCCATGAGGAATTCCAATGACACCACCGGGAATCGAACCCGCAACCTTCCGGCTTGTAGCGGAGTGCCCCAACCAACTGCGCCACCGAGTTCCCCAGATAAATTCCATACTTTGTTAAAATCAGTACGTTTTATTGTTTCCGGCAACATTAAATCGCTATAAAAGCTCTCTCTTCAACTGAAATCGTATCAGGATGTTAGGACAGCCAAGGAGATAGAAAACATTACGTGAACGCGTCATAATGTTACGTTATACGTGCATTGCCTGTCTTGGTCTTACTCGCCTGGGACGCGCAGACGAGTGGGTCTGATTCCTGTCTACAGGCCTATTGAGAGCGCTGGACTGAAGATCTTCCCGTATTACTGGATTTAGTCTTAAAAATAAGACACTCTATTAAAAATCACAGGCTACCAGCTCGACCTCAGACCTGCCTCAGTAGCTCCTTTTCCAAACCAGATTTTAATTAATAGCTACAAATTAAAACACAACAAAGAGCATACCGTACCATCACAGTTCACTACACCAGTTAAAATGATTTACACTTGATGCTGTGCTACTGCTTTATTAACAATTCATGCTGCTAATGTAATTTACTTGGTACAACCAGACAGGTACTTCACGTATCTCCTACGCTACGCCGTTCTTCCGACACGCTAAACCCAATGAGAATACCCCTGAAATACGGTCTATATCAAAGCGAAGTCACTATACATTCTAGGAGGGGGATTAATCTAATAATTCACATGGGTATAACCACCTCTATGTCACTACCGAGTGATATGGACTGCGCAACAGACACTGGATTTATGTAACTCTCTGCTAACTCCATTACCGCGAACTTCTCCTTTCGGGCACAATGGTTGCACCCCCTCCCTCCGCAGCGTACTTGCTCAAGCTTACACAATCCAATTCTTGGGGCAGGGTGAGATTTAATCCCTTGGTACTGCTTACTGTATCTTCCCCGGATGAATGAATATGTAGCACTTGGTGGCACGATAACTTGTAACGGAAGGCAAAGAGGTACCCGGGGGAAAAAACCCCTGTACCAGTTATCACACTGTTCATCACAAATCCCAAGTGGACCGTTCTCGGACACAAACCAGGCCTCTGCGGTGACAAATCGCCTCGGCTATGGCACTTACAGACACAACATCTGGTCATAAATCCGATACCTATTGCAAGATGCGCTAGATCTTCAGGCACGAATAATGGCATCGCGGGTTCAGAATCCTCATAGGACAATGGCTCGACTTTATTCCTGTGCTGGTTCGCCCTTTCCCAAATGTGTTTTGCCGCTTGTATTAATATCGAGACAAATGGCTACAGAACAATCTGGGCTCCGAACAACCAAGTGTACATTTTCGACCAAAACTTAAAGAAAAAAAACTTCAGAGTATCGCGTCGTCTGCATATTTCCCACAAAACAAAAATTAAACTTTCAAAAAAATACTGACAAAACATTTACGAATCCTTCCCCACACCGATATCAACTGGTCTAGTAAACGGTGTGGAATTTCACTTCACTAAGTATTATGAAACAGAATCTGCACATTTTAAAGCACACGCAGCCCACCAAGCATATTTTTAAAATATCAAATTTAAGCATCAGGCCTAATTTCAATTCGTACGTCATTAATAACACGTTCTGTTCATCTTCCTCAGTTCCCAGACACATGCCGGGACCATCCTACAAGAGACCACGACCGCTTCCTTCCTCATCCTTCCCCAACAGCCATTTTGTTAACGCTTTGTAACCTCATCGCTTAACACGTCATTTAATTGGGGTAACGTCTCGAAATGCCGATCCCAGTGGCCGCGCGGTCTAAGGCGTGGGTCTGTGGCCGCTCGCTTGCTGGGATTGTGGGTTCGAATCCCGCAGAGGGCTTGGATGTCTCTATCTTGTGAGTGATGTGTGTTGTCCGGTAGAGTTCTCTGCGACGGGCTGATCACTCGTCCAGAGGAGTCCTACCGAGTATGGTGTGTCTGATTGTGATCGTGAAGCCTCGATAATGAGGAGGCCCTGGCCCACTAGGGGCTGTCGAGCCATGGAAAAAAGAAGTATCGAAATGGATGGAGGACACAGTGTACGGTGTGGACTGATTTTGTGCGCCCCAGAACAGGGTTCAGTGGCGGGCTCTTGTGAACTCAGTAACGAACCTTCCGGTTCCATGAACGTCGGGGAATTTCTTGAAAAGCTGGGCAACTACCTCTTCTCAACAGCTCTACCTTTACGCCCTCACATGCATTATCCCCGACACTATGAGCAGGTGAGATGTGGCAGCGTGAAGAAAAATCCACGTCCCTGCCGGAGTTAATAAAGTGGTCGAGCACTTACAGTTGAATCCCAGTTACCGAGTGCCCAACAGCCTGCAACTTGGAAGTAAGAATCATAACAATGTAATCTGTACATCTTGGCAGGCTTTCTAGCCGATCTGGCAACATGCTGGCGCATCATCCAAGATCTCCACCTTCCGGGAATCAGCTCTTTCCTGCTTTCAGAATATGATGCACTCGTCCAAACTGTGTGGCAGCAACATATCGAATGGACTTTCTCTAATACGTAAACTCAGAACCATTTTATACTTCGCACTGTCATTACGTTACCTGCTGTATTCTATCGTGTTTGTTTCCGCGTTCCAAACACTCGTACTGCTATAATAATAAGCATTTGTACTACTACCGCAATGCCAACACTTCGCCTACAACACGACTTGTTAAAGGCTTCAACAAACACCTTGCGGTTCCCACCTGATAACCCGTGGCTACCAAAGACTCGAGTGGGATGACAACGTGTCAGTCGAGAGCTCTTAAAAATTTTGCAGTTATCTTCGGTTACTCCAAGACAACACAGAGTATTTACGAGTTTCGTATTATTTTAAGAACAAGGACAGACTATTTCTGTAAACAGAGTTAACCGGTTGGTCTTTGTAACTGAGGCAATGCGTTTTTAGTAAGGTATACAATAAATTTTCAATGAACATATCATTTCGAAGAACGTCTGGCTTCCATGGGTTAAATCAGACCAAGCTCGTTGCAGACATGATGCATCCAACTCACGCGAATTTCTATTTGAGTCCAATGGCTCGGAAATGCTTGCTCTGAGCTTCGCTGGTTTATTTTCTTTTTTCATTACACTGCGAAGCCCAAGATATTGTTGCTAATACTGTCCAATTTTTACCTTATGAACAGAAGAAGCGTCACTTGGAAATAAACTACAGAATACAAAACGGAGAAGACAACTTTGCTTAATGAACGTAAGAAAAATCATTTAATGAAAATGCAATGCAGAAAAGCTAATAAGGTCTATGAACCAAGAAGCTTCACTAACTGGGGAGGAGGAGAGAATAACAAATACAAGGGAAAGGACAGAATTTCGCTTTATGAACACAAATCGCTTAATGAAAATAAAAGACAAAAATAAACAAGAAAGGCAATGTACGTGTATAACGTACCATTGCGGTGCGTTCATGTTGTAACCACTGTTGCAGTGGGAATACAACAAAGCATTTTGTTTTTTCCACATTGTCTCATAAACGGCACGATTTTCGGAACCAGATTATTGAAGATAAAATTGTGTTTTGACTTTCTCCACAACTTTTGTATAAAACATTTCTCATTCTAAGAAGAATTCAGCGACATGTTACAACAAATGTACATACGTCTTCACGTAAAGTACCCGTTATTCTTGCCAGATTTTAATCAAACTTCAATTTTCTTGACAAATTTTCGAACAATCCTCAAATATAAAATTTCATGAAAATTCGTCCAGTGGAAGCCGAAATGGTCCATGCGGACGGACAGACATTACGAAGTTTTTTCTCCTGGAGGGTGGAAAAACCCGGGAAAAGCAAACCAACGAAATGCTACAGGAACATGTAACAGAGAACAGAAGACGAGCCAAACATATTCAACACTGCCTATCATTAAATATCCATATCGAAATTCACACCACGCCCAGTACAACACAAGCCTTTAGACAAAAGTCTACACTACAGTACACAATACGTGCATACACATACAGCTTTGAAATGTCAAAAGCGATACCACGAAAATCCTTTTATGCTCAAATTAAACACCAACATATTTACGTTCCCCGTTGTAAAGTCCATCCTAATAAGTTAGAATAATAATGGTACAGTCTTGTCCATACCTCTACGTCTTTATGTTGTCATTGGCCGAGAAGGGCGTTTTATATGACTACTGCAGCATAAAATTAGTCTTTGTCGCATTCGTTTCCATACGAATGGACTCTGTGTAAACAGAACAATCACCATGGGAAGCTTACTATCCATTTCACAGTAATAAGCAATGAGTACTTCCACTACAATCGAGGCTGAATGACAGAACAGGCTACATTACCGACAGAGGCAGAAAATTTGTGTCTTCTACAGTGTCCAATACCAGCCCATCCAGCCTCCTAGCCTACGGGTGACGAGGTACAGTGATACCTCGGCTAACGAAGATAATTCGTTCCGGAATCACATTCGTTAGCCGAAATCTTCGTTAGCCGAAACGTGAGCAACTTTCTGCTTCCCTTGGGTTTGTCGCTTAATTTTTTTGGTTGGTGGGTCTCCCCTATGTGATGTGGTCAGCTCATTTCTTTGTCACACACATGCAGACGGAAAAGATAAGCTCCTGGAATGGCCCGACCGTTCATGTTTGCTGCTTTATGTTAGCGCGAGCATCCACAAAAACATTCGTTAGCCGAATCCATATTCGTTAGCCGAGTCCGAAAAACAGCGAAAAAAATCTTCGTTAGCCGAAAAATTCGTTAGCAGGGTCACTCGTTAGCCGAGGTATCACTGTATATTGCCCTAGGGTTAAGTGGCCGTTGCGTGAAACTAACCGCTCACCTCCATCTAGCGTCAAACATTAAGAAACAATGGAGCTATTCCTCCAATGTCGTACTGCTAAATTAGGCCGTACAAATTTCAAAAACCGGTGAGAACTAATATACGTAAACTTACTCCAACAAAAGAGATTTTCGAAAAACATGTACAGCCAATTCAATGGGAGTCTAGTCGTGCAGAATGAAGAATACAATTAATACGCACAGGAAGAGTCAAGCTTCTGCACTGTACGGAACTGAACACTCAGCTTTATTCTCCGGTCAGCGTTAAATACTCCGAGAAAGCTACTGGTTGTGATTCTCTAAGAGACTGGTCGGGTCTCAAGGCCGTTCAGGACGTGATGGAGAAGGGAAAGCTCAGAGAACACTCGAACCGGGAAAATACATCTTTGTGCAGCTCGCACATGCAAACTTACAAACGCTTTATGAGCCCCGTGAAAAAAATAATTTTCATGATGTGAAACCGACAGCTTCAAGAATGCTTCTCTTCCATAACGTGCTTGCCCACACACAGCGACATCAGCACATAAAACAATACCCGAACGTAGAACCAAACAAGGTCCATTAAAGCTAAAATTGTCCCTGCCCACGCCTTGAAGGTGTATAGGGGGAGTAAAGGTATACCTCCACTCATTCTTGACCTCGGCACATGGAGGTGAGTGGTCAACTTTCAAGTCGTGTTGCTTCAACCTGAGAATAAGAGCCCCCGACATCCAATAAATAGGAAGCTGGGTGGGCCCCATAGCCGGTCTGGACGTTTTGGAGAATAGAAAAATCTCTTGCCTTTCCAGTGAACCGAAACCCGTATCGTCCATCCAGCCCGTAGCCTTGACACAACACCGACTGCGCTAACGCGGCTTCTAAATAACATCCATTAACCCATTAAAGCTGAGTAGTTACTATATGGACAACCTGCCTGAACATTCAATGTGTTTTGTCTGTCCAGTAACATCCTCGAATAATCACCGATTGCTTCCTTAAACAGCACAATCAGCTTCGTCTTTGTTCATGCTGACGAACAGTGTTTGCTGTGACGTATAACTGAACGTCTACGTATTATTTACATGAACTTCAGGCCTCAAAAGGCCGTGCCATGGCTCAGGCGGTTAGTTGTCGGCGTCTCACCGGGGAGGCCCGGTTTTGACCGCGGGCCAGTCCATTTGAGATGTGTTGGACGATATGGCTGGAACAAGTTTTTCTCATTGCTTCGGTTTTCCCCCCGTCAGTATCATTCCACCAATGCTCCACACTCATCTTCACCTTAACAGTGCTCTTATTAGGTGGCCAAATGGGCGAAGCGTGGGACCCTTCAACAAACCAATGCTCTTTCAGTTATCGGGGCGCGCGGACCAACAAAAACGCGCTTTCAGGTTAATTGGTTAATTTCCAGACCTCAAAGGGCTGAAATACGTATTCAAGATATTCAGTTAATTGGGTGTGTATCGTATCTGGAGAATACTACTTTCTTGCAATACTGCCAATTCATGTAATTAATGATCAAACAGGATACGACTTCTCTAAATCGATAGCACGTCAGCGAGGAACTCGTACTGCCATGGGCTATAACTTGATCGGACTATGCGAATGATGTGGAGACAGGTCGAGTCACCGACATTCACAGCATCTCCGAATACATTACACTCCGTGTCAAAAGTGTAACAATTGTACTTAGAAGGGTAATCGAATTGGACTCGGTGTCTTTAAACCTCATTTCACCCTCGTAAAATTCAACGCTACCTGAATCTATGAAAGAAGCAGAGGTTAAAAAACAGACGTTCATAAAAAGTTGTTCAAGTCTGCAGCAATAAAGTGAAGCAAGCTGGCAGGTGTTGTTTGAGTTGATGCTGTCTTCCCACCACTAGCAGCAGCAGCAGCAACTTCCAATAATAATACAGTAAATGCAACGTATTTACGACTTGTATAAAACAGCACAGAGAGGCACTACAGAACTGGCGGCGGGCATCAACCAGCACAACCAGCTTTCCCTCCAACTCAAGCTCCAGCCAAGCAAAAGGAATGACATTTACCAACTTGTTTCCAAGGTCAAGGGCTGACCAAAACTCTCATCACAATTCTTACTTTAACAACTGCCCTTCTTCGCTTCGTCACAACGTCAAACAATTACAATCACAGAACTTAATTCTACTGAAAATAACATTTAGTGTCAATGAATCAACTGACAGAGGATAACATTTATGACTTCGAGCAAATAGGAGTGTACGTACAAAACACTACCTTTTTAACAGTCCACGTCATTCGATTTACAGCTCTTTCATTCATGCTACCTCACTTAACTTGCAATATGAAGCCTCGAGGAGAGCAAGATTAACACTGCACACTGATCACAGAGCAATTTCTGTTGACAAAAACATGACACTTTTTAATGAAATCACCACTTAAAACCAGTCACCGCACCCAATCCCCAAACAAGAAATATCTACGGCTGACATGTTCATGTTACAAATTTAGACATACGTTAAAACAGCCCCATATATCAGGACACGCCATATCAGTGCTACTTATTTTATCTAAAGTTTAACGACGCCTTCAATAGCTCAAATTGTATGACATCGACTTGCATTACTACACAGCTCTACATAAACTGTTTATACCATGGGTTTCCAAACCGCAGCCCGCGGCCACATTTGTAAATTGTGTATATACTATAAAAACTACACAATCATTTAGGCGGATAGGTATACCACTTAATGTTACTTTTCCACGTGCGGCCCGCGAACCAGCCCATAATAACGGGTGTGGCCCTTTGCCATAAAAAAGGGAGACACATGGATTATACTATTCTTCATGCTCTTTTAAACTACTGTACGTGCAATTTAATAGACTTCGTCACATTTCTTCAAAATAATTAAACACATTAAGGATACTTTAAAACGAATATTAAATTACGAGAATGGCAAAATACGACTGAAAATTACCAGTCCAGGGAGCACAAAGCCCGGGCACAAATCCTGTGTGGAACTTGCTTCATCTCACCCTTCTGGCGCCTAGAATTTTGAGGAGGATCACAGAGTTTTGGAACATTTCTATACCCATGTACTAATCCACTGTGAAACATACCTAATAAAGTTTCAAATACGCATAAAGAAACGTATAAATACAACTCTAAATGAACCGAAGGCATGTTACAACGATGTACGTAACGGAACATCGCAATACGTATTATTACTAGCATAGGTATTAATATCGCCATATTACTATACAGAACAGCGAGAATTTAACAAACAGCAGCACAAGCCGATGAAATAAAGTACGGTTGCGTAACTTTACAATACATCTTTACCGTGTACCTTCTAAAACTGTTCCCCCGTGGATGGCCTGGAAGAACAGACACATGTAAGGACAATTTTTAACACTGCTGTACTGCATTTTATACTCTATCGTGTACTATGTTGGATTTGCTGTAACAAATGGTTCAGTACGTTGTTTTCCTTAACTCTGGTGCCATTAATTGTAGAAACACATTTGAATACAATGTGTGGCAGACTCGTGTCGCGGCGCACTAATTGAGAAACAATGATAAAAATTCATGCAGTGCAAATATTGCAAAATATGATCCTACTTCCATATGATCGGATCTTTGGCCGATAACAAATTATGCCATGACATACAATAAATTTTTAAGGTTGTCCAATCCGTACATTTCTTAGATAAATGTATTCAAATTATTATACCAACTAAATGCACAATTATGTATGACATCAACAAAGGAGCCTACTACAGACTGTGGAACCTTGTAAATAATAGCTTATCACTAGCAAATGGTTTAAAACCTGGCATACTGTGCTCCCTGATGATGGTAGGCTTGTACCGAAACATGTCGCAGCTACGTGTCTGACACTCATATGTAACCAATAACGTGCATTTAGTTTGTATAAAATCCGTGGGCTAGCTGACGGTATTTTACTGATGTTCGCCGAGCGATATCACACAGATCGAAACAACAGTCAAGACAATGTTACAGTACAGACTCGAACTCAGTACCTCAATAACAAGTTAAATGCGTTACTGCAATCCCATACAAAATTCAGAAGAGCAGAAACTTCGATTTTCGAACTGACTAAGACCGACAAACTCCACTTCAACTCAGTGGTATACCAACCCTTCAAAGCCTGGTGGTTACTTTCTGTACCATGAGGTTAAGCATTCAGAAACGGTTTCTGTGTTTTGAGCTCGCCGCAAAACAAAAAGAGCTTATTACTCTATACAGTATTAAGGTACTGGTTTTTATAATCGATACTCAGTGTGTTTAGTGCGCGGTACGCACTAAATCTTTAAACATAACTCAAATTATATAATTCTGTAAGGTGATGACGACGGTGCATCACAACTAAACTTAGTAACTTCGCGAACTTTTTCTACCTTCTAATACAGGGGTTCTAAACTATTTCGCCAATGTATCACTAAATGAAAGTAACAATTTCAATGTACCACCAATTTATTTGCATTTAAATAAAAGGCCGGCCGAGATAGCGTAGTCGGTATAGCGACTCGCTAAGGGCTGGACGGTCCAGGGTTCGAGATTTTCCCGACCTATCCTGGCCGGCCCCGGGGCCCACCCAGCCTCCTGTACAATGGACACCGGGTCTCTTTCTCGGGGGGGCAAGGCAGCCGCGGCGTGGCGTTGACCACCCATCCCCTTCTACAGCCGGGGTCGAGTATGCGTTGAGCTATACATCTACTTCCCTCAATGTCTGCTTGACATGTAACGGGACAAATGTACTTTTTTATTTACATAAAGAACGGAAATCGGAAAGAATGGCTGACAGCGGGAACGAGTTACATAATTCTGCCAGCAATGCTGCGTATTGACAAATATATGTGGCCTATGTTTTATTGTTTAATTATCCCTTTTTTATATTTCGTTTTTATTAAGGCGGCGTACCAGTAGTGGTACGCGTACTACAATTTGATAAACCATGGTTAACGTATTAGAATTAGTATAATTAATACAACACTGCGTTTTTTGGGGTAAAGATCGGCACCCGTCTTCACGCCTGAAGCCTCAAGACGGCGGCCGATCCCGCCCCCGAAAGGCAGTGTTGTATCAATTAATTTTGATATTAAATTAGGTTATAAACCAACTGATGCACACTAAAACCACTTTTTAAGTAGCTTTATTATTAAAATTGTTAAAATTGTACCCCTACACGTGTTTCGATCCTAGGATCATCGTCAGGGGGTTTTTTGCTAAAAGCTACGGTCACTTCAAACACATGTTTTAAAATATTCTTTCGGCACTTTAAAACTTATAAGTTAAAATTTTGTAAAAAGACTCGTTAAAAGTTGTAAAATTATAAAAGTACTGTTGATGGTAGAATGCGGAAGTGCTGGCGTGTGGGATCGTGGTATTATAGGCATGTGAAATGTTTTTATGGGGAGCGGAGTGTACTGCCTGTTGTACGGTGATGAGTGCTATGGTGGAGTGTCTGGTTCGGGAGGTTGTGTGTTAGACTAACACACATATGACGAAGATGCACGGTGTCAACAGTGTGTAATTTTGATATATTAGACCATGGAAAATTTAAATAAAATTAATAAGTTTAGTTACATTTCAGGTCAATTTTAAACTTAGAAGGGTTAATCCTTAAATTACTTCAATGCACAGTACTGTCAGTGCTGCCCTATACGCTCCGGCCCACAGATCAAATAAACTGGTTTTTTGTATTAGGATACAGTACATAACTTCACGCACGATCATCGTAAAGATCTGGAAAGTCGTGACGACGTTCCTACAAGCTGCATCTCGGCTTCCACTGGTGGAGTTTCCTGAAAATTCAAACTTGTCACTCCACGCACATTCGCCACGAACGATGTAAGTTTGGTTGCGAACTCTCCACGGAGCAGAGTTCTAAGACGCTAACAGTTCCTCAGCTAGTCAACAAATTCCCCGCATTTTATGGAACCCGAAGGTTCATTACCGCACTCACAAGCGCCCGTGACCTGTCCCTATCCTGAGCCGGAGCAAGCCAGTCCATACGCCCCCATCCCACTTCTTGAAGATCCATTTCAGGCGCGTTGGCAAAATTGCGAAAAGCGACTATTAGCTTCATGTCTGTATGTATGTATGTATGTATGTATGTACGTATGTCCGTCCGCCCGCCCGCCCGCATGGAACTCGGCTCCCACAGAACGGATTTTCATGAAATTTGATATTTAAGTATTTTTCGAAAATATGTTGAGAAAATTCAAGTTTCATTAAAATATTACAAGAATAACGGGTACTTCACATGAAGATCTATGTACATTTATGATAATACCTCACTGAATTATTCTTAGAATGAGAAATGTTTCAGACAAAGTTGTAGAGAAAATCAAAACACATATTTTATGTTCAATAACATTTTTCTGAAAATCGTGTCGTTTATGAGATAATGTGGAAGAATATGGTAGAGCCAGGCAGGCCACAGATGACAATACGGCAAACACACAAGTTCAGAAAATGTAATACTTATTGTTTTTCCACGGCAACAATGGTTAGGCGAACGCGCTTCAACGTTACGAACATTACCTGTCTTGTTACTCTATCCTCCCAGCTAAAATTCCTACAAACACATGATCAACAGACGGTACCGTAACCACTGGGCAGCTTCCTTTAATGTGAATTAATCCATCATACAGCAGTTAGAATGTGGAGCACTCTACTTCAACACATAACAACGCCAAGCAATGTGTTCAGGTAGCCATATGTCTTACGGGTGGGCGTTTCCCCCTCTCTCGATCGGAAAATAACAATCTTTCCCTCGACCGCTCGACCAACAATTTCACGGTCAATGACTCATCACAACTAATCGAAACATTTCCGCAGGACGAAGTGCGCGAGGTTAAACTCTGACAAACACAGCTTTTGGGTAGTTACCACTCCGTATTAAAGACGTGCCGTATTCAAATCCTGGCCCGAACACACAATATTCTCGTTACCTTCATCATGGTTTTCCTCAGTCCTTAATTTAAAAGTAATGACACGTTCCTTCAAAATCTTGGTCAAATCGGAATTCACAATTCTGCCTCAAGTCTGCATGCATTGTGTCGGGCCTTCTTGGTGGTAAGAAATTAAAAATTACAAAGGTAGATGAAAACATCAGTGCCAAAATTAATATGAATCTGTTACCTTGCTATCAGTTACAACTGAAGCATGATACGCCTGTACTTTCTTATAAAACGAGTGTACTTTCCAAATGCGTGTGTGCATGTGTGTGCAATTTCGTGGACTAACATCACATTCAATGCGTCATTTTCTGCACACCCACTACGACCGAATGATTATCAGCTGCTCCGCCCCGGCGGCGGCTACTAACTCATCCTAACAAAACATCGATCATCGGGCGAACCCATGCCGCAGCAACCACCCCGACTGGCAATGTGTTAATCTCACGCGCTACCCCTCCACTATACTACTTTATGGTCATGAGGAGAGGGCTTCAAGTGTTTCCCCATATCGTTGTGGTTAAGCAGTATTTCTTTCCATGCTTATGCTAACGAATCGTTGACGTCTACGACTGTATTTCCGAAGCACACCTACCACATTACGTAGCACCGAGGCTGTGTAGCACTAACATTCGATACGCCCGGTTCGAAGCTCCGCCCAGTCACCGGCTATCATGACTGAGGTGTAACCCGTTTCCCTCAGTACATCCAGGCTTACACCGGGATAGCACCTCCATTAAGCAACGACCCCCTCCTGCCAAATCCTTTCCAATTCATCATTCACAAATGATCCTGTCGTCAAAACTATACAGTGAGACAAAAGATCATATACAGAATGGTGTTCAAGGAAAGAAAAAAGTGGAATGGCGTGGTTGTTAGCACGGGTGTGGCAATTAAAGGAATAAGAACAAACATACATAAAGGAAGACGTCCTTTATGTTCAGGTGAAGAGGATGTCAAACACACATTACTGGACTGCTTGGAAACTAGAAACTGGACGTTAAAATTTTTAAATATATATTGGTTAAGTATGAATAAAGAAACAGACATTTATAGACAAAGTCAAGTATAAATAGTTTAGTGAAATGAAAGTGTAACTATGTACATAAGTATCAAATGATGGGCTACCACTGTGACAAACCGGTGTTAATCAGGAGGTAGCCGCGAGCATTTTAAGAACTGAACTCATTATTATTATTATTATTATCATCCTGTATGCAGCGTATTTACAATTACAAACCTCAAACAAACCACGTTTCTAGGTATATCGCGTTGCAGTAATTTTGTACTTACAATTCATGGCACCTTTACTGCTATTTCCCTTGTTGAATGTTTTGTACTTTTACATTAGTACCTTCCGAAGTACGTATGCAGAGCCCAATATGGCTGTTTTCTGCAGTTGCTTGATTTCGTGCTTTCCCGGTATGTTGCTCGGGTATTTTCTGAACGATTTTAAGATGTTAAATTAAGTTATAGACCAACTGATGCACACTAAAACCACTTTTTTAAGTAGCTTTACTATTAAAATTGTTAAAATTGTACCCCTACACGTGTTTCGATCCTAGGATCATCGTCAGGGGTTTTTTTGCTAAAAGCTACAGTCACTTCAAACACATGATTTTAAATATTCTATCGGCACTTTAAAACTTTAGAATATTTAAAATCATGTGTTTGAAGTGACTGTAGCTTTTAGCAAAAAAACCCCTGACGATGATCCTAGGATCGAAACACGTGTAGGGGTACAATTTTAACAATTTTAATAATAAAGCTACTTAAAAAAGTGGTTTTAGTGTGCATCAGTTGGTCTATAACTTAATTTAATATGACGAAGATGCACGGTGTCAACAGTGTGAGATTTTAAGATGGTTCCGGTTGCCCCTATTATCACTATCATTTTTTATTTATATCATCGTCGTCGGCGTACAGTGAAATACTGACAACGTACTAAAATAAGCCAGTATCATGCAGCCACTACATGTCCGTTTGCCCTTTCTTTCAGTGATTCATACGCCGCTGAGCTGGTGTCGTGAAACTCATCATGTAACATGTCATTCTTGACAACTCATCTTGGTTTCTTTAATGCCCCGTCATCAAAACCAACACAACGGCCATAAGAAATACTGCGTTCGTTTTTAAATCGCAACTTACGTGCAAGAGTAACATCCTGGCGCATAGGAATACTACTAGCCTGGAATACGGCCCTCTTACGGCAAGTGCCACTTGTGTGGAACGTCACACAGAAACATTAAAATTCAACAGAACTGCGTAAAATTACAAAATCTGTTCAAAATTTCTCACGAATTCTAACAGATTACTTCAGGAATCTGGTCAAGGCACACATTTTTCAGGCCAATGTATATGTAATGGTGAGAAAACTGAAATGCGTGGCAGGAACGGTTAGAAATTCGACCCACCACCTACCCGGTACATTCAAAGGCTAATGTCCTAACAACGGAACTACCGCGCTTAGTTTGCGTTACGTTCTTTAATATCTGTTTCTGTGTTCTCTCATGGTCCGAATCGGATAATATGGCACTTTACATCATATCTGAGCTACAATCATAACACCTGTGCCCCCTGCTTGCAAGCCGGCCATGTCTGTCGCGCACTATCTGGGCTACCCACATTCCAGGAAGCATTTAAATAAATATCTTATTGACGACGACGCCGCTACCTTCAATCAATAAAGCCTGGTGTCGCGACGTTTACATGCTTTACTGCTGGAGTTATCAAAACCGACCACATTTCTAACAGAACGTATTTTTAAACCTATATGTTCACAACGAATGCACGAAAATATGTCGCGTAACACCGTATTACAGCACTTTTTGTTCACATCGCACGTATTACAACGTTATTTGTTCACATCGAACGTAATATAGCGTTATTAGTTCACACCAAACGCACTACGGCGTTATGTTGACACCGCACTTGTATACAATTCGCACTAAATGAATAACGTTTCTCTACCGAGCGTTTTCAGTAACCAACGTTAGCATTTCACACCAAACACACCGAACGTATTTTCACGTCATAACGTACAGTCTTCGTATTGAATACACGAAAATGTTTTCACGCCGGACGTATGAAAAACTGGTGTTTCAAACCTGTGCTTAAAAGTCAGTCCCTTAGCTACTCCGTGCAGGTCCTATACCAGGTGTGCACACACAGTCCTTGTTCTACGCCCTAGTCGCGTTCCTGAACAATGGGCGTACATAAAAAAGGAGTAAATAAAAAATGATATCCCCATCAGAAATAAGGGGTTATCGCAACAGCCAACCAAACGGCGTTAAACCGAAAAAGAGATCGCAAATTAAGAAGCGGTATAAACTGGCAAGGGGCGTTAAAGCAAAAAGGCGCAAAAGAAACGGGCGTAAAATAAGGGCTGGTTGTAGTGTCCTTCTGCCCCCTACTTCTTCTTTAGTCTTGATCAGTACTCTTGGGCGTGCTGAAAAGGGTATTTCCCACAGACCCATCCAGTACAAATTTTTTTCCAATGGCTCAACAGCTCCTTGGGGGCCTAGGCCGCCTCATTTTCTTTTTCGAGGCTTCACGATCACACTCGGACACACCACCCTCGGTAGGACTCCTCTGGACGAGTGACCAGCCCGTCGCAGAGACCTCTACCTGACAACACACAACACTCACAAGAGACAGACATCCATGCCCTAGGCGGGATTCGAACCCACAATCCCAGTAAGCGAGCGGCCGCAGACCCACGCCTTAGACCGCGCGGCCACTCGGATCGGCATCCAGTACAAATACAAACCTCAAAATACACACATTTACTAATGAACATTCTTTGTACGGTGAGCCTTTATGAAAAAAAAAAAAAAACTGGTATAATTCGACTTGAGACTGAAGTAAAATAGGATTCATACTGAGTTGGTAAGAGCCAAAATTAAATCCTCCGGGCATCCGGTGTAGACCCCATTACCAAATTTAATCAAAATCGGTTGAGTAATTTTCCTGACATGTTTTTCTAAGGACCTATACGCGCGCTGTAGTTTCTGTTTAACACCGCAGTTCACACGCATTTATCAGTGGAATTCCTCCCTCAGAGCAAACAATGCCGCCACTATAACGACAAGGCGGTTAACATTATACATAAGACATAACAGTTACTTTTCCGGCGAACTGCACACACAAACTCTATGGACAAGGCGGAATTTTTCATTTTAAGCCAGGTGGTTCACATAATTCAGTAACCATTGTGCTTTTAACTTTCTAAAGACGAACGCACTTAGTAAAAACAGCCCTACAAATTCATTTCACATACTTAGACAACAAGGAAATGTACTGCATTTTTAAGAAATGCTGCATAATCTGTTTCGTCTCCACAAAATGTCCTTTAATTCCTAATTCTATCTTTTTAGGTTCAAATAATATGTTTTCCATTAGCCATACACTAAAATTTAAATACCCACCCAGGTAGAATAAACGTAAGGGTTAAAACCAATCCTCCATACAGAAAGCAACTAGGCCAGGCGATATGGATCACCTACGTCGATGCTGTTGGCGAGGGGAGTGCGGTAAAGAAAACGAAATGTTATAAACGTATCATGTTCTGTCACGCAAACGTAAGGGGCCCAACCCGTGGGTGACCAACAGCCAGGAGAGATTAACACACAAAGTACGCCTACTTCAACAGTATACAAAGTAAACTGGGAAAAGAAAAAAACAACACACAAGACGGCAACGCCGCAAACTGATGCTAGCTACTGAGTCACAGGCTTTGTAACTTATCGTGCGCCTTTTATCACCAGGACGTCGACGCGAAAAACTTCCGAATACAGAAAGCACATACTTTCTTGCCAATAACATCTTCACCTTATACATATCTGACGTACCCAACGCCTATTCATTTTATGGAAAGTCTAAAATCCCGTGTTTCAAATAACCGGAATAAATATAAACTACCCATACGATGGCCCCCGCTTTCGAGATTTCGTTGCCCAGGTCACGAGCTGGCAACATCAGCGTCCTCCCACACAAACGCGACTCATTACACGTTGACTAATACCATCCCCACCACTCAGCATTTTGGTCCTTTGAACCTTGCACGCTCAACTGGCAACTACGTGAATTCACACGAATGCACCGAACGGTACAGGCTGAGACAAACGTTCCGTATCTTCCACGTAATCAGTACAGCCAACAATGGCTACAACTGTATGGAATGACAGCACGGCAATTAACAATTAAATTGTCACAAATCCTTTTCTTTTACAAACATAACTACTAAAGATTGCTTACCTCTTTCCAACCTAGTGCTTACCTCATGCATCGCCAAGTTTCCAGCGCTCAAGAATTCTAAAATTCTACGTTCTGATCACAGAGTGCATTGGTTTGTTTTGTATGGGGGTTTCTGTACAAAGAGCGAACAAAGAGCGATTATTTCCCTACACAGCATTCACAGAGTTTGTATAAGCGAGGTGGAGACTGTTTACTGCGAGGTACGAACTAAATCTTCAAATACAACTGGTATTCACTTTCGTCTTCAAAGGGCTAATATCCGTAATTTTCACAGATTGTTCAAACTCTACGTTACAAGGTCCTTGGTAGATGATGGTTACTGATCAAGAGACACCCTGCCTTTTCTGAAACCCCGAGATACTCATTCACAAAACCTGTCACTGGTCCCCAACGACTGTCTTCACGTCTTCAGAACTCATGTATTATTATTATTATTATTATTATTATTATTATGACTAGCTGCACACCCGATGACATGTGTTCGATTCCCGGCAGAAACAATTTATTCGCCACAGTGACGTGAAAACTGCATAAAGATACAATTACGTGCATGAAACGTGTGTAATTTTTCACGCTTTATTATGTTAAAAGGAAATTAATGGAAACGCAAATAAACAACAGAATTTACGACTGTCTGAATAATCAACTTTATTTTTAAAACACCAATACCGACCTCCCTTCTGGATAATCGTGACCGATGAAACGAGGGTTCCTTGTTAGCAGCACACCTACATTTAAAAAAAATGACTACGTGTTAGTTCAGCATAAATAAATAGCCATTTAAAATCGCATATCAAATAAAACTAAACACTCCTTGGGTTTTTACGATGGTCAGTCATTTGGCTCAAGAAGATACACAACGACTTAAGTTTGAAAATGCACACGTAGCCTATTTTGTTAACAAGTTTGAGGTCTTCAATGTACGGTTGTTTCCCAGTACAGGGGTGCACAAAACCCCGGCCGCCAGTTCGCCGTTGCGACTAAAGTTTGGATCGGGCGCCTACTATTCAGTTCTCAGTACGAAACTTGCTTCATGCCACTCTTCTGGCGCATAGGATTTTGAAGTGGTTCCTAGAATTCTAGAAAACTGTCACACCCCTGCGCCAGTTTTACATCAGATCAAATCTTGAGGTAAACTCCACGTGATGCAACTGCTGATCACGGAGCTATTCTGTTGCCACTGCACGTCATAACAGAAGACGTGTTTCCGACAAGCTGCTTTCTTCCACAAATTACGGGAACGAATCTTAGAAGTAAGAAACGCTTACAGCATCAACCGCTTCCCAAACGTTCAAACCTCATTATGTGGAAAGCCCTTAAAATCGGAGTTTCGTACAAAGTATACACTCCCCAACTTATGCAGTTTCAAATTACGCAATTTCTGACACGAAATTTAAGTATGAAAATAAATTCATAACATTTTTGAAACGCGTGCCGAAATTTTCATTGTGGGCATGAAAGCGCAATGTGATGAAGGTGGCATAAGAATACCAGTGGAGGACATCGCGAGCGGCCGGGCGGTCAAGCTGCAGTCGATCGGTTCCAGTGTCTTTGAGTTTGGATGTCAACTTGACTCCCTTCTATATACATATGTACCTGGCAATACTTGTTTATACTCAATTCCGACTCGCATATTCCAAGTTTACAATTTCTAACACAAAATGAACCATTTCCATATTAATTGGGGATTAATACTTCTATCTCTAAAAAGTTATCTATTCATATCTAATATGCTGTAAGTGAAACCTTGCCGAAGACACAAAATTTCTATCATTAACGCAAACTATTAAATAACAGCACAGCAATATATTTCCATGCCCTACCATTACGTAACAATGAGGCTGAAAACCGGTACCTTGGGGAGAGGTCGTCCCACCCCTTCATTACACAATGGCTATATTAGCATCATTAATATTTTCTGTACGTGAATTGTCTCGAATTGTTCTTCATCCCTGCGCCACGTGTAATTACGGTTCTGTGAATTTGGTGGTGGGTCGGAGGGGAAGACGCTATATCCCTAAACCGCACGGCGTAATAAACTATTCGAACACATTAAATGCGCTGAAGTGAACCACTGAACTATATAATCTCAGCCTTTGCTGTAGTCAGGATCCTGAAGATGGAGGAAAGAGATTCCTCTCCAACATACAACACAGTGCCACAACCCACAATACAACTCCCATAATGTTTCGAAAAACTAATACTGGTATCAGTAGCCTACCTGTTGCATACAGTGCACAGTCAAACTGTAAATTATTTAGGTATTCTTCGCATAAAATCAAAGTATAACATTCCAAAGTGAGCACTCTGCCCCTACAGCCAGCTTATCGAACACCGATTTCCAGATGGTCCAAACGGCACCCTAGCCACTAAACTGGGCTATCCTGGTTCCTATCAATCCACTACGACCTCTACTTTACACAACGTTCCGCTCACTGCTCGTAATACCACGCGTGCTAACAAAACACAAAACGGAATCACATTTCAGTCCAACTTTAAAAATTAAATCCATCGGCTATCACGGTTAGATTTTTAATTTTTTCTCAATTCTCGCAGGCAAATGCTGACACTGGCCATAACCGTACCAACATTCTTTCGGGCGTTCTATCGCTTCGAAGTTCAGTTAAAAACCAATGTTTCGGAGACACCTTCTATCCTCATCGTCAGGCTCCATGTGGCGAATTATATCGAGCTTGATGATGGAGACAGGGGAGGGAGGTCTCCGAAAGGTGGGGTTTTAACCAACTCTGACACGCATGAACGCACGAGCAAGTTGTGGTACATTTATTACCGTGAAAGCTTCATGTCATTCATCATTCCTAATCACTTCAATCCAAGCTACATAAAATTTTTCTCCCCCACGGCGCGACAGCCCCTAGTGGGCCACGGTCTCCTGACTGTCGAAGCTTCACGAACACACTCAGACACACCACACTCGGTAGGACTGCTCTGGACGAGTGATCAGCCCGATGCAGATACCTCTACCTGACAACACACAACACTCACAAGAGACAGACATCCATGCCCCCCGGGGGGATTCGAACCCACAACCCCAGCAACCGAACGGCCACTGGAATCGGCCTACTTAACCTATACAACAGATAAACTGTTAACAACTAAGAATCGAACAGTGCAAATTACGAGGCTCGTAACTTAATTTTATTCAGTCCCGTATCGCTTCATATTTCACAGCTCAATGATTCCACAACTGCGATGCTTACTTTTACAGAATAATAATTATCATCATCATCATCATCGCTTTTATACAGCGTATTTACAATTATACACCTGAAACAATGTTTCTAGCGAATATAATGTTGCAGCATTAGCAGCAGCAGCAGTGGTGGTGGTGGTGGTGGTGGTGGTGGTGGTGGTGGTGGTGGTGGTGGTGTGGTGTAGTAGTAGTAGTAGTAGTAGTAGTAGTAGCAGTAGTAGTAGCAGCAATGGTGTTTGCTTAAGAGAAACAAGAATTTGCTTTAATTGTGCGATATACTGACGCTAGCAATCCACTTGAACCCCCTGTAGGTAATTATTGAAAAAAGGAACAGAAACTAATTACTGCTATTACAGCTTCCGAGCCAAATGTGTTACAGTGCACTGTCTCACTGCGCTATGCTTCAGGATGTTCGATTCGACCTTCCTTAGATGTTGGGTGAACCTAACAAGTTCCACCACGTTTAACTTGCAATATATGCGTTTCACTGGTCTGGGGACCCAAGGTGTATGAAGATCGCAAAAACTCGGACAAAAAACAAAGTGGGGGGGGGGGGAGAGTTGAGAAACGCTGCCAGAGGTTAAATAAATTCGGCACCTCATTCAGTATAGTGACTAGTATATAGGCCGGAAGACCTGGTACTTGGGGTTCGATTCACTAGAGGATCAGCGATTTTTCTTTCCATCTCCATCGCACTTTTTGCTGAGGTGGGACTCAGTCACAGCTGCAAATCGACAAAGCTGAACGTAGGTAGGTCTATAAATATTAAACGATGGGCCTACAACTGTAAATGAAAAGCAGATATTGGAAGACTCCGCACAGGAACATCAACTATAAATCCTTGAATTCTCACAAGATCGAGAGCCCGATTATTTTTGACACTGCGTTGTGACACAAGGAAAATAATATATATAACCCGTCAAACACAACACAATTATTGGTTTATTAATTAATACTGCCAAACATACAACCCCTTTCGGCCGCACACGGCCCTCATCAGGTATCGATAATAAAAATACTTACAGACAATTATCGGTATATGAACAAGAAAATCGTATTAAGAACGAGATCTCATTCTTTCACAACTTGTCAAATTCGCGGTGTAATTTAGCCGCAGCATCTGCAGCTCACGTTAAAAAAAAATATATAATTTATTGCATGAAGATGAAAAACTAAAACAAAATACCGTACTCCTTGTGCCAAGCATGTTTTTAGTTTTTGCTCATTTTTGATCCTCCGTTTGTAGATATAGATACCATTTTATTTTCCTGGTGCTATTGGGTAGCTGTATGTTATTTTGTGGCTCCCTGGTGATTACGACGTCCTATGTTTTCTTGTGAAGTCTCATGTTTTCCGTTTGTGAATAATAAATAGGCTGTGTTACGGAGGGTGGTGTACCTGGAAGAAGGGGGTGCGTATGTTCTGTACAGAAACTAGCAGAGCACTGAAAACCCCCAAAACTATCGGGTAGGGATGGGTACAACATACTCTCCATTCTTTAAACACAGTGGTTCAGGGCTGCAAGCCATCGACACAGATGTCAAGCAAAATTCTGCTGTATATACAGGTTTAATGATGATAAAACCGTTCTACGATTTGCCTACGCCCTACATAATATATATCGATTTTCCACCCCTCTTCCCTACATCACGGCCATCAGCGCACGCCGTAGGCTGACCAATAAATCATGGCTCCTGACAGAGCCACACGCCAGCCATGCTATGCGCGCGACAAGGCGGCTTCCACTTGTCCAGGCAGAGAATAATAAGTAAAACTGTCGATCACAGGGACAGACAGTAATAGTACCTATATCAAAGAATGCTGTGGCGGAGGCCTTCCCCGTAGCAGAAGGTATCACGTTCGAACACCTTCGCGTCCACTGAACTACACGTCTGTGAATGGGCCGCGCTATAGCTCCTGCGATTAGTCGCTGGCTACTCATCCGCAAAGACCTGGGTTCACTCCCAGGAAGTCCATATGGTATGATGGCAGACAAGGCGACTTTGCTCCGAGTACATCCGTTTCGCGGTGTAAATTATCATTCCACGAATGCTCCACATTCATTCAGCTATCCATGCAGCGAAAACGGCACCATTAGACAACACTTTCGCGATAATTCTAGGCTGTCCACACAGTTCGTTACAACAGCTGCTGCTACCAATGCCCATATATAATGTATTTACTGACCCCCGGATATGTTTAGCATGTATGTCTAAGCCATTCAACAACCTAGAAAATTGTGTACTTGGAAGTACATACACGGCTAAAAGTACGTTCCACGTAACTAATTTCTGTAAACCGAAGAGGAATCAAAAGATGCTAGTCCATTAAATCGCACTATTCTAAAGAAAAGGAGGCAATAAGTCAAACATTCAGGCGCTAAGTCTTAAGGGTATAAAACCCGCAATACGAATTGTTCTATACACTTCAGACAGCTACAGAAACCACAATAAATTGGAGAATGTTTGTGACTCACCACGCACACCACTTTATCAACACAAAAAACACCGTATTCACACGGCACAGACCACGGGCTGGATGACCGAGGAATCGCGGTTCCATTCTCGGCAGTGCTAGAATTTTCGCTTTTCTAAAGCGTGCAGACCGAATCTCCGATTCTAGGGCCAATCTAGCCTCCTATCCAGTGGGTATCGGGAGATCTTTCCCTGGAAGTAAACCGGTCAGGGCGTGAAGGTGACCACTCACCTCCATGCAGTGCCGAGATTAAGAGTGTATGGAGTTGTACCTCTACAACCAATACACCTTCATGGCGTGGTGCTTAAGCACGCCAATAGGACGCACTTCCTTACACCAGTTACCATTCCCTTCTCCAGAACAGACTTGAGTGTATGGAAAAAGTAAAGCAATTTCTGTGCTTTACGAAGCACGACTCCATGAAGGGATATAAGTGGAGGTACAGCTCCACGCATCTTAACCCGGCACTACATACAATATACTGGTCAGCTTCGCACCTCGAACGCTCTTCACTGCGTGTTTTTCATCGTCATCCCCTTTCTTCCACATTTCTTGAGTCCAAACATTACAGGCCACAGTTTTTACGTTCGTCAGGGACGTCCGTCTGTCTATCCGTATGTATCAGCGCGGCTCCCAATGGACGGATTTCCGTGAGATTTGATACTGGCAACTTTCATGAAATCTGTTGAGGAATTTCAAATTCGGTTAAGATCGGAAAAAAAATATCGGACACTTCAGTACATTAGTACATTGTACATACTTGTTGACGGCGACATTAAATCGCCGTGAAAGCGCTCTCTTCGTGCGAAATGTATCAGGCTGTTAGGACAGCCGAGGAGGTACGTACAAACATTACGCGAAGGCGCCACTGTTACGTGGTACGTTCCCTATCTTGTTCAATGACGAAAAATAATGCCTTCTTCTCTCGGGGTAAAGGGGAAGTTCGTCTATTAAATATTCTGAGAAAAATATGTCTGCCACTTCCAACGCTAATGCCTGCAAACGTAATTTTAAGTTTTTAAGTTCCTTTGTCTTTCAGAATCTCAATATATTCAGGTAACTTCAAAATTAACGTTAATCTCTCATATTTTATAAGATCAGCCGACATCTTCATCATGACCACATGCCAGTCCTCCCTAGTAATTTTCGAACCAACTGCAATACGTCCACATAAATCCGTACGAACGCCATGCCACGGTAATAAATACATGTACTTTCGCCCTTTGAAACATGCAGTACATCTTCAAATATATATTCAGTTCCTACCTCGCAGAGAACAAATCTGTATTTCCATTACAACCACCACCCAGTTACCGGTGTGTGGGAAAATAATCGAAGGTTACTGTGCAAATCAAACTAAATACATAAAACACAATGTGTCCATTAACGTTAACACGTAGCTGGTACATACAGTAACCAAAGGGCCTTAAATGGCCACTTCTTACAAGCAGTAATACCAGCACCACGACACTGTGAATTTATGTTATGGGCGCAACATATGCAACATACGCATAACGAAATGAACTCTACTGAAATTTGGTGCTTTGATCTTCGGAAACTACGACGTAGAGCAGTTGTCCCCCCTCCCCCGGGGGGGGGGCTAACAGTGGGTCGCGAGAGGGTTTTATGAAGAACTTGATAATTATGAAAAAAAATAAAATTTGTATCTAAGTTAGTATTTCACAAGTTTTTATTTACAAGCAAATGATTCGTCTGACCAGCACATGTATGAGTTATTTAAATAAAGATTTGTTTCTTGCATGTTTTGTGTATTTAATACTGTCCCTAAAGTAGTGGATTTGACAAGTAACATTAAATATTTATTATTTTTTGAATAAGTGGCAATGTTATGTAGTGTTCAAGATAAGGTATTAGTATTGGTTCATTTATAGTAAATATCACTGACTATTTCCGTTTCCATGGAAGGGTCGCGGGTCTCACACATAAAAGATTGGGAAGCGCTGGGGTAGAGATGCACTCCCTACACTGCTCGTCAGTTCTAAACAGACTCGTGAAAAGGTAACAAACAAAAACACGAAAGCTTTTACAGTAGAATTTAATCACTCCAGAATAAAAAAGAAGCACAATACAGCACAGCCAAGGTTTGCGGAAAAAAGGGAAGAAGAAAAGAAAAAAAACTAGTATACACGGTCACTACATTATAAGAAAGTCAGCATATCCTCTACGACGCAACATAGTAGGACTCCGCCAGAAAATCAGAACGGAAGAGTAGAGAATAATATAATGTATAGATTAAAAAAATAATCCAGCGGTACTAACAACAATAATTTAGTTTTCATACATTCCGTTTATACTTTACATTCAAACCACTAACAAACTTTACAAATAAGCAGTCATAAACCAAAATGAATAAAAACCCCAATCATCCAAATAGCACAACCAATAATAAATTATAAGCTACAAACGAAAACAATTTTATATAATCAACTACTGTGAAGGTATTAATGTAAGGGTGAGATCTCACACCTAGGATACCATATATAATAAAACCCCAGATACCTTTTCATGTATTTATATTTATATAAACCCTGATGATGGCCCTTTTGGGCTCTACCATGTAGCGTGCTGTAAATAAAATGTTGTTTTCACAATAAATTTGTAGTTGTGTTTGACGGGTTCTTATTCAACTGATCACCGTTACTGTCTGTCAGAACACACAAAATGAGGCATGTGCAGGCCAGTTGAGTCTTTGCGCTCCTATCTACACTTCTTGCTCAAACTCGTAAACTATTCGCCCAAAACTTGACATTAACAGTGCTACTGCATTCACACGATAATTACATCATTTCGACATCATTACGAGCTATCAAGATTATGCTTGCCTCCGCACTATGAAGGACGCTGTCCGTATTTCTACGGATCCATAACAATTATCCCACATTACTCTACCTGGCGTAACGTCTGATTCTATCTTCACTTTCAGTGTAAGTGCTTTGGATCCCTGGTGTCCTACACGTAATTAAAACAAAAAACTAGGATGTTTCCTGGAGTGCACATTTATAAACAAAAGACAACCTTATTAAATTTTAATAAGTCGGCCTTGGACGGGGGAACTGAAGCGTGGAGGTGCGGAATACAAGGTGGCCACTGGAGAACCACTCATTAGCAGGTCTGTTTTTTGTTGACAGCAGCTGCAACTCTGACAGCTATCATTTCGTTATTTCTAAGCAAGACTTTCATGTTCTTCCTTTTCGAGTTAACACATAAACATGTATCTTATGGTACCAAATCGGTCAATTTGCTTGCCCAATCTCACCACAAACTATTTCACAAATCTGATGAGATACACTAGTCTTGACCACGGGGTCGCAAACGGCCTTACAAGAAATTCGCGGTCCAAAGACATGTTGTATTCCATGCTGTTACATCTTTGGTTATTTCACGAAGATGTTTAAAATTCATGTTATACTTCTGAGAATGAGATCATAGATGGTGAGTAAATCACAAAAGGAAAACCTTAGACGGTGTTCCGACCGAGTTTCGAACTGGGTACCTCCCAAATACAAGTCAGAAGCGTTACTGTTTAAGCCAACCTGCTGGCGAGTTATGGAGGCAGTCATGACATATTCCGGAATTTCAATCAAGAGAGCAATCCATTCATCCGTCAGGGCACTAGGTAAACTAAAGAAGATTCAAACCGCATACCTCCCAACCGAGTCCACGCCCCCCCTCCCCTCCATTCTATTTCTTGAAAATCCATTTTAATATTAGTCCAACCTCCTGCTTTGAATCAGGAAAATAAGGGGCCCGACTCTCGACTACAACAAAGGACTAACCTGATATCCATCGTCACTTTCCTCACACCGGACAGGCTAACCCAGTGGCCTACAGTCCCTCAAAACAAGCCACACAATCTCTCACAACTGCACTTCTTCACAATTACATAATTTTTCCAAGACTACTACTATCAAACTGGCTAACAGACCGTCATTAAATATACTCACTTTCCAACAGCAATCTGGTACGTAACGAAATTATTTTCAATTTAAACGCTGAAGCTGGCACAATTCCCATTTTAAGAAAAATATACATCCGGTGCTTCAAAACTGCCGACATTTGGCCAATGTAGATTTAACCAGGGGGTGTTATTAAAGTGGGGTGAGACATGCAGGGTTGTCAGCTGTTTCGTCTTCCATCGCTGTATACACTACCTACCGTGAATGACTGGTGAGAACGGCTGCATCCTTCCAACACAGCTAAGAGGTAGCGTTCGATTCTAAATAATAAAATACGCCCTACCATATTCTACTGACGATTCGGAGGTTATTTAACAGAGCACGTGGTTTCATCTGCGTTGCCGCTTCATCGAGCTTATTGGCTGCCCACTCCAGGTTTTACCTCGAGGTACTGCGATCATAAACGATATCACCTGGAATCCAACAAGGCGCTTTGGGGGGCTTATAACGCTTCTTAAAGATGCCGGGCTATAATCAGTAGTATCCAATTCCGTGTGATTTATTATTCCAACACTGAAATATCGCAGCGATACGAGATATGTGAAAGCGGACACAAAGCTACAGTTAATGGTACAGAATAAAAGTATGTTTTCTTTTATTACATCGGCCAGCTTAGTCTTTATCGATACAGGAAAAATGTATCACGAGAAACCACATCTTCCCGCCGGGGGCATGGATGTTTGTCTCTTGTGAATGTTGTGTGCCGTGCAGGTACAGGCCTCTGCGACGGACCGATCCCTCGTCCAGGGAAGTCCTACCGAGTGTGGTGCAACAATAACCTTCTACACCTACTACGAGTAGGCAGTAGAGATCAAGCCAAAAAAGAAATAAAGAAAGAAAGAAATCCACATCTGCATAGACAGGTACGCAACTCCACATTACTTCATCATCGGCTTCGGAAGTAAATTTCTGCTCGGTATAAATTATATAGTCGGCCGGGAGAGCGTAGCCGGTATACCGACTCGCTACGGGCTGGACGGCTCGGGGATCGAATCCCGGTAGGCGCGGGATTCTCCGCACCCGTCCAGTCCGGTCCTGGGCACCGTGTCTCTTTCCCGGGGGGCAATGAGGCCGGGCCGTGGAGTTGACCACCCAACCCCATCTAGCGCCGAGGTTAAAGAAAGATTAGAGCTATACGTCTACTCCCCCTCTGGGCCTATATGGCCTGTTACATATATCGCGAGGTAAACAACTTCACATTACTTCATCAGCTGGTTCGGAAGTAAATTTTCTGCTCGATATTAGTTATAAACGCAGGAAACCAATTTACCTAAATATTTACATTTCCAAATACATCGCCAGCTAAAAAAATAAAATGAACCAATTACTCCAACAGTACACAACACCAAATGACAAAAGCCTGCCACTCAACACTGTTCTGAATCATCCACTCCCACGCATTTCCGCTTAGTTAGGCACAAGCAGCGGATTCGCTCCATAAGTTGTATAGTGACCAGGCTACGAATCTGACGGTCGATATATTAACAGCTCGATTTCCGGCGTAGACGGGTTTTGCACTTCTCGACAGCGTTGAGACCGGCACTGGGGCCCTCCCTGTCTCCAACCCGATCATCATCCGGCGACTCCCCCGGTGGTAAAGCCGACGAGGCTCAGGTTCGAAATGCGTGGAGCAATACCTCCAGTCCTTCAAACACCTGCGCGGCGTAGTGCCTAATTATATAAATACGTCAGTTTGCCCAACCTTAATTTCATCGCCACTCTACTGTGTGTTACTAACGTCCCCGGGTGCAAAAGGATGTAATATTTTTAAGTAAAACCATGTACAAACAATTCTCAACATTAAATGGTGGATTAATATATTCACATTCGCGCATTATGAGAAGTGCAACACCATCTAACAGACAACGGGTGCTTAGTACTACGGAAACAGTTGCAACCCTAACCGCGGTATTTTTAACAACACATTACTTAGGGTGAATTTCGGATCGCTGGAGGAAGGGGATGCACCGCGCTGAACGGGTGGCAGCTGCTGTCACACACGTTTGCAAGCTATCCTGAATACTGAGCACCACGCCCACCAGTCACTTACTACCGGCGTATCTCGACAGTTAAAGAGTGCACTGAAAGTTACAAACACTGTTCCTGTTGAAACGTGTAGCTCTGGCAGATTGGTCAATATGGAGATTATATGTCCGGGATTCGATTCCCGGCAGACACTGGATATTTTAGTCACTACTACCAGAACAGTTCCTAAAAGCCCCCAGGATTATTACAGGCGAATTCTGGGAACGTATAGAGCCTTATCTCCATACCCTCTACAATCCTTGCAAAATACACGTAACCTAACACAAACCGAACCAGCGGTCCTGCTCGTACGCAGGAGGTCCTGGGATTCAAATCCGCAGCGTGGCTAAGCTGATGTTTCCGGTGGATCTCCTCGTGCCTTCCAACGCGTCAGTTCTTAATCACCTACTACTCGATGCTACACAGAGCTACTGGCCGCTTCGTTAAATTACGGCAAGCACCATTTTTTTGACGCATAACAAAGCTAGCCTCAGATGGAGACTAGTTTGTATATTACAGTGCTGTTTCAACTGCCGGAATTGTATGCGAGGCGATATGCACGCCCAAGGTGTCGCAGTTTTCTGTCTTCAGGACCAACTCAATTCATGCAGAGGTATTAATACTGACTAAGGAGTTTGCGGTTGACCTTGGCAGCTTTTTGCGCTGGGGAAAGCTGAAAATCCCTTGTTTGTGACCGGTAACCGATGCATTCCAGTCAAAAATACATTAGGATCAAGTGCAGTCGTGTTTTGTGTGTGTGAAATAATACTTATTTTGTACTGTGATCTATGTGATTAGAGATGTGTATATATTTGACTTCAGGTTTGTTACAAATTAAACACCTAACAAATGGCGACCGGTGGAAAGAAGGTTATGCAGTGATACATACTCATGTTTTTGGCCGAATCTGTATGTTTGCAGCCGATCGTCGTCGCGAGTGTTAAGGGACTCCACCCACGCAGTGCAGGTCAGCTGCATTCTCCTAACATACAACAATAATCTCATCAACTGTAAATACAGTCGAACTCTGTTATAACGTCGTGAAACGGACAGAGTATTTTGTGTCGTTATACCCCAGGAGTAAAATGTTACCGTTAACAATGACGAAATAATTGGTACCACAGGAAATCTGACTCCATAAGCGAGGTGTCGTACAAACCGATGTCGTTAAACCGGGTTCGACTATATCAACCTACA
This sequence comes from Reticulitermes speratus, assembly GCA_021186555.1. Taxonomy (NCBI): domain Eukaryota; kingdom Metazoa; phylum Arthropoda; class Insecta; order Blattodea; family Rhinotermitidae; genus Reticulitermes; species Reticulitermes speratus. The sequence goes on from JAJKFL010000013.1 coordinate 36,610,587, forward strand.
GCACAAGTTATCCATGCAAAATCATAATTAGAAACTTCCAACGCCAAATATTCGGACCACAAATGTTACCGAAGATATTCACTAATCCTAAGAAGCTACCGTACCTTGCTAACAGCAGCTCAGCTGGAATAAGTACAACCCAGGGAAGGTTTATAACGTCTATGGAGGGAAAACTGTATGACAGGTGTGTCCAGATTTTTCCCCAAATGGCCACAACCGTTACTCTGGGGTGGTTGGCGAACCACACGTGTAAAAATAACAATAAATGGCATACTTAACAGCCTAAATGGCCGTGTAATTTTCACAGTGTATATGCAATTTACAGATTTAGCCCCGGGTCTCGTAACACATTCAGGATAGGGACAGGTGGCGGGCTCTTGTGAGTGCGGTAATGAACCTTCGGGTTCCATAAAACGCGGGGAATTTCTTGACTAGCTGACGACTTGCTAGCTTCTCAAGAAGGACTCTGCTCCATGGATTTAGTTAGTTAGTTAGTTGGAGTCGGGTAACACAACATGGCGGACCACGGGTGGCATACCCCTGATCTATGCTTCCTTCGCCTCGGCAACCACACGTTGTGTTCCAGTGATTCATACTCGGGGGTTCAATGTCGGTCAGGAGACCTTAGTCCCTCCAAACAGCAGCAAATACCTTAAACTGGGCCATGACCTCTGTCTTCCACATCTTTCCCAAATCACGCCACCTTACCATTCGAACCTGCATAATGAGAGCTGATTACAATGTTCCTAAACCACACATAACTATACTGCGGCACTAAACGGCGATGGGTGGGCAGCTTCACGCCTCGGATGTAACATAACTAATACGAATTGTAGCATCAATGAGATCATAAATACCGTCCTAATGTGACGGAGTTAGATTATCACGCCTCATCGCCCCTATCCGTGTGGCATTTTCGAAGAATCTACCTAAAAAATTTATGGACTGGATGTAACTGTGAACTCGGAAGCATCTGTGTGTAAAAAATGGCGCGATAAACGGTGGCTGCAATACAGAAATGTTTCAATAGGCTGGCAGTCCACTATCTCTTTGTATTAATGAGTGAGCGACGCCAGCACAGTCTCCTCTTCTACATAGCTTGCCCGCCTATTCAATAGTTTCCAGTCCGGGCCCGTGAGTTACATAATAACAAGGTGGGGAAAACGGTGAGGAGAGGAACACGAGAAGAGAGAGACACTGGATTAAAATGGGAAGCTGCAAACTAGCTGGACCGGTGTTGCTGCATGTCCCTACGGCGTTGCCATACCGTACGATGTGGGACAAAAGGCACAATATTTAATTAAATTACGCACACCAACTTCAAAATATGAAATAATTCCTTGTTTAACAAACATGGCAATAACGTGCAACCCTTAATAAAGTAAAAAATTTGTCTTTGCCTGTTATTTCTCGTCGCCGGCACCATTCTCCATGCACGACCTTCCGATATGATGAGACTAGTACTACGTTTCCCCCAGCTATGAAAGGTGAAGGGTAGCTTCCAGGAAATGTATAGTAGCCAACAATAAGACGGGTTCGTAAATACAATGTAGGGAGAGGCTAGAGAGAGAGAGAGAGTCATAGCAAACCTAGTGACAGCAGCTGCCTTTTTAAATATAGCGATTGTAACACGACTGCTGTCCATGCAAAACCATTACCAGAACTTTTAAATTAACCATCTACAATAATAATACAGTGTTTTCAATCTACCCTGAAAAAAAACACAACCTCTCACATCAGCGCGCACATCTCAACATAAAATTGGTAAACGTATCAAGAACAAAAGTAAATTTCACCAATGTTTAATAGATGGAATTCCTTGTAAAATAAACGTGTGAATAAAATGTTTCTGCCAATGGCCCACTTTGTGTAACAAACATAACGCTAGAATACTCTGTTGCAGAAGGGAACTTCACAGCACAAAGAGTGCTAAACTTCCTTCGTTGCGTCACCATGTAGTCTTATCGGTGTATGCAAAGGTTTCGAAGGAACATGCTGCCTCCATTTTCAGGGTTGAAGCGTATAGGGTACGGATGAGATAGCGGGTACAAAGGCATTTACCAACACTCGAAAATTTCGCCTTTAACTCACGCGTATTATTCCTCGGAAGACTAAATTAATCTACATTACAGATATTATACATAAAGATTCAGTTCGTACCCCACAAAGACCAATCGCGTAAAGCTGTGAAAGAACATAATTCCCGTTAATTGTCGGAATATACACACGGAACACGCAGGTACACTGCTGAATCCTTAGTTCTGGAATTGGTGGTACATATAGTAACCAATGAGATTTAAAGGGTTAAATCCAGTACAAACGGAATGCAATGAATTTACACTACCCTCACTTGCTTCAAGCTTGTCACTTAATCCTTCGCTAAAGAAATACAAACATAGTTCTCTAACCTCTAATACAGAAAATACATTTACTGTACTACAGATGTGTTGTACATAAAGCAACAACCTTAAAACATTGTTCTGACAATGCCTCTATAAGGCCAAACTGACTGTACTGTGCATACATGCACACTTTGCAAAATGGTGAATCAAAGTAATGCAAGAAAAGAAATAACATTAAACACCGGATGTATTAAACTACTGTGTCTATTAAAGGCATGACTACCCTCACATAACCCCAGTGTTAAAACTTTTCAAAGAAAGTAGGCAATCCGATTTTTTTTTTGTATGCTTTCATGCCTCTTCACAGCTTCCAGACCAAGGGCAATGTTATGACGTCACGGTGAATGTGAGCACGTGGTCAGCTGGAGACGTTTACAGTACGCACATCCACCGAGCAAAAGGGGAGGGGTTGCCCATAGCAACCAGGTACAATTACATGATGACAACATAAACTGGCACAAACAACTATACATAAATAACTAGTGTCGTTTGACCTGAATTAGTGCATTCCTCAATTACTATCACAGACATGGTACCTGTTTACAACATAAAGAGTGACAAAAGGCATGAAGAGCAACAAAAGTCAAAGTTGTCACTGCACATTTTGGTGACAGCACTGAGAAAAACAGTTCGAAAATCAATTCATTAGTTAAACAAAAACACTGGATTATGGAAGTATTAGTAACATTACATACCGAACAGCATTTGTCATTTTCTCCATGTCACAAAATATAAATAAAAAGATGGCATTTACAGCTATACACGTTACTTCTTTTAATTCCACAAAACTCCAAAACCAAATAGCAAATATATAAACGGCCGGTTTATTGTTGTAAGGCTATGCAATGTCACCTTAAATCATTTCATTTTCCCCACTTTCACGTATACAGATGCCGAAAATATAGACAGCTGTCCTGTCAGACAGGTTTCATGCCAAACTTTCTTGTACATACAGCTCAAACTCACAGCAAAAGGGTGCACTGTAGCTTACCTTAGGCGTGTCCGGAGTCTGGGCATGGCTTTCTGACTGTCGCCGATGTTTGTTTGGCGAAACCGACTGCCGTTGTTTCTGCTGTTTCTCGGCGCTATTAACCGCACTTGCAGATGCTGGCCGAGACGACACGGACTTGAACAAGCGTCCTTCTTGGATCACGAGCCCGCGATCAACGGCGCGTTTCGCCGAGATCCTCAACAACGATCTAAAATCGACATCACCTGACGCGAGATTCACCGCATGAGATTGCCGGATGTATTTTTCGATACTTTTCAGAGTTGATCCGTCTCTTTTACCAAGTTCACGGGTTGCTTTCGCGATCACTTTTGATAAATCCGTCCCTTTGGTCACGTTCAGTTGCCGACTTTGTAGCCCACCGGGGTCTTTGTATGAATTCTGGCCCTTGTTGAACACTTTCAGCACACTGCCTTCTTTGACAGCATGCTCTAGATTATCTGCAATCACATCCTCACTGAAACTGTGATGCTGACGGATAGCACTACAAATCCTTTCCACCGATGGTCTCTGCTTCTGAGTTCGGATCTTGTGAATGGCTTCCAAGATCCACGTGGTCCATGTTGCATGACTCACCGGTTCTTGATCTTTCATGATCACGACTCACTATTAATCGCTGGAAATAACACCAAAATTGTCACTGAGTTGTCCACATTTCCTAGCCACTGTTCAAAAACATCACTGCACCAAACATGTTCACATCTTTTCCCCTCATTATTTGACAGGCTCCGGGCGGGAACGTATAGCAACGGGGTCCCGCCTTTCGCCTCGTCCCGTTCTTCTTTCACTAATCTTAACGAAAGCAACAAACGAGCATCTGAAAAAGAAAAACACAAAACATGTTAAAAATCAATAATAGCATCACATCTACATGAAATTATAAAATTATCTCAACATAAAAATTTCTAACAATCTGTACCTGCCACCTTAAAAACTGCGGTAGTGACAACGATGTACGTCGGAACACTACTAAATTACCGCTGCAGTACGTATCTAAGTTACAAACACTAAACACTGTTCTGATGCGCGTCTCGTTAATTATATTTCCGTTCGGTCATACACAGGACACTACCTCGCACAATATACATCTTTAAAAAAATTGTTTGCATCAAATGACGACGAAACATGTCTTCGCTACACAAGGCCGTAACTCGACACAACAACGCAGAAAGTACCGCGAGTCTCCAGTCCCACTGCCGAGGGAGCGTCAGCATACTTGGGCATGCCCGCACCCCTAGACCGTTCCCCTTAGCCGACCTACAGCTGCCACAACCACATATAAAACCTTCAATTTTACAGGAAATGACGATAAAGTCACAACACTAAACTCCACAGCACGATTCAGCACAGTTTCAACGTTAATATCATAACCAAGCGACATGGATTGCGTCAATCGTATGCAACTACTTCGAAATGCAGCACAAGCTCGCACAGCAACCAGTGTCCGAACTCCACTCGGGCAGCCATCTTGGGCGGTTTTACCGATTCTAAATTCAGGTCAATTCTTCCTCCGTAGAATCGTGGTACCAACATAATAAAACATTAAAATAAACCACTTAACATTAGCCATGCCGAACACAACGTATCAAAAGCTGACGACATAGAAATCAATTACATAAATGCTTACGAACACACAGCCAACACACACAACCGGACGCGCCAACTAACTGGTCAACCTATGCTTAGCGTGCATGAAAAAAACACTTTCGTCACTTCCCACAGCACTCTTCGTACTAAAGCAGACTTACCTTAGGTGCTATATCATTCTCTTACTGTATTTACAAGTTCATTTGTTTCTACAGACAACGCTTAACAACATTAATTACAGTAACAGACTGCACCACGACAACAGATTACCGTATCAACAAAGGTTTACACTTCTGACAAGATGGCTACCGCGCATCCATACAGCAACGTAGCCAGTGAGAGGAAGGAGAATCCAGAGTTTGATCAGCGGCGGTAACAGAATTCAAAGTACATTGCTTCATAAATTACTTTTCAATATTTTGAGAATAATAAGCTGACATCACTATATTACAACTCCGTATTATATTTCCATATGCATTAACAATCATGGTACCTAAATAAATTCTTATCTTTATTTCGCCAACCAAAAGCGGCAAAATGAATACTTTTGGCGGGTTATCAACGACACAAAAATAAACATGGTACGCTTAATTTCATTGGCTTCTAAGGTTTCATTACACATTATCATTGGATAAATTCTTCTAATCGGTGAGAAGTGGATAGGTATTTGTGTTTGATACAGCCTGTGTAACATAAAAGAATTTTGCCCATTGGTTCAATGTGAAATATTACGTGATGCGGAGATGATGCAAAACAATAACTCGTTATCTGATACATACATTGAGAAAACCGAAGACTAGCTTACGGGACTCTGTACAAGAGCATTCATAACAACCATTGTCCAAAATAATACTTATATCTTGAATAAATATGAATGGATACATAGATGAAAGTATAAATACAATATTCCATTGTGATTTAACTAGGACGTGCACGTAAGATATGCATGTCATTGACGGCATTAATCAATGTCAAAAAGAACAGGAGGCAGCTATGAGGAGAAAAGTGGCTAATTGTGAAAACCGGGACCATATCAGTTTTTTTATTATACCTAATACGTACACTTTTAGGTACGAATTATCATTTGCGAGCAGTTATTAACAGATTCATAGCAATGACACGCATTCCTGCTAACCTTCAGAGACTACTACTGACATCTCTTAGGTGAAGTTCGAATCGCTTGCATTCACTTGTACGTGGAAGTACAGTCTGTGTTTATTAACACGCTGAAACATAGCTTCAACTCGTAGTACTAATAAATGATAAATATTTCCACTTGGGCAGATTCCTTTAAAACGCGCAGCACTCAAAATTAGTATTTAAAATTTCCCTTTCCATATAACTGATAACTGACATTTAACGTTATGACTTTGAGGACTATAAAGATTGCTGCATGTGGGTGGCAGACGACGTGTAGTTTGTTAGGTAGGTGCCAACGCTTTGCAGTAATCTGCTGCTCTATTAGGTAATAAGCCCCTGAAGTTGGAAACAGCATACTCTTCCGAAACTTTAGAACTGAGCTACCAAATTGCATGACGTCACATCGCAAAAAACAGTGATCTCAAGTTTTGAAGATTAAAGTCTTCTGGGATATGACGCCGTGTCAATTGGTAAGTAATTCAAGTAAAGTGGACTACTTAGACCTTGGAGATGTAGACAGCAAATTCTTCCGAAACGTTGGTAAATATTTACTAATCAGCAAGAGGTCGTATTCTTTAAATACCTAACCCTTTATCAATACTGCTGTGAGAACCCCAAATCTAGCATAAATTATATGCTATAAACTAACCCTTTATAGACAAAGTTAATGTGAAAGTTCTTTTGTATCCAGTGCTCTCCAATTTGGAAGATTTCCAGTCTTCGCCCGTTTCTCCTTCTGGTAAGAGCAACGTGTAACATATGAGTATGGAGCACTGGTGGAATGATACTGACAGGGGAAAAACCAAAGCACTCAGAGAAAATTTTGTCCAATTGACATTTTGTCCACCACAAATCTCACACGGACTGACCCGGGCTTCTGCAGTGAATGTGTATTATACTCGTATATAAAGATTCAGTTCTTACCTCCTAGAGAGAGCGTGCTTCCAGTAGAAAGACCAGTCGGTGAATGCTATATACGGGGAAAAATGAATGTTTATTGTCAGAACGATTTTGTGACACCTGGAAATGCATTACGGGTTCACACTGGGCCATGTCCCGGAAGACTAATACAGTCCAGGAGCTCATACCCTATTTTAAGTTCCATTTTAACATTATCCTTCCATCTACCCATGTGGTTTCCGCCTTCACTTTCAATACACACAGCACCTACGAAATAAAACCTGTCGTATAAGAGACCAAATTTCCAAACGCGACCTCTGACATCCTACAAGAAATGCAGAAGGACTCTGTCTTTTCGAGTGTGTTCAGTCTTATGTAAATCTTTACTATAAATAAGAATTGTAGCGTTTAGTAAAATTACAAGTTTACAGCCAGTCAACAAGTCCATTCGCAGTTCATAATCTATTATTTTGAGCCGAAAATATTTTATGGGAATTAACTAACAGCAATGCAAAACGAAACCACACATTTGCCACTAATCTTTGGTAAAATCCGTGCGAAATTATGATAATAAAATATTAAAACTCGCTACTCAGGACAGAATGAGAACAAGGTGAAGAGGAGAATGTTTGTTCCCAAGAGGCAGAATCGAAAAAACAGGAGCAAAACAGAAAATTGGGGATGTCACATTTTGTACTCCTCTCTTTATATTATTACGATAATCAACTAAGGCGGATGAGATGGGTTGGGAACGTAGTACACACGTGAGAGAAGTGCATACAACGAGTAGATATGAAAAACCTGAAAGAATGAGAGTACTTAGAAGATCTAGGAGTAGATGGGATGTCGATATTAAAACTGATATTATAGAAATAGAATGAGGGTGTCTGGACTGGGTTCATTTGGCTCAGGAAAGGGACTAGAGGTGGGCTGTTTCAAACACGGTCATGAAACTTCGGGTACCATAGAGTGCGGAGAGTTTCTTGCTTAGATGAGTAGCTGTTGGTGTCACAAGAACTCTGCTCGATGGACATGAGTTCGGGGAGCAGTGTGGGGCTCTTGCTAACGCGGCAATTAATCTTGGGCCACAAGAAGAGGGGTGGAGATTCTTGGGTAGTTAAGGGACTATCAGCTCTTAAAGGATAATAATTCTGGACAAAGTTGATCTGTTATTTATTATAAGAGGCTATGAACATTTTCAAAATATAAATTAGTACAACATAAACAACACGTTTGTATGGTTATCTTACATAAACTGATTGTAGAATTTACAATTCATAGTAAAGCCTCTTCAATCTCAAAATCTTCGCTTCACGGGATCGACCTTGCTTTTATCTTCACAATTAAGACCATAGGCGTAAGTTGAGGGGTGCAAAGGGGTGGCAAATATCCCTCCAATATTTTATACTTAAGAATAGTTTTTTGGGGGGGGCTAATGAATTGAAGAGGGGAAAATAAAAAAAATATAAACGTTTTCAAAACGATTACTGTAAAGACAGAAAAAAAACATGAAACAAACCAATCTTTCCCTCTTTCTTAACTTGACTGTTCGTAAATTAAGGTTTCTAATACGCATGGTCGATTTTGCTCCCCAGTGCTATTAGCCTAGTTACGTCTATGAGTAAGACAACCATTAGGCTATATTCATAGTACAGAAAATCACATAAGAGTGAATCTGTATCTGTGGTTAATTAAGAACAAAGCCAAGAAGACACATGGAGGATGGGAGGCCTAGCTCCAAACATTCTTAACCTCAGCGCTAGACAGAAGTAAGTGGTCGGCTTTACGCCCCGGCCGTAATCCCCGGAAAATATCCCCCGGTTTCCATCATATCAGAGATTTGCTGGGCCCCAGAACCGATCTGCATGCTACGAAGGAAAGAAAAATTTCTTGCCTCTGCCCGGAAACACGCTAGGATTCCTGGGTTACCCAGGCTGAAAGGTATTCGCTGTATTGACTGAGCTATTCCACATTACAGGAAATATTACCTCCCACTTCCAGAAGACCGAGTTCTTATCCTATAGACTAAGCATTATTTGGTTTGTAAGAAATTCCACTACCAAAACTTTATACCGAATACAAATCGAAGTTTCAAAAGCTACTTCAAAATTCTAGTCGCCAGAGGGGTGACAAATCAAGTTCCATATTGAGGATCCACAAATATTAGGCGATACCGGAAAAATAAGTTAGTCGACACATCGACCTGGCTCCCAGGATTTTTTCACCCCTGGTGATTACAATTCCAAATAATCAGCGTTGTTAACTGCATCTGTAACTAATCTATCACTCTGTTTTAACAATGACTTCGAGATCGCTTCTTATTTTATTACACATTAATAATATTGAAAATAACTTTGAAGTCCCCTCTCTTGATTTTTTTCAGTAGCCATAGATATGGAAAGAAGAGTCTGAGAGGCACAGGAGACTTGCGTGTAGAAGGGGGAGGGGAGAAGAGAATTTCTCGTAGTACAGACATCAGAATAAAATAAAAAGGAAAGGATGTGATTTATGCTACTTATGGGTGAAAGAAGGATTTGAAAAAGAGAGGGCGAGTGTACTGAAAATAGGAAGATGGCAGGAAGAGGAGATGAGAACGGAGAATATTTTCGTCTGAGCACAGTAGAATTACTTGACCATGCTGTCGTAAAAATCTATTAGAAGCTGACAGGCTATTCTTCTCCTTTACCTCGCTAACAGACTAACTTCATTGGTTTAATACTCACTCAGAGAACCCCACGCCTTTTATGGAACCCGAGTTTCCACAGACGCCACATTAAAGGTAAAGTTGTCTCTGTACATGTCATGAAGGCATATACGTGGAGAAGAATATCTCCACTCATTCTTAACCTTGGCACTGGATGGAGGTAAGTGGTGGGCCTAACGCCCCGGCCGCTGTACTCCCGAGGAAAGGCCCCTGGTACCCTTGAGTAGGAGGTTGGGTGAGTCCCAGATTCGGTCTGGACTTTCTGGAGAAGAGGTAAATCTCTTGCCTCTGCCAAGAGGGGAAACACGATTCTTCGGTCGTCCATTCTGAAATATTCTCGCACAACAGATGTAAAGCACCGAAATAAGGATGTCAATATTCGTCAGTGACCATTCATACTAATTTCTGGTTTACACAACAGAAGTGAAGACAAAAAAAGTAATTATCGCCCCGAAGACAAAAAAAGACACTATTGCCCGGAATTTACAAATGTAAGAATACTGGCTTAAAACGTGATGTTTGTCTTGAATAAATATATTTAAAAAAAAGTTTGTCAGAAGTGGGATTCGAACCCACGCCCACAGAAGTGGACTGCGACCTGAACGCAGCGCCTTAGACCGCTCGGCCATCCTGACATGCCTATACAAACTCTCATTCTCAGATTTATAATGTATTAGGTAACGTACGTAATAGAAAATTGACTTTCCATTCATAATACTATTTATGATATTCAAAGTATAGCTCCTGACTGCACAAGTAATACTGCAATAACCTTACGTTTCCACCGTTATTAAATAAAAGAAAGCGTGTCATACCGATGCGGCAACTGCTCTGACGTCAAGGTTTAGCATGTAACCTAAGCAAGGTGTTGCAGGCGTTGCTTCAAAAGTCACATTTCTATGAAAATTATCCCTGAAGAATATGCACAGTTTAATTTGAATGACACGGAAATTAGCTAAACAGTTACATGTAAACACTGTCATTTTCAGGCCTACTGTTTATTTGTAAGAAAATGTAAGCCCCAGGTACACGTAATTACTTAATTACATACAAACACACATACATTACATATACACATACATACGTACATACATACATACATACATACACACATACATACATACATACATACATACATACATACATACATACATTTCATGGGTCCAAAAGTCTGCCAGAATGACGGGAGGATGTGAAATAAGCCATCAACATACCAAATATAAAGAATCAGTAAAGGTAAAGGTCTCCCCGTAATGTGCCAATGCAGGCACACAAGGGGGGGCGAGTAAAGGTATATAGCTCTACCCATTCTTAACCTAGGCGATAGAAGGGGGTAGGTGATCAAAGCTACGCTCTGTCCGCTTTACCCCCAGGAAAGAAACCCGATACCCATTTTACAGGAGACTGCGTGGACCCCAGGGCCGATCGAATTGGGTGTGGATAAAATAAAGTCTCTTGCCCTCACCGGGATCCGAACCCCAAACTGTCCAGCCTGTAGAGAATCGCTACACCGCCTAATAGAATCAGTACAGAAAAAATACTGTAAATATTCTATATAAAAAATTAGGTAGTTTTTAAACATCAGAAATTAATCAACAGAGAAAAAGGAATGTGTATTTAGGTATCTTCTTAATGCTACTTTGCACTATGCTTTTGCAATGTTGGCTGTCTGGTGTGGAAAATAGGACTCGAAAAGAAAATAGTGGCTTCTGTGATGTGATGGCGTGTTTTTGGTAAAATTGTACCGTTTCTGAAAGGACTTTCTGCCTCCATATTCAGGGTAAATTTCAGTGTCCCATTCCAGAGGATAGTACATTTCACTGTCATTGCCGTGAGAACCTTAAATCCCACAAAACTGAAGACAATCGGTAACCTGCCCAGAGTTCCAACCTGGTTCTTCTCACATACAAGCCTAGAAAGATAACGCTCCGCTAACCCGTTAGGTGGACCGTCTCAACGTCGCTTGATGTCCTGAAGTTCCACTGTCATAACACATCACTTAGAAACACCCAGTATCAGTGCCTGGCAAGTAGCAGTACTTGGCAGGCTTCACAGCGCGCGTCATGACAGCAGTGAGGTGAATGGCCAGATTTTGTACAATTAGCACTGTACTAACAGCAGTTTAGATATGGGCGAACCATGCAGGAAAAAAAACACTGCACTGACCAACAGCCAAAGTATCTTAGGAACAACACACAGAAATAAACATGTGACGATGCTTCATTAAGCGACATGCTAGGAAGGTATATGGAGGGAATGGACGTATAGCTCCACGCATTCTTAATCGGTATTAGTAAAGCTGAGTAGTCAGCTTCACGCTCTTGCCGCTTGACCCCGAAGAAAGGCCTCCGGTACCCGTTGATTAAGGGGCTAGGTAAAGACCACAGTCTGCCTGAACGCTTTAAAGAAGAGAAATTAAATTCCTTCCCCCTGCCGTGAGTCGAGCTACTCAGTATCACGTTTATATGTACATTGCCTGGCCTGTTTCTTGTTCCCTATATTCTATTAGGCACTATTTGTTTTGGGCATTCTTTCATTATTCAGCCTTTCAGTATGTTGTTACCATCTTAATCTAAGCGATTTTATAAATTTTACAATGTGTGCTCATTATAATAGATCCTGTATCTCCATATTTGTTCTTGTTTTCCAGTGTATTACACGCATGGTAGCAGCGCCATAATTTGAAACCCCAAAAACTACAGAGCACAAAAGGCTTTATCTTACTTCTGACAACATGCCAAATGTAGAGTTAGTTAGTTAGTCCCCTTGTCGCTCCTCGCGGAGCATTGGGGGCCTCCTTTCTGAGGTTTCTATGGTCATGTGCGTTGTTGTAGCGGGTGACCAGCCCACTGACCGCACAAGTTTTACTCAATCCTGATGTGACTGCCAGAGCCATCTGGCAGGCAGTCAGGAGACTTGGGTGAGAAATGGATGCTGAATTTTGCCGACGGGCATTACTAATTCTATTCATGCCCGTAGGGTTCTTTTACATGCCGTAAATCTACGACATGGGACCGACGGCTTTACTTCCCCTCCGAAGGAAGTGGTCCTCCGGATTTTTATCACCCTTAAAAATCCATCGTCCTCGGCCGGGATCGAACCCGCGAACCTTGGGCCCAGTGGCGAGCACGCTAACCACTAGTCCACCGAGGGCGAAAGGTAGAGTTTTGTCTAAATCATGTATGCTGATTATAGAGAGGGGAATCAAACATTTTTAACGCGCAGTGCCTTCTTTTATCCCTCTGTTCTTTATTTGAATGAAAAACATATGGTCTTACAACACTTATTAAGCACACTGGAACAATTGTTTTGTTTAAATGAGTATAAACATCTATTCGCTAATAAAACATCAAATTTTTAAACTATTGTTGACAAAAATTACAATAACACCAAAACAAACAAGGCAGGCAATGTATGTATAACGTAACATCGAGGCGCGTTCGCGTAACCATTGTTGCCGTGGAAAAGCAATAAGTATTACATATTGTGAGTGTGTGTATGTAGCCTTAGTTATCCAGCATGCAAAGCGCATGCGCCGTATTATATTGTCATCTGTGGCCTCTCTCGCTCTACCATATTTTTCCACATTACCTCATAAACGGCACAAATTTCAGAAAAAAATTATTGAACATAAAATGTGTGCTTGGATTTTCTTTAAATATTGGTCTGAAATGTATCTCACTCTAAGAAGAATTCAGCGATATATTTTCATAAATGTACATAGCTCTTCATGAAAAGTACCCGTTATTCTTGTCAGATTTTTAACAAACTCGAATTTTCTCGACAGTTTCGTAAAATCCTCAAATACCAAATTTCATGAAAATCCGTCCTGTGGAAGACTAAATGGCCCATGCGGACGGACAGACACACGGAAATGACGAAGCTAATGGTCGCTTGTCGCAATTTTGCAAATGCGCTTAGAAAACATAATTTTAAAAAAGAAAAAAATGCTGTCTTCTCTCGCAATTCTACACACATGACACAAACCTGTGACGTGATTTGAAATGTTTGCTCCCAGAACATGAGAATAATATCAGGTAACCAGCATGTCAGGATTAATTCAAGAAGTTAGTTCTGCTTTGTGTTACCGTACCCTTGCTGACTTATGTTACGACTGTAGCTTTCTGTTCTTTTCTTTTTCAACTTTTACAGAAGTATCTTTATACCACCAGATGAGACTTTTCGTTTACACAACCCAACGGTAACATCCTTCTTTCCTCTCCTAGTTCGAACAGAAACACTATCTGTCCAGTCTTTCTGGTCACGTTCAATATTTCTTTCTGGTAGTATGTGAGTTGAAGAAATCTCCACAGTCAATTCGCGTGGCCAAATTTCCTTGTATGTGTGTGGAAAGGGGGAGGGGGTTTGGGGATAGTTTGATCGTTGTCTGCCGTCGTACTGAATACCAATCAGTTCGAATAAAACTTGTGCCCAGAAGCATTGGCGCATCCAAGGGGTGGGGGGAGGATCTGCCTGGCTACACTCCCCCCCCCCCCCAAAGCGAAATTTAAAAACCACATTTTTTTTAGACACGATGATATCAAAGGTTTTACGTGATTCACCCTTCAGCCTAAAACACCCACGGAAATCGGCTGATGACTGGTACATTGAAATATTGAAAAATATAATAAAAACTTACGAATACGTAGATATTTTTTTTCAGTTAGTTTTAATGTTCCCTGTAAACTAACTAGACGTCGGCTCGGAGATTATGACATGATTTTCATAACATAGTTTTTAAAAGCAGGTGGAACCATTACAAGAGTGTATTGAGAGATCCCAGTTGAGATGGTTTGGTCACGTATGTAGGATGGATGACCAAAGATACCCAAAGCAAGCCCTTGAAGCAAGACCAGAAGGAAGGAAGAAGAGAGGAAGACCAAGAGTGAAGTGGGAAGAAAATGTAAGGAGAGGACTCCAGGAGAGAGGAGTGGACTGGAGGCAGGCCAGGAAAAGGGCTATGGACAGATCTGCACGGAGATCCCTCGTGTGAACCTCGACACCGGAAGGTTGAAGAGGACGACTAAGCAAGCAAGTTTTTAAAAGCAAATAAAAATTATTTATATCCTCAGGGTCAGACCCCCCCCCCACCCCCCACATAAAAATTCTGGGTGTGCCTATGCCGGGAAGACTCCGGGTCGAACAGTCCATGAAATTGGCAACGTCCCTAAACTGTAGCAAATGGCATATACATATACACACAGACGAGATTCTACCTTTCTCAGCTAAGTAGCCTCTGGGCTCAAATTCGCCAACTTCTCACCATCTTTGGTACCTTCGACATTTAAACATTATTCAAAGACGTCTTACCAAGTACAAAATTTGTTTATGGATATGATTTTAAGATCTTCTGGGACGTGATGCCGCTTAGTCTGATACATAGGTACCAACATGATAAAATGAAAGACGTTCAGAAGGGAACTTATCTACTAGACAACAGGCACTTATTTTCAGCCATAATTCAAGCTTCGCGACTGATAATTTGAGAAACATTGCTTCAAAATACATTATGCTTCTTTGATCTGGTTCATATGAATATAATGTTCCTAGATTCGTTCAAAATCCTTTAGAATGACCATAAGTTATCGGCCGGGACACAAACCTCATTCGAGAGATGACAGATGAAGTCTCGTTACCATGAGTATGTACATTATTGCCTCATTGTAAAAAAACTTTCTTGTGCCGGTAACAAAGAAAGAGGATCCTCCATCCATAGAATCTTCCCAGACAACGAATACATAATTATGGGCGTAGCTAGGATAGGGCGAGTGGTGCAGTCGCCCCGGGCGGCAAAGTCCAAGGGGCGGAAAAAAGGGCGGAAAAATCAATATTTTGAATGAAAAAATTTGAATTTCTGCGCTAAAGAAATGTTAAATTATTGAGACAAATAGAGTAAAAGGAAATTTAATAAATCATTGTGATTCTTGTAAAGTTTGAAATTTCTCTCAGGTTCGGCCATTGTGATTGCTCTCCCCGGGCTTCTAAAGCCAGTGTACATAATGTAGGAATACATTTCTTGTAACTAGCGCCACTCATCAGACTCATTCTTGTGAAGCTAATAGTTCTTCAGGTAGTCAAGAAATGCCTTGCACTATACGCAACCCGAAGGTACAGTACCGTTTGCAGAAGAGCCGGCGAGTTATCCCTATTCTGTATTAGATAAATCCAGTGCATACCCCTCCGGCTTATTCAAGGACCATTTTAATATCAGCCTCCCATCTAAGACTAAGTCTTCCAACTCGTCTCGTTTCTTCGGGTTTTCCCACCAAAACCCTGTATTCATTTCTATTTTCTCCCACTAATTACACTTGCTCCCCCTTCCCCCAATTTAATTATCTTTCATCTGATCATCCCTGTAGGCCCACTGCTGGGTGTGTAGTACAAATCATGAGTTTTCAGCTTACGTGATTTTCTTTTATTTCCTCTCTCTTAGGTCGAAATATTTTCCTCAGCTCCCGTTATCCAGCACTTCCAGCCCGTGTTGCTTTATTTTTCAAAATACACCCAGCCCCTCTTTTACGCCCTAGTTGCTTTTCTGAAAAAGTGTACGTAAACCAAAAATGATATTCCCATCAGAAATAAGGGCTTAGCGTAATAGAACGCAGCCAGCCAACGGGCGTTAAACCGAAAATGAGAGAACGCAAACTAAGGAGCGGCGTAAATTGGCAAGGGGCGTTAAAGCAAGAAAGTGTATAAGAAACGGACGTAAAACAAGGGCTGGGTGTACATTTCACTTGGGTTGTTGTAGTTAAGTCTTTGTTCTCAGTAGATATCTTTCCAAAAATTGAACGAGATATGAGGTTCTCACAGTGGCCAGTACTAACATAATGGTGATTTCTGACATCACATGTACTTTGATGCAATACATGGCGTCACATTACACAATATCGTAATTTAAATTCATCAACTAGGCTGCTAAATAGAATAAAGCCCCTCAATCAACAAATACAGGGCATACACAAAAGAATGGTGCGGTTTCAAAAGTGAATAAAGAATTTATGTCTCACATTACACGGGCACAACATACACCGTCAGCGGCGGCAACTGTCCAACTTTCTCATGCGCTACCAGCAGTTCGCTTCTCATGCCTACTGCGTGGCCGCAGGGCCAGTTTAGGGGAAATGCGCTGGATCGGACGTGATGCTGCAAATGGAGACAAGAACCGTCTCCCTTGGCCACCCCGTTCGCCAGATCTTACACCGTGCGATTTCTTTCTTTGGGGGTTCGTTAAAGACAGCGTTTATGTACCACCATTGCCCTCGTCCATCCTTGAAATTCATGATCGGATAACGCATGCACTGCAGGCCATTACAGCGGACATGCTACACCGGGTCTGGGATGAGTTTGATTACCGTGTGGATGTGTGTCGTGTGACCCAGGGTGCACACATTGAAGGATTGTAATTACCAAATAAGAAACTTGGAGAGTTGCCGCCGCTGACGGTGTATGTTGTGCCCGTGTAAGGTGAGAAATACATTTTTTATTCACTTTTGATACCGCACCATTCTTTTGTGCATGCCCTGTATAACGTCTCTAACTCGCAGGTTCATTACCGTGTTCACAACAGCCAGTCGCCAGTCCCTATCATGTTTGCCTCTCTACTTGTCCGTCCACAAGAGATATAACCAGAACGAATCAAGCAATAACCTACAAACCAATCAATTAACATCGCAGTGCGTTCATTGGATCTGCACTGTTTGTATACTGCAATTAATTACTTTTTAATTGACTAATCATTGCCATTACATTGCCTGGGAACAGTTCGACCTGGAAATCAATACGCACAAACATCACGTCACGTCCGATTTCACATTTCACTTTGAACAGGCGGAAAAACTGACGAGTAAGGCTAACTGGACGAGAGACACGTAGTACATACACATACACATATCTGGTCGAATGCACTTAAAAGGAGAAACAACCTGGTAAACTGGTAGGCTTGCATAAGAGAATAATATGACATTTTTATCTCTTATTTATACTTGGTTTATTTGACGAAGCAATTCTTTGATAAGATAGGGAAAGACATCAATTGGAAGATCTAGGGGTAGATAGGAGGATAATATTAAAATTAATTTTAAGATTTACGGGAGGGAGTGGACTGGATTCATATTGTTCAGAATAAGGCCAGTGAAAGGTTTTTTTTGAACAAGGTCATGAACAAGTTCCATAAGAGGCGGTAAGTTCCTTTACGCGCTGAACGACCATTAGCATTTCAAGAAGGGCTCTGTTCCATAGAGTTAGTGTAGTTTAGTTAGTTAGTTACCGAAGTCAGGGTTAGTTCGTAATTCACGCCGTCGACATTGATTTTTTAAAACTGCTAAGGAAGATCCTCCATCTGAATGTACAGCCTTTTCGCTGCGTATCAGAACGTGAGTCGGACGTTAGAAACTTCAAGTTAACAAGTCCGTGCGTGTCCGTGTCCGTGTCCACAAAACGTGAGTGACATATTCAGAGCCCCCTCTCATGTACATAGATACTCTCTGCCAAACTTCGCTCGTCTCCCATGTTAGGATAAATTGGTGTTCCGTGTCGCGGGGGACAGATGGACGGAAGGACTGTGGATACTGAAGTGCGTGTCTGTGTGTGTGTGTGTGTGGGGGGGGGGGGGGAGCTTCAGTTTCAAATCGTCTGAAGCAGAATGTCATGTACGGAGAGCGTCATGGCTGATTATTTCATTGTAAATCTACCAGTCCATTATTTGCTATTTTGAATAATGGCCTCTGTTCCGTGCGAGCACATTCACTATACCGCATTTTCGTCGTCCAGTACCGGTGATCCGCAGGCCACATCAGCCCGAGACTTCAGCTAAGATTGTCTGTTAAAGGTAAAGGTAAAGCTATCCCTATACAGGCCCCGACAGGCCCTGAGGGTTCCAGGAGTTTGAGGTTCCCAGATTTGCAGACATTCGGCACATGAAGTTAGTAAGGTTGTCAGCCCTACGCACCGGCCGCCTTTACCCCCAAGGAAATATTCCTGGTACTCATTTCTGTTAGAGGCTGAGTCGACCCTAGGGCCATAGTGCGGCCGGAAGGATTAAGTCAATAAAACATTCCAATTACTCCATCGGGAATCGAACCCGCGACCTTCCGACTTGTACTGCAGCTATGGTTGTCTGAAAATTCTAATTCCATGGAGCAGGGTGTCCCAATAATCATTTATATATTTATTATTTATTAAAATCCAACTAAATACACTATTAGATTATATGCATCTTGTTATTTTGCATTACTGTATCTCCGAAATGTTTCGGCTCATTCTGAGCCATCATACTCGTGTATATATATATATATATATATACATATATATATATATAATACAAGGGAACATATATATGTGAGTACAGAGTTACATAGGAGAGCACTAGATATGTGTCTCTTTGTAAACAAGACACACCGACATCAGATATGGTGTTTGTTACAATATCATATATACTGCCACTAATACTGGATTTAAAAGCATTGTAACAAACACCATATCTGACGTCATTATATCCTACATACAAAGAGACACATATGTAGTGCTCTCCTATGTAACTCTATACCCACATATATATAGGTTCCCTTGTATTTATCACCATGATGATGGCTCAAGATGAACCGAGATATCATCGTGTAATCTGTCTTACGACAGGTCCATAGCCTCCTCCAAAGCAAGCCCTTCAGAGAGTGCGATCTAGTGCTTTCGCTTTTAATTTACAGTATCTTCTCGTTTCCTTAAGGTCATCCAGTAGCTGCTTAAGTCTTCTTCCTCGTCTTCCGGTCCCTTCTCTTTGCTTCAATACAGTTTTCGAAGGCAGTTCCTACGCAAGATGTGACCAATCCAGTTAGCGTTCCTTCGTTCTATTGTATACAGGATATTCCTTTCTTCACTGACATTCTGTAATACTTGTTCATTTTTTCACATGATCAGTCAAACTGATCTTCTCCTTCGTTATGCAGCACCACATATTTCAAAACTTTCACGGTATTTCTGATCTACTTTCCGTAGTTTCAGCATCATACAAAGCTACGCTCCAAATGTAGCATTTCACTAGTTTCTTCCTTCAATTAAATACAATTTTCTGGTAAAAAGAGATATAGAAATATAAAATAACAAGGTGTACATAACCTAATTAAGTGTATTTAGTTACATTTTAATAAATAATGACATAATACACAGACAATGCAATAGAGGGCATACACAAAAGAATGGTGCGGTTTTAATAGTGAACACTATTAAAACCGCACCATTCTTTTGTGTATGACCTGTATATTAAAATCATTCAGATTGTCCAGGACTTCACAGATTTTTTTTACGGAGCCCGAAAGTCCATTACCGTGGTCACAAGAACCCGTCACTGATCCTTAATCTGAGCCAGATCAATCCACTTTACACCCTCCCTCCATATCTTTTTAAGGCCCATTTCAACATTATCCTCCCGTCTAAACCCGCTTGTGCCATCCAAATGATCTCTTCTTGACAGGGTTCCCAATCACATTTTTACACGCATTTCACATCTCTCACACGTGTGCTACATGTCACGCCCCTTTCATCCTCTAAAAATAATTTATAACAACTGTTTGGTGGTGAACTCATTATGACGGTCTAACTCTTACGGAATATGCCGTCGTATAGTCTGGTAGAGCCGATCCCAGTGGCCGTGCGGTCTAAGGCGTGGGTCTGCGGCCGCTCGCTTTACTAGGATCGTGGGTTCGAATCCCACCGGGGGCATGGATGTTTGTGTTGTGTTGTAAAAAGACGGTTGTGGACCGTAAGTGACATGAAAGGACGAAAAAGGACTAATACAGAATAAAAAAATGGATCAAAGGGGAAAACCCAGGAATTAGTAAAAAATAAAAAAAATAAAAATAAAAATAATAAAAATAAAAATAAAAAAAAAATCCCACCGGGGTCATGGATGTTTGTGTTGTGTTTGTTGTGTGTTGTCAGGTAGAGGTCTCTGCGATGAGCTGGTCCCTCGTCCAGAGGAGTCCTACCGACTGTGGTGTGTCTGAGTGTGATCGTGAAGCCTCGAATAAACGAGGCGGCCTAGGCCCCCAAGGGGCTGTCGAGCCATTAGGGGAAAAAAAATAGTCTGTGAGAAGTGTAACGAGTTTTTTTGCAGAGAAAACTTTCACCCATTATTAATTACCTGTCATGGTGATAGAAGCAGTATGTTCCTCTGAAACGTCGGTACAATTATACCAGACTACACGGCGTCACATTCCAGAAGATAACAAACTACATAATGACCGATGTGAGGACCTCAGATATCATGGATATCAGTAATTTTTGAATAGCGATCTTACATTGCCATCAAATTGATATCACAGCAAGTGAACATAGAGAAACTTAATCTTTTAAAGCCTAGCGGTTACTTTACATACCACCAGGTTTAACATTCAAAAATTCTACATGGTGCTCACATTACGTTTATGGGTTGTGTATAGATCTCAGAACAAACAGCGAATTGTGCCTTATACACATTAACAGACAGGTTTTTCATAACCGAGGTGGAGAGTGTTTACTGCGCGGTAAGCTCTGAGTCCTTATACAAAATACAGTTCGTCTTTAAAGGGTTAATCTAATGAGTAATTTCTGAATTCATGTGTGGAAGCTTGATATGTCCCATTATACCTACACACACCCCCATAAATTGATGTACGGTGTAAAGCTATTGATCCGTAAGGGGGATCACATTGCATTGTGCTTGAAGCCATGCACTAAATCTTCACGTACTCAAAGTCAGTCGGGCTACATCGTCAAAATAAGACTTGATTAGGGCACGAAATTATTTAAGCAACCCCTTATAAGACGAAATTCACCTGAATGTTTTACTGTGTCAACTTATATCGTTAGTGTTATCAATTACGCAATAAATTTAAAAACAATCTATGGTTATTCTGAGATCCGCGCTCTTCTGGGATATTACGCAACGTTGAGTGGTAGTTATGTACCGACGTTTCGGGACAACCTATCGGTCTCATTTTCAAGGGTCAAGAAGTCTTCTTGGACTTCTTGACCTTTGAAGACGGCACCGATATGTTGCCCCGAAACGTCGGTATAGAACTACCGCTCAACGCTGCGTAATATCCCAGAAGAGTACAGAGCTTATCTACATCGCGGCGGAAGCCTAAAGTCACGTATGGATATTCTATTTCGATGATAAAATTAAAATTGTCCCTGTGTAAGACATAAAGGCACATGGAGTGGTGGAATAGCTCCACTAATTCATAACCACGGCATTAGATGGGAATGGTCAGATTCACGCTCCAGTTCCTTTAACCTCGGGGAAAAGCCGCCGGTACCCATTAAATGGGAGGATGGGTGGATTCCAGAGCCGATCTGGGCGTGTTCGAGAATGGTAAAATCTGTTGCTTCTGTCGGGATTCGAAACACAACTCCCCGGTTGCCCGGGCCGTAGCCTAGTCGCAACACGGACTGATCTATGCCGGCTTCTGACGAATGTTATGAGCCTGTTTTATCTGAACCAGGCCTGCCAAACACGTGGCCCACAGAGCTTTATTATGTGGCCCGCTCACGTTTTGATACTTTTAAACTGTAGGCCCTACTGCATCCTCGGAATACAATAAATATTCTTGCGGAATATTGAAAATATTTTTGCCTGTAAAAGACTGGTCTGCCCACAGTAGGGCCTACTCCAAACTATATTTAGGATTACTCATAGCTTTATAACATTCATTAATTTTTCAAATGCTAAATTTTATCAACTTTAAGTGACTGTAAATTTTGCGGCCCAAGAAATAAAAAACATTTGTTTTTTTTTTTTAAAAAACGTTCAATCAGTCAATATTTAATGAAACTTGAATTTTCGCGACAGAGTTTCGAAGAATATTTAAATATCAAATTTCATAAATATCTGTCCAATGGCAGCCGAATTGCTCCATGCGGACGGATGGACGGACAGAAACAGACAGACAGAGACATGACGAAGCTGATAGTCGCTTTTCGCAATTTTGCGAACGTGCATAAAACACACCGTCCCTAATAATATCAGGCAAAGAATATTAATTATGGAGTTGATTATTGCGTAACTTAATTCTTTTTTACATCTGATCCACTGGAGTGTGATTTAGGCGGATGGCTTGGCTCGCGGGGCAGATGACCAGAGTTTTGATGATCAATATTTCACTCACTCATTCCAACGGCCCGCCGATGACGTAATGACCCTCCGTTTCAGACCAGTGTACAGAAACGACCAGTACAGTCGTGGGATAATGAATAATATTGTTCGCCCTGCAAATCGATCGTGTCAGCCTGCCTGTCTCTTTTAGACCATTCCTAGCTACCGTTCACATCCGCCACTGTGTTATGCAGTTGTGCCTATGTGTAAACACCAAATAAATGATATTAGGGGCTTGGCGGCAAGGCGTCATGTATTCTAGATTTCGGCACTAGATGCAGACAAGTGGTCGGATTCACGTTCCGGTTCATATTACCCCAGAAACGAAGCCCAAATTCTCGTTTGATAGAAGGATGGTTGAATGACAGAGTCATCAGAAATAACTCCCAGACGGACATTGTCCTTTGATGAGCAAAAATAACTGTAAAGAGGTAAAGTTCACCCTAAAACAGGCCATGAAAGCCCAGAGGGGGAATAGAGGTATAGCTCTACTCTTTCTTTAACCTCGACGCTAGATGGGGGGTGGGTTGTCAACGCCACGCCCGGCCGCTTTACACCCGGGAAAGAAACCCGGTATCCATTGAATAGGAGGTTGGATGAGACCCAGGGCCGGTCTGGACCGGTGTGGAAAATCTCGCCCCCACAGGGATTCGATCCCTGGACCGTCTAGCTCGTACCGAGTCGATATCCCGGCCCACAATCAACAAGAGTAGAAACGAAAATTCTATACCGGAGTAGAGACACGCCCCGACTTACACAATAGTTACGTCACGGAAGGTCCGGCACCAGTCGAATTTGAGTCTGCATATGGTCAAATATGTGTGTATGTACAAAGGAGTCCATTTGAAATCCAAACTTTAACACACTGGAACCAGATCGGACGCAGCATGACCGCCATGCCACTATGTTGTCGTCCAACAGTATTCTTCCGCCACCTTCGGCTCATTGTGCTTTCACTCCAGCAAGGAAAAATTCGGCGCGCGTTTAAAAAATATTATTTCAATGTTTTTTTTATTAAGTCTGAAACTGCGTAAGTTGAAATTGTGTAATTAGGGGAGTGTCTGTACGGTTTCCACGAAATTTCTTTGCTCCTTGACATTTAGGAGGCTTCTACCCTTTAAAGCCCAGTGCTTACCATACTACCGCCAGATCTAACAATAAAGACTCTGCATTTTGTCTTCGCTGTGTATTTATGTGTTCCGTATAAATTTTTACAAAAAGCGGCAATTACTTCCCTGCACAGCACTCGCCGATTGGTCTTCCTAATGGAAGCAAACTGTATTGTCTGTGAAGGTCGAACTGAATCTCCATATGTCATGTACATTCACTTTAATCTGCGCCTTGGAGGCCCGGGTTCTATCCCGGGTCAGTCCATGCGAGATTCGTGGTGGATAAAATGACCATGAAACAGGATTTTCTTCTAGTACTTCGATTTTTCTTGTATCAGTATAATTCCACCAGTGCTCCAAACTTATCTCTATCTTAAAACTACTCTTATCAGAAGGACAAGCGGGCGAAGGTTGGGAGCCTTAAAAAAAAAGTAATGCTCTTTCGGATATCGGGGAGCACTGAAAAAAGGAAGGTACGTTCACATTGTTAGTTTAGTCTTCAAAGGGTAAATTCATTCACTCCTTTATGAACTTGTGCCTCTACGCAGGGGCGTAGCTAGGGTGATGCAGCTCCGGGCAGCAGAGTCTAAGGGGCGGCAAAATGGGCGGAAAAATAAATATTTTAAATAAAAAAATTAAATTTTCTGCGCTCAACAAATGTTAAATTATTGAGACCAATAAAAGGAAATTGAAAAAATAATTGTGATTTTCTTTAAAGTTTGTAATTTCTGTCAGGGGCGGCCATTGTGATTGCTCGTCCCGGGCGTCAAAAGCCTAGCTATGTCACTGCCTCTATGGCGTCGATCTTTCAAATAAAGGTAGCACTGTCTCTGTGCTCAATGAAGCACCACAATATAAAGACGTACAGGCAGACTGGAGTTATAGTTGAAAGCATTGTTAGGATCGGCACTAGATGGCCGCTTTACCTCCGGGAAAAAATCCTCAAATTCTCATTGGATAGGAGAACAGTTGGGCCCCAGAACCGATATGGCCCGCTCTGGGGCCCACACCACCTCTTATTCTATGGGTACTGGGAGTTCTTCCTCCGCCGGTAAACGGCAGGGGCGCGAAGTTAACCACTCATCTCCATCTAGTTCCGAGGTTAATAATGAGTGGAGCTATACCTCTGCTCCCCCTATACGTCTTCATGGCGTGGACAGGGACTTTACCTTTACATTCACAATTAATATCAACAGACAGGTTTGTTCTGGCATCATTTTAAAAGTTAAGCTGGATGGGTTGGCGAAGATTGGTCCATAGATTATTTAACAATGACATATCACGCCCACAGGTTACTTCGCTTCGCGTGACGTGATTCTACATGGTAAACCTTTTCTGGTTTGTTGTACGAATCTGTCGGTATCTCAAACTATATAACGTAAATGGTAGAAAGAGTGATGAGTGACAAATTGGAAACGATCAGGAAAGAAGCGGGCGTTACCTAACTCTACTACTCTGGCATTTTCCGGGGGAACCAAAGAGTACCGGGAAAACTTTCGGTTAAGACAGCCGGTGTCCCGGTCGAGATTCGAACTCAGCGCCTCTCGAATAGAAGGTTACAGCGTTACCGGTTCAGCCTGTTCGGTAATGCCAGCTGGAAAGAACTCGGAAAAATACGTCAAGGAAAAGCCTTATACCACATAATTTCAATTCCAGTGTGGTAGTGAGATCTGACACCTTGCAGCAGTTGGTTGAGGCACTGCGCTACAAGCCGGAAGGTCGCGGGTTCGATTCCCGATGAAATCATTGGAATTTTTCATTGACTTAATCCTTCCGGCCACACAATGGCCGTGGGGTCGACTCAGCCTGTAACATAAATGAGTACATGGGATGTTTCCTGGGGGTTAAGGCGGCCTGTGCTTAGGGCTAATAACCTTGTCACGCTCATGTGCCGATTGTCTAGAAACTCTGGGAGCCTCAACCTTCTGAGCCCTATGGGCCTGTCCAGGGAAAGCTGAAAGCTTGTTATTTCTCATTACTACATTGGAGTTTATGTGATATAAGGTTTTTCCTTGATGTACTACTTTAGTGGTTCAGCCTGATGATGGCTATTGTATAAAAACTGAAACATGTATCGATTTGTTGGAAACACAAGGAGTTTATTTACCAATAAAAACGAGTTATGTCGACTAAGTCAAAAAAGTTACCTTGGTTTCATATTATAATAAACACAATGGGATGCCACACAACCACACCTCACAAAAGAAATGTAGTTGAGATTCTCACGTTGGTCACTGCGAAGATTAGTGTCTTCTCGTATGGGAGGTCGTGTAGTCTGACAGGCATTCATCAGCAATGAGGAGAAAACTATTCCTTTCGTCTACAGAAAATCGGTAAATTTATGCCAAACTATACGAAGGCACATTCCTCACAAGACTATCTATTACTTATTTTTGTTTTGTGTCATCAAAGCGACATAAGTCCTTTCCAGACACTCAGATAACTGCCACTCCATTTCGCGTCAGGAGGGGATGACGAGGCATATGAAACCCTTGACAGGGTACTCCGTGAATAAGACTTGCCGCGTAACCTAGCTAAACTGTTTGGCACGAAGCAGACGGGGTAAAGGGTGGGAGATGGGTGAAATCACGATCGGACAGTAATGCTTTCGTAACAGGCAGGCAAAGCGCGAGGGTCGGTTGTGTTTATTATTGCAAGCAGTAAAAATGATAAAAGGAATATTTAAAAAGGAAGGCAAAGAGCGGGGGAAGTACGGAAGTACAGAACGTAGACAGAGGAAGAAAGATAGAAACGTACAACAGAGAAAGGAAAGAAGAGGGAAAGAAAGGTAGACAGAAAGGGCAAACAAGAGAGACTCAGAGACGGAAAGGTTCAAGAATCCCATATAGTGAGTCGAGTTTTTCATCACACTTTACAGCAAACAAAATCATGCCTCATACAAAGACTGTACACAAGACACCATCTCTCTATTTAGGAGTAGAAAGACTATACGGATGTGTTTGTCAAACGTGCATTTGGTTGGTTTCGTACATGAACATTTTAACCAAAATGCAAGGAATACTTAAAAAAATAATATTACTTCATTTGTGGACTTTGTCCACAATTTTTTCTTAAAAAAACGATAAGTTTCGGCAACTGGGCATGTTCCAATCCTCAGGTAAAAGTGGGGGGGGGGGGAAGCACTGACTGAGAAGAGCCCTTCCTGTCTGACCCAACTCAGCAGGTTCTGCCCTACCATTTCACCTGACGATTGGAAGACACCCATTTCCTTAAATGTTTATTTTTTTTGAATACAAGATGAGGGACAAAGTCATAAGTGTAAGCTATCCTCCAAAACCCTTTCTGAATAAAATTTCATGCTTCTAACTATAACAGTTTGTCAGGAAGGCATAAGGTAATAAAAATTCCAAGACAAATATACTGTTTTAAAGCTCACTTTCTCTACTGCCACACGTCTGTCACATCAAACAGTTTTTAAATTACACAGCCAATGACGTTCTTCAGAAGCCTAAAGCAAGTAGCAAGGTGTTCTCTGAATGAATAACAAACTAATGCTGCTGTTTTGATAGTCTAAAACTAAATGTAAAATGTATTTCCATTTCCAAACAGTATCATCTAATAAAAAATCAACAGAAATTACTTTAGTGAATGGAAATATATCCCCCCTGGAAGCAATAACCGTGAATTTAGTTGGTTTGCGCTACGTAACTCGAGTCCAATTCCATAACGTGTTACATCTCAACTGCAACTGCAGTCTACATGCTTAGCTCCATTATCCCAGAATGTAAACAGAAATAAATGACTTCCATATTCATGCATTCATTCTAACAACATCACTGCTCTCCAGGACATACACAGTGTCCCCTGAAATGTTGCACTGTACCTGTGATATGGATAATACAGTGTTAACTGTACAGCTCATTAACAATTTTCCTAAATAGTCCCATGGATATGGAGATACAGTGGTACCTTGGTAATCCGGAACCTCAGGTATTCTGAACAATTTTGGGCCAACTGTAGCCCTGTATTTCCCATTGAAATTATTATTACAGTATATTATTATTGTTATAATAATAATAATAGTAATAATAAATACTTGACAAAACCATCAAAGAAGCATACTTA
This sequence comes from Reticulitermes speratus, assembly GCA_021186555.1. Taxonomy (NCBI): domain Eukaryota; kingdom Metazoa; phylum Arthropoda; class Insecta; order Blattodea; family Rhinotermitidae; genus Reticulitermes; species Reticulitermes speratus. The sequence continues at coordinate 36,638,650 of JAJKFL010000013.1, forward strand.
ATAGATGTAGCAATTCCCAGCAGTCAGAACCTTCACAGCACCATCATCTGAGAAGCTCCAGAAGTATACAGGGTTGAAATAAGAGCTAATAAGAATATGGCAACTGAAAACGGCCTATGTAATACCATTAGTACTAACCCCAATGGCATTATCCCAAACAAATCACACGTCAGTTTAATACTGCTTAATCATTGCCCTGGTCTACATATTCTAACGCAGAAAGCAGGAATAGTTAATACATGCCATTTAGTCAGAAAGTTTTTGGCAGAACAGTGAATAAGAAGTGCTTGGTCACTAACACCCGTACTCTTTTGAGAATCAGGTAAACTGCTGGGAAGTAGGAAAAGTAGATGATGATGATATAATAATAATAATAATAATAATAATAATAATAATCACACTAAGTACGATATTTTTTGATTTAAGGAGTTTTACTTTAGCATTCAGCGATACTTTTTTGTACGTTACCTATACCACAGAGGTTTCCCTTGGTGGTCCGGATTCTCGGGTAATCAGGACTCCCCCCCCCCCCATATAGTCTGGATGACTGAGGAACTACTGTACTTATCTGTTTGAAGATTACTGTGTTCTGGATATGACACCTCATAATCTGGCAGGCAGGTTCCTCTGAAATGTTGGTATTGATGTGTTGAAGTACACAATACAAAATCCCAGAAGACTGATTTTCAGATACACCAATGTGAGAACCTAAAAGCTCATTTATGTATGGTTTATTTAATGACTGCCAATAGCACTAACTTTACAGCAGCAAAAATATGGGGATGATCAGTAAATAATAAATTGGAAAGATAGTGGAAGGAAGCCTCTCCAACATCTCATACATTGTCTCAATCATCAACGGATGATGACGATGGTGAGTCTCTCAAATTTCAGACACCAACACCTCACACATAATTATCCAAGACTTCAATGCATCAAAATGTTGACACTCATAAACCAGTCTACATGGAATTGCATCCAAGACAAATGTGAGAACATTGAATTCACATAGCATACCTCTACTCTAAGCAATCCCTGCAGATTCTAGTAGGCTCCTCTAAATCACTGGCATATATGGTACTGCAGTCTATTACCATTCAAAACTACAAATCGCATAATCAAGATATAACACCTTACTTTCTCATACCATACACATAATCAGAAAATAACTTATATGCACAAAACACAGATAAGTGAGAAAAGAGGAAAGATGGTAAACATTCAAGAACAGGGTTTCTCTAAAGGTTTGTGACAATGGTTTATTCATTACAGCCTTGTTTAGTTAAACACTGCCCACTGTCTGAGGCATACCTAATACACTATGTGCATGAGTCAGAAACTATCCAGAAAAGATGTTTTTTAAATTTTATTATAATGGCTACACTCCTCTGACAGCATAGAGAAACTTGTGGCCAAGTGGACTACATGCATTGAAAATAAGGGGAAAAAACAAAGCTCTAATAATACTGTATTATTTTAAGATGCCACATTCTGGATACTGACTTACCCACATACACAACATTTTGGTGTTGCTGACTGTACTCCCATCTCCAGGTTCTACATTATGCAGGCCACTCACAAAATGACAAATTATAAATTTTCCACAGAAACACTATCACTCTTTTATGGGCAAACTTATTTTTCTTGAAATTTGTGAGTGATTATGTGAGTGGTACAACACAGAACCTGAAGATGAGAGTAGTGTCAGCTCCCAAAACATCATGTGTGTGTGTGTTTGTTAGGCATACCCCAGACAATGCATCGTGTCCAACTAAACAAGGGTACAGTGTACAGTGCAAGCACAGTGGCTCCTGATGTTCAAATGTACAAGCCAGGTGCACACCAAACACAAATCTTTCCTCTGTTCCTGCAATGTTGGTGGTATAATGATGAAGGCATTAGAAATGCAGCAAGTTAAGAGCCCCAGTACCTAATGCACTGGGGACTGGGCGGTGTGGACATGGTGCTAACAAAAATATCCTTGTCCCTGCTGGGAATCAAAGTGCAGCCCACAATTACAGTCACTTTGTAATGACAATTATCCTGGTTCATACAATATACCAATATATGTTTCTGGGCAAAATCGTTTCCTCCTGTACCAAATACACAATACACTCTGCACTTCATATTTTCCACTTTGTGTAGGTTCCAACATACTCTGGGAGCACTTTTCTACCTCTGTCACATGCAATATATTTAGTAATCTGCCATTTATTTACCCAGCACTCTTATTTTAGTTCTTATGAATGATCCCAGATGGCAGGAACTGGATTTTGACTATACATACTTGATTGGTATGACTGAAAAAAAAAAAGTACAAAGGAATTTGAAATTTTGGATGAAATAATAAACATGCTTTAGGAATTTCAGTAAACTTTTGTGATATGGGTAGACTTAATGACAGAAGGTTCAAATATTAGGACTCAATGGAAAAACACGTAAACATTCGAAAACAAAACAGCTGCAAATAATACATCTTATTTAAAACCCATCATAAACTTCAGGTGCAATACATCATACATACACATACACAACATTGCCAGATCTTTGTAACATTATTAGAATGACAGGTCATTTTAAGTACCACATTTACTTCTGTAATAGCTACCATGACTTTCCTTCAGCAGAAAATGTGAACAGCCGTTATGGATGACAAACACAGGCAACTGACAGTACATGTGGATATAACTTCAATACGTGCTTTGTACACTGAAATACCTGCTGAACTGTAGATATGTATTATGGCACTTCTCTTGTTCTGTATCCACTGTCTCATTAAAACATAACATTCTAAAACTTCTACCTTCTGAAGACCAGCTCTATCAGACCCAACAAAGCAGGTCTTCGTTAAATAATATTGTACGTTGATAGCTTTGGCATTCTTAGGGCCAAATATTTCCCTGAACATTTCATTTTTAAACAAATAATTAGTATTTTGGCAGAGTTTAAAATATGCACTAATTTAACAGTCTCCTATATATATATATGAACATTTATTTATAAACTTGTCAACCTCACTTTATTTGAAGGTAGTAAAATCATAATACTCCAAAAATCACACTGTATTGTACACACAGTTAACCTGTACACTGGAGCCTCGAATCCAAATGTTTGTTTCAAGTGAATAATTTATTTTTAAATCTTCATTTTAAAAAATCATAAAATCATGTTAGCATGAAATTCATGTAAGTCAGGAAATATCAGTATTTTTTTTTTGTGAAGACAGAAGTCACGTGATAAGACCAAGCACTGGTCAGTGGTCCAGCACTGGTCTGAATGTGACTTGGAGAAACTCTCATGAGAAGCCAATGATTGAAATGGGCTATAGTGCTAAGGAAAATAAGATAAAGAATAAAATACAAAATAATTGATTCAGAATTACAACATAAGTCAGACCTGCATGTGGACAACAAGCATTTATATTGGCCTACAAACAAATATAACTACAGGTTAAATAAATCACCTACTTTCAGTCACAAGGTCTAATCTTCTTGTTTTTTTAAATTTCATCTGAGACATCTTAAGCTTCCTATTTTATTTTTCAAAATTCTAATGTACTAGACGTCAGCTGATTTCAGTGGCTTATTTTGGCTGAAGGGTAAATCACACAAAATGTCTGATACCATCATGTCTACAAAATTTGTGTTGTTTAAATTTCAATTTGGGGAGGGGGAAGTTGGAGCCTGGCACCCCACCTTGCGTGCGCCGCTGAACTCTTTATCTTTTCAGCCAGCCAGGAAATTCTCTGTCTCAAGGTCAACATCACATTTATAACAGTCTGTTATTGGACCCAATTCTACGCTAATTCAGGTCTAATCCAATAAAACATTTATACATTATTTCTATAACATATATATTGACATTATCCTCTCATCTACGTCTGCGTCTCCTAAACTGCACTTTTCCTTGAAAATTTCCAATCAAAATTAAACTACACATTCAATCTGAGTACGCATCAGTATTTATTATTCTATTTTTTTATGGCACGATAGCCCCTAGTGGGCCAGGGCCTCCTTACTGTCGAGGCTTCATGATCACACTCAATTTGACAATCCACACTCGGTAGGATTCCACTGGACGAGTGATCAGCCTGATGCACAGACCTCTACCTGACAACACACAACACTCACAAGAGACAGACATCCATGACCCCGGCTGGATTCAAACTCGCAATCCCAGCAAGTGAGTGGCCGCAGACCCCAGCGGCCACTGTTTTCTATACCTATATTTCTATTTTCCATTATTTCTTTACTTAATGGTATTTAACAATGAATCAGAAGCAGAATTTGCATAGCCACTTTAAGAGCAGACTTGCCATTAGAAAAGTTATTTTTTCGGAATGAACGGTGTCATTGATGCTTTTAACAAGAACACACCTCCATCCCTGTGATATGTGCTGTCATCACACACCCAGCATACATCACAGAGTTGGAGATACGATAACCACTACAGTACACTCATCCAGCACTCTTCAGGATACTCCTTCAAATGCTATACAAAATACTGGAATACAGCTATGATGCAAGTAAATATGGTACTATGGTTAGCATTGCTTTCATGGTCCTGCGCTGTATATCACAACGCACACGGCACAGATTCAACAAACGCTATCTCTTCTGAGATGTCACTGAATATTATATTAACAAATAAGAAAGCCACTATGCATCTTGGCAGTACAAGAAAATATAAAAAGCTGTTGGCAACCATAGAAGCTTTCTTAATAAATAGAAATTCAAAAAATTTGCACATTATACGAACACAGTTCCTTCTCACAAATCCAGTATCAATACAAATCTGACACACTCAAAGCTTCTGGAACTTCCCAGTTTATAAACAGAATTGTATGGTCTCTTCATTCAAGCTACGATTTCTCCCTGCCACTTCTGTTCATCTGTATGGCAATAGAATACTATAACATGTAATAATGATATAAAAGAAAATGGGTGACTTCAGCCTGAAGGCCAGACAATGCTAATGCAGACTCACAAATTATGTAGACTGTTATCATAGTTAATGCTATAGTCATGCATTTCAAGGGTAGCTGGTTCAGTACTTAGCAGGGTTACTGGCTCTCATATTTATTTTTCCTGAGTCTCTCCAAGCAAGTTCAGAGAAAGTACCAGTACTCCAACATACACCACAATCACTTCCTTCCAAATCTTAATTCCATCACCATTTTTTATCATCTTCCCATCTCATTCATTTCCACATACTATGTGCATCTGAAAACCCTGTTGTTAAATAAGCTAAGGGGATATGAGAATTGTGCTTCTCACAGTGGTGAGTATGAAGACTAGACCTTTTGGATGTGAAGCTGCGTAGCATGGTAAAGTAGGCACCAATATTTCAGAGCAAACGTCTCCCTCCCACTCTCCATTGCCGGTATAGTTTATCACCATGTAAACCCTACACAATGATACAAAATAAGGAAACACTCCACATTTCTGTGTTAAGTGGAAATAACCCAGTTGGTATAATACACAGACTACAGTCTGGATGACCAAGAAATCATGGTTTGATTCCCATCATGAGGAAGAGATTTTTCTCTGCTCCAAATCATCCAGGTCAGTTTTTGAGCCCTTTCAACATACTATTCAATGTGTACAGGGAGGTTCTTACCCCTGGGGCAAAGCAGCTCAGGTATGAAGCTGATCACTCACCTCTATCTAGTGCAGAGGTTAAGAATGAATAAAGCTCCATATGCCTCCATGGTGTGCACAGGGACAACTTCAAGTGGTTCATTTATCACACAGCATGGCACATTCTTAGACTGTGCAGGAGACAGACTCCATGTACATAAAAGGCAGCAGCTGGTACACTAAATAAGCAGTCAAGAGCAGCTGAGAGGTTGGTACTCTAGTTTGGGGGTTTGCATGAAGTAACAAACTTTTCACTGTAAAAAAAGCACCATGTTATTAAGTGTGACATATGGTTTTGAATTTGGATAGAATTTTTGGCATGATTTAACAGACTCAGTTGTTTTAATCTCCCTGAAGATGGTTCAGTTAGAACCAAAACATGTTTGTTTGAGAATGTCTGATATAAAATAATAGGTATCTACATTTACCTGAAAAGTGTATTTTGTTGATGGTTAATAAACACTGACAGGGCCACTGAAAGTGGGTTCGGGCCACAGTGCAAAAAAAAATCCCCCCTCCCCAGCAATGGCAGATGGGCTAAAAATTTTTACACTAAATCGGAAAGACTTACTGTCAATTGCAGGATGACTTGGGCTTCATCTGAAGGGGTTAATTTGTACAATCGACAAATAATGATACTACTGAGAAAGCCAAAAGCATACGCAACTTTGTTGGGTCCTGGGCCCCGCTAATTTGTACCCACTTCCCTACATCTCATTGACATTAAACACTGACAGGGAATTTATTCACCAGCCAACTACCAGCTTCTCGAAAACGACAGTCATTACACACAGAGCACCATGCATGACTGAGTGATTCAGTTTTATACATAACAGGTTGAAATAAAACAAATATTGGCAATCAGATTACAGTTTTTAAAGCCATATATTTAATATATGATCAAAAGCTTTATGGCGACTCAATTAAATAAAACTTTCTTGGGCTAGCAGCAGTGTCAGGTGGTTGAATGGCGAGTAAACCAGTTCCCTGATGACAAGGAGAGAGATGGTTCTTGAAACATTGGTTTACTCGCTGAACAACCACCCGATGCAGCTGCTAGCCCAAGAAAGTTTTCTTGAATCATAATTTTAAGTTCTCAATAAGCTGCCACGTAGCATATTTAAGCTTACTGGTAGTGGCAGACCACATACTACTGGCATCTGGCAAACATTTAGCAAATTGGGCAGAAAGAGAGCACTAAATTTGAACTGAAATGCACTCCATGTCATCATGTGGTCTTCTACAGATATATTCAGATATCATTTGTAATGGGTTACATGGTGTGTTCAAGAAAGCCTTTTACATATGACATCCTGGGTAAGTGTTCGTCATGGAATGAATGTTGCTAAAAATATTCCAGTTTACAGTGCTATATATATATATATATATATATAATGACAGAAACAATCTGCAAAACTTTCATTATGGTGGACAGAAAGACACACAAAATGTCATATTTTAACCAGAAGCAAAGACATATTCTGTAAAAATAAGGTAATTTGACCGTTATGAGACAGATTTCAATGCCAACTGTATCTCCTGATGGTCTAAACTTTTTTTTTTGTTTTGGCTTAGTGTGGACATGCAAATATCTACCACGTAAACACACACACAGACCAGCATATGACATTCACCAGTATATTTTAGAGACCAAATATGGTCTCCTAGAATGATAAAAGTTAAATTGCATGGTAAAATCAGGGAATTATTCATCAGCAAAGGTGCTGTTGCTATGTGAGAGACAATAGCCATTATGTACATAGGCTTCAATCACTTGACATGCAAAATGATTTAGGTCCTAAGTGTATTCATAACAAATAACCTGCTACTGGACATGATCCTGAGTCAGTTGCTTAAACTTCACACCCTCACCAGTTATTGTGCGGATTAGAATCCTGTCTTCTGGGATGTAATGGCATGTAGTCTGGTAGAAATTATGCTACATTTTTAATGAACACGCTGCCTTCATTTTCATTCCTACAAAATGTCAGTTAATTTCTACCTGGCTACATGGCATTATACACCTCAGAACAATATTCTTCATAGTTACCACTGAGAGAAACTCAAATCTTATAAAAACAAATAAAGTCCACATTTGGAATTAGATGTGATAAAACTTAAATCTGTTAACTGTGCATTTTCCTATTATTCATGGGTACAGCAGGTGGTGCTACTTTAATATCATTGGTATACACAGTACCTTAAAATACCGTCCACAGCACCATAGACCACTATACCAGATCTACCAACCTCTCACTTGTGAACATAAAACCACTTCACATCCCTGAGCAATCTATTCACAGAATAAAATTAACACACATGCACACACCTTAAAAAAATCCATACAGTAACAGTAAAAATAATTACAACAAAGGTGAACACAGATACAAAATAATTTTCATAAGCTTATATCACTGCTTCCAGACCTGCATTATTGTGAACACTGTAATTTATCAGAAAACTATTCAAAATGAAATGCATTATTTTGATTCATTTGGTACTACATTAAAAGATAATTCCACACCAATGGGAGATATTCTAGCGGTTTTAGTGCTTGCATGGAAAGTGCAAATTCCAGGTTAAATTCCTGGTTGAATTATCACCACTGTTAAAATCTACAATATCTGGGACAAGCAGCAAGGACAGTCCATCACTGTTCCAATATAATTTCTTTTTTTGGTTGGAAATAATAATTTGAGGATTAAATATTAAATATTGTTCATTATCATGTAATGAAAATATTGACAAACATATCAATATGCAGGTCACATGGATCTGAAGTATCACAGTGCTTACTGATCAGTAATCTAATAACTTACACAACCTCCACTTATGAGAATGTTGCATTAATTTCTTTAGTGAAGACTGAAAAAAATAATGATTTGTTTTGTCAAAAACAAAACAAAAATTGGAATTTATAAATGGCTGGCTATATAAGAGTGCTGCTAAAGGCAAATGAATGACTTATTAGTCAATGAAAATTAAAGGTATGGGAAAAATATTTTGAGTACTATATTCAGTTATGCAACTACATAAATTGCAGATAAATGTTAGGTATAACGAAGTGTTCCTGTCACTCATTATATGCTCATTATAATTACACTTATTACACTTGCACTACTGTTTTCATAACCAACAAAACTGTTGCTATCAAGTAATTCAGTACACTTACCAAGTCAGACAAGACAGATGTTTTGAAAACAGCTAAATGGAACCATCATCATTTATAAAATAACTATTTCTTCTTTAAAGTGACCACAAAATTTATACCTGCTCTGCTGCTGCACACAACATTAATGACCTTAACTCATATCTTTTAAGTAAATACACAACTCATGTAAATATCTGAAAAATAATAACAGTGAATTCACCAGGAAGGATGTCTGTATCTTTCCTTTTCCAATAACTGTCAGTATGCAGCTGAGTACAAATGGGTTATCAATATTTATAAGTACAAAGCATATGAATAAAATAAAGAATGGTCTCTCCTAATTTTTGGCATTTCAATCTTTACACTGTTTCATTATATTTACCTCACTATAAGACAAACTCACCTTATCAAAACATAAATTCAGAAGAACTTTCATCTTCCAGTTTTAACACTGTATCAGAATTTTTCCCAGTCACTATTTAATGTATCTGTTGTAACTCCATCTGGTCACTTTCCATTGCACTAGAGGTAGCACCATTCAAAAACCTCAAATTCTGCTGCCATGTCCTGAGTATAAAAGAAACAGACGACATTCTGCCTGGAATATAGATAGCAGTAGAATTCATACTAAAAACCTGTGTTTTGTCCATTTGTAATGTATGGTCCCTATACCCATCCACATTCAACACAAGACGTCCCTTCAATTGTAGCCTACTTTCCTTCCTAAAAAGGAAGCAAGTAACCCTTCAAGATTACCATGCTGTTTGTGTCCCCTGCAATTAACATTTAAACCAGGAGACTAATTTCATGAACCTTCATATGGCCAATGTGCCACTGGAAGACATTCCAACATCATCTTTTAATTACCTACAATCAATAATAACAACATGGTACATGCACAAACTTGCAAGGTGGGGTGCAACACTACTGTCATTCACTTTAGGCTCCTGAATGATGTAGAGTATGCAAACTTAGAAAAATCAGCAACTTTTGTTTATGTAATATTTTGTAGAATGTAAAATAACTACATTGTGGATGTGGGAAAACTTTCTTTACATTTTAGTTAAGACTGTAGTAACTAATGAACCACTGGAAGCATGCAAATGAAATCTGGAACAAAGATAGATCATAAAATACCTACACAGTTATACGAAATACTGTTATTAAGTCAACAATTACAAACATGGCGACAATACAAAACTTTGAGGTTATATCCAACATATTTATTCACACAGAATCTGTACCCATACTTAAGCAATATTTTCAGAAAAATAAAATAAAACAACAATAACAGTTTTATAAGTCTTAATTAGAACTCCTTGTTCAGATGCCATATTAGGAAAGTAACCTTGCCTTATAACATATACAGGTAAATATGATACTGTGTTTTAATTGCACTAAAACACGTAAGCATCAGAGCACTTGGCAGAAACTGCAGCTTACTGGCATGACAGGCAGATGTTCAACATTTGTATTAGTGAGATCCCAAGCTTCAAACTTCTGCCTTTCATGATGCCTTCAATTACAGTTCGTTGAACTTCCCGATCTCTGCGGGCTTTGAAGGACGAAGAAATCTGCTGCTGGCAGAGGTGTTGACCACACAATTACAAAGTTTTGACTTTGTCAGAGGCGAAGGATGAAGTTCACACTGGAGCTGAATGGTTTCAAACCCAGTACCTCTAGAACAGAGGAGGGGGGGCTACTGTCATGCCATGTGAGACACATTACTTGCCTCATTAACTCTCTTATCCCAAAAAACATAATCTGTATTTTGTAACTGACAATAAATTAATATTGACATACAGTAAAATATGCTCGTCTCTGCCCTCTGAAGTTTATTCATCATGATAGGGAGCAAAGCTCTTATAACAGTACCATAAAGAGAGTCCACCTAACAATAGTCATGTGAATGGTGGTGGATAGGAAGAAATTATGCACACCCAGCCTGACACCTGGTAACATGCCCTGCCATGGTACAATTTTTTTTTCATGTGGTACCATGTTGTACCACTTCATGCTACCATCATTGTTACACATGGTGTGGCAAGCGATTTTCTCAAAAACTTGATCATGACTGCAAAAGTCTGCATAAAGGTGAGAAATGTGCTGACAAACACAGATGTTACCATATTTCTTTTGTGGTACTACAAGTGCACATGCAGTCACTGTCATAATCACTAGAAGTGCAGTCTTACACAAAATCTCAAGATTCACATATACTTTACAATATGTAATACAAAGCAATGAACTTTCTTATGGGACATAACTCATTCACTTCACAAGCAAATGCACTTATGAATACATGCACGTGAAGTGTCAATGATACTGAATTATTAAATGAGGAAATACAACATTATTAGACTTGTTTCTGCATTACCTGAAATAATATTTCATATCAGTGGGTAATATTCCCATATCACCATAATTAAGTACAATGTGCTGCATCAGCAAATTACCATTCTGTTCAGGAAGTTACAAGGTGGTCCATCAGAGTACCAGCTTAGTGTCCCAAATCATGTTTGTACTTTATACGGGTAAAGTGTAAGATTAAAGTGAAAAATACTAAATGCAGTACAATCCTACAACCCAAATATTAGAATTGCAAATTCATCACAAAATATTAGTTTCTTTTAGTACAGATGTTCAACTTGCTCCACTGCTTAGGACTCTCCCCATTCCACATTATCTGCACATGCATGCAAAGATCTTGGCAATTGGACAATGTTTGTGTCAAATTTATATTACCATTTTGCATATGAATATAATCTCAAGCCAAAAATTCAATTACATCTGTCTGAAGTGTGACTGAACATCATGTCACACTCTGCATACTAAAATATTACCAAGAAAAGAAAGGGAGTAATACTGCTTTTTAATGCATCTATAAAAGGTTGGATAAATTTCTATGTCATGTTTCACACAGTGAATATTAAATTAAACCAAATTAATCTTTAACAATTTAGAAAAAAAAAAAAAACTACAGTCATAAGCTCAATGGTTTAACGGGCAATAGAATCTGAATATATTAACCTAAACTGCCTAGGATGCATGATTCTGAATCATTTAACACATCATTCTTCTGTACCAGAAAGCAGCCCTAAAAAAAAATTTCACATAAGAAAATGAAACACTTAATTACAAAGGCAAGATGTGCAGCAAGTGGCAATCACACTTAACTATTCATTAAATGTCCAACAGTTGATTTTGTTCCTACTGCTAAAGATTAACAATCATCTGAGTAATTCTTTGCTGCTACAGGCACTTGGCTAAGACAACATCTGCCAACCTGGTTCTGCAACATTGTCAGCATACTGAAGGCAGATAGTAGCTTCTCCTACTTTACCTACCAGTGTTTCTGAACTAGTATGAGTTTTGTTTCCCCACTCTTCAGTACTCATACAGGCTTTACATGAGAACATACAATGAGAGCACAACAAGTTGGCAGCGTGAACCTGCAGTTTAACATAATATCTAAAGGTTCACCAAGCATTAACTTGGTTACAGAAAAGGATTATTGCCTGGCAATGGAAAACTTCAGGCATAACCAACTGGTTTTTGAACCAGAGACTTAAACATGGTAGATCACTCTTAAGACTGGACTCATGAGCAAAACTGTAATTGTACAGACATAAAATATGTGTGGTGGAAGTGAGCGAGGAAAGGAAATAAGACAAAAGATGCCACAAAGGAATAATGTAAGGAAAGCAAAAGCAAAGGGAAGGATGAAAGGAAGCAGATCTGCACTGTGGCCACTGACAGAATTCCCATCGACATCCCACATCCATACCTCACTTGGGCTCCAGTGTACTTCATATATGCCCCTCCAGATATCTAGCTAATCCATTCAACCAAATGCTGGCAGTGACAGCCTTTGCTAGCTACAAGCACTTTGGACTGTTGAATACAGGGATGGAGATGAATATAACAGTAGACAGAGAGGGAGACTTGAAATGGTCACCACCTATGGGAATTGTATCCATGGCTTCAGTATCCAGCAATGACAGAAATGAAGGATGGATGAGGAAGAAGTGGAGTATGGACACTTCTTTGGTGAACAGGACTCATCTTCCAATGACATGATACTGAAATGTCCATATGCCAAGACAAATACAAAGCCTTCATGAAAGGATCAGCTCTAATGTTTGATCTTTTATTTGTTGCTTAAGACCATCTGTTCTGATGTTGGCATACATGTGTACAGTAAGGCTGGCAATTCACTTTAACAGCATTTGCTGTGAAACTTATTTGGAAACAGTCTCACATCTGTATTTACCCAAATATAAGATGAGAAAATTTTCTCAATTCATCATATGAAAAGTGGAAGATCACCTTCTAATTGCACACAAAGTTAAACATGTTCTGTACAGGTATTTTCCCGATAATTTATGACTGTGACGGGGGATTATCTTATGTGAAAGGTTCAAGTAATTACAGCAATTCCTTTAAGGAGCTTCATCACAAACAGTAACATGTCAGTAATTTCCTTGCATCTGCACAACGTTTTCACATTAAAAAAATGTTTTCACAATAAACATGCTCTGTTCTGCAGTGTTGGGTGACATCTTCACAGTTAGTACTGTCAAACTAAATTCTCAGCATTACTTTATGCAGATGTAACATCAGAACAAATGATACAACAAAATTTAAAAAGTCGCAATAGTCCCTTCATAAAGACCTTGTAGAATTTCATACATCAATTACATACCTTACATCAGGAAGCATGTTAGCAATTTCAACACACTTTAAACACCAACTTACATTATCCCTTTTTCCACAACAATATGTATGGCCCATCTTAAATATTTCACAAGGCATGATATACATTGGGTTAATAAGTGGATAAAGCAATAAGGGAGATGGGGCAGGAAAAGACACAACCCTATTAAGATTTATGTCTTGCAGACTGTGAGTTTGTCTCCAAACAAGGCACTGCTGCACATAAACTGATACCACAATGTACCAGTCTACTCTGAGAATGTGGCCAGGCCTTCGTAAGTACAGCCAGAGCGTTGGATGATCTCGGTAGCAGTCCATATGCCACATCGGATACACGTCTCTAAAGATTTACCCATTACAAATTGTGCAAGAAAGCCTGAAAAAAAAAAAGAAGAAAAGTTGAATGTAATATTGATGAGAAAGGTTAAGACAAGATCTGATGATTTTGTGGTAGCAAATAATAAGATTATGTCTTCTGGGATGTAATGCCATGTAGTTTGGTTAATAGGTACCAATGTTTTAGGGAAACCTCCTGCTTCTTTTTTCTGGACAGAAGTGGTAACAAGTAATATTAGCTTGCCACTTCTCCCAATTTTCTTCCCTTGAAATTTTCCAACCCAAATTCTGCATGCATTTCTCACTGCCACTATGCATGGTACATGTCCTACCTATATCACCTTTCTTCGTTCTAACAATATTAGAAAAAGCAAATAAATTACGAAGCCGCTAATTGTGTAATTCTTTAACAGGGGCAGCACATTTATTATATGCTAAAGAGGGAGGCAGTATGTTTCTCCAAAATACACACATCAAATATCTATGAGCCTGCAGGACGTAACATCCCAGAAGATTGCACGTCAAAAGCAAGTCTAAGTAAAGAACTTTTCATGCAAATCTGGCACCAGTTAGCAACATGGATTGTCACTGCTGTATCTGAATAATTAAAATGTGATTCATAAACGTTTAACACATGAGTGCAAGGTGGGAAAGTACACTTCCTTTTCCTTGTGAACTCACCCCCTACAAACGCATCTCCAGCTCCATTGGTGTCTACAACTTTCTCTGGTGGCAACTGGATGGCTGGAAACTCGTTTACTATACCATCTGAAATGAGAGTTTAAGAATACAGCACTAATTTAACCCTTCAATGGCTACACATACTACAGTACTGCTGTCACTTGGACTTCTTCACTGGCTACAGTCAGGCTGCTGCTAGCAAATAAAGTACCAAGTAATGCTCTTGATAGAAACACTGAAGAAGTTTTTGAAATAATGAATGTATTACAGTAGTTATAAGTAAGTGCCAATCACAGTGGCTGTGCTGTCAAAGGCGTAGGTCTGCGGCCGCTCGATTGCTGAGATTGTGGATTTGAATCCTGCTAAGGGCATGGATGTATGTCTCTTGTGCCTGTTATGTGTTGTGTAGGTAGCGGCCTCTGCAATGAGAGGTGATCACTCGTTCAAAGAAGTCCTATCGGGTGTGTGTGTGTCTACCTGTGTGTGATCTAGAAACCTCAACAATAAGGTGGCCTAGGCCTGGGTTGGGCTTTGTGCCACAAGGAAAAATAAAAGTTCTAAGAAATACACAATAACGAAACTTGTTGAAAAACACCTGCAGTAGGGTCTTGCCAAAGAGCACAAGGAACACAGCAGTTAAAGCGATTAATTTAAATTAGAATGGAGGACAAATCACTCGGAATGAGCGAGATGTTGTAGGTGTGACTAATCACAATTTCTTCCCTTAAATGTTTATTATGTATCTGATTCAGTTGTCCACCCAAATAAAGCCATGGCCTTATCTGTCAAGCAATGGCCAATGAGCAAGACATGAACTGATTCACTGTTGCAAATGTAATGGTTATACAGTAAGGAATGTGATGGAAAGGTGACCATGAATGATAAACATTTAAGGATTTGGAAGAAGACAGTCACAGTGTAGCTGAAGGCATTCACCTGTGAAAATCACGAAAATTTTCAGGTGGAACAGCCAGCAGCACAACTGGTATTCAAATCAAGTACCTACAACATACCAAAATAAAAGACTTGAGTGTTATCACTACATCAAACTGCACAGTGCAGGAAGAGGTAATGAGTCTACAGCATGGGTCTCCAACCCGCAGCCCATGGGCCGCGGGTTGTATTATGTGGCCTGTGGTCACATTTGTAAATTGTATGTATATACTATAAAAATTATAAAAAAATTTACGTGGTTATGTATATCACTTGCTGTTATTTTTCCCACTTGTGGCCCGTGAACCAGCCCACAATAACGGGCGTAGCACCCTGCCATATAAAGGCTGGAAGCTCATGGTCTAGAGTTTGCGACGATGTGTTATTACTTCTTCTTCTTATTATTCTGTGGCTACACTATCCAAGACGGATAAGGGCCTCCCCAGTGCTCTCCTCCATCCATCTCTATCCCCACTACTTGTCTCAATTAACAGTTCCCATCTTTCTTATGTCATTCTCTACATCATCTTTCCACCTAGCCTTGGGTCTCCCCTTATATTGTTTGTGTTATTAAACTGCCTGCTATTAAACTAACACATATTGGACTTCATGCAGTCTAAAAGCTATAGTGAACCTACTGATGGTTTAACTGGTCACAGTATGATCAAACACATTTGAACAGTGAAACACATCTATCACTTTCAAATTGGTGCCTGTAAAAGAAAGTTTTTAAATTACCAGTGCATGATCGATGAAATTTATCCTTACATTCCATGTGGCTGTGATATAACAACCTTCGTGAATTGTGGAACTGCATTAACTCACCTAATGTCATTTACTTGTCTGATGTGCATTTTGATGCCTATGCTTGCATCATCATCAAGGTCTATTTCTGCTCCTTTACAAAGCCAAACAGGCTGCAGAAATAGACACTGATGATGCAAGTACAAACATTAAAACATGTCTCACATACAAATAACTCCACAGAGCAGAACCGTTCTTGAAAAGCTATGTTTCCTCAGCTAGTCTAGTAATTTCCCGCATTTTGTAAAACCTGAAGGTTCATTACTGCATTCACAAGAGCCCGCCACTTGTCCCTACACTGAGCCGGATCAATCCAGTCCATGCCCTCGGAAGTAAGGGCAGTGGGTCAATTCAATAGAAGTACTATATAGAAGTGCTATGAACTGAATAATATAAAATCTTTCAATTGTGAAGTTCACTCAGCCAAGAAATTTAACTGTCCATCTTAGAATATTATTAACAATATACAATCTGCAGTACTCTGGCTATTCAGCTGTTATTAAGGTGACAAACTTTCTATAGCCCAGTCTCAATTGTGACTAGATTATGGGCTAAGTGATTGAGAAATCACAGTTCAATTGCCAGCAGAAAAAAGAGATTTCTCTATTCTCCCCATCTTCCAGACAGAATCTAGGGCCCTCCCAGCCTCCTACCCAATAGGCACCATGGATTAAGTGCTGGGGTGTGATGTGGAAAAATCACTTCCACCCAGTGCCAAGGTTAAGAATACATGGGTCTATACCTCCACTCCCCTATACATTTTCATGGTGTTGTGCTTAATTAAGCCCTGAGGTAACTGTACTTTAACTTATAGGTGATATGTCTACCAAAGTCACAAATCAACACACATCTAGAACGCTACTCCGAATGAAACCGCTCAATCCATGCCTTTTAATTTCAGATTTAAAAAATTCAATTACCTTTGGCAAGGAGAACTGGATTCTGCCCATGTGTAATAATGGCTATCCTTGGCCTTTTGGTATTCTTCTTTGGCAGCTGTGTTATTTTAAGTGCTATCTCTATAAGATCATCTGTTCCAAAGCCTTGCTCCTTTGCAAATGCAGCTGCTTCCTGTGTAAAAGAACAAACTTATCTATAACTAAAATGGAAATGTATTTAAAATACTTATACAGAGCCAAAAACAATAACGTTGGCTCTTGTTTTATATGCGCATAAAAATGACCTCTTGCTGTAAAGGAAGAACACTGACAATGGGATGGTAAGAAAACGACAGGCAATGTACATGCAAAGTAACATTAAGGTGCACTCGCTTAAATGTTGTTGCCATGGAAAAGGAATAAGTATTATACATTCCGAGTGTGTGTCTGTATTCTTGCCTTAGTTATCTGGCATGCAAATCACATCTTATCTGCGCTGTATTATATTGTCATCTGTGGCCTCTGTCTGGCTCTACCACACTTTTCCACATCATCTCAAAAATGGAACGATTTTTGGAAAAAAGTTATTGAACATAAAATGTGTGTTTTAATTTTGTCTACAGCTTTTGTCTGAAATATTTATAATTCTAAGAAGAATTCAGCAAGATATCATCATAAATGCACACAGGTTCTCAAGTAAAGTACCCATTATTCTTGTCAGGTTTTAATAAGACTTGAATTTTTTTAACAGATTTGCAAAAAATCCTCAAATATCAAATCTCATGAAAATCTGCCCAGTGGGAGCCAAGTTGTTCCATGCACACAGACAGACAGACAGACATTACCAAGCCAATAGGCGCTTTTTGCAATTTTGTGAACATGCCTAAAAATGCTGAAGAGAAAATGGAGACTTGAGAGAGAGAGGAGTCAACAGCTGGATGGAGATAAACAATGAGGGGCCTCATAATTTGTGCTCTTCATTATATGCCAGTAGGACGATCAAATGAAGAATGCGATGGGCAGAACATGCAAAACACATAACATGCTGAGAAATGAATATGAGATTTTAGTCAGAATACCTGAGGGGAGGAACCACATGGGAGATTTATGTATAGATGGGTGGACAATATCAAAACTGATATAACAGAAACAGGATATAATTGGCATTGGCTGGATTCAAGTAGTTAAGGATGAGGTTGAGTGGTGAGCAGGAACACAGTAAAGAACCTTCAGGTTTCATAAAATGCAGGGAATTTATGACAAGCTGAGTAAATATCAGCTCCTCAAGGACACTACACCATATAGAACGAAGTATGTTCTGGTCCCAGCCAAAACCCTAAATAAACAATGCTTTATCTTCCTGCACATAGCGAATTTAAATTTAGTAAATAACCAGTAAATTCAGTGTGAGAGACTTTTTAACTTCCAGAACTTGTCTATCAATTTACTGCAATTGTGATCAAAACAACTGATATTCGCATTTTCTTTGTGCTGTAAATCGTTAATATCCACCCATAATCTCTTGTAAGTGATGTCACATACTGAACAAGCAACAAACCTACCCTGGCTTTGACTTCACAGGTACAGTGACTCTCAGGTAAGGTTATTTCATTGTTCACAGCATATGTCAGTAATTACTTTGAAAACTAATTTGATATTAGTGATTGCATAATCACATTTGCAAACACAATTATCATAATCATGTACAGTCAGTCTTACAACAAGGAGATAATTTACTTAACTTACTTTCACTGACAACTAACCAACAAACAAACTAATAAATAAATAAATACATGAATAAATAAATAAATAAATAAGTCAGTAACTAAATAACTCCATGAAGTAGAGCCTTTGTGAGATGCTAACACATTCTTGGCTAGTCATGAAATTCCCCACATTTTATGGAACCCAAAGGTTCATTACAGTATACAAAAGAGCTCACAATTTGTCTCTATTTGGAGCTACATAAATCCAATACATGCCATCCCATCCTATGTTTTAAGATCAATTTTAATGTTATCCTCCCATCTATGCCTAAGTCTTCCTAGCAGTCTTTTTCTTTCAGGCCTCTCCATCAGAACTGTAAGCATTTCACTTCTTCACCATCTGTGCCCTGTCAAACCAGTCTTCTTTCATGTAATTTTTATCCACACCTACCCCATTTATTGTCCAAAACGGGTGAAAATCGGGGCAAGAAATCTGCATATGATGCTGTCGAGTACTATTGGAGTTTCATGAAAATTGGCATGGGGAAGGCCATACTTTTTTTATGGCCACTGTGAAAGTATAAGAAGTCAGTGCATACTGTGTGTGTGTGTGTGTCTGTGTACATCACAGAGTGCGTAAGTTTCAATATTGTTTCCTTTGCCTGAGTCTCTAGTGTGTATGTCAGTACTGGTTAACATTATGTAAGTAAAGTGCACTCTTATATTTTACTGTTAGTTTCTTGTTCTGATTTGAGCTATGAGCTACAAACATAGTTTTAAATTTGTCTGTACTTTTGTACTAATTTCATGTTCAGTCTTTTAATCCTTACTACTTTCTTCATATTCTACATACATAATGCACATCTATTTACTTCTAACCACAACGTGAAAAACTGATTCCACATTCCAGCACTTCAGTGTCTCACTACATCAGAATACTCAGAAAAGTTATTTATTGAAATTAAGCTTGTTTTCATCTACACTGTGGCAAAAATAATAAAAAGTACATGTAACTAAAAATTTAACAAAATACTTTCAGAAATGTCTTACCACATCAACTGTTCTTATGCAATAATTGCAAGCTACATTTATAACTCCTATACCATTTTTATTTTCCAGTACTTACGGTTTCATTGCCAAACAGGATATCCACATATGGCATGGCTTCCATCATTGGTCCTATGAAAAACTGGGACAGGAACGGAGCACTGAGATTCATCATAAACGGACAGTCATGTTTGAGAGCATGGTTTGCCACTTCCATAATGGATGGTGGACTCACGGTCAGGAAGAAACCCTAAGGAAAAAGAGAAATTAATTTCACCACTGTTGTCAAACAGACTGCAGAGAAATGCAGGATATTACGTGTGAGGCATTTCCTGATCCAAATGGCTAGAATAGTTAAATCCCTGGATTGGACATGTGACATAATGAAGGAAACAAGAAATGCATACAAATATTTTACTGATGAGACCACTTGAAAAGTCATCAGTTCCCTTCCCTTGCCATATATTACTTATTTCGCACGTGATTTTCTGTTGCGTGTCATTTCCAACATATTCCATCAGCAATGCCATGCCTTGTCATGTCGAGTATGATATATTCACAACATGCCATTCAGTTACACTGCTCTGATTTTAGTTACAGTGAATGATGCAGCAGGTTTTTGCTATACTTGACATATAATTAAGGTGACAATTGTATTACTGGAAACAATGTCCCTGTCCTCTACAGGCATGACTACATGCTCAGTTCTGTTGAGGTCTTCACTACAACCCCCCCCCCCCCTCCAAAAAAAAAACTCATCTGATAAATAGACACACGTCATGGCTTCATGAACCTCTTTGCCTTTTCCTCATTGGGATTCCAAGTATCCTGTTCAGTTCACTATTTACAGCCACCATACCATTTCTCATTCAATGTTATGCAAAACCTCAATACAATAACTACCCAAAAAACCTGCCCGCAAGATTTGAGGGTCTCACAGCACGGTTTCTTAGGATTCAGGTCTACTGGAATATGATGCTGTCACTGTGTAACTGGTTCCTAACATTTTGAGGGAAAATAATCGAGCTGGATAAAGTTCACTTTTCAGACGGGAAGAATTTTTCTCTTTGTACAACTTTCCAAATTAACTATGGGATTCTTTCACCAGGAAAGAAGTGGCAAGGACATAATGAAACATGTTTCATGCCTACCTGCTAGCAAGGTCCAGAGTGCATTAAACATTACATTCATCCTGTACATCCACACAGCACGGTGCTTGGGTGAAAATTTGCAATTTGCCTCTGTGCAGTTGGTTTTCAAATTCTCAAACCAC
Source organism: Reticulitermes speratus (assembly GCA_021186555.1). Classification (NCBI taxonomy): domain Eukaryota; kingdom Metazoa; phylum Arthropoda; class Insecta; order Blattodea; family Rhinotermitidae; genus Reticulitermes; species Reticulitermes speratus. The sequence goes on from JAJKFL010000013.1 coordinate 36,659,814, forward strand.
GATAAATTATTTTTCACCCCTTTAAGTCAGTAATTTGTATGTGTACCACCTGTTTCAACATTAAAGAAGCTTGGCATTTTGCCCACAGGACATACAGATTGTGTGGAGTTCCCCACAGTAAACAGCATTTATCAGGCCACTTGCATTGCCAATAGTTTGGACGAACTTGCTACCTCTATTGTTAAAGTCCGAAAATGGTGGCAGCAAGGGGCTCTTCCCCTTCCAAAGGGTCTAAGGAAATGTCTGCCTATATAACCTGAACATTTTCTCTCCCTGCTCACTTCCACTCTGAAGATAGAGGCAGCAAGTTCTTCTGAAACGTTGGCAACAAAGTCCACTGCCACAGAGTGCAAAAAATCCTAAACACAATCAATCACAATGAAAGCTTTAAATCAGCATCAGTCAATCTGTCTTTGTGATAGAAATAAAATGTTTTCTGTGATGTAGGAACTGAGTATTTAAACATTACATACACATGAATTTTAGGTTTCAATACAGTCAATGCAGATTTTACTGTAGGCACTTTTATTTGACTGCTCACAGTCATTGGACGCTTTTAAGACTGAAATTCGTATGGAAAATATAAACAGCAATGAGCACACAGTTATACAATGATACTATTCTCAGTTCTTATCAAACTTTCCCACACGGATTTGAGCATAAATCAGCTATGTCTTATCTACAGAATTACACAGATGGTGAGCATGCACTTCAGAATTTAGATACGATAAGGAGGTAAAAAATAAAAGAACTGTAACGCATAGTCTCACCAACAAAAATGCACCTAGAATGATGTGAGTTGGAAATATTTTAACACAGGACACCACAGTATAAATTAATTCAAAGGTTATTATTCATTACTGTTTTATAGCCAATATGTAGTGTCAGACGAGAGATCACGATCATAAATTACGGGCAAGGATAAGAAATGTCATTTACAACAACCAATAACCCAGCATGCCTAGATGATACTGATGCATCAGTCTGCTTGGTAGTTCTGTAATATTTACATCATCACATCTAAACAGAATCTCCTTTCATGATGCCTATTTATAGCAGGATCAGGAAATTAAGGGTTACAGATAATCTCCAAATCCACACATTATGCACTTAATGCACATGGGTGCCAAGAGATAGAAGAGAGCTTAGGCAGACTTCTACCTCTCCAGCCCTTAATTTATTTTTTGGGGGGGGGGGGGAGGGGGAGAAAAAATAAAACAAAATGAAATATACCAAGTAGTAAGGAATTAAACTTAATCTTATTAAATCTATGTTTCAATAGTGACCCAAAACTCTAGTGTGACCAATAACAATTTTCTTAAATGGCTTAAACATAGGTTTCTACACAGATTCTGCTGCTCATGTCAATGCATATGTAAGTCAAACAGGCTAGAAGAGAAGGCAAAATACTTACATGGACACATAAAAATGCTATGAATACAAAGAAGCATTCTCTGCAATTTGTGGACACAAATGCTCTGTCAAGGAGATATTCTAATTACAAACTCAAATCCAAAACCATATTTAGAATTCATACTCATAAAATTTCACATTTTAAAAAAATGATTCCCCATCATAACATCTAGATATTCTCTACAGTTGCATTATTTTTGTTTCTAATTTTCCTGAAAAGTTATTCCAAGCTGCATACTCCACATCGGACTACAATGAATAATCCTCATAGTCACTGTCATGAGAACCTATAACCTACAATATAAAATTACTTTTTGATTGTGCATGGAACTGAATTCCCCATCAGGGAATGATGGATATGAATTTCAACTTACAGACACATAGAAGAACTTTGCATTATCAATGTATGATTTGTTTTCTGGTTTGTGTATGTGATCTATTGTGAAACAGTTGGCTGCTGCAAGATTTGCACACAGAGAGCGATCATTGCCATTATTGGTGACAAGCACTGCACATGTTCCTAAAAACAGAATCAGAACACATGATCATCAATGATATACAAAAAGCCCAATATATTCTATAGCAACACATTAAAGGATAACTAACCTGTTGGTTCCCTGCCAGTGTATTGGTACTGTACATTCACCCCATCACTTCTAAGTTTATCCTCAAGGATCTTGCTGTATTTGTCTTCACCAACACAGCCCATGTATACAGTTACATTTGGCTGCCTCAAGATCCACTGAAAAAATGAGAACACATTACAAACAATTTCTCAGCCTTAACCATAGTTATTATGTATTGGGCAAATAATCTTTATGAACTATTACTCTTACAAATAATAATCGAATAGTGGTTATACAACAAAATGCAGTTTGGATCACCACACAATGCCAGATTCTAGTGCATATTTTGATCCTGCATTGCTCCTTATCTGCTTTGGTTAGGTTAGGAGGTGGGATCATAACGGTATATGCACTTTACCAGATCTGAAGGTAGTAACTTCTCTAGTGACCAACGCACTTCGAACAATCGTCCAATTACCTGTGCCACTCGTAGAGTATTCTGTGTTGCTCCCCCTGGAATGTAATCCACTTTGTACTTCTGAACCATTTCGTCGTACAGAGGCTTATGTTTCTCTTCCGCTAAAATAGCATTATTGGGTTTCAAGTCATATTTGGAAAGGAAATCTTCGTCGACATTTGCGGAAATATCAAGGAGTGGATTACCCAATCCAACCACCAATCCACTACTGACAAAAGCAAATAATAGTCACGTTAAAACAACTTTACAATTCATAACCTAACGTGCTAACAATAATATTATTCCAACAGTGCACCAACCCTGGCCTGATTAGTTTATGGCTACATTTCAATACACGATTTTATTTTAAATTAATTAGTAAATTAAATTACCGTAGTGCTCGTTCCATTGTAAACTTTTTTATACCACGCAAGGTAAAAGTAATGAACAACAGATACGCTACTGTTTGTATTTAATATCTTATCAACACACATTGAACCATTGTGTACTGTCCTTTGTAGCCATATTGGACAGACAGGGATGATTTATGGATCCTTTCTGTTTTCGAAGTTAAAGTCCCTGCTCAACGTAAGTTGTTGGCTCTTCCCCAATACAAGTTACATGATAATGTGGCCACACTGCTGACGAGATGGCAGTCATGCCATCTACACAAAACTAAATGTACTACTATTCTTGCCTGTTACTATTCCAGTTACTTTTCTCCAGATAAAATCAATGCTTGTAATGTGTACATTAGGTTACAATTATTTTGACACGATAATCAAGACCTTCATCGCTTCGAAGGTGAAAAGCACTTCCCAATTACGGCTGCCAATTAGCCTCTTTAACGTACTCGTCAGAGGGGAAACCAGGGGTCGCAAACACGCGCACTGCCAGTTCATGACCCTTGCACTTCATCTTGTTCAAATTGCAGAATGCGGCCCACCTCAGTGGTTTACCTTACTTCTTACATAGGCTGACCATACGTCCCGTTTTGAACGGGACAGTACCGTTTTTTTGCTATGTCCCGGCCGTCCCGTCGTTTTAGCAAAAATGTATTTTTGTCCCGTTTTTTATAAAAACTAAATATGCTTAAATATTGGTCAATCATAACCTATAATAAAGTTTGCATCAATGGCTGCTATTGTAGGTACCAGTCATTCGTGTAACCATCGGTAGAGGCGCGTTGACCGAGATCGACAATTGCCCATTGAATAAATAGTGTAACTTTAAAGTCAATGAAGTATTCAGAAAAAAGGAAAAATACGTGTTGGCAACACTTGCGCGGTTCTGTGAAGAATTATTGCAAGTTCAATATTTTTATGTAATAAAACATTTTTTTTAGAATGTCCCACTTTTTATAAACATCCCCCCCCCCCATTCCGTTTTTGTGTCAAGGAATTATGGTCAGCATTTTAGCAGTTCATGCGAGTTTTCCTCACTCACAGATTAATTATTGCAAAGAAACAAAACCATATACATCGTCAGCTTTTAGAAGAGTGTAAAGATCTTGTGGCATATTCAGCTGCAACCAATGAAAGTACAGACGTTGTAACCAGTGCGCTGCTTGCTGTTTTTATTGTAGTGGTCCCGTTGCAAGAACAACTGATGCCACATACATTTTTTATGGATTGGCGACTCCTTTTATACGAATTACCTTGGTGGAAAACATTTTTGGATCCATTAGCGACAGGTCTGTGGCTACATGATTTGAGGTTTCTGTCACGGTGAAAATGAGGTCTTCACCCTTCTAGGATGTTATGCAGCGTTCATTGGTAGTTACCGACGTTTCGGGGAAACCTATTGGGCCCATCTTCAATCTTTAATCCTCAGTGCCTTCATCAAGAAGCACTGTGTGCAGGACTTAACATTCTAAACCAGAACTGATGTTGGTTGCGTTTCCTTTGAAGACAGGCACTGAAAAAGCTCCAGAAAATTTGCAAATGGAATTAATCAATTTGCAGTGTAACGCTAACCTGCACCAAAAGTCGTATAAAACAACACTGCAAAATTTTTATTCTTACCTGCCAAAAGAAAAATTTTTTTCATTCAGATCTTTGGTTTAAGAATGATTGCAATGTGTATGTCTGAACAATTTTTTTCCTTGTAAACAATAAGATGAAAAGCTGATCATGATTGACAAATGGACGCATACAATCTGTAACGACAGTGTTTTCCAGCAATATCTCACTCAGGATAAAAATCCTTTCCCAGTCCAAAGAATTTCAAGTCTCCAGCCAATGTACACAGTAGTTAAAGTAGGCTTTAACCAATAAGTAGTCTAATGATATTTGCAGCATTAAATGTAATAGCTTCTACTTAATAATTTCTTTTTGTGATTTTTGTATTCAATATGTGGGGGTAGAGAGAATTAATGTAAAACATTGGTAACTGTGCAACAGAATTGTAACAAGAAGAAGAAGAAGAGCAGCAGCAGCAACAACAACAAAGCGGTGTATCCTCAACATAAAGTTTGATGTTTATCAAAATACTTAACCTCATATTTCTGAAAATGAGGTGTGTCCTGCCACAGATCTCAAAATTGTTTGACCTGTGTACGATTTGGGCCTGAGACCTATGCGCTAGATTAATGGATTTTTTTCTTCTTGAAAGCAATCAGGCTAGCTCTGGGGCCCACCCAGCCTCCTACTCAATGGTTACTGAGGGCTCTTTTCCCAGGGATAATGTGATCAGCGTGTATATGAATGACCACACACTTCCATCTAGTGCTAGGGTTAAGAATGAAAAGAGACATAACTTCACCTCCCAATATGCCTTTAACTTTTCCTTGTCTGATTTTGGGCCAGTGTCCCAAAACTGAGTTCTGCCTATGGACTCTTGTCATATTTGGTCAGAAATGGGCTATGTCTGGATTTTCACACATTATGATTTTGTTGGCTACACATATAAACAAGATGTACAGAGTATCTCTTATCACTGATCTGAGCACTGCACCTGTCACAACATGCCACAGTGAATGCAGGCTTTCTATGCAAAAGTGCCACTGTGCTCAGGTCAGTAATAAAAGACACATTCTGTATCTTAAAGAGTACTTGTCTATATATTTCAACACATTTATATGCCAAATCCATCATGGCCAGAATATCATAACATAACAGAATTCAAGTCTCCCTCATTCCCCCCCCCCCCCCCCCCAAAAAAAAACAGTTTAAATTATTTCATCCTTCACCGTGTACTTAGATATACTACACTAAATAACCATCACAGTATAAAAGCTATGTATGCCACTTGTTTATTCACAACTGATGTTTCAGTTGTGACAGAACATCTGGCAGATGCGACAATATCATGTTTTCCATCCTCTTCAAACAAGACCCTAACGTTCACCTTTAGAATAAAATCAAATAACACATTAATGTGTATTAAAATTTGGTTACTAAGTAGCTTGTTGGTAGCAGATATATGTCAATATGATTTAATAACTCAATACATACGGAATGTGATGACCTTAAGCAAAAAGCAATCCCAATACAGTGGCCCTTAGGGTTCAAGGAGGTTGAGGCTCCTAGATTTCTAGACAATCGGCACATAAGGTGGTAAGGTTGTCAGCCCTATGCTGCACCAGCCGCTTTACCCCCCAGGAAATACTCCTGGTACTCATTTCTGTTAGAGGCTCAGTCGACCCCAGGGCCATAGTGCCCCATTTTTATCCATCATAATTTTACTGATCTCTCGGAAGAGGCTCGGTCATGATCAAAACATGGTGGAGGTATAACAAGCAAGTGATAACATAGCAGTATGTTAGTGAGATGATTACCCAATATACAGTAGTATACCTTCGTTTGATGCTGAGCAATCAAAGTCATGCCAATGGCAATTTCCACAGCAGACCAGCCTGGTTAGTTACAGGTGAAAAATTATGGAGTGTCCAGGTGGATGCACAGGAACCAACATATACTGATCTAACCCAACCCAGTGGCCAAACCAAATCTAGCACAAACACAGAAACACACATACACATGTGACCATCCTATCATTTCAAACTACACAACAATTGACAAACGATTCCTGAATAACCCAAGAATAAATGCTCTTAAAAATACCTGTAACTATACAAAATTTCTGGCCCTTTACATTGAAGATAACATTTGTTTACACATAAAAGAGAGAATAAAATAAATATGTCTTTATCTTTTGTGACAGAATCTTTATATTAAATTTCATGAAAAGCATCCTTTTAAAAATACCAGAGACAAAATGGAGACAATGGATCAGTACTTCAAGAAAGCCAATGATTTGGTTACAAGAAAGGTTTCATATAAAATTCTCTTTGACTTTGGTGCACCATTAAACTAGTTACATTACTTAAAATACTTTTAAATGGAACCTATGGTATAGTCTACACAGGCAAACATTTGTATGATACATTTCCCATTCAGAATCATCTGAAACATGGAGATGCTTTATTACTATTGCTTTTCATCTTTGGTTTAGAATATGCCATTAGGAAGGATGAAGTGAACCAGGAGGGATTGCTGATGATGTTCATTCAGTGGGTAAAATCTTAAACACTGTAAAGAAATAAAAAAAGCTGTATGTCACTGGTAAGGTTAGTCTAGAAGTAAATGCGCAGAAAATGAAGCATATGTTCATGTCTCATGAATAGAATCCAGGACAAAATCATGATAAAAGTAGCAAATAAATCCTTTGAAAATGTGGCAAACTTGAAGTATTTGGAAATTAAACCAACAAATAAAAATGTTACACATTAAGAAATTTCAGCAGATTAAATCTGGCAAATGCCTGCTACTATCTGGTTCAGAATCTTTTGTCTTCCAGTGTGTTATTTAAAATACAAAGATTCATATGTATAATTTTGCCTGTTGTCTTGTACAAGTGTGCAACTCAGTCTCCGACTTCAAGGGAAGAACACAGGCAGAGGGTGTTTGAGAATAGGGTACTGAGAAAGATATTTGAGCCTAACAGCCAAGAAACAACAGGAGGGTAGAGAGAATTTCATAAAGAGGAGCTTCATGATTTATACTCCTTACCAGGTATTATCAGCATGATGAAATTAAGGACAATGACGTAGGCTGGGCATGTGGCACATAACAGAAAATAATAAAAGTGCATACAGGGTTTTGTGGGGAAAAATGAAGGAAAGAACCACTTGGAAGATATAAGTGTAGATGGGAGGATAGTATTACAATGGAGCTTGTGCTGATGAACTGTTAGCTCCCAAAGTACTCTACTCCATGGAGTTAGTAGTATTCCACTGGTTTAAAAGCTATATGACAAAATATAACATACATGTCCTTTGGCATATTCAGAAATAAACATGGAGAAAACATATTGTAACAAGATTCTCACACTGTTTTGAAGCAAGGACCAACTCATGCAATAATTTAATTCACTACTGTTGTGTCCTGAGGGTCCTGGGATCGAAAGATTGGTAAAGTGGTTGTTCGAAGTGTAGATGTCGAGGACGAAATGATGGCTGCTGGAAAGTAATTGATGCAAGGTGCTCACACAGCAATTTGCACCCCCCTCCCCCCTCCTCTGGTGACACATCCTCTAACTCCAGAACACCCAGTAAGGTCTGTGGAAGCATGGTGATGATATGTACACATTACACAACAATAACAATTTAATAAAATAATGATAAAATAAAAAACGATAATGATGTATGTGGTTGTGTGCAGTGTGCATTTACTTACAGTATCCATTCCAACCAGACAGCTTCAAGCCATTTTTAACTGAAACAAACCATAATACAAACCAAAAGACCTGCTTGGCAGTGTGGGTTCAAAATAATAACTCATAATACACTAAGCCATAGCACCAAAACAGGGACAATGGCCTGGCAACACAATTTCACATATTTTCAGGTCACTGCTATGAATCAGAGCGCTCTAAAGGACTGGAGATGGGAGACACACAAGTAGGAGGAAGGGAGATGGGGCAAACTGGCTGTGCACATATCACAGTGATGCCATGTATACAGGATGCACGATAGCATTGTACAAATTGATGAATAAGTTATCCTTTGACAACTGCGGCTACGTACAGTAGTAGCAATGACAGACTTCCAACTTTGCACAGTACTGTCTGGCATAGACTGAACAATGCATTCCACTTAGAGTGTTTTACATGGTAATTTGCTGGACTAAATACATACAGGTTAGCAAGGTGTGTAAACTCAAAATGTTGCCAGAACAGTGGATATTGGTAAATAGATGCAACTTTCCTGGATATTGCTTAATTCATGGTGTTCTGCTACTATTTAACAGTTTCACTGCCTACTGGGGTAATGGACCATGCAACACGCATGCCAATACACATGTTTTGAATACATACTGTTTTGACTGTTTCTGAAATACCAGTTGAAACAACCGAGTTGCACAGTGTTACCACATGTATGTTACAGCAGGAAAACTTAATGCAGAATGAGAAGTTAATTAATGCATGTATTAATTAACAACTGTAACCTTAATAACAATGAATAAAATCAATCCCCATAATATTCATACACTTAGTACAGTACAATTTCTTCAATCTGGCAGTTGATAATATGGAAATCCTGATAATCCACCCCTTCAAGTAAGTAGTCCCAAGACTGGAAGTTTTGCTTTTTACCAGAAAAAGCTTCATCAATGAAACAGGCAGATCTCACACACATGTTCAAGAAGGCTTCCAAGAGTGTCTGTATGTCAAATGTTGTGGTATCTCCAAACCCTTCTCTCTGACTCCATCAACTTCTTCATCCATGATGAATCCAGAAAACACAAGAGAGGACACTGATGACCCTGAACAGCAGATGAAGGAGACATCCAAATGGAATGCTCCTCTGATTAGTTGTACCACCCAAGTATAGGAGCAGTAACAAAAAATTACATGCAAGAACTTAGGTCAGTATAGGCAACAGCTGATAATAATCTGGAATATCCAATAATCTGGCAGCTGATATTCATATACATCAACTTGATAAAATACCTGTAAAAACACCCTTTTGTAATATTACTCATACACAACACGATGTTGGCACATAACTCGCTTGTAACAGTTTCTGAAAATTCCTCTATTACATTCGTCAATACATCTCATTTACACAAAATAATACACTTGAAAAATATTATTTGGCAACAGCATCCTGATGTTACTAATATTTAATAGGAATAATTCTGGCTTTAAAATATGTATGCTGAAAATAATATTCCTCACTCAGTGGTTTAAAACGTGTAATTCCATCTCCTCAAATACACGTAAGTCAAAATAGGTCTCAACCAACATTAGCATTTCCAAAAAAAATCAATACTAAGAGTTTCAAATGTATAACTACAAAAATTAGAAACATTTTATACCATATGTTTGGGCTGGGATAATGTAGTCGGTACAGCGACTCGTTATGGGCTGGATGGTCTAGGGATTGAATCCCGTTGGGGGTGAGATTTTTCACACCTGTCCAGATTGGTCCTGGGGCCCACCCAGCCTCCTACACAATGGGTGCAGGGTCATTCCCGGGGGTTAAAGCGGCCGGGGCATGGCATTAACCACCCGCCCCCATTCAGTGCCAAGGTTAAAGAAAGAGTATAACTATATTTCTACTCCCCTTCTGTGCCTTCATGGCATGTTATAGGGCGAAATCTACTTTACTTTACTATACCATATGTAAAACACTTATATCTCTCTTGACCAAATTCACCTTGTGTAATAGGAAGTTTATACTATGATGAATCAGAAGATGTGCAGAAGTTATAAACTTCTTAACTTTTTGTTCACCGTGCATTATGGTAATATATAAATGGATTTGTCAACCAACAGCTGCACTAATTAAGCTTTATTTAACACTTTAAAATTGCCCTACATATGTTTCGGTCACAAAGTGACCATCATCAGGGGCGTCGTACGCATGTGTGTGCACTTCACTTCACGTTGTCCATTGTTTACTAAGTTATGCGTGGGGGTTATTTTTTGTACACTACTCCACGATAGTGGGTACCACTGATACTGTGTATTATGATCGTAAGTTGACGTAATTTGTGTTCATTTGTATGAATGTTTTGAAATATGATGCTTTCCACTTGGTTGTGTATGTTACTCACGTGTCCACCATCAGGAACGTCTATATGTATGTTTGTTGAGCACTGTCCACTGTTTTAACGATGTTTTTGGGTTTTTTGCACTGCACTGCTATGGTGGGAACTGTTGAGTTTTTCTGCTGTACTGCTATGGCAGATGACATGGTCTCCATTCATTCATACAAATGAACACAAATTACAACGTCAACCTACGATCATAATACACAGTATCAGTGGTACCCACTATCGTGGAGTAGTGTACAAAAAAATAACCCCCACGCATAACTTAGTAAACAATGGACAACACGAAGTGAAGTGCACACATATGCGTATGACGCCCCTGATGATGGTCACTTTGTGACCGAAACATATGTAGGGCAATTTTAAAGTGTTAAATAAAGCTTAATTAGTGCAGCTGTTGGTTGATTAGTCCATTTATAAACTTCTGTTCTTATACAGTCAGAATTGAATTAAAATTTGTTCACACTAGGCTACTAAAACTTGTACTTTACATGAATCTCAATTGGCTGTATCTTACACTGCTGTAATGGCAATATGTACAACTCAGCTGACCAAAAGTAGTATTTTATCAACATACTAACACGTTACCCTCACATTAAAGTTCAGCCACCTGTCCCCACAGTACCATGTGACTTAAAATTCCCAATTTCTGGATGATACAGGTCAAACATTGTCAATTTCCAAAAATTACTCACTGTAAACAACTTATACATACAGACTTCATTATGGTCTAAGACCCCTATGTTAAATATTCTCCAAGTTATTAATATGTAAGAAAATAGAAAAATATTTTTTACTTTTATGCTATATTAATAGAATTTTAAAAATCTCTGCAGTGTAGTACAGTTAATCTACATTTAATGTTGGGGGTTATGTTCCTGAAAATCACAACATGAAGTGAAAGGTATAACAGAGAATTTTTGACCATTAGTATTAAAATACCTAAGAGTCTGGTGAATGAAGATCCTCACCAGCTGCCAGTGAAAACAATGTTAATCCAAGTCTAGGGATGTTCATTGCATCTTACATCACCAAGTTTGTCAACATTAAAGTGGAACAATGTTGTTCAAAACAAAATTACATGTGGACTGCCTATACCTTTATTGCCAATGAGCTCTATTGACAGCAGATCTTCATATGTAAGATGTGTGATCTCCAAACTGGAGGTCAATCTGAAACTCATTTCATTTATAACTTTTTTGTTGTTCCTGAAATGGGATGAATTTTCATGCCACACAACAGAAAACACTACATTTCATAATCAGCTCGTATTTATAAAACAGTAAAATCTTACAAACTTTTTAAAAACACTGCAACTTTCTGGAACTCATGTTACCACAGCATTTTGAAGATTTTTCCTACTGTGCTTCAGAACAGATCCTACAACTATGGATCACAGATTTATTAATCACCACAAAAGCTCATCACTGGACATGACACACAGCCAATAATTTTGCCAATGGGTGTATCCTGGCAGGAGCACGACTTTTTCTCTTCTCCAGAATGTCTAGTGGCTCTCGGAATCTCCCAGCCTCTTTTTCAATGGACACCAACATTTTTCCCAGAGCTAAGGCGGCTGTGGTGTGAAGTTGCCCACTCACCTGTATCTGTCACCAAGGTTAAGAATGAGTGGAGCTATACCTCTACTTCTCCTATACACCTTCTTGGTGTGGACAGAAACAACTTTACCTGTACCTTTATGGGTGTGATACGTAGTCTCTTACTTGAGAAAACAGTATAAATTTCAGATGTCTTGAAACGAAGTGCTCAGGAAAATATTTGGACCTATGACAGGTTAAATGTGAGTAATTTAGAATATTATATAACAAAGACTTCCGTGATTGTGGGTAATGCAGTATTATTAGGAAAACAAAGTTTCAAAAGCTACTATGGGCTTGGCATTTAGCCAGGTTGGTAAAGACAACAAATGAATTCAGAATTTTGGTTGTAAGGCATCTGGAAAATGATCACTTGGAAGACAGAGAGAGTTCTGGAAAATAATGAAACAAAAATGAAGTATATGTTCACGTTTCTTAACCTAGTTCATAACAAAAACTGTTCAAAGATTGTTTGAAAATATGGTGAAGTTAAAGTAACTTAAGACTGATACAAATTATATTCATAAGAAAATGGACAAGAGCATACAGTTATGAAATTCACTCTAATCAATCAGTTATTCTTTTATCTTGCAATAAAGGCTGCTTAGGCTTTCAGGTATGTAAAGATGAAAAGGATTTACAATATTCTGTTAAATGTTACTGTAAATTAAATGTCTGGAACACTCGTACACCCTTCATGGAATAGCTGACTGTTCAAGCAGCCTTAGTTGGCATGAAAGCTTCAGATCTTATATTCTTTTATCTTCATGTCATGTTGTGAAACAAAACTAAGAGAACAGACATAAAATTATGATTTTGGATGTAAAACTGAAGCAAGAACAGTGACTGTGGGTGTGTGAGAACAAAGTGCATAAGACGTAAGGTATCTCAGGAAAATTGGATAAGCTACACACCAGTTCAGCCAAATTGGCAATCAAGAATTAACAACATGAAAACAATGCCTTGCAAGATGCCACAAAATGAGCACACATGCAGGCACATAGAGCTAAAATTCACATTCAAGTTACCAACACGAGAACAGTGCCCTGCAAGGAAGTGCTGCCTGGTAGGATACTGTAAGGCAAGCACATAAGCATGCACATACAAAATAAACAAAGAAATTATGGGCCCAATTTCCATTCTGAAAAGTAAGCTAAGCTAATAAAACACTGGCAAATGTTTACTGAACATGCTAACTAGTACTTAAAATTTCAGCAATAAACCTCTGGAGATGAAGATATGAACTGAATAAGAAGAGGGTCCTGAAGAAAGGCTTTGTAGTCACAGAAATGAACTCTAATGTTCTGTGAGAACAGCTAAATAAGAATCAACTACTCAAGGCATATCCCAAAAAAGGAAGTAACAGATAAATTGTAAAATTTACATACATGCAATTCTACAGTTTAACTTGAGAAAGATTCGGCTGAACCTTAGGAGTCTGTAATGTCCATAACCTAGGATCTTGAATTTGTGGTGCTGTGTTGTTTTCCAAGTTTCAAAAACAGTAAGAACTTTTTAAAAGTTTTAGAAGTAAGAACTTTGTTTTTTATTAGATGCTATTGTCATACATGTTTCTGCCTTGATGCCAACAGCGGTAAACAAAACCCATTGTTTATGTCTATACAGAAAGTCCCCGACTTACGTAAGTGGATCGTTCCGCAATCCTATGCGTAAGTCGATTTTTACGTAACTCGGAGCAATGTTTTATTACTGGAGTCATGTCGTATTCAATTGAGGCAGAGGCAGGGGTGGGTGTGGTGGTGGTTGGAGTGGTAGTAGTGGTGGTAGTGGCACAAGAAGTTTTTTACGTAAGTCCGGATCTATGTATGTCGGAGCTACGTAAGTCAGAGTCCATCTGTATTGTGAACCTGTTTAATTTCTGAATATGCAGTGCTTGTTGCTTATCACAGGGTGCACATGCATAAGGTTTGACTTCAGAGTGTATTTTTGAATGTGCTTTGAGTGCACTTTCATAGAAAAACTTCTTCCCACACACAGTACACGGACAGTGGCTCACCTGCAGATGAATGCAATCAACGTGTCACTGAAGTTCTCTTTCGGATAAACACAACTTATTACACTATTCACACTTGATGGCTTTTGTAGACTTCTCCTGATGCCTTATAATGGTGCATGTGGATGTGTTTCTTCAGGTGATGAGTGGATTGATACTGTTTCCCATCCAGGCTACAAGGTACATACTCTGCATGACCTTCTATAATTGATGGAGCCTTATCTATTTCATGCACACTCAGGTGGTGATAACTGTAAGAACATTTTGGTGATGAAATATTTCTGGCACAAGGTATATTTCAGTGGCCAAAGTTTTGGATCCAGCTAAACATACTTATGGACATCAAAGTAGCTCTGCTGCTCAAACTGCTTGCCACACAGACTGCAGTCAGCCTTACTGATTTCACTTCTTTTCTCATAAATGGAAAAGTTGACATCTGTTGTGTTTGTGGTAAATGGCTTTAGCAGAATCCAACAAAGTCGAGTTGTTTGGTAAAGTTGTTGAGAAGAAACATTTTTAGGATCTTTGTGTTCATTCTCAATACATTCAAGTATGTCACTGTCTCGACATCTTCTCATTGAATCTTCCAGATTGCTTCCCTTGATAACAATGTGTTTTATTCCATGAACATCTAATGCATGTTCTTTCAGCATATGAACTACAATGAAACTAAATCCACACATTCCACATGTATACCTAGATTTATCACATGCACTAACTGTGTCACTGCTGCATACTTTCCTGTTGTCTGGTTTTGCTTCTGAACTATTATGATTTGTCTCCAGATTATTAACTACTGCAAAGACTGGAGCATAACGTGTTAAAACAAGGCTAACTGAATTTAAGTTGTTGACATCATTTAAACACTGTTGTATTTGTTCCATACATTCTTGTATCTGCCCTTCAACATAATTTTTAAGTTGCTGGTTGTAGTGTTCTATATTTGTCAATTCACACTCCAGTTCATTGGCCACTTCACATTCTGTCACAATGGCCATTTCAGACTTTGTGATATTGCATGAACTGACACTTCCTGTTGTAATTTCTGTTTCAGTACCAGCTTTTATTATACGATTCTGACTATTCTCGAATACCGCGCTTTTTTTTTTCTCACTGTCACACTGAACATCATGTACATTTAAGTGGTCTTAATTGGTCCAGTCCAATACGACTACGGCTACACTGAGGGCACTGTAGAGAACTTGCAGCATAATGTGTCAGGTGTTCCCTGAAACAAACAAGTTTGTGCTTACAGCACACTGGACAATTTACGCACACCATAACCTTTAACCGACGATATCTACATAAATAATACAGGCACTAAAACATGTCATATTTCTTTAGTTTCGGTACGACAAAACTCCACCTGAATACTATTACTTACTACTGACACTGCATCAAAATATGCTTTCTTTGTAATATACCAGCTGACCAGAAGCTTATAATATTCACATGTGCACGATTTACGTATTTGTTTACAATCACAATGACCACCAACCATATACACAAACACGTGACAGCCGACAAATTGGTAGGTGCCAAAGTTGACATATACCATAACAATAGTGAACAGAATCTCATATAATTTTATAAATAGTCTAACTTGAATTTAAATCGTCCCTGATTGGTATTTCAAATACACAATAAGTGTAACATATTTTACGCATTTCCGTTTAGGTTGGTAATGGTAACAGGAACTTACAGTATCCCGGTGACAGATGGTGCTTTACACGATGTTGGCACTTAGCTCTATCTGGTAACTAGATACGATAAACAGAAGTGAAAGCGGTACCTTTGATCCATTCTTCTTGCCTCCACTTCAAGGTAAGAGTAAACTTTAAAACACACGTGCGAACATAAAATCTCATATTTGTTAAATTAAAATAGTCCTCATCAACCGTATAGTATTGCAGAAAGTCATTTTCCTTTTCACAGCTTCCTTCTGTCAGAGTTTTAAGTTTAAATATCATTAGGCCTACATAAAAAATGTGTAACAGGTGGCATGTACGTCCGTACGTCTTGCATACAACTAACAACACAGAATAACAAGATCTGAGTGTGTTACAAGTTTGTGACTGCCATTCTTGCGACCAGTGTTTCCTATTTAGTCAAAACCAGCTCATTTAAATATGTTATTGATAAAGTGTGCAAAATTTTTGTGCTGTGTAATGTTAGCGTCATTTATTACACAAAGCTACTTACAGCTGTCATACCTGACTCCATAACACAGTGTTTCTTGATAAGCGGAGTTTACAGCGGATTTTGTGTACACTACTGAGGCCTATGTAACGTACCATATACTCGCATTAATGCACTTTAGAGAAACACAATGAAAAGAATGGAGGAAGAAGGAAATTATGGAGAAAAGTACATAAAACATGAGATAAATAACAATTATTCCTGTGAAAAGAGACCAATAAATATCCGTCAAACACTTGTTTATTAAATACCTAGTTGCACGTATATGTTTCGGTTCGTATTAAGCCATCCTCAGGCTGTGCAAGATTGTATGCACATTTTATTTTTATACAATCTTGTACAGCCCGATTTATTTGTCTCTGTGTATACATAAAACAACGGAATGAATAGCATCTATTTATTTTTTCTGTGCTTGAGTACCATGCCGTGAAGATGGATGGATCAGTAAAAGTAGAGCTCCACGGATTCCTAACATTGGTAATAGATAGTGCATGTGACCGTCTTATCACTTTGACGGATGTGGTATGGGAGAAGAGCCCTCTGTACCCACTGGACAAGAGGATGGATAGAGCTCAGAGATGGTCTGCACGCGACTGTGAGGAGGAGCATTCCTGTCATTGTGAATAAATGAATGGATGGATGAATGAAAGAATGAATGATAAATAATAAATAAATAAATAAGTAAATGAATAAAGGAAGAATTAGCTACATTTATATACTATGAGACGTGCCAGTGCTTTGTGAGATGAAACGTTTTCATCAAATCGACAAAACTTATGCAGGTTTGAGCTTCATGCGAATTCAGACATAAACTGAAGTAAACATTTTCGATGGTTTCTGTAGTTTCCCAATACCATATTGCACTGAGAGCTGTTTTTTAAACGTTCAATGTGCTAATGGACAGACGGACATACTGTTATATCGCCATTCGCTTATTATTTATTTATTATATGCACTTTTTGTAAATAATTCTGAAAAAAAAAAGAGAAACGTAATTTCACAGTAAACATATTTTGACTGCCACTTTCTTCTGCCTGCACCTAGAAGGTTGAAACACCACCTGTCCCGGGACAATTGTGACGACAATTAAATATGAAAAAGGAAGTTTAAGAAGTAGAGGAAAACTCCAATTATATGCACGAGGTGATACAGCCCAATCAATATTTCATTAAATCGAGTTTCTTTAGAGACGCGACGATTTTGGAATCGTGACAAAAAATAAGACTCTAACATACAAGGTACAGTTTCAAGGTAGTGCCTTCGTCAACAATTCAACTTATCTGATTAAATTCGTGTTTTATTTATCGATTTACTTTGCTGGCAATGTCAGTTACTGTAAATGAAGATGGGCAGACAAATGTTCATGTCACTTTATTCGGGACAAGAGATCAAACCAGCAACAGTGCAAGCATAGTGTGATTCGTAAAGGAAATTGCAAGGAAAGTTGCCTTTGTGGAGGTTATGAAGGCATATTGGGGATTGGAAGTACCGCTCCACTTATTCTTAACCTTGCGTTAGATGGACAGAAGTGGTCAGCTTCACTCCATGGCCGCTTTACCCCAGCATCTATTGAACGGAGAACGGGGGGACTGCCTAGCCGGCCTGAGCGCTTTGGAAAATAGAAAATTCTCTTGATACTACCGGGAATATAACCAGAATTCCTCAGCTTTACAGCCCGTAGCCTAATCACTACACCGACTGGAGTACCCGGTTCATGAGTCTGATACGTTTCCTGTTTACTCCGGCTTTCTTTGGGGCTAATTCATTTAGTGTATTTTCAGTTTTTAACCCTTTGGGCGGCAGATGTGTTCATACATGCCACCAGGTTTAAGGTCACAGAATTCAATTTGTTGCCGAGGGAATTTCTTTTGTTGTCAGACTAAACACGCGGTGGCGCAGTTGGTTGAGGCACTGCGCTACAAGCCGGAAGGTCGCGGGGGCATTCCCGATGATGTCATTGGAATTTTTCATTGACATAATCCTTTCGGTCGCACTATGGCCCTGAGGTCGACTCAGCCTCTAACAGAAATGAGTTCCAGGAATATTTCTTGGGGGTAAAGGCGGCCGGTGCGTAGAGCTGACAACCTTACCAAAGTCATGTGCCGATTTTCTAGAAATCTAGGAGCCTCAACCTCTTGGAACCCTAAGGGCTTGTTCAGGCCTGTAATGGGATTACTTTACCTTTAACTTTGTCAGGCTAAACAATGACAATTTTCCTGAAAGCTCTCTAGCAGAATTAACCTCATAATTCATATATTGTGTGCCTTTTGTGAGGCGTGATGTATGAACAAAACTTTTAAATGCTATTCGTATCAGCTTCGCTCCAAACGTGTCAACATTTTCGGTTGTTTAAGAAGCGTGACTTTTCTTTCAAAGAAGCACTCGGGTGGAAAAGTCCGGCATTTTGTCGGGAAGTCGAGCAGACCACCAATGCGTAAGTTCGTTCCACCAACTACAAAACTGACTGCAGTATAAAATATATAAAATGGAAAACCAAATCTTTTAAAACACAGGCCACTAAGCGTTTGGCCTCCTTGTGGAGGTATAGCTCCAGTGTTTCTTAACCTTGGACAGTGCATGGAAGTGAGTAGTTGGTAGAAGGTCTCGGCCACTTGAGTTCGGGGCGAAAACATCCTGTACCAGTTGACACAGAGCCGGGTGGAAATGAGAGAAATTTTCGCTTCTGCCGGAAGTTCTCCGGTAGACAAAGCCATATCCTTATCATTATACTCACTGAGCTAACCAGGTAATTCATTACGTAAAGCAGGTCTGTATAATTAATATATTTCTTACACGTGATGTAATATACAGCAGCCGAAAACTCTACTGCAAAAACAATTCACGTACGAGTAATTTCTAAATATACAGGGCATACACAAAAGAATGGTGCGGTTTTAATAGTGTTCACTATTAAAACCGCACCATTCTTTTGTGTACGCTCTGTATATATGCTTAGGATACTGAAAACTCTGTATGTTATACACTTAGCGTAGAATAATAGTGCGATTATGAAAGATGACGTAGAAAGAATCTGGTAGGAATCGACGCTATTTCGAGATACCACCTTAATATATTCCTGGTAATAACAAATAAAATTATAAAACAAATCTTTTTGGAAGGGCGAAGTGGCCAAGAGTGTTTGAAAATTGTGTTGGTAGGACAGACGAAATTATGAAGACGAGAGATCCCTCTGCGGTGTTTGAACCTGGATCGTCCTGAATACGATGAATTTATTGTGTACTAAATTATGAAGTTGTGTAATGAGGAATATAAAAACTGGTAATGTAATAATGAGGGACAATTCACACAATATTCAGTCTAACAAAATGCACTCTACTCTTTTCAGATAGTCAATATTACAACGTCTTGTTAATCTAACATATTTCGATCCCTCATTGAATCATCAGGTACACGTATCAAAGCAACATTTCACAAAAGAGAACTAGCAATGTGTTATACGTATTAAAAAGATATAAAAATACAAAGACGTTCAGTTATGATGTAGGCGATTTTGTAATGGATCCCTGGTATACTGCAAATTATGTTAAAAATATTAAGATCAAATATAAACATGTATAACCAATTTAAAATTCATGAATGTAAAAAATATATTTAAAAATTTTAAATCGAAACATGTTGGATTAACAAGATATTGCAATATAGAATATCTAAAACCAATAGAGTTCATTTTGTTGGACTGAATATTGTGTGAATTGATTGTCAATAATGCGCGGTATGAACAATATAAAATAAATAATAATGAGTTTATTCTTTTCATATTTTCTCTACCCTTATTTTTTTTGCGGTGGAATGCGCGTTTCTCTAACGCATCACCTAGGAACCTTCCTTATTGTCCTTCATGTAGACATATTGATTCGCCCCGTCATTATACGCAGTTACACGAAGACAGAATTAAGAAACTCGATGTGAGGCGGACAGCTGGGAACTTAAGATGCGTGCATCCACATACACGTTTTATAAGGTTCTTAGCCCTTTGCAGCCTGAAGTTCATCTAAATAAAAGACACAGCTAAATATTCAGTTCCTGCCGCACAGTAAACACATTGTTTATTACAAAGACCGCAAGGTTAATGCTGTACAGCGAAATTACCGCTGCTTGTTGTAAGAATCACACACACACACACACACATGTATCTATGTACAAACACACAAAATCTATGGGGAGAATGCAAATCAGGCCCTTTAAATGCCACAGCAAGTGACACATACGAGCCACTGTACTTTCAATAGTTAATTACTAACTGTGGCACAGTAATTGAACTTATCGTCTTTTACATTGTATTGCGATGGATCTTATACCTGCTACAAACACGTGTTTTTTAAATGTTTTATTTAAAGACACTGTCAATTGCTAAGCTTATATTGTGTCGATGATACGTAAATGAATGAATAAGCATGGAGCATTGGTGGAATCATACAGAGAAAATCGAAGTAATGGGAGAAAACTCTGTCCCAGTGCCAATTTTTGTCACCATAAATCCCACGTGTACCACCCTAGAATTGAACTCAGACCGTCGCGGTGAGAAGAGCCAGCGACTAAAGGCAGTGACTTGCGGTAAATAATAAATAGCCTTTTCTTACAAGACTCAGCACGTTAAAAGGAATTTGTAACACGAAATCCGTACCGAATGATGCAGTGTTTTGCATTGTCTGTCCAGGAAATACGTCATAAGAGGCGTACGTTAAAATAGGCTACGGCGGCGAATCCCCAGGTATTCAGCTGAAGCAACGTCGTTAAATCGTCTAAAATATCTCACTCGAAGGACGGACATATGCAGTGCCGTAATACGCCACAGAAGAAGGAATGCATATAGAGTCGAACTCGGTTATAACGTCATCAAATGGACTGAATATTTTGTGTCGTTATAAACGAGTGTTGTTATAACCGAGGAGTATAATGTTTTGGATAACGGTGAGGAATTAATTGGTACCACAGAATATCTGACGTTACAGACGAAGTGTCGCCTAAACCGATGTCGTTATAACCGGGTTCGACTGTACTTTAGAACACTAAACTTTCTCCATACTCTAAAATCTGCTTACAACGGAATCACAAGCTTCCTGAATTTTCTCCGTCTAACATTTGTACACAAATTCAAACGAAAATGTTGTATAATACATAAATATGTCAATAATCAAAATCAACATTGCAAAAACGTTCCAATTATCGAGGAGCAAATTCAAAATTCTGGGCGCCAGAAGGGAGACATGAAGCACGTTCTACACGGAGGCTCCAAATATATTAGGTGCCACTGTACAAAATTTAGTCACCCGGGCGAACTAACGTTCGGGGTTTGTGTATTGTAGTCCTATATTCGTGTAGGTGCAAACACTATGCTGTGGCGGAATGAATAAATACCTTAGTTTTCTTTCTCTAGTATCGATTTCTTTCAGTAGTACGATGAAGTGTTGATGGGGAGACGGGATAGCACAGTCAGTATAGTGACGAGGGCAAGGGTGGAAGACTGAAAAATCGTGGTCACATTTCCGGGATAAGGAGAGACTTTTATCTTCTCCACAGCTTCTAAAGTTGCTCTGGTCCCACCTAGCCTCTACCGAATGGGTACCTGAGGCTCTTTTGCAGGAGGTAGAGCTACAGGAGTTTGAAGTTCTGCACACATCCGACTCCAACGATGAGGTTAAAAATGCGCGGATCCATGATATACTTTGTTTTGCGGCGAAGGGCCCGCAGCAGAAGCTACGGACACACCGCAGCCTTGAGGCTCATTGTGCAGCCCTTGTGATGAAGATGAAGAGACAGATGATCAGTTTTTTTTCATTTTTCTAAGTACTGGAGTACCGGTGGAATTAAACTGACAGGGGAAAACCGAAGTTCTTGGGGGAAAAAACCTGTCCCAGTGCCACTTTGTCTACACAAATCCCACATGGACCGACCCGGATTGAATCCGGGCCTCCGCGGTCGGAGGCCGGCCACTAACCGCCTGAGCCATGGCACGGCCTTATAATACACCTTTACTCCGCACTAATTTTCCAGGGCGTGGTACTTAATTAAGCAGAGGGTCTACTTAATAAAGCAGTGTCTACTTATTAAGCAGTGTCTACTTAATAGCACAATGCCTACTTAATTATCACAATGTCTACATAATTAAGCACAGTGTCTACTTAATTAAGCACCGTGACTGCTTAATTAAACACAGGGTCTACTTAATCAAGCAGTCTACTTAATTAAGCAGTGTCTACTTAATTAAGCACAATTCATACTTAATTAAGCACAATGTCTCCTTAATTAAGCACAGTGACTGCTTAATTAAGCACAGTGTCTACTGAATCAAGCATGTCTACTTAATTAAGCAGTGCCTACTATTAATTAAGCACAATGCATACTTAATTAAGCACAATGCCTACTTAATTAAGCACAGTGTCTACTTAATTAAGCACAGTGTCTACTTAATTAAGCACAGTGTCTACTTAATTAAGTACAATGTCTACCTAATTAAGCACAGTGTATACTTAATTAAGCACAATGTCTACTTAATTAAGCACAGTGTCTACTTAATTAAGTACAATGCCAACTTAATTAAGCACCGTACCTATTTTATTGAGTGAAGTAGGCCTCATGTGCACATACAGTGGAGAGTGGAATTAATTATTTCCCATTTGTGCCAGATATTTTTTTGAGCTAATTTCGGGAAATTATGTGTAGCCTGTGAACAGGAAACAACAAGTCTTCCAGCAGACTTTTTCGTTGTAATCAGTGTTAGAATTGGAAAATATTAACAACAGGAATTGTTTGCAAAAGTCTTTCTTACAGCTTTAAATTATTGGCTTTTATGAACCGGAACGACGCTCCGGTGCGTTACGGTCCGATTCGAGCACTGGCTATCACGTATACTGGTTTCCAGTTTCGTCTGCGCGTTAAACAGTTTCCCTGCATTGCAGGTAACTGTACTTTTATTTTCAGTCTTTAACCGTACTGACTTCATATCCTCTACAGCAGGAGTTCACTTTAATCCAGATTCCTTTTCAGACATGTTCCGTTTTGAATGGGTTATATTGGTTTATGAAAGGTGCTTCCTTGCTATTCGCAGTACGACTTACGATTTATTTAATCAGATAGCCTTGGGGTCAGGAAACCAGATAAAAGTCAGATTGGGACCTTTCCTGTTATAGGCCCAGCGCCGATTTGGCGTAAAGAGGGTCTTAGGTTAGACGTTAGGCTAGTCTCTGTGTTACAAAATGTTTTTTTTTAAAGCCAAAACAGGACTGCTGGGGCTATAAGCGGAAAGATATGTCAGTTGTACTTTTAACGAAGCTGCTACATGAGACTAAACATGGACCTTCACAGAGGCCCTCAGGGTGGCGAAGTAGTTAGGAAAGCTTTTGATTCCCGCCTCGGCAGCTTCCTCCAGGACAGCGTTGCGCGGGATCATGTGTGGCCTTTAGGATCCAAAGGAACATCTTACGGCTGGAGAGTCCTTGCGTTCTAGCATTTAGACTACAGTGCTGGACTAAGCACTAATGCGTACATCACAATAAAGGATGCGATGAACCAAACTTCTGGGAGAGCATTTACACCAAAGACAAAGAGTCTGACATGAGTGTGCTATTTCAGTTACTGTAGTGACAAAGGATGCGCAATGGACAAACGCAGAACCGCTTTCGTTTCTCGACAGGAGCAAGAGATATTTCTCTTCTCTGATGCGCCAGAACGACTATAGATCCCACTCAGCATACTATTTAATGAGTACCTTAGTATTTTCCTCTATGTCAAAGCGGCCGGGGTGCAAGCCTGATCACTAACCACTCTAGTGCTGCGGTAAGAATGCGTGGAGCTGTACCTCCACACAGTGTATGCATTCATGGTGTGATGCTTAATTAAGCATAGCGGCAACTTTACCTTTCCTTTAAGTTTCGGTGTAACTTACTGTCTTGCGTTCAGGGTGGAAGATAGATGTTTCTTTCGAAACTTTACTAAATGTTACCAGACTACACCGTGTCATAAAGCACACGACCGCAAAAAGACTTTCCACCGCCGTGGTGGTGATCAAGACGGTGATCTTGTCAAATGAATGTGAACAGACTTCCTATGGAATAAGCAAGGCTGAACTAGACAGTGAAAAGGTCTGTAACAACACTAACCAACACCAACCAACCAACCAACGTACCAATCAATCCAATCAACAAACCAACTAATTAATTCCATGGTACAGAGTCCTTCCTGAGAAGCTAACAGATCCTCAGCTAGTCAAGAAATTCCCCGCATTTTATAAAACGCGAAGTTTCATTACTTCATTCACAAGCCCTCGCCACCTGTCCCTATCTTGAGCCAGATCAATTCACTTCATGCCTCATCCAACTTCTCAAAAATACATTTTAATATTATACTTCCATCTACGCCTAGGTATTCCAAGTGGTCTCCTTCCCTCAAGTTTCCCCACCAAAACCCTGTACGCACCTCTCCTGTCTCCCATACATGCTACATGCCCCGCTCATCTCATTCTTCTTGATGTGATCACCCGACTAATATTTTGTGAGGAGTATAGATCATAAAGCTCCTCATTATGTAGTTTTCTCCACTCCCCTGTTACCTCTTCCCTCTTAGGCCCAAATATATTCCTCAGCACCATATTGTGGAACAGACTCAGCCTATGTTCCTCCCTCAGTGTGAGAGACCATATTTCACGCCCATACAAAACAACGGGCAAAATTTTACTGTAACACACTACCTACCATTAATGCTATGATGACGCCTGCTTAAAAATAGCGAAGTTTCTTTTATTTCGATCACAGCTCAGACCACACATACAGAATTTCGTATGAAGGATATAAAAATTATTGGTAAAAAGTTACTACTGACATTTAGGTATTTCTGAATATTTTATATTTAATATAATAATTTAAATAATATAAAAAACCTCGAAATTTGCATAATACGGCTTATGTATTCATATCAAACGTATTACAAAACTGGACTAATCACGATGTCTAAAATAGGTAGGACATGTAGCAAAGGTAAAGCAATCCCATTACAGGCCTGGACAGGCACTTAAGAGTTCCAGGAGGTTGAGGCTCCCAGATTTCTAGAGAGTCGGCACATGAAGGTGGTAAGGTTGTCAGCTCTACGCACCGGCCGCCTTTACCCCCCAGGAAATATTCCTGGTACTCATTTCTGTTAGAGGCTGAGTCGACCTCAGGACCATAGTGCGACCGAAAGGATTATGTCAATGAAAAATTCCAATCGGACCCGCAACCTTCGGCTTGTAGAGCAGTGCCTCAACCAACTGCGCCATCGCGTGCCCAGGACATGAGCAGGCATAGAAAAAATTCATACAAAATATTGACCTGAAATCCTTAGTGAAGTACCTAAGTACTGACAGCATGACTGTGGTTCAACTCCCAGCAAGGCCAGCGAACTTGACATGTCACACCAGGTGCAGAACCAACTCTAAACCCTACAAGCTTTCCACTCAGTAAGAACCGGAGCTCTGTATAGGCGTAAAGTGACGGGAGCAGGAAGCTGTTTACTCCTGTCCGTCTACTGTCGAGGTTAAGAATATGTGGAGCTTTATCTTCACTCCCCACGTAGACTTCATTGCGTGATGCTTATGTACACGGTTATTAAATTGTATCTCCACGAAGTACTTTGGGAGGAAGGGAGGGTAGTAATATTATTAAAACGGATTTTTAGAAATAGGGTGTGAAGTTGTGGACTAGATTTACTGTCTCAGGACAATACTCAAATGGCGGGTTTTTAGGTGCGTTCGTAAATTTCTAAAAGCGACTATTAGCTTCGTCATGTCTGTCTGTCCGTCCTTCCGCATGAAACAACTCGGCTCCTACTGGACGGATTTTTATGAAATTTATATTTGAGTATTTTTCGACATTCTGTCGAGAAAATTCGAGTTTGTTAAAAATCTGACAAGAATAACGGGTACTTTACATGAAGAGCTGTGTACATTTATGTTAATATCTCCCTGAATTATTCTTAGAATGAGAAATATTTCAGACTGATGTTGCAGAGAAATCAAAACACACATTTTATGTTCAATAACTTTTTCCCGAAGATCTTACCCTTTGTGAGATAACGTGGAAAAATATGGTAGAACCAGGCAGGCCACAGATGGCAATATAATACGGCGCATGCGCTTTGCATGCTGGATAACTAAGGCTACAGACGCACAATGAGAAAGTGTAATAGTTTTTGCTTTTTCACGGCAACAATGGTTACGCGAACGCTCCTCAATGTTACGTCATACGTAAATTACCTGTCTTGTGAATACTGAAGGAATGTCGGGATATATGAAAATAAGGAATTTGTCGCTTTTATAAACACATGCCTTTAAATTTTGAAATGTTAACACTAGTGAAGATTTAGATTATGGTCGTCTGGGTTATGACACCGTACAGTCTGGTAATTGACGATCAACGTCACTTATACCCTGAAAACGGAGACATGATTTTCATCTAAAACGTTCGTATCAATATGTCAGGCAAACCCAGACGACCACAATATGAAAACTAATGAAATGTGAAGTTTTTAAGGAAGGCTGTGCTGCATTGCATTTGTTACTTCATGTAACGTGGATTCAGACAGCAGTATGCCCCATGTTGAAGGTAATCAGTTCTGATTTTGTGGCTGCAACATCTCACCTGTTCTTATGTACGCAGGTATTACTTTCCCTAGTTACGAATTTAGCGATTCAAATGGCGGTGGAATTCTTGACTCGCAAGTTTGATGGAATTTAGGCGTATAAGCTTACTGCATCGGAAATGGTATATGTTTATGAATAATTATATTCTGAAGCTTATCTGTGACCCATTTTTATGCATAATAATGAAAGGAAATGAGTTTTTCTGTCAGATCTGATTACGGAAACTTCTCTTCTAGCATTTTACAATTTTTCTTGTTCCTTCTTACTGCTGGCTCGCTCTTCTTTTGCTGCTTTAAAATATACACGGGTCTTATGGGTAATCCAGGAGGGATTGCGGGGTGAGGAGGCGGGGAGGTACTAAGACGGACAGGCTCTTGCTCTTGTTAATGTGCGGGGGGGAGGGGCTAGACCCGGTCCGTGGAGCCCAGAGACGAACCAAATGCAAATTACACCCAGAGTATTGATTCGAGAAACTGCCACGTCCTTCGTTCGTTGCAAACGTGGAAATGCCTCGAAGCAGATAATTATTGTTCGAGAAGTCGCGAGCGGACAGTCTCCAAATTACTTATGGACGGCAGAAACGCCTCTTGCGGATCTCGGCTGAACTACGTCGTATTTTTAGTTAGACGTCTAGAAACATAGATGGCGTGCGGAATGTCGAGCGCAGCAGCAGATCACGTGGCGTACATGTGCTACATTCCCCGTTTGTTTACTGTATGTTATCAGTAAGTTATAGTCAACATATTTGCTTTCAATGTCTCATCACGACATTTCCTTAACCAGAAAAATGTAATATAGAGAATACAAGGCTGTCATTATATGCAGTCAGTATCATTCCATCAAACATGTATATCCATTCATTCATCATTGACGCTTTTAATCTCAACAACTGACAACGTCGTTAAATAACAGAGTTTTCATTATATGACGCTGTGTAGGCCCGTCGGCATTTCGCCCCCATATACACACCAGAAGCCGAAATTGAAAACTTTTCTTCCTGCTAGTAATTGCGAACTACAAATATTTCTCGTCAATACTCGATATTACATTGCTAATTCTTACCTTAAATCACAAAATATGTTCAAAATGAAGTCCATCTGCTTGCAGGAAATCTTCACATCTCGTAAACAAAATTTAAAATACTCAACGTAGCACTTCTTAGGGCATGTTCGAAATAACCCGCCGTGTATTTCTTCAGGTCTTCTGCCGTGTGCGGATTGGTGACATAAACTTTGTCCTTAATCATTTTCCTTCTCTCAATACACCTGTCTTCTATGGCCAATACTGATACGGTACTACGATTCTGTTGCTAATCATCACAGACTTGCTACGTATATCAACGTCAGGAAAATTTCGGTGAAATTCGCAGTACGATTTACTGTAAGATGCATTTTTCGATTACTAACACAGGTTTTTCAGTCGTGTACGCCATATTCTCAATGCCAGTCCGCTACGAGGAAAACAGAACTGATTTGTGATATCTTGGGTGTGACAAACTGGTAAACAGCGCGACATTCATCCTTGCGCCGAACTAAGCTAGGTCGTTCGGCCTGTACATTCACTGTCACGTCATAATTCAGAAACATTACATAATTTGGAATTCCTGGGTTAGAATTTTGACCTGGTGGATAATCTGATTTTTGTGGTTTTTCTCAGTCCCTCCTGGCAAATGCCGAGATAGCATTACCTCAAATTTGGCCACGGCCTCTTCCCTCTACATTCTTTGCAAATAACTGTTCACTAGTCAGCCTATCATTCGACTCTATATAGTCTGAGCTGATGACAGTGTCTTTAAATAAATATAAAAGAAATAAACAAATAATCCCTCAAAACAGCAAGAAAGATATTATTCTGTGAGATAAATCACGTACTTATAAAGAGACTGTCAGGCCTGGAACGAATTCCTGGTGTTTGAACGTCTGCATGGATATAGAAAAACTTACAAGCAATTTCTTATGTATACATAATAGTTATATTGCGTGATGAAGAACAGCTGTGTTCTTAGAGTCTAAAATTAATATAGTATTGATTTCTCCTATTTCAATATATGACACCCCTCCCCCCTGTAAAAGTGGGTTGTAGAAAATTAGGCCTACAAGATGTGGAATATTAAAATGGATCTTAAAGACGTAAGATGGAAGGGTGTGGACTGGATCCACCTGGCTTAGTACAGGGATCACTTGAGGGTTCTTGTGGAAATGGTCACGAACATTCAGGTTCCATAAAATGAAGTGAATTTATGCACTAGTTGTGGAACAGTTTGTTCTATGGATTTGCTTATTTATTCAAAATTTGTGCTCTTTATGTAATGTTGTTATGATGATTAAAGTAAGGAAGAAGATATATGCTGGACGTGTAAAGTATATAAGGAAGTGATATATAGAGGATGAATCTAAAATGCTGGGACAAATTTTAGGAGTGAGTACCCCACACCAAAACAAGTAGAAAAGTTCATATCAATATATGTCCACAATTGCTTAGTTTTTGTGGTACAGCCCCCACGTTCTCCCGACCTCAGTCCTTTAGATTTTTGTCTGTGGGGAAAATTAAAAGTCCTAGTGTATTCAGCTCCGACTGAAAAGGAAGAGACACTTCACCAACGCATATTTATGCCTGTAAAACCTTTCACAAGCGCCTCGGATTCTTTGAAATTGTGCGAAAGTCCATGGTCAGCCGCGTCCATGAGGGCATTAATGCAGGTAAAGGACATTTTGAGCATTTGTTGTGAATTGTAACTTGATAAACAATAAGAAGTCAACAGTTATTAAATTGGCTCTTGTATTGTAAATGTACTATGTCAGGTGTAAATAAAACATTACATTGTTAAGGTATTTATTGTTAAATATAATCTTTTAATTAAACTCAAAAACCATAAATTTCCGGAGAGATATATACATATGAATTTTTCCTTGTTTTGATTTGAAGAACTCATTCTTAAATTTTGGCCAAACATTTGAGATACACCTGTATATATATCACTTTCTCCATGCATGTATATATATATATATATATGTACGTATATATATATATATACATATACACAAAATTGTGATCGTAAAACCTGATGCAGAGGCCACTAAGCAGACCTAAGCCTAGATGGGATTTGGCGCTTAGGGTGACCTTAAAGTAACAAAATGTAAACCGGGTTTCAATGTTCAGGATAGGGCCTCATGGTGCGGCAAAGTGACTTGAAATTTTTGGACATGGTCTTCTGGGTTGTGATGTCGTGTAGTCTGTTAGACATTCACTAATATTTCTGAAGAACTTGCTTTATTATTGAAGGCTTTTACTTCGACGATAAGGGTTGCAGACCCTTCCAAAACTCTTTCAGGACTCAGCAGACCACACGCCCCCACAACCCAGAAGACAACAATGTAAATGCTTACCGCCACGTAACAAGTCAAATCTCATAAAGGAAATTTCTTGACCTCTTTTCGAGAAAGTCTGAGTCACGCGATTTGTTTTTTTTTTGCTTCTTTATATTTTTCGGTAATGAACACATTAGGCGGCCACTGTACTTTACATTTGCCCAGCCTCATTCATTATAGCAAGCAGGCTACTGGCTAAACAACCTATAAATCGGGGTTTGATTCCAGACAAAGGAATGAGATTTACCCTTTTAAAACAGTGTCAAACTCAGTTCCAGGGATGACTGAACCTCTTCTTAAAAGGAGATGAAATGGCAAATACATCGGGTGTAAAGCTTTCAGATAATGTTAAGGTTCCGAATATGTGGAGGTATGCCCACACTATTCTATATCTTCACGACTACAAACTAATTTTACGGGCTGTGAAAAGTGCCTCAGGATAGCGCCCGGTGGGAGGTCGCTTGTGTTGACGAAAATAAAACTTGTGACAACTACTGACCATTAGCTGTTCAGAGTAGATCATTACCCTGGTGGCAATAGCGTCATAACACTTCACGACCTCGATCGTGGAGCTCGCGAACAGAATTTTCCAAAAATTATGTATCTGCGCGTGTTAAAAAATGTTTTAACTCTGAAGCTGTTAGGTTTACTTCAGGCATTATTCTGAAAGTAATATATATAAAATATACCAGATCCGATTACGGCGAAAGTTACATCCCGTCCACTGAAATTCGATAACGACAAGGTATAAACTCACGCAAAAACACACAGCAAACCCATAATTGCACTGCACTGTATTCACTTCATTTTCGAGGTGTTAACAAGTTGGATGATGCTCCTTTAAGCGTCAGTAGTTCCCGCAAAAAACTGAATGGACTCAGTTCTTCTGGGATGTGACGCTGAGTCAAAAGATAATCAGATTCCGACGTTTCGAAGAAACGTACTGCCTTTATCTTTAAAGGTCAATAAGTCCTGCAAGACCGACTTTTTGACCTTGAAGATGAAGGCAATGCTTTTTTTTTAAACTTCGGGATCCGATTACCCATCATGCAGTTTATGAACTAGAAGAACAGAATCCACAGCTTCAACTCCGTGAAGAATTCAAAAGCGATATACGTTGTTGTTAAGGAATATCTTAGTGTTTCGTTGGTGGAGATGACTTACGAACATAACCAACTAACTTGTTTCACGCAAAAATGTATTATTACTTCTGCTCACACTGACGACAAGCGGTACATAATTATTTGTGGATGTTTCACTAAAATGAAACCGCATTAGAAACCGTGGTGTAGAGTCGGTTCTGTTATTACGCGTGTTGCCTTAAAGCGAATTGGATAAAAGGCGATTGATGAATAAGTGAATGCTGTTTTATAACGAGGACTTTTGCATATGCGTGCTGGCTGCTAGGCGATTTCAGCGACCAGTGTGAAGATAAAAGTTTGGACGACGGGTCAAATTTTTTCTGATCTGGCCCTATTTTTAGTAAGAGATTTTCTATAATGCGAGGTCTCACAAAAATCAACTGTTGCCTTATAGCAGAACAGACTATACTATAAAACGCGAATCCCCTTGAAGAGCGACACATATCACAGCAGTGGCATTTGCCTCAAAACTTATGTCGGCTCACAACACATGAATCTCATTATAATTAAGAGGCGACAGAAGGATGGAACAGAACGTCTAGGGAGGTGAACGGAGATCGGATGTCCTGACAGGGCTGTACGTGGTTCTTCTCGGACCCTACCAGGCAAATAGCGGGGTTACATTAAGCTACGACCAATTCATTCTACATTAAATTAAAATTAAAACCAACTTGATGCACACTCACTATTACAAAACTTTAATAGTAGATTAATTAACCCGACATGTTTCGGTCAGTACCTGACCATCTTCAGGGGTATACTACATTAAATTGCGTAGTCCATATGTTAAACACACATAAGATATGAGCCTATAAGGTCTCGTCGTATATAAAGTTTTTCACAAGTCACTAAAAATCACTAAAAACTTGTTTAAAAAATATTCAACATTTGTAATCCCACATTAGTTCCACCTTTTATAAAACTTATAGCACTGTTGTTGTATAATACATAAGCATATTCACTTATGCGTCCTGTTTTTCATATCGAAGTATGTCTCGTAGAGACGATGTGTAGTGTACATTTTATTGTGGATTTTCTATGATTTGAAGTCTGGGCTATTATGTCAGCGCGTTAT
This sequence comes from Reticulitermes speratus, assembly GCA_021186555.1. NCBI lineage: Eukaryota > Metazoa > Arthropoda > Insecta > Blattodea > Rhinotermitidae > Reticulitermes > Reticulitermes speratus. Next base: position 36,692,339 of record JAJKFL010000013.1, read on the forward strand.
TATTGGCGTATTGTCGTTTTCTTATGCATGGGTTTGCATTATTTTTCTGCGTGTTTCCTGTTATGTGGAATGTGTTTTGAGGTGTATTGGTTGTTTGCCTTCGGTACATGACCGAAACATGTCGGGTTAATTAATCTACTATTAAAGTTTTTTAATAGTGACTGTGCATCAAGTTGGTTTTAATTTTAATTTATACAGGGCATACACAAAAGAATGGTGCATATCAAACGTGAATAACACATAAACCGCACCATTATTTTGTGTATGCCCTGTACAAGATGCACGGTGAATACAATATTAAATCATTCTACATTGTTTCCAATTTATCATTCATCCATACATGTATTAATTGATGCTACATATTCTGAGGTAGCGCCAGCATCGTGAAATAAACAAATAAAATAGGCATCAGAAACGTAAAATACCGTCACGTATGAATATGGCTGTGGAGTTGTGGCTGGATTTACCGTGACCTTTCTGCCACGGCACGTTACATGTGAGCAAAGAATTTCACAACACATACTAGCAAATGAATGATCTCACTGAAGCTTCTCATATTTGAAAAAAACACAGTGGCTGCTGTACTCGTATGTGCCATTTCCCGTACAATTAAAGATCTGTGGACTTTGTTCACAGTTGTATTTACGTATTCAATATGATTCTAAGAATAAACACTTGTCACTTTTACTAGATTGCAGACAAACCACACGTGTAGAGAGAACGAATTTTTCTTCTTCCATCCCGAGTGCTTATTTCTCCCTGCCTCTTCATCAGTACCTTAATTTGCATTTTGTAACTTCTAAACACGTTCCATATAAATATCACTTTCCAGGTCACCTGCTTTCACATCAAATAAAGGAAGTGTCATACGAGCTATTGTTTTTCGAGTACCAAGAAGCTGATGCCTCTTCTTAACAAAGCTAGCCTATTGATTTATACTTCATGTTTTCCTGGAAACACGCCTTGAATTGAAACACGTACACAATTCATGTAAAAGTACTATCGGCTGGAGTTGTCAGATTACAATTGCGTATCGTTTATATACACTAAAATCATAAGTAACTTGAGACTTAGCTAGCATTATTTCGGATGATAACAAACTATGGTTAACTTGGTTTGTGATTTACTTTAAAGTGCTGTCAGTAACTGAAATTAAAGGAAAAGGAATTTGGAAGGAAACGGTTGTGGAATAATTGAAGTACTCTCCAAGTATTCGCCAAGATGGACTGAGTAAGACCACGAAAAGTCTCGCTGAGTGTAGTGGGTGATCTGGCCGGAATTCAAAGCAAGCAACTCCTTAATAAAAGACTGTGGCTTCACCGCTACACTAGAACAGTCGGTGCCAGCAGCGAATAATCTGTGTTGAATCAATTCAAAGCCTTCGTTTCACTAACGCTGAGTTAATAGAAAGTCACGTTAATAAAATTTAATTTTAAAATTTTAAAACAAAGGGGAACTAAAGTTATACCGATGACAAACGTAAGGTCACCTAATAGGAACATAAAGGAAAAAATTAAGGTATGTAATATAAAGAAAATTAATACTGATTTTCAGTTTCTTCATCTGCTGTGTATAAAACTGAAGAAATATATACAAGAACGTAATGTTATATTAGTTTAAGTGGGTCTAAACAGATGAAGTAACATGACTGTTAAGAACATTACAAGACAATAAGATCCATCGTTTTAATCCTCACCAAATATCATTGAGCTTATTTGTTCTAGGAAAATGAGATGAACGTAGAAATGTGTAACTTACAAAATTTCGTTCCTAAAACCTGAAGAAAGAGACTACTGAAGACATACGTATAGGGGTAGTCGGCAAGATAATATTAAAATCGATTTTACAGGTACAGATTGCGAGGGCGTGAGCTGAGATTAAAGTAACATATATGGGACCTCAGGTCCTCATAACGGTAAGTATTGTAATTACGGTCTTCTAGAATGTGATGTCGTCAAGCTGGTAGTGTGGTAACAACGTTTCGGAGAATCTGTTGCTTCCATCTTCAAGGCCTGAAGGCCCAGCCATTTGTTAATTTTGTAAATATGGCGACGAAACTTCATTTTCCTTAAAAATGTGGAACTTTTTGATTAGCTGAGTAGATAATTGTCAATTTTTCATGGAATAATGTGAACCAGGAAGCCAGTTCTTGCAAACAGTTAGATCTTCAACGACACTTGTATTGTCCCGAACACCAGCAGTATATGTACTTGTTGTTGGTCGATTATATGGTGTGCATTTTTTGGAGAATACTCTATATTAAACACAATACACAACATGTAATCGACTCCAAGGGCTTATCCGTCTTAGGAGCGTAAACGACAGCAAATAGCATACAGAAGGGTAACACAAGAACTGTTGTAATAGAAGACGTATTTATAAATAATAATTTTTAACAATTGTAATACATATTTTAAATTAATGTTATTCTGCTAATGTTTTAATCGTGTTTTTACTTTGTACACGTATCTCCCTGCAGATGGCTCATTCGAGCCGAAACATGTAGGACAGTATATATTTTAAGACAAGAAGTTTAAATATCTGTCAATTGTAAGTGATTTTTGTTGCACTTGTATGGATAATATCTTTAATGCAGGTAACATGAATAATATTAGGTTTATAAAAATTCGCGTTGCCCGTTAATTAATTAAATAATTAATTCACTCAAAAAGAAAGCGAAGCGCCAAAAGTATATGCTTCTTATTCTTCCCTTGTAAGATAGTTTTATAAGCTGATTTTATTATTTATCCAATAACTATAATTCAGTCCGTCTAGTGACAACGCTGTGGGCTAGATGGACGACGAATCGGGTTTCGAATTTGCGGCAGATGTGAATTATTGTTGTGTCCTCCGCAGTATCCAACCCGATGTGGGATACACTCAGCCTTTCACACAGTGTTTATCGGGACCTCTTTCCCCGGGCTAAAGCCATCGGCTTTGGAGGTGGCTACTCACCTCTCTAGGGCTGAGGGTAAGAATGCGTGATGCTATGCCTTCACTCTCTGATATAACTTTATGGCTTGCGTAATTAAATACCGTTGCATCCCTGTATATAACTATTCGAAATCTCATGACGAAATTCCTTGTGCTGTGACTTACAAACCAACTGTGATCAATTTCATAAGGTACATTGACCGATAGAAAAATTATGGGCGATATTTTACTAAGGGGCTGCAAATTCATTCACCATTCATTCCGTAGTCTGTCTTACGACAGGTCCGTAGCCTCTTCCAAAGCGAGTTCTCATGACGGTGCAATCTAGTGCTTCCTCTTTCAATTTACAGTATCTTCGTTTCCTTAAGGATCATCCAGTAACTGCTTAAGTCTTCTTCCTCGTCTTTCCGCCACTTCTATCCTTCCTCTATCTTCCCTTCAATAACGTGTTTCTGAAGGCAGTTTCTACGCAAGATGTGACCCATCCAGTTAGCCGTCATTGTTTTTATGGCATGTAGGTATTCCTTTCCCCATTGACTCCATGGAAAGTCACTATTCTTTAAAAAATATAAATTTTTTACTGTGGATTCCAGTTTTTTAAAAACCAAATACCAGGACGTTTAATAAGGGGGGAGGTAGAAGGCAAAACTTATAACCCGCGACGCAATGAAAAAGGCAGAGTAATTTAATAATGTGACTAGAACAAAATAACTCAGAAAAAACATTTTGATAGACAGATGCAAGAATGAAATAATAATTAGAAAATGTTTCTCAAGGTTAGGCACTCAGTTCACTTTTACATATCCTTTCCCCATTTCTCGCAGTCTCAGTGCAGACTCTATAAACCCTAGTGTACACATATTCCTCTCCCAGGGTCGGACTAAGGGACGGGCCAGCCGGGCAGGTGCCCGGGGATCCAACCCATAAGGAGCACTAAGACGTCACCAGAATAATCGGAAATATGGTGGCAGTAAACGCGCGGAAGAATTTATCCGAAAATTATTCATGTGCCCGCAAGAAGTCGAAAAAGTTGAAACAATATCAGTCTGACGGGGAGCCAAATTATTAACTTGCCGGGGGCACCCACGTGACTCGGGCCGGCCTTCTGTGTTACTCCTATAATGTTTTCCCCACCGTGGGAAAGTCAAAACTTTCGTGCGCATTGTCAGAAATGTCGTATTTAAGGACTTGTAAAACCAGGGACATTTGGAATCCCGAACCGAAGTTTTCAGGACATCGGGACAGAGCTTTTTGAAACCCATAAAACCGTGACTGTCAGGGGAAAATAAGGATGAATGTAGTCCCTGTTCATTACAGAAATATTTTCATTATTTTCGGTATCAGAACTGCCTTACCAAAGCAGGTTCGTCGCGACGGGAGACTCGGACTACATTGCCTAACCTTTGTTATCGTTATGGACACATTAGAAGGAACTCGAACTCAGTCCATTGACTCAACGTCCTTAGGTCCTTACGGTGGTAAATCCAGACTTGCTCGGTATATACCTTTGGGTTCCAGAGCCATACGCGACCAGCTAAAGTGGCTTTTCGGATGTAGGTACTGCTGCGTCATGCTGCTATATTCTGCTACGTCAAACGTGTGAAATAACACCTCACCTTTCTTGCCTTTCCCTTTTTTTACTGTATCCTCTTTTTTTCTAAACTTCTTTATACCACGCACTCTTCCTTCATTTCACAAACCTGACAAATGACAAGTCAGCATTTTTATCACATTTTAAGACGTTCTTTCCCTCGTCCTCCCTTTTTTATTGTTGTTTTTGACTCCCCTCTTATTCCCTGTTCGTTTACATCATGGTCATGCAAATTACCATACACGGGCCTCAAGTCATTAGCACTGGAGTTGTTAATTGTTTCAGCTGCAAATCACGACAGGCATATGGTGAATGTTTCAGATTACTTCAAAGAAATTTCAGGACGCACACACTTTTTAGCCGAGATTAAATTTAGAGTTATTTCATTTATAAAATATCGGTTTATTAATAGAAGTTTTTCCTTAAGATTGTATTATTTTGATAGGCTACATTCATAGAGTTGCGGCCGGGAAAGCGTAGTCGGTATAGCGGCTCGCTACGGGCTGGACGGTCCGGGAATCGAATCGAGGTGGTGGCGAGATTTTCCGTACCCGTCCAGATCGGCCCCGAGACCCAACCAGCATCCTGTACAAGGGGCACTGCCTTTTTCCTGGGGTTAAAGCAACCGGGGCGTGGTGTTGACCCCTTTCTAGCACCGAGGTTGCGAATGGGTGGGAACTATACCTCCGCCTCCGCTCTGTCTTCATAGGCATGTCATAAGGCGACGTTTACCTTTTATATTTATAGTTAATCGCTATAGACTGGAGAGTCTGGGGTTAGAAACCCGGTGGGGGAGAGATTTTCCGGACTCATCCATACTGGTACGAAGCCCATTCTCCTATACAATGGGAATCGTCCATGGCGTGGCGCTGACTACCTCGTTCTGGCGCCGGTACCCATTGTGTTTAGAGCTCTCCTCAGTGCTTGCTTGGCATGTAACGGGGAGATCTTTACCTTTACATTCACAATTTATTCCACATTTATACCAACGCAGTCATATAAGGTAAGGTACCTTGCTTGTTTTTAGCAGGTATTGGGGTTAATTTCTGGGAAGGATTCATCTAACTGATAGGTTAATGTTTTCTTCCATTTCTCATTTGCCAAAATACTCACTCCTGTGTTGTTCATAGAACAGAAAGGTGATAAAACTGGAGTCAGTACCGCGGTCAGAACGTCTGTATGATAACAGTCGGTAACATAAAGTTTTGTATTACCATAACAAAAACACGAAGTAGATAATGCAGTTCGGATTTCCGAAGGGACGTAGGCTTTAACCTAGCACTTTATTTCCCGTACAAATAACACATTACAGGTGATGAAAATCCATCTTTCTTAAGCACTAAACACCTCGCATCTACGCAGGCAGTTTACGTAGAATTCAGTACCATATGCATGTGTTGAAAAAATTTTAGCCCTTTTTTTTGTTTATACATAGTGTTTGAGAAGGAATCTGCCATGCTTCGTGAGAGCGTTCCTTAGGTTAATTTTTATTTATATAACCAAACATATGTGGTCCGGGATAGCGTAGTCGGTATAGCGACTCGCTACGAGCTGGACGGTCCGGGGATCGAATCCGCCGCGAAGTCTAAGGCGTGGGTTTTCGGTCGCTCGCTTGCTAGGATCGTGGTTTCGAATCCCACCGGGGGCATGGATGTTTGTGTTGTGTTTGTTGTAAGGACGGTAATATAGAACGTAAAGTGACATGAAGGACGAAAGGATTTAAACAGTACAAAAATGGATCAAAGGGAAAAAACCCCGGATAGTCAAAAAAAGAAAAAAATCCCGATGGGGGCGAGATTTTCAGCACCCGTCCAGACCGTCCCTGGGGCCCACCCAGCCTCCTGTACAATGGGTACCGGGTCATTCCGGGGGTAAAGCGGCAGGAGCGTGGCGATGTCAACCCACCACCAGCGCCGAGGTTAAAGAAAGAGTAGAGCTATACCTCTACTTCATCTCTGGGCCTTCATGGCCTGTTCTAGGGTGAGCTTTATCTTTACTTTACCTATAACCAAATATATCTGTATCCAAAGTGGAACGGTTACGGAGATAATGACGCCAAAAAATGCAGTCTTCTTGCCGTTTTTATTACTGTACCTGTTTAACATGATGAGTTATTGGTCTTTATGGCGATATACTTTCTGGTCGAAGGGGACACAACAAAGGCGTTCAGTATTTTGAGATTGAATTCTGATGAAAAGAAGCCACTTCTCTAGCAATGGAGGGGGGGGGGGGGGGGGAAGAATTTTGTTCTTTTGTTATGGAGTTTGAAAATCTTCAGGAAGAGTAAAACGAAAACCTTTCGTCGTGACATTTTCAGGTAGACTGAAAACAGAGAGAAACAAGTTAGGACAAGTAAGCACAGCGCAACAGTTCTTACGCCCGTGTTCCTTTCTTTAATTACCTGGAGAAACATGAATTGCGGGAAAAGTGTGCCGGTCGGAAAATGCAAATTTCGCTTCTATCTGCAACGATGGAAGAAATCAATTTCGCACAGCTAAGTAATTTTCAGACGCGCACAGAAACGCATTCAGGTACGCCGTATTTGTCTAAAGTGTCCACTATACTTGTCAGGTCTTAACCAAAATTAAAATTGCTTAAACATTTCTCGTAAATATTCCAGCATCAAATTTTATGCAGGCCTGTTCAGAAGATCTCGAGCTGGTACACGCAGATAAGAGGAGGACAGACGGAAGGACAGACAGAGCGATTTTAATGCGTACATAGTGCGAACGGGAACGCACCTACAAATAAAACATAATGAGGTGAAGCAAGCACGGGGAAAAAAGAGAGGAAGGACACAGAAGAAAAAGAGAGATAAAAACCAGAATAAAGGCGAAGTAAAGGTAAAATAATCCTTGTGCTTAATTAAGCAATATGTAATGAAGGTATGTGGGAAGTGGAAGTATAGCTCCACGCAACATTTACCTCGGCACTAAATAGAGTTGAGTGGTTAGGTTCAGGCCCTGTCTGTTTTATTTCAAAGAAAAGAGGTTGAGTGGGCTCTAAAGTTCGTCTGGATGCTATAGAGAGGAATGGATCACTTGTCCTTTTGGAATCGAATCCCGAACTCCTGGTAGTCAAGGCCACAGTCTGTTTTTCCTTTCATGGCGCAACAGCCTGTAGTGGGCCAGGGCCTCCTCATTATCGAGGCTTCCCACACGGCACTCGGTAGGACTCCTCTGGACGAGTCATTAGCATGACGCAGAGACCTCTACCTGACAACACACAACACTCACAACAGACAGATATCCATGACCCCGGCGGGATTCAAACCCGTAATCCCAGCAAGCGAACGGCCTCAGATCCACGCCTTAGACTGCGCGGCCACTGGGATCGGCCCACAACCTATTTACTTTACCGAATAAGTTATCCCGCCTCCCTGGCTATAGAAAGCAGTTTCAATCTCCGAGTTCCTAACAACAGCAGGTAGCCGTAACGGTGGCCGTTTACGGCTTTCCTTAAGAATATCCAGGATAAGAGAAGGCATAACAAGAGCTCTGTAATTTGCAGAGATCAAAGCCATTAGCAGGAGCCTGCGTACTATGAGGCCTCCTGCATATGCTGTGCTAGGTTTGTGTTCTTATATAAGCACAGCCTTTTTACCTTCCGTGTACAGTCACTTCCAACTTGCTATCGGCCTGTTCTCACAACACAGAGACGTTGTACTCAGCAGGCCGGAAGGTGGCAAACTGTTTAGCATTCCTGTTGTAATAATGGGACGGTGCCATCACCGTTACGGCGTGGGACAGTGAGTCCTTTACAACACTAATATAAGTAAGAACCAGCTTCTATCCTGAAAATGGAGGCAGTATGTCCGTTCGAAAAACTAGTACCCATCCATCAGACTACACGTTGACATTACCCACAAGAACACAGTATGAACTGCATAAAGTCCGAAGATAAAAGCTAAACCTCTCTTGGTCCCTGATGACGAAGACAGAAGAGGTCTTCGAAAGTTTGTGATACTGTAAATAAACCGAGACACTGGTAACGAGCAATGTATCAGTTTTTATTACACTTGTTACCAATTACAAGCCACAATTCTCCCCACACCATTGCTGTCACCATCAGCCCGTAGCCTGAATGAAAGAATGGAAAGAGAAGATGGCTCGCCATCAATGAATTTATATGTGTGTTATATAATGATGACGTCACTTGTTCAGGTTACGTAGTGTTGGTGACAGATGAATACATAAGTACACAACATTGGTGGAATAGTACTGACAGGGCACAGCCAAAAGACTTGCAGAAAAATCTGTCCCACTCCACTTTATCTCAATTTGACTGGCCTGTGATTGGCCAGGCTTCTGTGGTGAGAGACCGGCAAATAACCGCCTGCGCCATGACATGACCTCAGTCAGAGGATAAATCGAAATTGCAAGACAACTGATCTCTGGGCTGTAACGCTTACTTTCTTATAAATTCTGTGAGAACTAATTTTTTTTTTGACGTGGTTCAATTTCATCTACTTGGCGACACTTTCCATAACTTAAAGTAATTGTTTCAAAGACTACTGAATACTTTCTGTGCCAGCATTTCTTATATATTCTTACCACAAGACATCTCTAGGATAATAGCTCGTGCTTTTAATTCATTAACACAGAAAATCGATCAGTGTATTGAATTTTTTATTCTTTTATAATTGAGTCCATACAAAATAAAGCCTGCTTTTTTTTATGGAATTGCAGGGAGGGACTTCATAATTCGCACCCTTCACCAAACTTGAGGAGGATGATGATGGAATGAAGATTATGTGGGGCATATGGCAGGCATGAGGGATGAAAGTGAACACAACATTTTAATTGGAAAAATTGAAGGCCAGTGATCTGTCTGAAGATCTACGCATAGAGAGGAAGAGAATATTGAACTTGATGTTAAAAAAGTAGAATGACCGATGTGGAAAGGATTCATCTGGCTCAGAAAAGAATGCAGTAACGGAATGTGCCAGAATTTTAATGTCACGTCTAAGAAGATAATCTTCATAGCCACCGATGTGATAAAAGAGAAAGAACAAATAGGCAAGAAAGGAAATGAGGAACCGAGAAACACAGATGAAAACAAAGGCGGGAAAATTTTGGTAAGAAATAAGGAAGACAGGGTAAAAGAAGAAATACAAGGCATACACAAAAGAATGGTGCGGTATCAAAAGTGAATAAAAAATGTATTTCTCACCTTACACGGGCAAAACATACACCGTCAGCGGCGGCAACTGTCCAAGTTTCTCATTTGGTAATTAAAATCCTTCAATGTGTGCACCCTGGGTCATACGACACACATCCACACGGTAATCAAACTCATCCCAGACCCGGTGTAGCATGTCCGCTGTAATGGCCTGCAGTGCATGCGTTATCCGATCACGAATTTCATGGATGGACGTGGGCAATGGTGGTACATAAACGCTGTCTTTAACGAACCCCCAAAGAAAGAAATCGTAGGTGTAAGATCTGGCGAACGGGGTGGCCAAGGGAGAAGGTTCTTGTCTCCATTTGCAGCAGCACGTCCGATCCAGCGCTGTGGAAGAACACGATTGAGAAGCACTCGTACATTCCTTTGAAAATGGGGAGGAGCGAACTGCTGGTAGCGCATGAGAAACTTGGACAGTTGCCGCCGCTGAAGGTGTATGTTGTGCCCGTGTAATGTGAGACATAAATTTTTTATTCACTTTTGAAACTGCACCATTCTTTTGTGTATGCCCTGTATATGGCACTGAAGTTGTTGCAGGTTGCAGCGTGCGACTGTAACACGTATGAATATCGGTGAAGAGAGGGCTGTCTGGCACAACAGTGCACTCAAGGTCTATAAGGGTTGATTTCAGGCTTACGCCGCGATGTTGATGAAATCTGTGGTCTTCTGGGTTATTACACGGCTTCGTGTGGTAATTATTTACCGACGTTTCGGGACAACGTATCGGTCCCATCCGATACGTTGTTCCGAAACGTCGGTAAATAATTACCACACGACGCCGTGTAATAACCCTGAAGAACACATATTTCATCTATAAGGGTTGATGTGCCATCCAAGCATCTGTATGTGCACTGCAAGGGAAACCACAATAACGTCAGGTTACCCTCCCCCACCGGCTTGCGGTATTCGAACCTGGTACGTCCTGAAAGCGAGCTATATTAATGTGCATATACAGGGCATACACAAAAGAATGGTGCGGTTTTAATAGTGAACACTGTTAAAACCGCACCATTCTTTTGTGTATACTCTGTACTTAGGACTAAGTTTTATACTGTTCATTCCGTGCACTGTCCATAACAAATTCACAACACTCAGTCCAACAAGATGCACAATCCTTGATTTCAGGCTTCCGCCGCCATGTTTATGAAATCTGCGATCTTCTGGGGTATTACGCGGCGTCGTGTGGTAATTGTTTACCGACGTTTCGGTACAACGTATCGGTTCCATCTTCACGGCCCCCCGTTAAGATGGGACCGATACGTTGTCCCGAAACGTCGGAAAACAATTACCACACGACGCCGCGTAATACCCCAGAAGACCGCAGATTTCAAAATAGACTATATTGTTCCCAGATATTTTATATTAAAATATCATGTTCAACACTGCTACGTGTTTCGATCCCTTATGGGATCGTCATTAGGTAATCACATTAAATCAACGTGTAGGAATGAAATATCTAAGGAACAGTATTGCACAATTTGTTGGTATGAGTGTTCTGAATTGGTTATGACTAAGTTCTGATAATTTACACAATTTGTTAAAGAGAACTGTTGCATTAATCTTTAATACATTCCATCCTATATTCGAGTACGTGTGGACAGGTTGTCCTTGTTTAGTAGTGATAACTCTGTAATACGTTTTAACCACTTACTCCAGTTTTATCAAATAAAGTAATATTTGATAAAATTTCAGCACACCGTTAAAATGTAGTATGAAGCAGATATATAACCATTCTGCTTTCCGTTCTGTTGTCACGATATTTCAAATTCTGAAAACCTGTAAGAGATTAAGTTTCGAAACTGAATAAATCAGTAGGTATAATGAAAAGGCTACAGGCAGGAGTACGAACTTTTTCCCCCCTCGAAACCGCCCATACTGGCTCTGCGGCCTAGCAACCCTCGTACCCAAAAGAACATAAAGTGACCGAGGTATGAAGTTGACCAATAACCCCCACCCAGCTATAAGGTTAAGAATTCGTGGATTTATACCTCCACTACCACACAAATTCATGATGTGGTGTGATTTCAGGCTTCCGCCGCGATGTAGATGGGATCTTCATTCTTCTGGAATATTACGCAGCGCTGAGTGGTAGTTCTGTACCGACGTTTCGGGACAACTTATCGATTCCATCTTTAAGGGACAAGAAGTCCAGTTGTCCTTAATTAGGAACAAGGACAGCTTTACATTACCCTCACTTTTACTCCTCTGTCCTCTAGAGTTCAAGGCAACACGCTGACCAGGCTCCTGCATATCTTAATTAACAGTCTGTGGGGATGGTCATTGTGGTAAGGGTGGTTCCCCGGTAGCTTATAACAAAATCACGGTGAAGAGAATAAGAAAGCAGACAGAACCAAAGAAGTAGCATAACCATCCATCTTACTTCTTCCCCTACAGCTAGGAGTGCTGGAATTCATTACGAGTCTTTAAGGGGATGGGGTTACTTTCTCTCTTTCTTTAGTGCACATGCATCTTCTTAGATGTCTATCTTCTTCCCTCTCATTGGGAGAACCTTGTGTGTGGTGGGGTAGGGGGTTAGAAGATGCTGTATGTATATGTAGGACCCTCCTCCTCATCTTGCTTCCTTAACTCTCCCTTAACACCAATCGATATTTTACAGTGCCTCCTTAAATTACTTCCTCGCTCGCCTCCTCCACCCCTTCGCCGTTGTACGTGTGTGTGTCATTTATTAGCTCATCATTAATATGCCGCATGGAACCTACGTACTGGCTGCCGTGACAAGTACGAAGGCTGCTGGTTTTATACTTCGCAAGAAACCTCTTCATATTAATACCATAGCTACCAAGGCAACTAGAACGGACATTCCACGACGCGGCCTGCGCCATCTCTCCCAGAGGAAGTGGTTCGATACAGATATAAGGTAAATGTGCCCTGTGCTTAAGGAATTAAGCGCCATAAAACAAATGATGTATAGGGGAGTGGAGGTTAGGTCCAGTATTTCTTAATTGCTGGCATTAGATTGAGATTGTAGTTTGCAGCACGATCCGGCTACTTTACGTGCGGGGAAAGAGACCCAGGTGCCCATTTGGTGTGTCCCAGAGACAGTCTGGACATAGTGACGAAAAGGAGAATAGCGCCAGCGTCGAGAATCGAAAGAATTCTGCTTCTATAAGAGCACAGTCAAGAAACGTGTGTAGACTGTGATGCTTGTCTGAATCCTGTGTCTGGATATGTTGCAAGTTCTCTATACCACTAACACTAAGCATTAGAGAACTTCTTGAAAAAATTGTAGTTGCTCATCTACTGAAGAAATTCCCCGAAATTCGTGAAAGCCAAAGGTCCATTACAGTGTCTGTAAGAACCCACTACAAGTCCCTATCACGAACCAAGTGAATCCAGTTCATACCTTTCTGCCGTGTTGTTTTGAGATACATTTTAAGTCTTCGTTATCAATGCTTAGACCTTTCATGTGATCTCTCCCCTTCAGCTTTTCCCATTAGACTATATAGACCTAAGAAGCTCTGTCTTCTACATGCGTGCTACATGCTGCAACATGTCTAACCTGCTGTAGTTATTACCATAAATGGATTTATTCCCTCCCCAACCCCAAAGATGAAGGACAATTCCTTGTCAGGTAACAGTGAGTGTTCATTCTGTATACCAAACTACCGACCGATTGACCGACCACCCAATCAACCAAACCAACCACGCATCCAACAACCATAAAGCTAATTAAGGGCCATTTTTTTTTCCAATGGTGCAACAGTCCCTAGTGGGCCAAGGCCTCCTCATTATCGAGCCCTCACCATCACACTCAGATACACCACACTCGGTAGGACGCCTCTGGACGAGTGATCAGCCCGATGCAGAGACAACACACAACACTCACAAGAGACAGACTTCCATATCCCCGGCGGGATTCGAACCCATAATCCCAAAAAGCGAGCGTCCGTAGACCCACGCCTTGGATCGCACTGCCACTGGGATCGGCAATTAAAGGCGAATAATAGCGCGAAACCCGTAGAAGTCTTTTGGCCCGTTTAGTCTTTCCTGCAACGCAGTACTGTACTGCGGACTGTGCTTGAGCCAAAGGTTTGCCGTTCTGGCTGGGGACCTTGACATTGTCATACTAAAGACTTCTATAAATGGCAACTTTATTGTTGTTGGAAACATCCACACCTTCTTAAATTTGTACACTTCATGGAGGTAAATTTTCAAAATCATTCCTCTATAACTCGTAGGAACGGACCTCCTGTAGTCACTGGGTATGGAAATGGGTGGCAAGGTAGCCTGAGCAAAATTTCGAAAAGAAATTCTATCCCGTCGGGAATCAAACCCACGCTTTATCTTAGTCACATCCTGATGAGATACATGGCTTCTGGAGAAGCTGAGGAGCATTTCGAAAAAACATCGGTGAGGATACCAGATTTCCGGGTCGAGTAATGAACCCAATAACTCGCGAATATGAAACAGATTTATTTATTGTACGTGTACAAGTGCGAATTCCGATAGACTTAATAGATTTCGTTCCTTTTTTAAAAAAGTGTATAACCAAAACGAATCATAAGTTTGCATAGTGTCGGACGAGATGTTGTTCATCGAACCAGCCACTGCGGGCGCACATTACCTAAAATTTTCAGGACAGTCTTTTAATTGAGCTATACACTGAAACGGTATTACCCTAGTAAACTATTTAACAAAATCCCTTCCGCAGTACTGGTTGATAAAAGGAAACCCAGATTAATCAACTCATTTAAATCATATTAAACCAATTAAAAAACAATAAATTCCGATTACTCTAAGCTTCACTGTGCACGAACAAATATTCATTTGCTTTTACCGATTTGGGGATTTATCAATTTTTTCAAAACCCAAATTTCTCTGCAACAAATAAATTTTGGGAAACACCGTACCAACCACACTGCACAGCCGTACATCCCTGAGCACCCAAATGCTACCACACTTAATATAGTTTGAAAAAATTTATTCTGAGTCATGGGGTTAGTGAAAATTCGCAGTCATGCATCCATCTCCGGTCTGGATTTGAACCTGTATTCCCTGACTACGAATCTGGCGCTTACCGCTGTGAGAAACCGCTCATTATGACTATGTTACATAAGTACCTTTATATGAATCAAATTATTTGATCTACGTGCAGTCGAAATGTTGTCAAAACTTTGATAAACCGCTTTATCTTTCAACGCCATTGTCTCAATTTTGTCAACGTTTAATTGAAACGTTGAAGGCTTCTGAACTGTAAGCCTACTAATGCGACCCTACTGAGCACTCTCAAAGTTTCAGACTCACAGTTCAGAAACATGGTATAGTTTCCGTCTACATTACGTAGCCAACATATTGTCGTGAATTAATGGACTAGCATGAATGACACAGAGCCTGCAGACATTCTGTGTGCGACAAAGCTAATGTGCAGTATTCCAGTGTGTAACAGCGGAACATACAAAACATGTGAGAGGTCATGTAAGTACGAGAGAAACAATACGTGAGCCGACACCATCTGTAGGGTTCCAAAGGATCAGTTAGATCTTTAGTATTACTAATGGTAAAACTACGGCCCTCTATGATGTGCTGCCATGGAATCTGACAAAAATGGCACATAGCTGTCAAGACAAAAGGCGACGTAACTTAGTGGGCCGAAGTGGTTAAACGACTGTGAGAGTCTTGTATATCACACATAGGCTTCCTGCTATTAGCAACGTACCTGTCTATTTTTTTTACCATCTCATTCATTCTGAAGTCTGTCTTACGACAGGTCCGTAGCCTCTGACAAAGCGAGTTCTCCACAGGGTGCGATCTAGTGCTTCTTCTTTCAATTTCCAGTATCTTCTCTTTTACTTAAGGTCATCCAGTAGCTGCTTACGTCTTCTCCCTCTTCTTCCCGTCATTTTTATCCTTTCTTCTAACTTTCCTTCAATCACGTGTTTTTAGAAGGCAGTTTCTACGCAAGATGTGACCAATCCAGTTAGCCTTTCTTCTTTTTATTGTATGTAGGACATTCCTTTCCTCCATCTAACAACTAAAAATGCATGTTGGACAATAAACCCGCTGTGATAACTTGCGATGTGATGGCAATGCGTTGGCGATGCGATTGATGTGACACGATACATCGCTCGCACAATGGAGGCGATCTGCTCATAAGAAATGCATTGCTTCTGTATGAAAATATCATCGGACGTAGACAACCTATTTCTTATCCGATGTGCAAGAAGAGGACAAAAGGAGGAGGCAACGAGAAGGAAGTGCTGGGTTCACCCTTCCTTCAACAAGGGTGAACGCAGCAGTTTTGTTACAGGCGAGAACTAGACCAGGACCGTGACAGATTTAAATCATTTGACAGAATGACACATGGAAGTTTTAAATTTGTTCTTTCTTAAATAACCGGGATGTTCCCAGTCGTACAAAATGGAGTGTTCCCAACAAGCTATTCAGGTTTAATATTCGCTTCTTGCTAGCATAAACTAGTAAAGCACCGTGAAACCCCACCAGATTTCCGCTTTCTGTAGCGATATATTTAGGACTGAGCGACAGACGCAGCATGCTACGTCTTTACCCGACCGTTTCGGCCCATCGTAACATATCATTATCGTGTTGTCTACGGTGTGCGAGGTATCATTTGAAGCAAAGGTTTGAATCTGTAATAAAATAAAAATAAAAATAAAATAAGCCTATAACATCCCATGAGGGCAAAGGCCTCCTGCTATGTGCAGGGTGAGCTCTGAGAGTGCTCGCTAGGTGAGCTAGTCCTAGCAAGCTTTTGGGTACTAACACGTGATCCTACCAGATCTGGATTACAAGTGGCCATGAGTTAAAACTAGTTTGGGACTGAGACTGACCACAGAAAGTAGCTTGCATAATTTTCGTTACAATTAGTGTTTGACTTTATCCTAGAGTCTTTTCTAGCATGATCTTCTTCTAGCCTGATATTTTGCCATAGCTTGCACAGTTTACATAATTATAGTGTCTAAACTGTTCTTAGTGACTTCGCAAGTCTTCTCCATTCAGTCCTATTCCTGGCCACACGTGTCCACTGCCTGCCCACTATTTCGGTGAATAAGGCGGACCAACGGGTTCTAGGTCTGAATCTGTAATAAACTAAGCATATTACCGTCTTATCGCAATTGTATCCTAAGTAGCTTCCTGTGTGACAGCTCCCTTATTTTTAGACAAATTTACACTGGTAAATGCTGCATATCTTCCAAAGTCAGTCAGACAGCCAAACAGAGACGATCTGTCAGCTTTAAGACGAATCACGTTGACATAATCAGAACTTCTGAAGAGAGTGAAACTCTTTACGTATAACCAACTAAATGCACTTTCAATCTCAACTATTTGTAGTTTACAAATTTCCCCTACATATGTTTCGATCTAGACATAGACCATCATCAGAGGGGTACACAAACTACGCTTTATTTACATCCACAGGTTCACTTTGTCACTATATTCATTGTAGTTCTATTCAGGATTTTATGTTGGTTTTAATCACTTTCTAAAACATCTTCTAAAAACAAATGTATATTTAAAAAGTGGATTGTGACGTATATGTAAAACACAGTGTATGAGTTCTTCAAAAGACTGGTCAATGTTAAAAGGTTAGAAACATTTAACCTGGATATCATGTTTTCGTACATCCTTGGCCTATTGTTATGTTTCTTCGTGGTTTTGCATGTTTGACGTTTGTGTTTTTAGTGTGCTGTGAAAAATAAATATATGTTAGGACTGTGATTATATTCTCTTTTAAATTTCTTATCTGTATTCATGAATGTAAACTTAAGTGCATTTAGTTGGTTATACGTACAGTGAATTGAAAATGCACGGTGAAAGTCATATAAAAGAGTGAAGCTCGTTTCAATACGGACATACATCATAATCCACACCTACGACTGTAATTAAGATATGTCCTTACCTAGCAGCCGCATACAGTACAATACTGACAGCATTACGGTATTATACGTAACAAGCACGCTTCAGCGGGGAAATGATTTATGCGCAGTACTTACAGATCAAAGGCACTCAGCTGTGGAAATCCTATCCGCCTTTAAGAGGGAAGTTCCAGGAAAGACCAGCGATCACAACCAAACTGCGGGGAATCCCCTACATGTGAACAGAATCATGTTACTTTATTGCCTTAGGAAACAAAATTGTTTTAAGCAAAACATGAGGATCAGTGCTAAAGGCAACTGGAAATATGTTCCTGCGCCTAATAGAGGATCACGGCATGAGAGCGTATATGTGAGTGGAATTATACCTCCACGCTTTCTTAACTTTGATATTTGATAGACGTGAGTGGTCAGCTTCACGATCCGGCTTTACAGCCTGGGAAAGAAACCCAGTAACCATTGGATAAGATGCAGCATGGACCCAACAACCAGTCTGGACGCTTCGCAGAAGAGTTTTGTTGCCTCTGCCGGGAATCGATCCTCGATTTCGCTGTCGTCCACTTCGTGTCCTAGTAACTTTACAGATTGAGCTCTTCAGGTTCCAAGATCAGCGGTACTGCAAGAGAACATTGTGGCAACAGTTGTCCTGTTTGACATGGTGAAGTGGGCAACTCATTCATGATACCGACTGACCTGGGTCACTACAGCATCGACGTTGGGTTTCCGGATGGGGAGGAAAATGTTCTCTTCACCACCACTTCCAGATCAGTTCTGGTGCCCACACAGCCTCCTGTAGAATGTTTAATGATGGAAAGCGCACGAGTTGTGAACCTGAACACTCTCATCCATCTAGTACCGAAGGTAAAGAAAGTCAGGAGCTATACCTCCACTAACCTATACGTTATTTCTGGCTCAGCATGCCTACATAATTAACAGGCAACCTTTACCTTTTACTTAGATAACATTTTCACGTCGGTGAAGTTACACATTTTTGTCTTCTAGATTATGAAACCTTGTCGTCTGGTTATGGTTATTAACATTTCGGAGAAATAACCTGCCTCCATCTTCAGGATACAAGTAACCTAAAGATAGAAGCGGTATGTACCTCCAAAACGTTGGTAAGCTCCTACAAACTACACGGTGTCGTAACCCAGAGGACCACAACGGTAATTTAGAGTTACTTGTTGACGAACAACGCTACCTCCAGAACATATATGTAACCATATAACCAATGTAAAAGTTATGGACACATGCATTGTAAAACACGTTTCTCAGAGTGGGAAAGTTGAAGTTTTTGCGTATCAATAAAAAGGGAGGGGGGCCTATATCAAAGGTGCGGAGCTAATTTCATTCCTAAAAGGGCACATTGAAATACAAACATATACCTACAACGGAACACAGGAAGTACTCCACATATTCTTAAAATGTCACTATTAATTGCTTTTATTCCTAAATTGCTGAATCACACTCTAAGCCATTCTTATACGCCTGGGTATGACAATATCTCGCCATTATCGATCTTTATATCTCAGTGTTCTCTGTGTTGTACGAGATGAGGCCGAAGAAAAAGTTGACAGTGAAAATGCCAGAATAAAAGCATTGTCGATTTTAAAGATCCCTGTTTGAGATATCTCGATGTTTACGGGTATCGCTTATGATTGATTGTAAAACTGTAGTTAAGATAAGGCTAAAGCTTACAGGTGTGTTGTGACGTGGAAAGGTATATTTAAAATACTTTCATTTTCAGTGATGTTCTTGAAATTTTTCACAAATTTAAATTTAAGTGACAGTAACAAAGAAATGCTCCAGAAGTGTTACACATCTAATATTCCCCAATTTGTTAAGTATTACTAACGCTTGTCTTCACCCTTGAAGCCCTTGAAACACGCACTTTTTTTTTTACAAATAGTAAAATATGAGTTTTAACCTCCATTACGAAACAGCCGATTAGTTATATTCTGTGGGATTATCGCTGTTTATTCAGAGCAATGTACGAAGCAAATAAATATATTCTGCGAGCAATATACCGTGTTACTTGGTGTTAAAACATGTGGCACACATAATTAACACTGCGCTGTAAACTGTTAAACCACAATTATTATTATATACATCATTTATTTTTATTATTAAAAACCTGCATTTGCCCACAGAATATATATAGCGTTTATTGCTCCAAACATCATTATTCAACTTGTCTTTGTCGTGGAGAACCAAATTTTAAATATTACTTCGTGCTTCAGTCTGCTTCTTCACATCAACATCGCATATTCAAGTCACTTTCACAAAACACAATTACATTTTCGAAGATTGAAATTCCTAACAAAAATTACTCCTCTAACCCCAGCAAGTGTCCTGATTACTACACTTCCTTTTTAATTAGGCAATTAAAATTAAGGGACACAATTATGCCACTCTGATATTAAATTATTTATGTTACCAGCTTCAGGTGTCCCTCTCTCATATCCTTGATAATGATTATTACCTACCATCTCCTGAAGAAATGACCTGTTTGCAAGTAATTAAGGAAATAAATTAAGTGCGGCCTCAGGCACTTGATTACGAAGAAAATGAGTCACTTTCAGTCACGTTGATAAGTGACGAAAATAGTTTAGTACTGTACCGTCAGATTCCGTCGAACGTTAGAGAGTTTAGAGTAGCTGAGCGCAAAATTTTTAAACCGCGGAACACGCAGACATGAGCGATTACACTCACAAAACGTGCGTTACCGGTCACAAGCAAAGGACGCTCGGCTTTCCCCAGCGCGAACCACTGTCAAGGTCAACTGTAAACTCCACAGTCACTGTTTGTACCTTAGCGTATAAGGTTATGCTTCCTATGTGTTGTAGAAACACCGCAATCTGAACCTATCCCAGTCACAATTTACAGTTGTCAATTTACCCATACAGGTAGTAGGACAGTAGTAGAGATATTGCTCTTGTCACATTATTTGTAACTAAGCTATCCGCATCCCTTCATATAGCGATGTTAGCAATTAGCAACGTGCTAATCATCCGAGAGAAATAAAGCAACTAAGTGCAAGAAAAGGAAACTGATTTGCTTAAAAACTTCTGGGTTATTACCCGGCGTCACTTTTTGGTGTATGACCAACGTTTTTAACAACATTACGACAAGGCGAAGCCTTCAATTACATATAAGAAAACTGTATTTTTGTCGCGACAAGAGCATTAAGAACTGGCAATAATAATAATAATAATAATAATAATATAATAATAATAGGCAGAAGTGGGAGTGCTGCCTGGAATTTGAGCTAACCACGGCAATGGTATAAAGATGACAGTCTTCTAGAATGTGACGCCGTGTAATTTGGTATGTAGGTACCAACATTTCGCAGAAAGCCAATCCCCAAATTGTACTCGCCATATCCCAGGTAACAGTAATCTTATTTCAAGGACTCTTGTAGCATTCTTCTGCAGAAAGTAAGGACAAGCATGAAAAAGGGCTGGCCCGTTAGCAGAGCTTCGGGAGGCAACTTAGGTAACAGCCATATCTGTATTCATCACGTCATACTCTTACGTACGGTAGCAACACCGTTCACTGCCTGAGAGACTGCAGCCAGCGCTTTATGTTAGCGACACAAGGAATTAGAGTCATCCCTCGTTTTTCGAGGGTTCGTACTTTGCGGTTTCGCAAATTCGCGGGATCGTCCCAGGAATAAAAATAAAAAAGTACCTGAAATTCGCGGAACATTCTAAAAGTTTCTGGAAGATTCGTATAGAAATAGGTGCATGAAATTTGTACGAAAACCCGAACAGGTCTTGGAGTCAAACCGCATCATGTTCAAGGATTTGAAAAGAAAAAAAAAAGAAGCCGCTCCCATCACAATGTTTCTGCAAAGAAAAAAAAACAATAAAAAGTAATAAATTATTGATTTTGTTGGGGGTCTGTGAATTATTTGCGGATTTTCACTTTTCATACGGGGTCTTGGAACCTGACTGTCTCAAAAAAAAATGAGGGGATAAGTGTACTGTTTTTTTGGGAATCCGCTAGATACACTAGTGGCTCTTCTAGAGTGTCCTTTACTAGAAAAATATGAGTAGTATTTTTTTTACAAGCAACTTGTGCAAGACGAAAAAATGAGGATGGCTAGCTGCGTTGTGTTGACCCCTGGAATAGACAAGGAATACAACTGCAGAATGTAACTGCTGCGACGTATATCAAAGTGATGTAACAGTTAAACAAATAATGTGTCAGCTTCCTGGCTGTGATAAGCCACAATTAATTCAGGTCAAACCCAGCACCAGTCGAGCCAGGGCTAAAACATGGTTAAGAAAGATCGACGTCTGGCGGTGATGCGTTTTTAATTTTGAATTTAAAAGCATTCCAACACGAAGTGGCTTGGCAGAAGAAGACGCCAAGAATATCTTCAAGAACTTACTGCTGGAAACCAGATTTCTGTCATAAACGTACAAATTCACAAGTAGCTCCTAATTCAACAACACACAGCTTTATCATGTTGCATACCATTCCATATACTTTCATTTCTTTATCTTCTATTTCTACTTCGTATAATTTGCTACATTTTCACATCTTTATCATCATTGCTTCTTTATACAATTCATCATTTTGCATATCGCCCTTTCCTTACATTAATTTTCTTACATGCATCATTTTTATGTCGTCAGCTCTTCTTCACGTATACCTTCTTCCTTCACTATATCATTTTCCTATATATTTCTCCATACTCTTGGCATTCCCTCCCATTTTTTTGTGTACCACTCCACAAGTGTTCAGTTTCATCTTCCTGTTAAATTACATACTTTCTGTAACCTCAACTTTTCCTACACGCATTAAAATTCTTCACATCTTCACTCCTCTGATACCTTCTCGTACATTGTTCTCCATCTCGACATATGGTACCCTGGCTTATTTTCTTTATATTATTCTCGGTATTCTTACCATCTTTCCACTATCGTTTAGGCCATTCCACATTTTCCGCGCTTTTCACTTGAGATGGGTAAAGTTCCGTAACGGAGAAGTTCCAAAACTCCATTCGCTGATTGCGAGTTTCATGAAAATCGCCATAGGGGAAGCCACTCGTCACTTAAGGATGTCACAGGACGTCATCCGTATTTTCACTTTATTGTCCATTCGAGTAAAATTCGGTGTAGAAGATCTGTTTATAATGCTTTTTCAGTTTTTATGATTTCGTGAAAAGCGGAGCAAGGAGCACCATACTTTGTGTTATTATTATTATTATCATCATTATTTGTTATCCCTTTATGCAGGGCATTTACCATTATATACCTGAAGGAAATCATGTTTCTGGGGTATATAGTGATGCAGCTATTCTGCAGTTACAATTTATGCTACATGTAATGTTATTCCATGTTGAATGTTTCGTACTTTTACATCAGTACTTTCAGAAGTATGTCGCAGGTCCCAGTATGGTTGTTTTCTGTAATTCCTTGATTTTGTGCTTCTTATTCTTCTTAGTATTTTATTAGGCGTGTACTATTGAAGTCCGTTCGTGGATGCTCATAGGTGAAGGTATTGCAAATAGGCGTTTAGACAGGAGTCGACTGATGCTGGATCCGACGTGTCCCCTCTGAAAAAAAAATCCCTTGGAAAGCTGTGTAAAGCGTTGTGCCACAGCCGCGTGTTTGTCTTCGTCCGACGCAAATTTCAAGTATTTTGTTTGACGGTCCAAAGATGTGATACTCGCAAGGTCATAATTCTGGACCGTATCGACGAAGTTTGAGTTTTTTCCAACGCATACATTCAGTCCTTTTGAACTCTGTTGCCCACATGGGGACCGGTATTGTTATGGAGCAGGGTAATGTCAGTGATTTCATCCACAGGGTTAAAAACCAACTGATTGTCATGCAAAGGTAGGCGCTCAAATATTCTGCCTACAGTCTGGACTTATCGCCATGCAATTTTCACATCTTTGGACTGTTAGCAAGTTTCTCTTTTTAATGTGCTTTTGGACCCTTAGAATACTTCACTCGGAGAATTTGAACATCTTGGACTAGAGGATAATCGGAATATAAGTTTTGAGGAAATTTAGGATCCTTACTGTTTTTGGGCGATGTATTATTTTCGCTTTATTCCAAGAGGCCTGAAATTGACAACCGAAAACAGTGGTTAAACGAATGTGTGAGATACAGTAGCGGCATTCTTGGAAGTCGCCTGAGGCATTCGTTTCGCAAGCAACCAATTTCTCAGGGGTTCTTTGGCTTTAGTGCCTATGAGTTTCAGTATGTCTTAAGGCCTGATTCTTTCTATAGGATGGGGCTACTGCACACGATATCGAACACAGGTCGGACTCTATCCTTCAGCCGCCTTTCGTCATCTTCGTCACAGGGGTCACGAAATATAAAGTGTTTTTCCAAATAATTAGCTATCGCGCAGAATTTTCAAGCGGCATGCAATTTAATCATAAAGGCCATGAATTGCAGTTGATGCCTTTGTTCTCCCTCTCTTCAGAAGGGATCTGACAACAGCACACACAATTTCTGTCGTCAACTTCCGTAGTTTTGGTGTCCGGCTTCTCTGTCCATGTTCATGGCTCAGATATAAGCTTTATTCAAATTGAATTTTTCTTCTTTATTTCTTTTATTTTCGCCTTATTATATTTCTTTTTGTTCTTTTCCATTGTGTTACATTGCTAACCATCCTAATTCTTCTTTCTTTGCATTTCTTCTATCCTAAACAATTCTCTTCACATTTTTCCAACTATTACCACTAAGAATGAAACTCCTTATCAAAGTTCCTCTTACACCATTCTACGTTATCCTACAAAATTTACGTTTGATTATGTTTTATATATTATTCACTTTCTTTTTTCTTCCTTTTCTGTATTATCTTTCTGTTTTACGTTCTTCTTTTAGTGGCCTTTGTAGATGAAGCTGTGTACATATCGACACAATCTGACGACGAACATGTGTGTATGTCGAGAAAGTCTAAAGATGAAAGCTTTCAGGGATTGACAATTATTAACGGTGTAAGCGAGAAACAGATGGTCACCATAAAGTGCTTCAATATGTGTATGAACAAATAAATAAATAAATAAATAAATACGTAATTCTCATTGTTGATTTTTTCAAAATTTCTGATAGAATTGAGCTTTACCTCCAATTTTTCTTTTTTTCCTTCCTTCTTTCTTTCTTTCTTTCTACATGTTCCCTTAATATCTTTCTTCTCCGAGGAACCTTGCTGGGCTTGTTTCTGTCGGTGGCCGAAAGACAAAATCTCGATTTCTTGTAATTTTCCCTCTGAGGTCACTCTGGCATTTGCTAGCGACATCTGCAGTCTACAAGATGAAAGGCGCTACGTTGATCAAAACGAATAAAATCAAAACCAGCGTTTCGAACAGGGGGCCATTTCCATCCGCTCTCCTATTACATAAACTGTTTCAGAAAAAAGGAAAGGCAAACTGAGTTTTACTGTTATCCAGAGACAAGAGTTCAGGAGGGTGAGTGTGTGAGAGATTTGAAGCACTCATTCACTCTTAAAGCCATCTACCCCCTTCCCCACCCAGACTGTAGTCTTACAGACTTCCCCCTCCAACTTGGCAAAAGGACATTAACACCATACCATTGACTCTACACAGCACTTTCACCCTGAAGACGAAACCCTATAACTGAAAATTTCTTGTCTCTCTTTCTGCCCCTAACCATCCATCCACCATCTCTGTGCTATTTCTTATTTTAATTTTTTCTTTTCCGAAATTAGAACGAAGGGAATAGTGTGATGTGACGGCCATACTTTCTTTTCCACTTGTATGCTTCTCTTTCTTCACATTATAAAGTCTGCCTTCTCTCCACGTGGGTAGAATACCCTACGTGCAGGAGATGCGATGCGAGTTCTTTTTCTTCTTTTTTTATATTTTAAAACCAAGGGTGGTGATGGTGGTGGAGAGAAAGGATAGAAGGGGGTTGTAAGAGAAATGAGCGAGTGGTAGTATGAAGTAGGGGTGAAGGGGGTGAAGGGGGTGTACTGTGCGCATTCGTGGACTGGAATTGTCTCAAGCAAGCAGGGTATAGCGCTAATGAGAGAAGCCAAGCGAAGAAGAAGAAGAAGAAGAAGTAACGCGTGGGAAAGAGAATGGATAGGATTGGAGGACTTGTGTGTATGCTGTATATAGATATATATATGATGAGAAGGGAGAACTTTATTATTGATCCGACCAGTAGGAGACCCATATAATATATATACGCACACTTGAAATGAGTGAAGCATCACCCCCTCACCCCCATCCCATATCCTCAAAACTCCCACCTCCTGTCTCAGTACCAGTCATCATCAGAGCATTTTCTTCCAAGTCTCAACTAGGCACACAACACAAAACTTTTGTAATAACTTAATTTTCTTTATAAAGTTTCTTTTGGTAGTAGTAGTGGTGGTGGGGGAGGGGATGGGGTAGCAGAGAAAGGGTTTGGTACTGGTCGTGGTGACTTGAAGGATTTTTGATGAAATCATACGTCTAGAATTTAGATGAAGTAAATACGAAAAATGAAACGGAATTTAAAATGCTTTTATTTTACTTTAACTTTGTATTTATTAAAATGGAGTGTACAAATAATTAGGGTCCATGAGACGTGGGATAAATCTTGAATACAGGATGGAGCATTGGCTCAAAGAGTATTTGCTTGATCATGTGTGAAACGTTGAAAATATGAAGACCCAAAAATTATTGGCTTATGGATAGGAATTTCGGTGCTTAAATCCTTGGTCCCAAAGGATATTGGCTGATTGGGCATGGAAGACAGTCCCTAAAACCCCGATATAAAAGGATACTAGCTGAATGAATATAAGAAAGGGCCCATAATTTATTGGACGGAAAGAATATTGCCTGACTTGATATGAAAATAGGCACCTGAAGGATACTGACGGATATTCGAAATTTGAGGCTTAAACCAGAGGCCCGAAGTATGTTTTTTTAAAAATTGGGTGCAAGAATCTCAGGGCTCAGAAGATACTGGCTAACGAAAAGTACAGGGTGGCCAAGAAGTTACAGTACACTCACCAAACTCACCCAAAATCAATTTAAGTTTACACAGCACAGCGTTTGCTCTTTCCATTCAACGTTCCCGGGTGAAGTCGACGCGGAAATGATCATCAGAGCTTGGTCAACAATGCGAGACCACATGAAGAGAGACCTGAAAGCTAGGCTTTATCGCCCAACTTTCGTGAACGAACTGTCGGTTGAGGATGCCATGGATCGACGCCATGTCTCTTGCCGTGCTCTGTTGGACACACACACCCAAGTGCCAAATGCCACTCAAAGGTTCTTTTCAGTCATGAATGTGCCATCTATCGCAGTGCGCCCGACAGAAATGTGGTGTTCTGGTCAAAGAAGAATCCCTACTTCACGCAGGAGATGCAACATGCTCTACTGGATGTGATGATATGGGCGAGACTGACATCAGCTTATCTTAATGGACCTTACTTTTTCCATGAACCCGTGAAAGCGGCATCTTATTTGGCAATGTTGCAGACGTGGCTCAAACCCCAGCTCAGAGGCAGGGGACCCAATTGATGACGTGTGGCTCCAGCATGATAGGGCACACGCATGCTTCTCTCTTTCTATGCGCGACGTTTTGAACGAAAATTCTCCAGACCGCTGGATTCGCCGTGGTTCACCGACTCCTCTGGCAAAATTAACATGGCCACAACGTAGGCCTGACCTTACCACATCCGTGAATTCCTTATGGGGTACTATCAAGGGAAGAGTGGTTGCGGGTAGCTACGCCAACAAAGAAAATTTGCGCAGAGCTGTGGATGACGTCTTTAGCAACATTACTCCACAAATGCTCTGACGCCTGTCACTGAGGACATGGAGGAACATTCGCTTGTGCGTCCAGCATCAAGGTGCACATACGGATCCACTGTACATGTAACCAAGGAGTGAGCAGGTGATTCAAATTAATTATGATTATGACTGCACATTGCTTGGTGTAATGTGACTTCTCGCCCACCATGTACAACAGGGCAAACACAAAGAGGGCGGAGGAGATCCTGGACGATGAATTGTGAAAAGAGGTTCAAAGATCTCATGACTCAATTAATGTTTTATTCGGAAGCCACCACCGCGTAACTCGGTTGGGCTCCTGACTGAAGTGCATGGTCGATGGTCCTCCTCAATCCGTCAGATTAATCCCAACATAGAAGAAAACTACGTGCTTCCAAATTCTTGTATACAAAGTGTACATTCCTGTTTATATTCCAGTCTAACTAATCCTAAACTATATTTCAAAATGGCACATAGTTGTTAAAAAACTAATGACAACAGGTCCTAAATGGAACGGCAATAAAGAAGAAGTAAAATGTGTTGCCTATACACATAATATGTTAATGTAACTTGAGGAATTTTGTCCAAAATAAGCAACAGCGTGAACTTGAGTTAACACTTGTGACGCTAACAATGGATATATCGGACATATGAAGAAATCCCTATTAAGACACTAAAAAGACACAGAAAAATTGTTCATAAAATCCACCTAGCACGATTTTTTTTATTAAACTTTTATTAATGTTTAGAATCAAAAGTAATGTTGGAAGAAAAATCTCAATATTTAGGTAAATACCAAAATGTAAGGGCCTTCACAGTATATATTAATTATTATTATTATTTACTGCAATTGGGGTTTCACCCGGTGGGAGTAGGGAGGACAATAAATGCGCTAGTAATAACCCGTAGAAAGTTCTCAAAATTTGTATGGAAACAGGAATACAAATATTAATGTTAAATTAAGACAATTTTAGCAAAATTATTTCCAAACCCTGAAGTCTGAAAATCCTACACGCAAGGAAATAATTATTTTCAACGTAGGTTTTCATTTCATTGTTGTAAATTAACAATCTCATATTGCTCACAGACAGTGGGAGATTTTAGAGAAGGAATATCTAATGTCCTTTATTTCTGACCCACAACTGATGAGAGGAACTTTCTCTGTATTTTGATTTCAGGCTTGCGCCGCGATGTTGATGAAATTTGCGCTCTTCTGGGATATTATGCGGCCATGCGTGATAATTGTTTACCGACGTTTCGGGACAAAATATCGGTCCCATCTTCAAGGGTCGCGGGTCGACTCTTGACCCATGAAAATGGGACCCATACTTTGTCCCGAAACGTCGGTAAACAAATACCACACGATGCCGCATAATATTCCAGAAGAGCGCATTTCTATGCATTCTTCGAAGGGTCGTGAAAAATTCATTTCGGAAAAATATGGAGCCTCTTCTTCTGCTTAATGTATTTTGTGTTACTATGAGGTCTGTCCAAAAAGTATCTGACCTTGGGCCGGGAAAAAAAAGTTCTGTATCTGGGTGGTTACAATACCTAATCCCCTTCAAAGTAGGCCCCTTGTGACTCCACACACTTAGCCCAGCGGTCCTTCCATCGCTGGAAGCAATTCTGGAAGGCTTGTTTTGAAATGGTGTGCAGCTGCGCCGTCGCGTTCTGTATGATGTCCTCGCGGCTGTCAAAACGGGAGCCTTTTAGCGGTGTCTTCAATCTCGGGAACAGCCAGAAATCACAAGGAGCCATGTAAGGAGAGTAGGGAGCCTGGCGAACCTGCGGAATGCCGTGCTTAGCCAGGAAACCCTGGATCAGGTGTGATGAATGAGCTGGGGCATTGTCATGATGCAGTTGCCAGTTGCGTGCGTCCCACAGCTCCGGTCTCTTGCGCCGAACTGCATCACGAAGATGACGGAGGACTTCTTGGTAGTACTCCTTACTAACAGTTTGGCCTAGTGGTGCGTACTCATGATGCACAACACCCCGGTAATCGAAGAAAACAGTCAGTATCACCTTCACATTGCTCGGAACGTGTCGTGCTTTTTTTGGGCCTCGGGGATGTTGGATGCTTCCATTGTGACGACTGGACCTTGGTTTCCGGGTCATATCCGTACACCCACGACTCGTCACCAGTGATCACAGTCTTCAGGAACTCAGGATCCCTGTTGGCGCACTCCAGCATGTCCTGCGCGACCTCAAGGCGGAGTTGTTGCTGCTCCGGCGAAAGCAGCTTGGGCACAAATTTTGCCGCCACTCGTCGCATGCCCACATCCTCAGTTAAAATCGTGTTTGCGGAACCTCTGCTGATCCCAACCTCATCAGCAATTTCCCGGACGGTCAAACGACGGTCCTCCATGATCAATGTCCGCACTTTTTCAATGACATCAGCATTTCGGCTCGTTGACGGTCTCCCGGAACGCTGGTCACTGTCCGCCGACATGCGGCCATCTTTAAAGCGGTTGAACCACTCTTTAATTTGAGTGACCCCCATTGCATCATCACCGAAAGCCTGCTGAATTTTGCGGATTGTTTCCGCTTGGGTATCCCCAAGTTTCTGACAAAACTTGATGCAGTATCGCTGCTCCAAACATTCTGTCATCTTGAGCGAAACGAGAATGCGACGAACACGTGTTAACACCACTTCGCTATCTGGCAGCGACAGACGCATCCGGCGGTGTTGCGACGCAGCAAAAAATCACGCATGCGCATGAAAGTCCCTTCTACCACTACGCTCAGTTTCCCCACCCTTTCGCCATTACTTACCGCGGGAAAAAATATAGTCGGATACTTTTTGGACAGCCCTCGTATATCCTTCTTCTTTACGCTCTTCCAAAACATCCTTATCATTTTATTAATATTTTAATTCTCTGTCACCATTATCATTGCCACTATCATCATCAGATCACTCATATTCTTCTTCTTCTCTTCCTTTTCCTCCTCATCTATAATAATATCTCCGTATCTTCGTCAATTATGGCAATTTCTGTATTTTTAAGAATAACGACAACTATCCGAGTTATAATTGTTGCTTTTGTTTTCATCAGTAGCATCATCAAGACGATCATTTTTCACTGTAATTTATCCTTTCTTTTTTTCTTCTTAAAAGCGGCGGCATCTTAGCGCCATATTTCTGTCGAAGTTATACCATTTTCGACCCAGACACATCACCCTTATTACCTACTAAATTCACCACAATCACCCTGTTTACACCGTCTCAATAAACACAGCCATATATTAAAAATATACGGTAATAATTTTTGAAGTTCTTTTATGTCGCGTGTGACCCATGTTCCTCTTGTGGATATCCCTGTCTCAGAGCAAGGTGACGTAGGTTTATTACGCAACATGATATTGGTTTCATAACGAAACAATGCTGCATAATAGACAGAAGAAATAACGATCATAATACAGCTACTTCCACATTTCTCGATATATGTCATTTGATATTCTGTTGTTTGCTGTCTGTAATTAATGCATGTATATGTCATTTCGGACGGCAGCTGTAAGATTATTGTTCGCTGATGCCGCTTTATGTAGAATTGTGGCTATTTTTTTTTTAGCAAATAGCTCCCTATGGTTCAATAATCAGGACATACTGATAACTAAAGCCTTACATAATATAAAAAAGAACAATATAAACTATGATCTCTATAAAAGAAAATGTCCGGGACGGCACGGGTGGTCAAATAAAGTATCCATACACAATTAGCAGTATTATAACCAACAAATGCACTTTTTGCATTTCTGTTACACCTTTACCCTAAATATGTTTCGGCTGTGGTCCAGCCATCATCAGGGGTACACTAGTAGGTTCACGTCACTGGCACTGGTTCAGGTATTATCACAAGTCATCAAAATGCTTTTGGATTTTTTAGCTTCAAGATGAACACAACCTGTATTTGAGAGTGAACAGAAGCTACAAAAACCAAAAGCATTGTGATGACGTGTGATAACACCAAATGAGCCAGTGCCAGTGACGTGAACCTACTAGTGTACCGTGATGATGGCTGGACCACAGCCGAAACATGTGTAGGGTAAAAATGTAAAAGAAATACAAAAAGTGCATTTGTTGGTTATAATACTGCTAATTGAATCAAAATGCAAGGTGACAATAACGTGAATATCCATACACAGTTTTCAGTAGACCTTATCACCTGGGAGTCTGCGAGATGAATGTTTTCTTTTCCCTTCATTTAAAAATGGTTTGTATGAGTGCGAAACATGGTCTTATTGAGGGAAGGCCATAAGAGTAAATTACAAGTGTCTGAAAAGGAAGGGACGAAAAAATATTTGGGTCTAATATAATAAGGCTGTTAACTGGGTAATTTGTTTATAACTTAAGGAGATTTGTATTGTTAGGCGTTTACGTTGGAATGTTTCCGTGTGTGGTTCCATTATGGGCTTCTGTGAAAAAAGACAATGAAGCTTTGTGTTCTGTAAATGCAGAACGTTTCTTAAACAGTGAAGAATTATCAATACTTCACTGAAGATCCTGTAACGTATAATGAGTACACCTTCTTTCGAGTGCTGAGTGAATCTTGTCAACTGCAATACGAAACACCCTATACTATTACTTACGACCTTATTTATTGAACACCTTATTACGTGATGTTTTATCAACGAGAAATGCCCACGTAACATAGTCTGCTTAAGGTAATAAATTTTATTATTATTATTATTGCGTGAGATTTCTTACAACAGATGTGCCACTTTGATTACTAGGTGGGTTTGGGGTGGAAGTGGCACGGGGGGGGGGGCTGTATGTGTACGACAGGGAGCTCACAACCGCACCACTGCAGCGCTCCCACTGATGGAACTATAATTAATAGCCATCGTTATAGATAGTTCTGACTAGTGCACCTCTCCCCGCTGGAGAGCAACTCGGTATCCGAATCATCCCCTGGAAAAAACCATAGCGTGACTTTGAATAACCGAAATTTTCTTCGCCTTTCTTATTTATTTATTTTTTCCTACTTGTCTGGTTATGTTAATTAAAAAGCTATAGTGCCTCTCCACTTTTTGTAGAGTTGTGGAAAGGGCAGACTAATCATAATAATTAGTAACGTATTTCACCACAGTTATTCAGTATTTCTTTATTTTCCTCTGGTAACGGCATTGAACATAATCCAGATTTTTCATATATAAGCCCTAACTCA
Source organism: Reticulitermes speratus (assembly GCA_021186555.1). Taxonomy (NCBI): domain Eukaryota; kingdom Metazoa; phylum Arthropoda; class Insecta; order Blattodea; family Rhinotermitidae; genus Reticulitermes; species Reticulitermes speratus. Next base: position 36,724,820 of record JAJKFL010000013.1, read on the forward strand.
GGGCCCTACATCTCAAACAAACACCCGCTTACAGATTTTTGTCCAGAATTTTTATACGAGATTCTTATCAAGGGCGTTGCGGGAAGGGAAGGAGGTGGAGCTAAAGTATAAGTTCTACGTTATATTCACCGTGCATTTCTGTACAATGATTAACTCACACCAACAATGATTAACTCACACCAACAAATGATTAACTCACACCAACAAATGATTAACTCACACAAACAAATGCACGAAACCAGTTTTGTCATTGATTTTTTATTAAAAGATTACCCCAATACGTTTCTTTATTAAAAGATTACCCCAATACTGGGTAATTGGGGTAATCTTTTAATAAATAAATCAATGACAAAATTGGTTTCGGTGCATTTGTTGGTGTGAATTAATCAATTATAAGTTCTAAGTTTATATGAAAACAAAAGCTACATCTGCAAGCATTTCGAGTTAGATAAGTTCATATAGGTATAAGTATTCTAAACTTTACGCAATTCTATTTTTTATCTCGGGGAGACATGTGATATTAGCAATATTAATTTTTTGTAATCCTGAAAGCGCACTGTAGATTCTCCTTAATCCTTCGAAGGGAAATTTAATGGAATTGAAATATATCGTATATGAACCTTTCGTTACAATTAACAAATGGGTATGTCCTAATAAAATTTTGAATAAAGGAAACCAAGCAAATTGCCTCGAGCTGTAACGAATGTAGCTTGTACTGTGAAGAGACCCGGTTCAAATCTTAGCTGGTACAACGACTATGCTGCTGATTTTCTGTTGTTTTCCTCAGTCCCTTTAGAATAATTACTGGATATTACCTCAAATTAGACTACGAGGACTTCCTTCCAGTTCCCTTCTGATTACGTAATGATTGATCATTATACAGTTTAATGCTCTATATTCTGAGAACTACTGGCACCGCAGTTAAATAAACTTTTTTTTCCCCCCAATGGCTCGACAGCCCCTTGGAGGCCTAGGCCGCCTCGTTTATTCGAGGCTTCACGATCACACTCAGACACACCACACTCGGTAGGACTCCTCTGGACGAGGGACCAGCTCGTCGCAGAGACCTCTACCTGACAACACCCAACACTCACAAGAGACAGACATCCATGCCCTCGGCGGGATTCGAACCCACTATGCCAATAAGCGAGCGGCCGCAGACCCATGCCTTAGACCGCACGGCCACTGGGATCGGCTTAATAAACTTTACTTAAACAAATAACACTTTGTGTGACATTTTCAGCTACAGCGACATCATACTGAATCATTATCTTAGTCCTGGTTTCAGTACTCAATTTAATACCAATAATGTTATACTGCATCTTACGTATTATTATTATTACTAAAATTTTACATTTTTACATATAAATATTCTGAAATAAATAGATAAACCAATATTGATGGAGATTCTATTAAACAAGGCAGGGCCCGAATAAAGGGGCTTGCCAGACAGGCGGCTGCCCGAGGCGCCAAAGGGCACGAAGACGTTACTGGAGCAATCGGAAATATGGTGATAGTAAACTTAGGGTTTCACATGCGATAGAATTTCTCCGAAAATTATCTGCAATTTGGGCAAGTGCCAGGCATATCCTAGGCCAAAATTTTAAAGAATAATCGGTGTGAAAAGGTACCAAATTATTAACCTGCCCGGGGCGTCCACGTGTCTGGGGCAGGCCCTGAATCAAGCATAACTTTATAATGAAGGCGGGATAGCGCATTCAGTAGAGTGACCAGGTTACGGGCTGGACGGTCCGCCAGGACGAAAAGATTTTTCTCTTCTCCGAAATGCCGACACCGCCTCTGAGGTCCACCTAGCCTCCTATTCACTCCTGTTCAATAGGTAACGGGTCTCTTACCCGCAGGTAAAGCGGCCGGGCGTGAAGTTGACTCTTAAATGAGCGTACATTTAGACATGTAGATTAGGTAAGCAGATTTGATATTGTGTCCATGGATTTGCTAAAAGCACTAGATGATTTCCCTGATGGCGTGTTGCAAAATGCGGCTTATTGGAAGCCTGACTTAATTCATAAAATGCAACCGAAGTCCTTCCAAAGCCTGACTTTGAACCAGTCTATTGATAATACTTCATGTAAGTCATACGAGACTTGACTATGAAGATTGCTGTGTTCTGGGATCTGACACCGTGAAACATGGTAGACATATACCGACGTTTCTGAGTAATCTACTACTGCCTAGGTCGGTCATCTATACTGACGATGGAATCAGCAGGTTACTCTGAAAAGTCGATACAAATTCACCAGCCTACACAAGGCTTCATCCTAAAAGAGTGTAGCATCGGGGTAGATAATGGAAGTAGCATATTTTTCTGAACCGATGATGTACATATATTATATACACATCTACTAGACTACAAGGCTTCATATGCCTTGTTATAATTCCCTGGCACATGCGTAATCAACAACGTAAAAGTAAAGCTCTCCCGTTACAGGCCTAGACAAGCCCTTATGGCTCCAGGAGGTTGAGGCTCCCAGAATTTATGGACAATCGGCACGTGAAGGTAGTAAGGTTGTCAGCCCTGCGCACCGGTCGCCTTTACCTCCCAGGGGATTTCTGTTAGAGGCCGAGTCGATAGAAAGGATCAAGTCAATGAAAAATTCTAATGACCCCATCGGGAATCGAAATCGCGACCTTTCGGCTTGTAACGCATTATCTCGAACCAACTGCACCACCGCGTGCCCCGCGTAATCAACAATGTGGAATATTATTCCGCATACATCAAAGTTTTAAAGGCGTGTTTTTTTTCCTGCCGTACGACGAAGATTGTGTTGATATTTTCATAGAGTAGCTAAAATTGCGGAATTCAAACAGAATCATTTATACCCTATTTTGCCTATCTGCAAGGTAGAGTATATTTTCTAAACTTGATGTACAATGGACGCATTTTAATTGCTTAATCCATTAAGATCTACAAATCTTATGTCAACGGTGATTAAAACACTGACAGAATAACGGAAAACACGAAACTATAAATTATTACGCTGACATAATGGAACATTTTTACGCTAATTTCTGCTTTACTCACAGCAAGGTAATGAATACTTACTTTCATCCAAGTATGTGAAATATGTATGACGTAATGAACACATACATGAAATTTCCTTTGATTAACCTTTTAAAGCCTAATGGCTACTGGATGCATCAACAGTTGTAACATTCAAAAATTAAATATTCTGCCCACACTGTATTTATGTGTTTTGTATTTATATTATAACAAACAGCGACTTTTGCCTTATATAACAATAATTGATTTGTTTTTGTAACCGAGATGAAAAGTGTTTACTGCGCGGTACGAACTGGGTCCTTAAATGAAACAGTTTACGCTTCGTCTTTAAAGGGTTAATAAGAGTTGAATCTTACTCTAAGCAAAAAAGGGATACAACATAAAGTAAAAGTACAAAAAGGGCTAAATACATTTCAATAAACTTTTCCATAAAAACGTAGATAAATGTATAACAAAGATGTGTACTCTAATGAACTGGTTCAACACAGAACCCTAAGGAAACTTCTGTGAATAAGGTAATGAAAATTAAGGTAGGTAAATATGACACAAAGAGGTGAAATGTAATGAACTGTTTCAACACAGAGCGGAATACGAAACTTATGTGAACACGACAATTAACACTTCGTTTCCTAAGATCGGGCCTACGTCTGGGCAGAAGGAATTGTCTGTCTCGTGGAGACACTAAAATGAACATTCATGAAAACGGAGTGCTCACGTAAGCACGGACACATAACTGGCACGAATGTAGTGGGGCACAATATCTAGTGCGCAAGGAGGAATGTCAGATTTTTGTACGAGTTTAACAGTTCAAGCTTTTCTTACTTATTAACGATAATTTCAACTTCACGAATACGTAGCATTGAACTAGATAGGATACCAACATAAAACACTTTGGTGTATGTGAAATTCAAGGCTTCAACCTGCGGTGTAGTAGAAGCCTTCGCCTTTCTGGGATATTACGCGACGTACTCGTAGGTTGGTAATTGCCTAATGACGTTTCGAGACAACATATTATTCCAAACTGACCCTCAACGATAGGACGAATAGGTTGTCCCAAATCGTCGGTAAACAACCAACAACCTATGTTGCGTATCATCACAGACGAGCGAAGGCCTTATTCTGGTCTACTTTTTGGTTATTGTCCATCAATTTGATGGTAGGTATTCAGGAAAACAAGAATAGCCAGCCTTGAAACAGAGATTTGTACCTGTAACTTTAAAGTTGGATATCATCAATAAAGCAAAAATGTCACAATCTTCCGGGCATGTAATTCGCGTGGAAGAGCTAACGAACACGTAATGAATTCTTGTCTGGAAATCTCCATGAAAGCAGCCATATGGAATGTCCAAAGGTAAACTTAAGAACAACATGAAGACGGCTTTCACGGCTCTTAATTGCAAGAATGTTACCCACAACCAACCATGAAACTGATAATAAATTATTACGGAATGCGAATGTCGGCATTTAACAGTTAGCAACACTTTACTCTCTAATTGTCAGCTCGAACTAAGGATTATCGTGGTTTTATCAGAGTTTCAGGCCTTCCCTACGATTAGTCACCTGTCTCTCAACGCGAAGACCCGGATCCGATACCAGGACAGTCCGTATGGGATTTGTGGTGGAAAAAGTTGCACTGGGACAAGGTTGTTTCTCATTACTTCAGTTTCCCGCTGAAAGCATCTTTCATTCAACATTCTACACTCATACTCTACTAATCACAATAGATGCTATATAATCTTTTTAATTGGCAGTGTTTAAAATAAAACAGCAATAAGATTTTAAAACAGGCGCAAAAATTTTCATTCTAAATTCTTTCCAATTACGTAACTTAAAACAACCTATAACTGGACACCGTATACCCAAGTTTATGTACCACATCAAAAGATGCTGACACATTACACAAGGCTCAAAGCTCATAACATATTACACATGTGCTCTATGGCTTATTAATGCTTTCTTCAATTGTAGTTTTATCACAAAGATGGACATAGGAGGTTCTTCCGAAACGTCAGAGCTTATCAATTTGAAGCTATCCATCCCGTCGTGTATAGAGAGAGAATTACGTAAATAACACTACGTATTCCGTCTGACACAATCTTTATTGTTATTATCTCAAACGCTATATGTTTCGATCAAGTCGATCATAATCAGGTGTTTATACAAAAATTAGAACTTAAGGTAAAAATGTAATTTTTGTGCGAGGTCTCACAAATTTGTCAGAAAAAAAAATAATAGATACAGGTTGTGTCAGACGGAATACATAGTACTATTTATATTAGTACTTATCCACAAACTTATAAGGCGTAATATCCTAAAAGACAGTATATAAATATCTTATTCCATCAACGACAACCCAAGAATGAGGAATATTAAAATGAAGTTAATGCCACTGTTACAATTTGCCTTTGTGCATTCGACTGTTTTTCTTTCGGCGTCAACTAAGGCATGGACTAATTCTCTTTTGTTCCCCGTTCCTGGCATATACGTCCATTGTCATATGGGACACGCAAGACATGGTCCCATGATAAAGAGAATGTTAATTCATATCAATAATGTGATGCGTCATCCTAACACAAGATGACAGGGGAATGTGTCGTAAAAATTTAATAAAAGTGACAGACATTGTCACGCATATGAAGAATATGAAGAAAAGCTACGACGTCACGCCATATTATCTATTATTTATATATAACCTCATTGCTACTTTTTATTCCTTGTTATATCGAATATATAAAACGGTCATTAAGTTATGTTTGCTAGATTGCCTACTATATATTTTCTTGCTTCATTTACTTTGGAGTTTTCTGGATATTCTACATAAGAAGACCCTTTCAATTATTTAAGCTTACTCACTGCCGGAACTTGTGGGGTTTTCAGTAAGCATGGAGTTGCCAAGGAAACAATAGAAGTACCTTCTCTGATAACCTAATATCTCCTTTCTCTTCTTAGTAGATTTATAAGCACTTTATTTGGATGCTGATAGTCCATATATCAGTCCAGATGCATCGTCACTGATAAAGGCATTACAGCAGTCATGACCTGCATGAAGTGATATTGATGACCATTGAAAATGAATTACTTATTTAAGATATCGTCTAGGAAATATTGCCCTGTACTTTTAAGACAAAAATAAATTGTCTGTTGTCAGGGGACGTATTGTCTTACGCAAGTAGCAAGGCTTGTACCAATGTGGTGAACACGTAAGCTGCGCGGCTCGTTTCCCGACTTCATTCCCGAAGATACGAGAAGCAATGATTTCCAATTAAGCCTATTAGGATAATAAATTGTTTTAAGCTTCTCTTTCTTTATCAAAGATCCTCACATGACTGACATAATTGAAATCGTGTCGGTGATTTTCATACCACCGTAATTGTTTCACAATTCTGAATCATGTTGCAAGATTTATATTAAAGGTAACAGCAAGGTAATTTAACACACTCTTATTATTATGTCTGTGGCTTGTTTTATCACCTGCTCAGGGCCAGTCCGAGGCATGTGGGCGCTCCGGATAGGCTAATAATTTGGCGTCCCGGACAAGCAAATAATTTGGCTTCCCGGGCAAGCTAATAATTTGGCGCCCCAGGCAAGCTAATAATTTGGCGCCCCGGGCAAGCTAATAATTTGGCGCCATTTTAAACCAACAGTCTTTAAATTTTTTCGGCCTGGGACAGGGTTGCCGGACAGTTTGAGAGCTCATGCCCAAATTGCTGATAATTGTCGTAGAAATTATTTTGCATGTAGAAACATGAGTTTATTGCACCATACTTCTTATTATTCTCGTGAAGTCTTAGCGTCCTTTATGGGTTGGAGCCCCGAGTAGCTGCCTGGATAGCCCACCCCTTAGTCCAGCTCTGCACCTGCCTTCACTGAGTGAATATTCTAAGTTTACACTATTCAAAGTTTTCGAAACTTAGGAAAGAACAGATTAACCAAATAAATACATATATATATATGGCTAATTAATTGCATTATTATGTATCCACAGATTGGCCGATCTAAACAGACAATTATCTGTAAAATCAGCTAACAAAGTAAATTTCAAACCTGTTGAACAATATGCTTATTAACTAGTATGTGATTAAGTAGCTGACTTGCTAATTACCTACAAAACAAATCAATTAGCGAGTGAGAAAATGTAAGACTTCCCAAAAGTCCAATACCGCTAACACAAAAGTTCATTCCCTCTATCTGATGATTATATAGTACAAACGAGTTCACATATCTCAAACCTATTAACTATTTCTGCTATATATTTTATTATTTTCATTCTACCTCCACGTCAATTTTATAACAGACTTCCGTAAAAAAATTTGTTAACTATAATTTTTACCTATACACTTGCTCCTTTCACACGAGCCACATGCGCAGCGTATCGGAGAATATTTCTTAGTTACGTAAAAAATAAAACTGAGTCTAACTAATAGTATTGTGTAAATTGAGTGAAATTGTAATATACGTTTTGTTTTTTTAATTCTCTTTTTATAATGACTAAGGAATTTTGCTCCATGTACACTTCTTTTAAGCCGATCCCAGTGGCCGTGCGGTCTAAGGCGTGGGTCTGCGGCCGCTCGTTTACTGGGATTGTGGGTTCGAATCCCACCGGAGGCATGGATGTCAGTCTCTTGTGAGTGTTGTGTGTTGTCAGGTAGAGGTCTCTGCGACGGGCTGGTCCCTCGTCCAGAGGAGTCCTACCGAGTGTGGTGTGTCTAAAAAAAAGTGTGATCGTGAAGCCTCGAAAAATGAGGCGGCCTAGGCCCCCAAGGGGCTGTCGAGCCATTGGAAAATATACTTCTTATAAACAAGCACGAAAAATACTGCAACAGTGAATTTTAAAAAAATCAGTGCATTTAACTGAGAAACAAAATATTTCACTTGCGTATTACCTTGAGATTGGTGTTGACTGCACAGTTATTTTTCGGACACTGTAATTTTCAGATTCTCTTCACAGACAAACAAAAATATTTCAAGGAAAGTACAATTTACAGATTCTCAGAAATCATTAAATCGTAACATAAAACATTCTTATTTGATTTTAAATACTAAATATAGAGCGTTAGCAAATTAACAGGGGGCTGACGAAAAGATTACCAGGCTTTAAGTTCTAAATTCTCTTGTAGGTGGCTTCCAGATAGTTGTTTATTGCTCCTAATGTGTCCGTCCATTGCAACAAACAGAGCGCCTTCTCATTACAAACAATGGAAGTTACTGTTTCTTCCAAGTAGTTTTTTCATCTCGCTTTTTTCTCCTTCCAATCCGGACGTATTGTTGTTGTCACTGTGGAAGCCAGTAAACTAGCGTGGCCACAACAGGTTTACTACTTAAATAACGTGGATACAAACACAAAAAGTGCAAAATAGTTGTTCCACTCTCACAGTAACTTGTTTATCCGGTTTGTGTTTCACATAACTTTGATTTTTAATCACTGATCCTTCGCTCCAATGTATTTCAGCCTTCCAGGTGAGATGTTGTTCAAATGATAATCTTCACGGTTGTTGCACAGTGTAGGGTCATAAGTGTCAAGACGTTTCAGAGGAACGTGCAGCGTGCTGCCTGTATCTTCAGGGTGACTGAATTAACTTCAGGTGGCTGCTGTATAAATCAGCATCCACCTCAACCAAATTCAGTCACATGTTACACGAAGTAACATTCTATTTCATTAGTAGACTTCATAACCTTGTCTGACGCTATAGGCCCAATTCGTAACAAGGCCGACACCTTTTACAAAATCTTATTTACACACCGTATGTAAGAGAGTGCGGATGGGACACTGGTCCAAAGAAGGGCGTGTACCTAAACACGACAGCATAAGTACAGACAAGAGGCACGAACACATCCATGTATTTCGTGCGATCGGTATGGCAAAAGACAGGCTTTGGGCCGTGCGGTCGTTGTGGACTGATGATTGGCAGCATAGTCTATCATCATGAGGATGATAAGAAGTATTTGAGTAAAACCTTAATGGACTTGTAACTTACCATAACACATCCCCATCATGTGAAATATTTAGTCTTACTGGACACTTCTCACAGAATAGGCACAGAATTGCTTCTTACATTTGTACAAATTCTACTAATTTTTTCATTTCATAAGCTTACTGGTAAAATATTTCAGCAAATTTGGTTTCATTCACTATAACCGCGCGGGTGGGGTATAAAAACGATTTGATAATACATAATTAGCTTTGTCTCTTAGCGTTCTGTTACATTATTATTCCACCTGTTTCACTTCAGACATCCTGTTGTTATTTAGGGCTCAGCACAGAATTATTCGCACTATATTTTTTGTAATAATATCCTTCCCTTCCCATAGTGATACTTCCCATGCACTGACGGCGATAGTTACCGTAAGTTACAATATTCTGTTAAATGCTGCCATGTGGTCCGGTACGTATATACAGGGCACACACAAAAGAATGGTGCGGTATCAATTGAATAAACCATATAAACCGCACCATTCTTTTGTGTGTGCCCTGTATAGCAACCATCTTCACAGTAGAAGAGCAGGCTGTGCCGGAAAAGATGGTTGTTTTGTACAAGGGACTGTACGGGCTCAAATCAATGAGTCAACACGCGAGGACTGGGATACTTTCACACGACTGTGGAAAATCTGGGTTTGTAATATGGCCAAGCAACATAGGTTTAGAGGAAAAGGTGTGGACGCAAAATTTGTTAGACAGAAATTAATATTCAGCTAGCAGTAAGATGTTGTAAGAACATTGATAAATTTTTCGGATCAGAAAGAATATAGCGAGATTTAGAGATATTTTTAAAACAGATAAAAGGAGTAAATGTAAGTGTAAATGAGAAAATGATTCGGAAGAAGTGGGACGGAATTCAATATTAAAATGGTCTAGATGAAGCATAATGTACCTGGGAGAAGAGAAGCCGCTGGGAGACATGTGCTGAGCTAACTTTAGAAAACAGGTAAAGGTAAAGGTAAAGGTAAAGTTTACCCTAAAGAGGCCATAAAGACCCAGAGGAGAAGTAGAGGTATAGCTCTACTCTTTCTTTAACCTCGGCGCGTAATTGTGGTGAGTGGTCAACGCCACGCCCCGGAGGCTTTACCTGAGGGAAAGAGACACGGGACCCATTGTACAGGAGGTTGGGTGGGCCCCAGGTCCGCTCTGGAAGGGTGCGGAATATCTCGCTCCCACCGGGATTTGATCCCCTTTATAGAGAACAAGCAGAATATTATTCAGTTTATATGGCAGATCAGCACTGAATTATCATTAGAGTTTTCAATGGACAGTGTGTCCATTTTCTGGTTAAAATTTATACTATTCAGACAATTCACATTATAAGCCCTTTACTAACACATCACTGTAATTACATTTCAGCAATATACAGTGGAACCTCCAACTTCGAACACAATCCGTTCCAGCAGACGGTTCGACTTTCAAGTTGTTCGACTTTCGAGTTAAATTTCCCCATGAGAAATAATGTAAATTGAATTGATCCGTTCCAGACCCCCAAAATTTACCCAATATAAAACATTTTAAGTGCCTATTTCAAAAGATCATAATGATAAAACAAGTATATTTAATTTCAATAATTGAAAATTTTTATTTAAAATAGTACATACATAAAAAATATTGTACAATAATCAATCAATAATAATAGTATGAGGGATATTACTGTTCACTGGAAGGTGAATTACCCTTCTTTCATCTGGACCAAGGAGAGAGAGAAGGCGACCAGTGACGACCACGTGATTCTTTGTTCGACTTTCGAGTTTTTGTTCGAGTTTCAAACCCGGATTTTCGTCGAATTTTTTGTTCGAGTGTCAAGTTGTTCGAACATCAAACCTTTCGAAGTTTGAGGGTCCACTGTACCTCAAATTGTTGGTTGTGAACGTCGAGAGACTGTTTATTTCATTATACGTAGAGATACTTCATTGAAACAATGGACCACGTTCCTAAATGAGATATCTTGTTCATGACATGGAAAGAGTTAAGAAATAGCTGATGTATGGAACACGACTATGGACTTGATCTAGGGACACAGAAAGTGATGGTCATCATGATAACAGAAGACAACATCCTGTGCTGAATGACAACACTTGTTTTATGAGTTTATTGTGCTGTTAATTTTACAAGGACTATCGTTTGTATTTATTGCCCTTGTTTCTACAAGTCTGAAGTTTCGAAATGAAATTACAAATTGTCGATGAAATGGAATATTTAATTTACGTTTGGGAATTGAAAAGGGAATTATGCTTCATCCGAGTTGTTGGAATTCGTTAGAGGGAAGAAATCGTGCAGTTAGAAGAGTTTGATGAACGCTTGGCTGATTATGGGCTGCTAATTAGTACTTTCATTATAGTGCGCACTGCTGTGACAAGGAGGAAAAATTAGATTCATTACGATATAAACGTGATACTATGGACTCAAAGTGACGACAAAGTACGACAAAATTATGGGACAGTGGGTCAAAGGAATGGAAATATTGATGAGGGGTAAGAAGACGAACTTATGGGATTTGGTATCTTCAGGGTGGTGATGAATGTGATTTAATACCACCAGGTATGATACGTAGATGCCAGAGTTTCGAAGTAATATGATGCCTTTATCTTCAGGGTTCTTTCAAAACACCTGTAACCCTGTGGCAGATAAGGGTGTTACAATTAAGAACAAAAAATAACACGACCCCAAGTATTGGATTTATTCATATACCTCTCTAAATTAATGTATACCGCAGACTTTAAGTAGAATTAAATTGTTACGTACGTACTTCAGTTTCCTTTCAAAGTTATGGTCATTTGCTGTGTTTAGTCTTTCGTTTAAAGACGTTCTTACGAAATAGTCCTAAATTTCCATCAACACGACAATTTATTGATATTATATCATATCAAATTACATGGCAAAGTGCTTTGACCAATTTTGGCCATCTTCAGGCCATTTCATTACATAAAAATAAATTACAATTTCATGTTATTTTGTGTGTTGTTAGATTGAGATCTCAAAAAATTAATATCTGAAAGCAATTTATTTTCATATAATGAAAAAGCCAGAAGATGACAAAAAAATTGGCCGAAACATGTTGCCCTGTAATTTGATGATCTGATAGCAATATCAGTAATTATTTGTGTTGATGGTAATTAAATCCTAATTTGTAGTATTATATGACACAAAGGAATGTCAAACATAAAAAAAATGAAGTCGTTCTCTTAAACGTGTGCTGAATAAGATCATGATCATGGAGAATGGGGAGACATTTTAAATAATACTCCAGCATTTATCAAAAGAGCAAGTTGTTTCAAGCGGTGATGCCTCTGACTTGATTTCAGGAGGTTCTCTTTTCAAATCTCGGCTAGGACCCCGGATATTATGACTGGGGAGGGGTTTCGACATTTTCCCCTTTTCCTTAACTTCGGGTACAGGGGGCATGAAGAATCGTGACTGTGTGATTAGCACTTTTGGATCGTATTCGGAAGGTTCGAGGTTCGATTCTTGGTGTAGTACCGGTTATACTGAGTTTATCTCTGGCTCCCCAAATACTTTTTTCTTTCTTAGTCGTGCACTCTGTCTACCTGCTCGTAGTAAGTGTAGAAGTTATTGTTGTCTTGATCACACTCAATGACACAAACACATTCGGTAGGACTCTTCTGGACGAGGGATCGGCCCGTCGCAGTGACCTGATAACAAACAACATTCAAAAGAGACAACACATCCATGCTGCCGGCGGTATTCGAACCCGCAATCCCAGAAAGGGAGCAGTCGGAGACCCACGCTTTAGACCGGATCGACCTCAAAGGCTTGTCAGTCGCAATTTAGGTAGTAGGACTGGAGAGTACGTGGACAGCCACAAATGTTTGCGCATTTCATCCACAGCCATTAAAATTTAAACAAATTGTTATTTTCTGGTTCCACAGAGTACGTATAACGTACATAGCTCAGAAAACCTATTTTTATACCAAATCAATAGGATTATTTCTCCATAGTTATCCTTAACAGAAACATCACTATTTACTTAATTGCTCAGAATAACGGGGGCAAGGGTGTTGGTGGTGGTGGTGGTGTTGTTGGTGGTGGTGTGTGTGTACTTGCGTGTTTTGTCGGATTGCACCATTTCACTGTTTACATGCAGTGGCATGTTATAACAGACAGTATCCGCATTGTTACAGGACGTCGTTAAGCAAGCAAACAATACTCAAGTTCATCAACTCAAAGAGTACAAGAAAATTTTGCCAGTCATTTTGCAGTACCAGGAGAGGAATTAGAAATAACCGCGGAACCGCTACATTTAGCCTCACGTCCCTTGCTGATGCAAGACACAAGGAGGAAAAGATCACTTGTTCTAGCGTTCCATGGAAGCGATTTACACAAAAGTAGACCAAGTCTTGTATAAGCACCTAGGATACTTCAGTCGATATGGGAACAACTTTACTCGGATACTGGGATATGACAAGGAAATAATGCTTAAGTATAGAAAAAATTTATGAAAACAAATGGCTTAACAAAAACAAATTAAGAGTAGATATAGCAGAAAATGAGTATATTAGCTATGCTGAGCCTTCGGTTTCTGCTGTAAAGAAGTTAGATAAGTTAGGTGATTGAAACTGGCTCAGGACAGTGTCCGATCGTGGGCTTTGATATTAGCGGCGTTGAAAAGTTTGGATTCTGCTGCCAGAGTTAGTTAATTAGTAAAATGGTTGTTAGGGAAATTGATTGTGAGGATGGAAAGTGGATGGAACTGGCTCAGGATCGTGTCCTGTAGTGGGCTTTGGTATGAGCGGTGTTGAAACCTTTGCTTCTGCTGCCAGAGAGATAGTCAATTAGTAAGATGGATCTTAGGGAAATAGGCTGTGAGGATAGGAGGTGGATGGAACTGGCTCAGTATCGTATCCAATCGTGGGTTAGGTATTAGCTGTGTTGAACCTTCTGGTTCTGATACCAAAGATTTAGTTAATTAATAAGATGGATCTTAGGGATATGGGTTGTGAGGATGGGAAGTGGATGGAACTCCCTCCAATAGTGACCTGTGGTGCCAGTGACGTTGAAACTTCGGTTTCTGTTACTACAATGTGACGTGAGTTAAAGAATATATTGAAACTTCAATGGAGTAAGCGATACACGCCTGATACATATGTACCAACAAGCGTATCCCAAACAATGGATAAAGTCGAGAAGAGAAGATGAGAGATAGAATGGAAGTGGACAGAGGGGCGGTGAAAAGAGGGTACAAGGAGTGACAAGGACAGCGAGATTTAGAAAGGGAATCCCTGGCCGCATGTACTATGAAATGTGCTTTTGTGAGGAGCATTGTTTTAAAGGGTGTGATAAATGTAAAGTTGCGCGAGTGGCTCTCAACTGCACACAGAAGCTGATAACGTCTGTGGACAGAGAGTTCTAGCAGACCTCACTTGGGCGCGTATCGTCAGCTTAGCAAGGGGAACAGGTTCAACGCCAAGAAAGCAGAACAGCTTTCTCATTAGGCTTCTGGAAAACAGAATCCTCTTGAGTTTTCTTTTATTGTGCATACAGGCTATATATATCTATATATACATATAAAATAATTTCCCCATCCCTCTTAATCAAATATGATTATCCTATTTCAACTACTTTTTCGTTCTTTGTGGTGCTACGTCGAGAAGGATGGGCCAGGAGAAAGGGGTACAAGTAATTTCCTATCTTCCGCTCATATGTCATGTTTTGTGATATTCAAAACTTTCTTTTTTTTTTCTCACAAGGTACGAATGATCGGGTAACACGTATTAAGCGACGCACATTAAATATTAGTGAGACATCGTGGCAGGAACGAGTAGAATATATAATTGAATACATATTGTTTAAAGTTTATTGAAATAAGACGATCATTTGGACCGATCGTGTGAAAAATGCAAAAGTATTACATGTAATGATGGAGGAAGAGCAAAATCCTACATACAATAAAACGAAGGAAGGCTAACTGGACTGGTCACATTTTGCGTACGAAATACATTCTAAACACATTATTAAAGGAAACATAGAGGAAAGATAGAAGTGACAGGAAGAGAAGGAAGAAGACCTTAGCAGCTACTGGATGACTTTAAGGAAAAAAAAGGATACTGAAAATTGAAAGAGGAAGCACTAGATCGCACTCTGTGGGAACTCGCTTTGGAAGAGGCACAGGGCCTGTCGTAATACAGACTACGTGTTGATCAGTGCCTAGGGTATTACATACTTTTGAGTTACAGGATAATGTGTGAATAATGATTTGGATAAGGCCTGAACGGAAGCGGCTGTGGACTACTTTTTACGCCAACCCAGTGCTTGCTTGGATGGAACTGAAGAAATTTGTTAAGGCCTCATGTAGGATATTTGGCCTCTAGGATGAGAGTTGAAGTCGAAACCTGTCGAATGCGAGGCAGAGTGCTATCCAATCGATCGCAACTTCCTATTCTTTTATAAATGTAAAATTTTTTAGTGTGCCACCCTTACGCTTTCTGTGCTATTTATGTAGGTCTGTCTGGCCGTGTGAAAACAGGCGTAGAGTCACAGAAAAATATAAAAAAATGTATAACAAAAATTGAAGAATAATCAAAATCCACACAAGATTAATGAATAAACTGCAGAAAGTACAAGCGTACTAAGTATTAATATTACGTACTGTAAGTAAGAGAAGAGAGACGCTGAAGGAAGGCGAGGAATATAAGAGACGTGAAGCAGAAGGCACGTAAGTAAATTAATAATATGACAGTAAATAAAGAGAACACGAATAACGTAAATGACTAAGATAAACAAATATTAATATATAAATAAATACTCTATAATTCTGGGCCGGACGGTCCGGGGATAGAATCCCGGTGGGGGCGAGGTTTTTTCGCATAAGTCCAGACCGGCCCTGGGGCCTACCCAGCCTCCTATACAATGGTTACCGGGTCTTTACCGGGGGTGAAGCGGCCGGGGCGTGGTGCTGACCACCCACCCCCAACTAGCGCCGGGGTCAAGAATGAGTAGAGCTATACCTCTACTCCCCCTTTGGGCCTTCGTGGCCTGTTATAGGGAAACTTTACTTTACTTTTACTCTATAATTCTTCGTATGAATTAAATAGAGATAGAGAGGTGCGAGAAAGGAAAAGAAAGCAAAGAAGTGACAAACCAGTAAACTATGAAAAGGTTAAAGTTTACGGATTAAATGCTAAGACTGCATAGTAAAAAAAAATAAGGGCGCGTAGAAGGAAGGAAAAAAAGAAATATAAGAAAAATAGAAGCGCAACATAAGTGACTAAAGTAAACAAATAAATAATAAATAAATATGTGAATAAATAAGTGTGGAAAGAAATAAGGTGAACGTAAAGAGAATAAAGTAACCAAAAATAAACAAACGCAAAGCCATCCCTCGTTTTTCGCAGAGGTTGCGTTCCAAGAAGCTCCACGAAAAGCGAAAATCCGCAAATAGTTAACCACCCCCCAAAAACAATGTTAACTACCTTTTAGTATTTTTATTTTCTTTACAGAAACATTGTAATTAGAGCTGCTTTTTTTCCTTCAACTCCCTGAATGTCATGCGTTATGGCTCAAAGACTTGTTCGAATTGCCGCACAATTTTGATGCTCGTATACATTGAAGGGCCCCGACTGACTTATTTTTATTCTTGGGGCGACCTTGCGAATTTGTGAAACCGCTAAGTACGGATCCGCGGAAAGCGAGGGATGACTGTATATAATGTATAGATAAATATTTTATATGTCTATATAAATGATAGTAAAGACAGAAAGATAGGAGGAAGAAGGAAATAAAGCAATGGAATGACAAGTCACTCGAAGGATAGAGTCACGACGTAACAAACAACAATCGCCTACCCCTTTCCCCCTCTGGAACCTCTGAAGTGCATCAGTGCTCGTCGTGCAAACATCTCGGCTTTGTGCACGACTATCTTTGTTCTTCGTACAAATTACGAGTGGTCTGAACTTTCGTAGCAAATTGATACATCTACTGCGCGACTGTATCGCCGATACATCATCTGTGCATGTGGTTTCTGGTCTTTCTGCCTCAGTACACTTAATAATAGGTGTATCGGACGTATTCGTGTTCGGTCACGTATGGCTCAACATGTTACCGCAGTAACAGAAAAAAGAATTGTGAAATACCTGTCTGTCTCTCTCAATATAGCTCTAATTCTTCTTACAATTGCTGCAGTCTATTTCATGGAGTTATTGAACAAGTACGGACCTCACCCAGTTTACTGTCTCATCGTATAGAGTTCAGTATTCCAAACAGAGCGAAAGAAGGTGCATTCGTAAAACGCCATCGACTTTGTCTGATGTTTAAGTAGAGTGTTGTTACTCACATATTTCTGAAAAAGACAGCTCGATGCATGCAAAGAATGCAGATTACATAAATACATACCGACTTAACCTCTGTAACTGTTATTTGAAGAACAAGATATGCGCACACAATTCCATAACAGAAGCATCATATACTGGGCATACACAAAAGAATGGTGCGGTTTTAATAGTGAACACTATTAAAACTGCACCATTATTTTGTGTATGCCTTGTATATTAATACGGTAAGGTTTGTTTGCTACATCATGATCTACTGAACTACAGAACAGATAGTTTCAAGATAAACATTTTTAGAAAGCGTATGATTTGGCATTTATGGCAACCTCCTTTCGAAAGTAGATTTTACTCTTATCAATAGTACAGTCACAACCAACACATCTCCTTTGTTTTTATTAATTATGTCTCAAAAATGGTTTTTTTTTATACAAAACAGCTAAATTTAAGAATTGACACTGCTGCCTCCAGTGGAGGCCAAGAAAGTTAACATATTTTATGTATATCCGTTGGCCTCCACTTGAGGCAGGACTGTCTATTGCAAATTTTAATTTCTTTATTTACGCTTGCTAGGAAGCTTTTGTTTCATATTTGCACGTTGCTTATGATCCACTGATCTCCGAAATAAATCACGCAGCATCAAGCACTATTAAGTACAATTTTTAATGTTCATGAAGATTAAGATGCTCTCATTTTTATTGATTCAATGTTTACGGTTTCTACGTGCGAATTATTCGCACGGGTACATCTGCTCTGCGGAAAACTCCTAGAACTCAGTATGGAACTCACACATAAATTCGTAGCTAATTTACTCGTAAAATTTCATAACACGATGCAAGGTGTTTAAGTGTTTTATTTGTACCATATTTGCCAATTCGATAGTCTAATCTGTTCTAATATCAACCTCCCATCTAACGTCCAGGTTCTCAAAGAGGCCTAATTTCTTCAGGTTCACCGAACAAAATTCTCTCCCATGCGTGCTACATGTCCCGCGCGTCTCTTGTTCTTAATTTGATCTTCCTGATATTTTGTAAGGAGTAAAATGTATGAAGCTCCTCATTATGCAACTAGAATTTCGCGACTGGCAAGAAATTGGTAAGGAACCGCGGTAAAAACTTATATCCCACGTAAATTTTTTCTAAAAAACTTAACACGGACAAAACAATTTTATTACTAATAAACAACTTGTAATTTAATCTAGCAACATGTTTCGACTTTAGTTCGTCATACTTCAGGCTAAACTGAAAGGTATAAAAATGTAAAATTTAAAACTGAATAATTTATAAAGTGTCGTGTGTCCATTAATGGACTGAGATCTCATTGCTTACAAAGGTATTACATTACAGATTTACATTTTGTTGCTAAGAGATTTTTCTTTATATATTATCACTTACCATTCATTTACATTGACTAAAAATATGTTTTGATTTTATGTAGTTATATCTTCCCGGCCGAGTTTTCATTTCCTTAACAACAAAATTTTAAATGTTCTGCTTACCACATGTCTTCCGAAACACTACCAAATGTTAAAAGTCTGTTAGCTATAAGAGATATTAAAATCAGTGTTATTGAGTCTGTATAGGTGGAGTTCATATCGTCTGAATAGGAAATAACATGACATGTGAACCTCAGCGTGACATCTGAATGCGTTTACGGGATATATCTATCGTGAAGATGGAAACAGAAGGTTCTTTCACAAGGTTGTCACGTATTTACCAATCTACACGCCGTCACATTCCAGAAGACAATAATCTTGTTTCTCACAACCGTGAGAATCTTCTGCTGCGATGTACGGTAAACATGTAAACAGCTAGAAGTACTGCTCGTTACTAAGAAAGATGTACAGATGTGGCGTATTTTGTCTTTAATACGTTGCACTGACTGACATGTTGAACTTAGGCGTGATTTATAGCACGTTTTCGTATAATGACACTATATTGTGCAGCAGTGACCATAATAAGCAATTGCACTGTCTTCTTCAGTTTCATTCTTCTACACCTTTTTATGTCTATTCTCTCCTTTCCCCCATCTTCACTCTAATAAAGTGTATTCAAGTAGTCATAAGATTCATCGTAACAAAATTCTCTGATACCTCAGATAATGTCATAAAAAGGAAGTTTAAAGTCTTCCTGTACCGGCGCAAGCAGGGCTCTCAATTCACAGAGCCATGTACAGTGCTTGGAAACTACGGATGCGTCCCGTTACGATCTGGTGAGTAACTACATTTATGTTTGCAGAACGCGAAGTTTCAACAGGGCTAACACAAAAAGCCCACCTTTAGAAACTAAACTGAGCCAATTCCATCAAATTCCCATCCATATAACCTATTTTCGTAAAAACCAACTCACTATTTAACTACATTTCTGACAGCAGAAACCAAACTTTCAACACCGCTAATACCAAATCCCGCCATTGGACATTATCCAAAGCCAGTTCAATCCACATCCCATCCTTACAACCTATTTTACTAAGAGCCATTTTAATTAACTAACTCTCTGGTAGTAGAAACCAAAGCTTTAACACCCCTAGTAACAAAACACCATAGGACATGATCGTAGCCAGTTCTATCCACCTCACATCTTCACATCTTACTTTCCTAATATTCGTCTCACTATGAACTAACTCTCTTGCAGCAAAAACCAATCTTTCAACACCGCTAATACCAAAGCCCGCCATTAGACACGATACAAAGCCAGGTCCTTCTACCTATAGTCCATAAAACCTAGGAAACCCTTCTTAATTTTATTGTTCAATTTTCCTCTTTCTCTCAATTAGGCATCTTCTGAGAGATTTTAACAAGAATTCTTTACGCATCCCCTGAATTTCCATCTTAGCTAAATGTCCAACTTATCACAGCGTTAAACAACGACTTACTGCTCTTAAAGCTTACTGCTTTGACCACCCACACCCACGTAGCGACGAGGTTAAGAAAGAGTAGAACAATATCTCTTCTCCCACTCTGTCCCTGCATGAAGTGTTATGGGGAAACCTTTAACTTTTACCATGTCGTTGAGTTCACATGGAAGACCTGAAAATATCAATTTTTGTAACTCAATTTAAAATTATTTTCGAAAAATCTCCTGCTGTAAAGCACGAGGTAGATTGAGAGGGATGTAAAGTAAATTGGGCTAGGGATGAAAACTGTTGTGTGTCCATGTCCCTTGATTATTTCATCTTGTATGTGAGCCCTTTCTCCCTCTTTCTTCACATGTCTAACAAGAAACGTACAAAGGAATGCTTTGATTAAAAAATGTTTTATGAATTCCTTTGCTCCATTCTTGAGGGACTTTTGATATATTTTAAAGCTCCCCTCATCGCGCTGTGTATGATGTAATTCAGAAAGCAACCCCCACATGTTTGTTGAGTCAGTGGTGATCACTCTGCTGTGAAAATTGCGGTGTTACATATTAACGTCTTACATTCCCTTACACTTATAAAACAATAGTTTACAAACGAAAATCGGATTCTAATTTCATTTCATTCATGTAAGTTTTAATCCAATGGGTGGCTCCTTCCTCGAGCGTAAAGCGGCCGAAACGTGAAGTTTACGACTCATCTCTATCTAGTAGAAGATTTAGAATGAGTGAAACTATACGTCCGCTCCTTCACACGTCTTCATTTTGAGCATAGGGACTACTTAACTTAAACCTTAACGGTTAAACGTCGAGTTACACTCGACAGAGTTTTGCGTTGTACCACACCCAGTGTCGAGCTCACATCGACAATTATTTACAAAGTTATAAGTAACTTTCCCTAAGCTCCTGCCATCTGATGGCCCTTCTATGAAATCTTGAGATTAACAATTTTGTGGGAAGTTAATTTGGACAAGGCTACTGAAATCCACGAAAAGAATTTGGACTGCAAAGTGTTAAGTTTCCTCAACAATCACGCTTCTTTTCTAGCAAGTACAGTGCAAGTGAACTTTTAGGTCATCTCGGCGGTGACTATAAACTTTACTCTCATCTGGGATATGAAGCCGTGTCGTCTGGTAGATACTTACTTATAATTCGGCAGGCCAAACTACTTATATTTACAAGATTCGAAGATGTGTCTTCCAAAACGTCGGTAAATAGCAAAAATACTGAATGAAGTCGAATCTTCATGTACAGTGCAAATGGAACAGTAGACCAGGGGCGATCTGTGAAGCTACTAACAAACACCTGAGACCCATTTACCTTGCCATTTAACGCCCTCGTTATTGAAGTAGATCAAATAATTATGGTTTGTGTTACGTGACTTCGCAAGACGAATACTGAGGAACGGCTGTGAATACAGGAACGGAGCCAATGTTGTAGTTAACCCCCTTTTCTCCTCTCCCTCTCCCCAGAAGGAGAAAAAAGCATATTACACTTTATTTTTATATGTTTTAAGGTTTTCACGGCAGTTGTTGATCAAACTGTTTTCTTGTTTTGCCTTTCTGCACCGTGTACAATGCAAAAGATCTTTTATTATTTTTGAAACTACTGATTATTTCTTATAATATTTAACGATGCTGTTTTAACTTCAAAGGCTGCATAGCGATGATGGAAATGAGAATTTACGGTCCCTGGATAATGATATTTAAGATTATCTGCCTATTTATAAGTGTTGTTGCGACATTCGCCTTCGAAGACTTTTCGAAATATATTACGAGAATGACACACTAGATCATCTTTCAAGGGCCTCGATCCAGTATTTTTTGTTTCTCACGAGAAAAATCATACAAGTATGCCTAATCTGAGTGTGTGGCGTCACGTTGTGTTTTCTGATATAAGACCAAAAACACTTTGACAATAAAAGACCAATATGTTCCGTCGAATACAACGGTGTATTATTCAAATAATCAGCTACACGATTTGATTATTTGAATAATATACAGCTGCGTTGGTTGGAAGTATACTGGTCTTGTATTGTCATTATATACATAAGGAGATGAATCACCTCAGAGCAAGAATACTTTTTCTTGACTGAAGCGAACAACTTTATTAGTAAAAAAGGGGCTGTGGTATGGAAGCCGAAACATGTTGCTGTATATTGTAAAGAAAAGGCGTTTGTTCACTAATAAAGCTGTGTCGACTATATTACAAAGTAATCTTAGTTTCATGTGAGTATATGTGCTAATTATGAGGTAGGTAATTCCCTCAAAAACCGCAAGAAAATTATGGTATTTTAAGTAGTCTAGATTAAGAATGTTTAATTTCAAACCTTTTTAGGCGCGTTCGAAAATTGCGAAAAGCGACTATTAGCTTCGTCATGTCTGTCCGTCCGTGTGCATGGGACAATTCGACTACCACTGGAAGGATTTTAATTAAATTTGATATTTGAATATTTTTAGGAAATCTGTCGAGAAAGTTCAAGTTTCATTAAAATCTGACAAGAATAACGGGTACTTTACATGAAGACCTGTGTACGTTTATGGCAATATCTTGCTGAATGTTTCTTAGAATAAAAAATGTTTCAGAAAAATATTATGAAGAAAATCAAAACACACATTTTACGACCAATTACTTTTTTCTTTTTCGAAAATCGTACCGTTTATGAGATAATGTGGAAAAATACGGCAGAGACAGACAGGCCACAATTGACAATATAATACAGCACATGCGCTGTTCATGCTGGATAACTAAGGCTACAGATACACATAAAGTAAAGTAAAGTTTTCCCTATAACAGGCCATGAAGGCCCAAAGGGGAGTAGAGGTATAGCTTTACTCATTCTTGATCCCTGCGCTAGTTGGGGGTGGGTGGTCAGCACCACGCCCAGGCCGCTTTACCCCCGGGAAAGACCCGGTACCCATTGTATAGGAGGCTGGGTAGGCCCCAGGGCCGATCTGGACGTATGCGAAAAATCTCGCCCCCACTGGGATTCGATCCCCGGACCGTCCTACAGATACACATACTCAGAATATGTAATACTTATTGTTTTCCAGGGCAACAATGGTTACGCGAACGTGCCTCAATATTATGTTATACGTACATTGTCTGTCTTGTTAAATTCACTTTTCATTAATAGTCTGACTTTCGATGCTACGTAGCCTGATTAGGCGAGAAAGTCCTGAAGTAGAAAACAGAAAAGTCACCAGACCAACCTTCAACATAGATGTGACGTCACAATAAACAAATACTCCATGGTGCAGGTAATTTCTTGAAAAGTTGACACTTCTTCAGTGAATGAAAACCAGAATTTTCATGACCACAAAAGAACCTGAAGAAGCAATTAATATGTATTTTTGGATACCTTAACCAATCATACCACAGTAAATACTTGAATTTCTTTACCGCCCACTGAACGAGAATTAAATATCATTTCGCCATACAGGTATATTTTCATATTTACTTTTAAGTTAAACATGGGGGTAGAGCGAACTCTGAAAAAGTCGTCCTCAGACAGTTTGAAAATACATGTTGGAATCGATAACAGAATGAGGCGATTGGTAAGATTCACGACATTGCCACTTTATTTCCCATTAAAGAACAATTGTACACAAAGAACAGGAGGCTGTGTGGGGTCCATATCCGGTATCGATGTCGTGTAAAAGAGAAAAATCTCTGAATATTTTTGTCTTCTGTGTTCACCGACTTTTCAGAGGAACCTGCTGCCTCCATAAACATTTTATCTACTCTGATCATGTTGACAAGAGATTTATCTTAGTCCTCTGCATACATCTTCCAAACTAAAGCACGCCAAATCCCAGAATTCAGAAACATTTATAGTCACAGCCGCTAGAACATCAAAATACAAGATAATTCCTCCCACTGCAAGGGTTCGAACTGCGGCTACCCAGTTCTCCAGGCCATAGCGTAGGCGCTATAGTGATTGAACTGTCCGGGGTACGAATTTTAATTGATACATCCCTGTTGCGCTACGGGTGATCGTTATAAACAATAAATAAATTGGGTAGTCAGCAAAACAATTACTTTATTTAATACCAGTAACTTACTGTTTGAAATGTTTCGGCTTTATTATTTATAGCAACGTTTAGACAGTCCGCTCGCAATTATAAAAGACAATACAGAACGCACAGTGCCACGTACTTCGGAAAATAAGAATATAAACGCTGCCAGAGACATTATTTGATATGGCACTATACATGGTGCTAGAAGGAATTGTAGAAAAAGAAAATATTATTTACAAATCAAAAAAAATTTGTGCGTATGCCGATGATATTGTTTTGGTCACAAGAAGTATTCAAAATTTAAAAGAAATACCACTTACATTGGAAAATGAAGGCAGAAAAATGGGTTTAAGAATTAAAGAAAATAAAAGAAACCACATGAATATGTCCCCCACCAAAGTAGACAGTACGTGTATCTCCGAGACGTAATAATAGACATTTTTAAATTTGAAGGATTTGACAGGTTTACATACTTCGTTCCACATAATGGAAATAAAACGTGGATAGACATTCACTCTGAAATTATGACAACAAACTACCACACATATTCAGGGCATAATAAAATTTCAGGTCTAAATTTCGTTTGGAAATACTAAATTAAAAATTCATAAAACGTTAATAAGATTCAGCCTAAGCCAGGGGGTACAATTCTGTAAAATGACCTCTGAAGAAAAACATGCTCATAGAGTATTCGAAAGCGAAATTTTACGGAAAATATGTGGTCCCATAAAATAAGAAGAAAGATTGAGAATAAGAAGAAATATGGAAATATAGGATATATTTCTAGGGGCAGATATTGTAAAATTTATAAAAGCATTTAGATTAAGATGGTATGACCATATTGAAATGTTGAATAACGAAAGAATGTCCAAATAAATTGAGAGCCAGAATGGAAGGAACAAGGAAAAGAGGACGACCATGGAAAAGATGGACAGATGAGGTTGAAGAGGATTTTAAGATACTGGGAATGAGAAAGTTACCTACACTGGCCAGAGACACGAAGGAATGAGGGAGGATTTTGTTGGCACCCCGATCCACAATGGACTATAGTATTTGACAAGATGAGAAATAATAATAATAATAATAATAATAATAATGAGGATGAAGAGGAGGAGGAGGAGAAGAAGACGAAGCAAATATAAGAAGTGCGATCCCACAGCTTGTACACAAATCGCACCAGAAATAAAAGTTAAAATTTCTTCTCTTTTTTTTTTTATAAATTTGTTCTTAAAATTTGTAAACTTGTTTCAAATATTGTAACGACATAAAAATAAAGTTGTTGATTAAACAATTTGTTTATTGTGTTTGAAATTATGCAGAGTAATCCTTCGAAATTAATTACACCGTATAATTCCGATAGTAAATTATGATTCAAAAGGTTCTGACCTCGATTCTAGTGGCTGTCACGAAAATAACTGATCATAAAGGTCATCGACTTAACTTTCGAGACGGGTATGATGTTATAACACGGATAAATAATGACTGTTTCATATAGATGCAAGGAATGAGAATTTGGGGGTTTCTGCCCAGTCGGTGCTGCAGTAGACTACAGCAATTTATTTTTACATCGCATGTCGCAGTGATGGGCGCCAATCAGTTGTCTGCCGGGCGGCTGAAGTAGCAGCCACATGCAACATCGATCCAACCCTGAGTTAATGAGCCAGCACTGAGAGAAAAAGAGTGAAGTAAAGAAAGGGTAGGTTGGCAGCACCAGTCATGAAGGGGTAGAAGAACAAGGAGGGTGTTTAAAAGATGGGGTGAACCATAGCTACCCTTGCCTGGACTTCTCGAGAGGAGGGAAGAAGAGAGAAAAACGTAAGGGGTTGTAGTAAGAGTGAAAGAGCAAACATGCAAAAAAAGCTAAGCAAAAGAGTGAGAGGGACAAAAAAAAAAGAGGGGGTGGATGGAAAGAAAACTCGTAGGGGATGAAAATGAAAGTAGAAAGAGGGGAAAGAATATTCATGTTCATTATACCTTGTTTCCTATGAAGTCGAAGTTCTGGAATGGAGAGTGAAGACGATATTTCGATTAAAATAATAAAGGACAGTGGCCTCTAGCAATCCAGCAACCGTATACTGCCCAGCAAGAACGGGAAGGTGTGTAGAGTTTACAGTGCTTTCTTGGCGATTTTGTGTCTCTCTGGCCATGATGTTTAAATACTGATGAAGCAATATTGACATACAAATTCCCAATGACGCAGGGATAATGACACTATATACACAGGATGACTTAGGAGGACTCTCGTCAGACTCCGTGGATTAATTACCCCAGCGATTTTGAGTAAAAAGAGAATCCTATTAACATGAGTTCACTTGGGAAGTTTAATGAGTCATGGCAGTCTTAAAGCAAGATGAAGACGTACCAGAACTAGGGTTTTAACGAAAAATTTCACAATAACTTAAATGTAAGGGTAAATTAAGCGCTATTTAATATTGTTAGTAATTAAACAAACAAATACACTTGGGGGGGGGGGGAGGGAAATAACTCCTAACTGCCTACAATTGATAGCTTTATATTTTGCATCTGTAAGCGCATGATTGATTTTATGATACAGCCAAACCCCGACTTAGCAACCTCCGCCCCAATATACTCGTAGTGCCACACTCGCTTAGTGCTCACGAAAGTATGTAAAGAGAAATTTCGATTTACCGCCACTCCCGACATATCGCCGCAAATTTCGGTGAAGAAACAGTGGGGCTATATCGGGCTTTGTTTATGTATATATGCAACCTTGTATCTTTGTAACTTCTCCTTGCGATTAACTGATATTCCTTGATAATGACCCAGGAGAGGCCGAAATAGATAGGAGTCATATTGTACACTGTAGTTATTCCCCAAAGATATATTTATTGGTTTAATCACTAAAATTTTACAAAAATACAGGGTGATATGAAAATCCTTAATATGTTATTTAATATATAAACGTTGAAGGAACCGGAAGAATTATATGTAATTCAAATGCACATTTGAATAGAGTGTTGCCAACTTTTTTAATAATAAGCCTCATTAATTTGTGTATTTTGTACAAATAATATCACACCATGAATTGGCTGTAGTTTCATTTGATACGTTGGTACCTATCAACCAGTATTAGTGACGTTACATCACAGGAGATAGTAATCTAAATATCGGCCTACTTATTTAAATATTCAGCTTCTTGACCGTCAGTTACACGTTCGGTAATTCGATGTGCGTTTATTACCTAATAGACCTATTTAGTGTCAGCATGTTCCGGTTGTACGTTCTGAGCTCAACTCAATAATCGTGTAATAATTATCTTGTACCTGTAGTCACTCTGGGTCTGAGGCTAAAGGTATGATTACTGTGCACACGCGAATTCTGTTTCTCGGAACATCGTTACTGGAAATTTTGTAAGCTTTTATTTCTGTCTAGATCGAATGATTGAGAGACGAATTACGTAAATGGATAGCTGAAAATCTAACCGAAACGTAAAACAGTTAATTAAATAAATGTAACAAGCTAAATTAACACTTCCACACGATTAAGTAACTGATTAACCAGCAGACGGACTTACTAACTTCAATGGATGATCGACTATTTGATCGTCTTACTAACCACCATAACTGTAACCAGTGAATAACTAACAAATTCATCCACTGGCCACTAAGTTGCTAGCTGAATAAAAATCCAGCTTCTTCAATTATGAAGTAATTACTTAATATCTGAGTATAAACTACAGGCTAGCTCGGTTAAAGCGTCATGAAAGGGACTGAATATTTTGTATCGTTATAAACGAGTGCTGAGATAACCGAGGAGTATAATGTTATTGTCAACAGTGAGGAATTAATTGTACCACAGAATATCTGACGGTATAAACGAGGTGTCGCATAAACCGATGTCGTTATAACCGGGTTTGTCTGTATTTGACTAAATAACAAACCAAATATGGTATCGGTTCACCTACTACACAGTTTACTAAAAAATTAATTCGTTTAATTGACTTTGTAACTTCGTGGCATTTAGCTGGCTAAATGAAGGGTGAATTAAAAGATTAGTGCTTTAAATGTACAGAGACCAGCAAATGACAGTTCACTAGTTAAGACAGAATTTCTACTCGCAAAATAAACAGCGCCCACACAGGCTATTTTAATTGCTTTAATTAAGCGTACTTACTGTCACGTACACAGTATGATAAAACAATGGCCTTAATGTTACATAATGTATATAAGAGATATCATGTTGAAAGGCGAGCAGTTTCAGGAACCGTATAATAAGAAGAGAACTCAATAAAACATAACATATACGCGGTTTCAGGAGGAATCTGCCATACTTCGGGAGAATGTTACTTAGATTAAATTACGTAAATCGATATAAACAAACATACGTATAAACGAAGTTGAACGGTCACAGAGATAAATGCGAGATAAGTTTTAAAAATTGCGAACTCTTGTACGTTTGTTGATCACCAAATACATATTAAAACGAGAACAATCACGTGTTCTTAACGTCTAATTAGCACCCCAGTATTATAAACACATTAATTAGGCAGGAAAAACTAGCAGTAGTCTCATAAAAATCGTCCTTAGGATACCAAGTACTTCACATAGCACACTCGCCTCCGTATGACTTGGCTTGGCTATCGGCTCAGGGACGGACTTGCGCTGTGGAGGGATAAGATATTATTTTAAAAAGGTACAGAGTGTCGAACAGTGAGCAGATCAAGTTTTTCTCGTGTCATTATCTTCTCAACATTTCAAATTCGAATATTGTTATGTTTGGTTATATCGATGTACATTAACGTAAGGAAAGTTCTCTCGAAGTATGGAAGAAGATTCCTCCTGAAACATCCTGTATATCATATAAGTTACTAAAGACATTACTTACAAATGCGAATTTACTGTTCAATATCTGTGGGGTAATAAAAAATAAAGATAATGGATGGGATTATTAAAGAATAAATTGTAAGTTTTTATTTCATACTCGTCAGGCCGAGCAAACCAGTGCTTTCTTTAGCACTGGGAATGTGTAACAAACGGACCAACAGCTGAATGCCGAATCATATAACCCAACAACAAACTGGTATTAGATGCAGAACAAAGTACTTGCACTAACACATATTAGAATGTACCTAATTATCCAGTCTATCAAAACCAAATCATCTACACACTCTTGTTTGCTGGTGTTAGCAGTCGAACCCCTTAGCAACATGCACTTAAGATTCAACAGAATGAATAAGTGAACATTCTTATACGGATAGCAAATACATTATCCTTTGTCTCTCGCCTACATATTGCAACTAATTTGGTCATCACTCTGACCTCACACCTTTTAAAAGTGAATGGCTAAATTTTATATAACATTTGTTTTGCGTCGTGTGATTATTATGGGCTAAACTAACATGAATAAAATAATTTTTAGGCTGAATAGGATTTTGTGCATTCTTAATGCTATGTTAGAAATGTCTACGTAAGTTATATTATGTTTTTTTAATTTCCTTTTAATGTTTGAAAGCTCTGATAATGATTATGCTTGTTCACGACAGGCATGAATGATATAAATAAAAATGTTTTTGAGATCTGCTCTCTTCTGGTATTTTACACAGCGTAGAATGGTAATTCCGTACCGATATACGCTGCGTAATATCCCAGACGAGCGCAGAACTCATTTGCATCGCGGCGGAAGCCTGAAATCACGTAAAACTATTTTTGTTATCCATTTAATGTGTATTTAATTGTTTTGATTTTGATTGATTAAATGACTTCATTTCGTGGAGCACCAAGGCTGAATATCGACACAGGATCTCGCCCCATTACGGCTCACCCAGAACACAATATACAAGTGCGTTAATGCATTACGTTTTATAGTAGCTGCACTGTACGTATGTGACCGACAGCCAGATGCCAAACGGTTCTATATTAAACTTGTTTAAGACCTAGATATTTTGAATCCTAGGTGTAGCTACAGACACAAATCACACGGTGATGCTAAACACTTGCGCTACGGTCGCGAAATCGGTGAAGGGGGATGTCAGTTCCCTCTCGACGCCTGCGTTTCCCCTGACAGACTTTCTCTCCAGTCGCAACTTTCAAGCGGTGTTGGTTCGAGCTCCGTCAAGGTAACGACGTCTCACCTTTCACTCTCAGAACACAGGGGCGACCAAGTCTCTACTGAAGAGACTCATACGACCCTAATGACAGTAGATTTTAAGGCAGTTTAACAACGTTGCTTCTTTTACAATAGTTGCTTGTGCATAGCGTCAAAGATGTGGAAATACGGTCTTGAATAAAGCGTAAGTCTTCTTTGCATTATTGAAGCAAAATAGAGGAAGACGTATGACTTCAAGGCGGGGAAATGTAAACAAGGGAGATTTTTTTTTTAAGTATATGCATGGGTTCGAGTCCAAGATTGTACATAGTGAATGTTCTCATAATTGCTAACAACTAATCAGTTACATGCTAATTTACCCAAGAAGTGAATGAATAAAGATGAGAAGAAAAAGACCAGTAAAAAGAAGAATGTCAGAAAAATAGGTGAAAGAAGAGAATAAGGAAGGAATCTAAAAGATAATAAAAGATAAACAATAGAGAATATGAAGATGAGAATAAAAATTATAAAGATATGAGAAAAAGAAAAGTGTATGAGGAAAAAAGAGAAAATACAAGCAATGTACGTATAATGTACGCAACACCGAGGCGCCTTCGTCTAACCGCTGTTGCCGTGGAAAATCAGTATGTATTAAATATTATTAGTGTGTGTTTGTATTCTTTCCTTATCCAGCATGAAAAGCGCATGCGCCGTATTATATTGCCATCTATGGCCTGTCTGGCTGTACAATATTTTTGCACATTATCTCATAAACGTCATGATTTTCGGGGAAAAATTATTGAACATAAAATGCGTATTTTGGTTTCTTTTGTACAAATTTTGTCTGAAATATTTCTCATTCTAAAAAGATGTAAGCGAGATATTATCATAAACATACATGGGTCTTCATGTAAAGTACCTGTTATACTTGTCAGTTTTTAACTGAACTTGAATTTTCTCGACAAGTTTTCGAAAAACACTCAAATATAAAATTTTGTGAAAATTAGTTCAGTGGGAGACAAGTTGTTCCATGCAGACAGACAGACAGAGAGGCGGAAGGACAGAAGGACAGAAATGACGAAGCTAAGAGTCGCTTTTCGCAATTTTGTAATCGTGCCTAAAAACAGTTACATTTGTATATAAAAGAATAATCAAGGCGTAATTGTACACACGATTACAAAAGTTTAAAAAGAAATCAATGAAGAAGGAACGTCAAATTCCATACTGCATTATACTCAGGGAATTTCACAGGCCTTTCGCATAATCACGTGAAATGAATATGGCCTTGCAGACCACACGTAAAGCGACTGTTGCGGCGCAGAAATTGTAAACTGTATCATACAGTGCGGCACACAAATCGCACTAGCAACAACCAACAACCTTCAGCATGTTACTGACTGTATTTACTAAGAGATAAAAATTTTCAGAAGCTTACAGCTTAATCAACAGCCTCTCAACATAAACAAAATACACTGTTTCAGTTTTTATTTTAACATATAGCCTATTACTGAAGATACATTTAATAAATATCCTGTTTAAGATCTTTTAGTAAAAGTCATAATTGTCAGAATTTAAATGTTGAATGACGAATGGAACTTTCGTATGCAAGTACGCTAAATGATTAACCCTTTACATACTAAGATGAACCAGGATTATATTTAAGTTTATTTCGTACCACGCAGTAAACACAGTTTGTCTCGGTAATAAAACCGAGTCCTTTTTTTTAAAAAAACCAACTAATGCACATTAAACGTCACTAATGCATTAGTTGGTTTTATTTTTAAAATAGAGTGAAAATGCACGGTGATGATAATATAAAATTTAAAACCCAGTCAGTTAATGCTGTATAAGAAAATAATCGCAGTTTATTCTGAGACCCTTACGAATCACATAAACTTACTTTGTGGGCAGACTGTAAAAATTTTTAATGTCAAAAGTGTTGGTAAGTAATGTAACCACTGGACTTTAAAGGGATTAGAGAAAATTAAGGCAGATAACATATTTGTGACTTGAGATACTGGTGTCGAGACACGTTTATCCTTAAATAAATGTATTAATTAATGCGCTAAAGCCAATTATTTGTTGTAAATAATAAAAGCAAAGGCCCTGTGCATGCTATGAAGGAATTTTGGAAAATGGGGGATGTAGCTCCAATCATTTTTAACCTTGGAACTGAATGGAAGTGAGTGGAAAATTTCCGGTACCCACCGCTTTACCCTCGAGGAAAGCAACTGTGGTGCTCATTCAGGCGAAGGCGCATGATACGGGGTACCAGAGTAAGTCCCGTCGCTTTGGAGAAAAAAAAACTTCTTTCTCTTGCGGGAATTGAGTCACGATTCCTTCATTGTCCAGACTGCAGTCTATTCACTACACCGACTGAGCTACATGTCTGAAAAACTCAAGTACAAGCCCTCCTCTGCTTACGACTGCGTTTGGTTCCACAGCCCCATTCGTACCTCTATATCAAGTACGTTGTAAAGGTGTCGAATATTTGTGTTTCAAAATTACACGCTTTAGTGCAATATTTATGATTTTGTCACCTCTTTCAAACACTTATAATTTAATATAAGTTTTAATTTCCACTTTATTTTCCACTGTAATAGTACGATTTTTCTTGCTACCATCATAAAAAAGTTCGCAGGCAAATTGGCATTTGAACAGAGCTGATAAACTACTCCCCCATTCGGATCTCCGGGGGGGAGTGTTTCTAGGGGAGACACCACGCGGCAATGACTACAGACAAAAAAACTAGTAAAGTGCTACATTTGGAGCATAGCTTTGTATGGTGCTGAAACGTGGACACTTCGGAAAGTAGATCAGAAGTATCTGGAAAGTTTTGAAATGTGGTGCTGGAGAAGAACGGAGAAGATCAGTTGGACCGATCGTGTGAGAAATGAAGAAGTATTACACAGAGTCAAGGAGGAGAGGAATATCCTACATACAATAAAAAGAAGAAAGGCTAACTGGATTGGTCACATCTTGCGTAGAAACTGCCTTCTGAAACACGTGATTGAAGGAAAGTTAGAAGGAAGGATAAAAATGACGGGACGACGAGGGAGAAGACGTAAGCAGCTACTGGATGACCTTAAGGAAAAGAAAAGATACTGGAAATTGAAAGAGGAAGCACTAGATCGCACCCTGTGGAGATCTCGCTTTGGAAGAGGCTACGGACCTGTCGTAAGACAGACTACAGAATGAGAGAATGATCCTATACACGTATGTCAGGAGTGGCCAAGCTTGCTTAACGTAAGAGCCACATACGATAAACTTCAGATGTCTGAGAGCCGCAAGACATGAACAAATATTACACATACGTTTTTATTGTTACATGCACATTTTGTTACAAAAATTCTTAAATATATTTACTCACCATGAACATTAAACTTACGTTTTAATCCAGTTGACTCTCAGTTTATACACGGCAAATAATTATAAAGCTTGAAAATTTTTTATTTACCTTTTATACGAATTGTAATGCAAAAAGGAGCTCAGCCAACATATTTCCGCGAGGCGCATATGGCTCGCGAGCCGCAGTTGGTACCCCTGCTATATGTGATTTCAGGCTTCTGCTGCGTTGAAGATGAGATCTACGCTCTTCTGGCATATTACGCAGCGCTGAGTGGTAGTTCTGTACCGACGTTTGGACTTCTTGACCCTTGCAAACGGGAATGATATGTTGTCCCGAAACGTCGGTTCAGAACTACCACTCAACGCTGCGTAATATCCCAGAAGAGTGCAGATCTCAGAGCTGATCCTGTCTTTGTCAGTAAGTCAAGAAATGCCTGTATTTTATATCCACTTTTTTTTAGTTTTGAGTTACTCTGTGCCAATATTTCTTAAATAAGCTAACTTTATTTTTGCAAGTTACTCGTACGCATACGAATAACTGTTGTGACGACGGGGATTGCCGCAAACTGTATGTCACACTGTGCTGTGTGTTGGATGTACACAATTTGTGTTATAAACCATCGATTTGTGGAGAAATTTTTTTTTTCTGGAAAAAGCTTTTACGTATCTAAAAAGTTCCAGCACGTGACCACAAGCACTAACCATGCGTGTATCAGGATATTATGACTTTTATCGTGGCACAGAATAATATGGCGAGAAATGTTGTGGAATTTGCTGCAAAAGAGTGTTGCAGAGTGCGGTGCGGTGTCCGGGGACCTCGTCCTGAAATCATCAAAGTATCTAAAAAGTTCCAGCACGTGACCACAAGCACTAACCATGCGTGTATCAGGATATTATGACTTTTATCGTGGCACAGAAAATATTGGCGAGAAATGTTGTGGAATTTGCTGCAAAAGAGTGTTGCAGAGTGCGGTGCGGTGTCCGGGGACCTCGTCCTGAAATCATCAAAGTATCTAAAAAGTTCCAGCACGTGACCACACGCACTAACCATGCGTGTATCAGGATATTATGACTTTTATCGTGGCACAGAATAATATGGCGAGAAATGTTGTGGAATTTGCTGCAAAAGAGTGTTGCAGAGTGCGGTGAGGTGTCCGGGGACCTCGTCCTGAAATCATCAAAGTATCTAAAAAGTTCCAGCACGTGACCACACGCACTAACCATGCGTGTATCAGGATATTATGACTTTTATCGTGGCACAGAATAATATGGCGAGAAATGTTGTGGAATTTGCTGCAAAAGAGTGTTGCAGAGTGCGGTGAGGTGTCCGGGGACCTCGTCCTGAAATCATCAAAGTATCTAAAAAGTTCCAGCACGTGACCACACGCACTAACCATGCGTGTATCAGGATATTATGACTTTTATCGTGGCACAGAATAATATGGCGAGAAATGTTGTGGAATTTGCTGCAAAAGAGTGTTGCAGAGTGCGGTGCGGTGTCCGGGGATCTCGTCCTGAAATCATCAAAGTATCTAAAAAGTTCCAGCACGTGACCACAAGCACTAACCATGCGTGTATCAGGATATTATGACTTTTATCGTGGCACAGAATAATATGGCGAGAAATGTTGTGGAATTTGCTGCAAAAGAGTGTTGCAGAGTGCGGTGCGGTGTCCGGGGATCTCGTCCTGAAATCATCAAAGTATCTAAAAAGTTCCAGCACGTGACCACAAGCACTAACCATGCGTGTATCAGGATATTATGACTTTTATCGTGGCACAGAATAATATGACGAGAAATGTTGTGGAATTTGCTGCAAAAGAGTGTTGCAGAGTGCGGTGAGGTGTCCGGGGATCTCGTCCTGAAATCATCAAAGTATCTAAAAAGTTCCAGCACGTGACCACAAGCACTAACCATGCGTGTATCAGGATATTATGACTTTTATCGTGGCACAGAATAATATGACGAGAAATGTTGTGGAATTTGCTGCAAAAGAGTGTTGCAGAGTGCGGTGCGGTGTCCGGGGACCTCGTCCTGAAATCATCAAACGGGTGATTAAAATGGAAGTTAAGAACGAAAGAGGGGAAGGCTAGAGGGAGAGGAGGTAAGATTACCAGGAGCCTCAGGCTGCTGTAGAGTTGGGGTGGTAAAATAAGAAGGGGATTTGTACGAAAGTTGCCGTTTATTCTAAAGAAATATACGAGAAATATCTCTTGGTTGCAGGAAGAAAAACTGGGTAAGCTCTGAGTGGATTCAATACGTATTGTGCAAGAACGGCAGCAAGTCCAGTGATATGTAATCCCGTCTGCCCAAAGCTACTTGGTGTACTCAGAGTTTCGACATGTCTCGATCCCTATTTACGTAATTTGGATGTAAAAGTATATCACATGCACTCTGATACAAAAGGCGATTCCTCTCGTTGGAAGCGTAGAAAACGGCCTGCAACATGAGGAGTGACTGAGTATATGATGAGCAGGTAGTCGCCGATAGACGAAAATGGGTAGTCCTTTATCTTGGCCTTCAAGCGTAGGATTAAATTCTTCAAGTTAAAAATGTTACGTGTTTTGAAGTTCTGAAAAATCTCTGAAGGACCTTATAAAAATTACCACCACTTTCAAACTAATACTTTGAATGTAATTTCTTTGTGGCTTTTATATTAACGAGCACAGAGATAGATCTGTCAACACATTAACTAGTCTCATGGGCTGGATTTCCTTATTATTGGTAAAGACAGGATACTGTATTATATCCGTTTCCACAGCCTTCTAACCAACTGGTGCTTGAGGCTGTCACTCCTGGGAGAAATCAGGCGGTAAGTGTTGCTCATTGTTCAACTCCATTTATTTCTGAGGTCAAGAATATTTGGAACTATGCCTCCAATCCCCACATACGCCTTCAAAATGAAATTTTAACCTCATATTTGTAATAATACACAATCCACGCTGTAATTGCGTTCTTCTTGCAGTACTGGACATTAGAGAGGAAGGCAGCACCCTCCTCCGACTCAGTCATAGTGGTAATTATTTACCAGTCGACACGGTTTAATATTCCAGAAGACTTCGTGTTAATATTTAGTCACTGGGGAATACTCAAAGTTCCTGATAACTTGCTTTTTATTAACTATTTGAACCATGACGTGTTTAGGTGGACTTTAAAGCAAGGGGGGCAATTTTGATTTATTTAATTCTGGAGGGAGTGGGGGGCTGCATGAGAAGCAAGCAGTAGGGACCTGGAACTTGTGAACCATCGCAGCATTTTAAAGTGTGAAATTCAAGTGAATTATATTCAAAGATCCAATTCTGACCGCACAGTAAACACAAGTCCTGTGTCAACGACCAACCGCTCAATGCTTTACAGAGGAACAAAATGGCCCTCAAATAACTCCATGGAATAGAGTCCTTGAGAAGCTAGCAGATCCTCAGGTATTCAAGAAATTTCCCACATTTTATGGAACCTGATGGTTCATTACCGCATTCACAAGGGTCCTTTCCTGAGCCAGATCAATCCATTCCATGTCTCCTCATCTCACTTTTGAAGATTAAGTTTAATATTATCTTTCAATCTACGCATAGGTCTTCCAAGTGGTCTCTTTCCTTCAGGTCTCCCCACCTAAACCCTGCATGCACCTCTCCTGATTCCCGTAGGTGCCACATGCCTCGCCCATCTCATTATTCTTGATTTGATCACCTAAATAATATTTGCCGATCCCAGTGGCCCTGCGTTCTAAGGCATGGGTCTGCGGCCGCTCGCTTACTGGGATTGCGGTTTCGAATCCCGCCGAGGGCATGGTTGTCTGTCTCTTGTGAGTGTTGTGTGTTGTGAGGTAGATGTCTCTGCGACAAGCTGGTCCCTCGTCCAGAGGAGTCCTACCGAGTGTGGTGTGTCTCAAATGTGATCGTGAAGCCTCGAAAAATGAGGTGGCCTAGGTCCCCAAGGGGCTGTCGAGCCATTGACAAAAAAGGGATATTTGGTGAGGAGTACAGATTATAAACCTCTTCGTTATGTAGACTCCTCGACTCCCCTGTTACCTCGTCTCTCCCAGGCCCAAATATATTACTCAGGATCCTATCCTCGAAAATCCTCAGCCTATGCTCCTCCTTCAATGTGACAGACAAAGCTTCACACCCATACAAAAAAAAAAACAATGGTCCTTTGTCGCTGGAATCATACTAGACATATAAATACACTCTGGTAGAATTCATAATTTTAAATGTTACAGCACCCGGTACATCCACTGTGTTTTGAAGGGGTAATACTAAAGAGGTAATACACGAGGTTATCTGGGTTCGATTGTCAATCCCATGGCTGGGGAAGAGAAATAAGCCACGGCTATAATTATCCTAATGACATTAAATTTGTCCGAACAGTTTTAACAGAATTAGCCCGCCTTTACTCATTAAGGATGGACGAACCTGTCTTTAAATTATTAACACCAATTACTGCAACTTTAACTACATTTCTTGTGTTTGTTTCTGTAGAACAAAGACAAACTCAAAGTTTATAAAGCCGATAATTACTGTCACGACGCATACTGACTGAAAAAAAGCCCCTTAAAATTAACGGCTAAAGTGACTAACTTTCTGTCAGACAACACCAAATTCACTATAAAAAGTCCGTATATTTTTTGGCCTGGTTCCCGAAACGAAATATCAACATCTTATACTATCTATATTTAGATCCGTGTAGGTCGTTCTGCCAATTAACAATGACGAACAAACTTTCGTAATTTCGTACAATTCCGTGTAAAGATTACGTCTAACAAGCTGGCTCAATACAGCAGACTCCGTGCAGGAGGGCCCTTCTTGAGAAACTAACATTTTATCAGCTATTCAAAAAACCCCACGAATTTTATGAAACATGAAGATCCGTGGTCGTGTTTACAAAGGCCTCTTACTGGTACATATCCTGGGCCAGATAAAATCAGCTTACTCCGACGTATCCTACCTGCAACATTTACTACTATACTATTACTCTCATCTAAGGCAAATCCTACCAAGCAGTCCTTCAGCTTTTCCGGTATAACCCTGCATTAAATTTTCTTCTCTGTCTTGCGTACTGAACGCCTGGCCAATCTTATCATTCTTGGTCTTGTTATCGTAATCATAACGACGAATAAAAATTACGGTGCTCCCAATTTTCCATGTTTTCTTCCATTCTTCCCTTCTTAATTCTCATATCCACGCATTTTCCTCGCCATCCTCAATCTCACTTAAACTAACGTTTAGGCTGTTAAGTTGTTTTTATGTAATTAACGTATATTTTATGTTTGTATAGTTTTTGGCTTTTTTGGTTAGAATGTCCCATGTTTTTGGTTCATTTGTGGCTTCCTAAGGCACATGTAGAAGCCCCCGTTTCTGGTTCAATGATTTTGGCTGGTGTTTTGTTGAAGCTTGGTGGCTATGGTCTTCTTCGGGGTTTCCCCGTGTTGTTCAAATTTGGGTTTAGTATTGGTTTTGTCTGAGTTGTTTTGAGCTTGGTTGGTGGTTCGTTGGTTAGTTTGTTTTGTATACGACAGACTGATTTAAGGTCGTTGATTGCTTATTCTTTATATTCTGTCTTATTTATTTACGTCATATTTTTCTTCTACGTGTTTTGATACGGACATGCATGCCATGGGAGGTCATTCAGTAACACCAAAGACGGACGTTATGTCAGATATGCTGCGTTAAAACCTTTAATGTTTTCGTGTTTGGTGTTATTAAATGACTTTCTGAAAGTTATCGTAAAGAGGAAGTGTCTTGAAAAAAGTATAATGTAAACAAGTAAGTACTTTTCTATAGCGTTCTGACGATTTTGTATGACATTTGCACTCGTAGACTTTTTGGATTTTGTCCATCTTAGGTTTCGAAATATAATACACTACTCTTCGCAGAGAGTTCAAAGGGCAGGGAAATAAAAACAGAGCTGACAACACAGACATACTCCCTTTACCACTGCTAAGAAGAACAGCCGTTACTAAAAACGGACGGACGAACAGAATCGCAAAAAACCAGGCCTGCTCAACCTCATATTTGGTGCGGGCAACTTCGGCAAAATTTGGTCTGCATGCGGGCAACATGAAATTCAATACACAGAAGTATATGTATTATTTTACCCGTGTATTTTCTATAAGTTGTGTGCAATAAAACGGAGAGGCTACTGATAATAATAGGGACATATTATACAAAGTGCCATTCACTACATAGGCTAGGGTGTCGCTACTTTCAACACATTTTTACAATAAGAATTACTCATGCAATGTACGTCTACATAAATAGTTCACAAATTTTTTTAAATCGCTTCGGCGTTTTATCTCGGCTTTGCCAGGGAAAGGGTTAAACCACTCTCTCATTTCAAATATCTCTGCGGGCAACATAACACTGTGTGGCGGGCAAACTGTTACCCACCAGCTGCGAGTTGAACGGGTCTCGCCTACACAGTGCTACTCTTTCGTGAGGGGAATAGATATAGTGCGAGTTATATATTTTTTTCTTTAATGTTTAGTGAAATTTGCATAACCGTATTTTCTAAACTGTTATTAGAATATACTTTATTTACTAATTTGACGTTAATCCCTCTTTAATTACAGTGTAATTAATTATCACGTACTGACAGTTGTTTTGGAAGAAGCAAGCCTAAAGACGGGAACAGATCATGCCTCCGAAATGTTATGTGTTAAATGTCAATATGTACAATGGAAAAAGTCCAAATAGACTATGAGTTCAAAGCAAGTACTTTCTTGTGACAGTATGAACAGATTCTGTCAAACCTTTTAAGCCCATGTCCTTCCCTTAATCTGATAGACTACGTTTTACACACATTCACAACAATATCTTCCTGAAAGTAATTTTAGTATCATGGCATTGCTAAATAAAACGATTCTTGCTCAATCATCCGATAACAACACAACCGCTTTATCTCCAGTTGCATTCTAAACAGGTGGATGATTTAAATCCTTGAGACTTGTGCGAAGGGAAGACATCACCGTGTCATGGCTCAAGTGCTTATTCGTCGGCTTCTTAACGCGGAGGCCCGAGTTAAATCGTAGGATAGTCCATTGGAATTTGTGTTTGGCAAAAGGTACTGGGGCTGATCCCAGAGGCCGTGCTGTCTAAGGCGAGGGTCTGCGGCCGCTCGCTTACTAAGATTGTGGGTTCGCATCCCACCGGGGGCACGGATGTCTTCTCATGTGAGTGTTGTGTATTGTCAGGTAGAGGTATCTGCGACGGGCTGGTCCCTCGTCCAGAGGAGTCCAACCGAGTGTGGTGTGTCTAAAAAGTGTGATCGTGAAGCCTCGAAAAATGAGGCCGCCTAGGCCCCCAAGGGGCTGTGGAGCCATTGGGGGGGGGGGAAGTTACTGAGACAGATTTTCTCTCCTAGTATTTCGACCTTCCCCCTGTCAGTTACCTTTCCAGCGATGTTCCATATTCATTTGTATTATACGGGGAATAGGAAAAGGGCCCAATAGATGTTTGTTCCAGATCGACATGTTCTATAACACGTATGATGATGAGGCGATGCGTGAAAGTTTTTGGATTGTACGTAGATAAGATATGAAACTGTGTCTTTAGGTGTACATTTAGAGAGGCTATCAGTATCAAAGCTTGTGTATAGTCGAATGTTAGGTGATAGTGACTAATGAACTGGAAAGTAGGTGGAAGGAATGTGTCATGACCCAATCAATGTATGGCGATGTGGATTTTGAGTTACAGTCCGGAGCAATCTTAAACTCGGCATTCTATGAAAAGTGAGCGGTCAACTTAACTCCCTTGCCGCTTTATACCCCACTACCCCTTGGCGCCCAGAGGAAAGACCCACCGGTATCCATTGAATGCGGGACGTGGAGGGCCATACATTCGGTCTGGGCGCAGTTCCCATGTTGGAAACAAACCGACATTTGTCCAGTCGGTATCGTATT
Organism: Reticulitermes speratus; assembly: GCA_021186555.1. NCBI lineage: Eukaryota > Metazoa > Arthropoda > Insecta > Blattodea > Rhinotermitidae > Reticulitermes > Reticulitermes speratus. Next base: position 36,766,267 of record JAJKFL010000013.1, read on the forward strand.
TACTAGACTACAGTTATCCAGGCCCTACAGCGTAGCAGTAAGAATATGAAGATATATTCGAAAGGACACGGTTTACTGGTTGCCCAGGCAGGGCTTTTTTCTTAATTGTCGTAAGACGCGACAAATTTGTGAAGTTACAGTATTTCCAAAATAGGCCACGACAGCTCCTTTAAAGGTCTTGTTTTTTTATTTTCCGTTTTGTTAGACACCGCTAATCTTTTAGTCACAAAACGCCGTAAACAACCCAGTGATCGGTAAATATACAAAGAATAAAACAATTTATTTTGAGCTTGAAGTTACTAAATTAAGTCACAGTGAATGTAGCTGTTAAGAGATACAGAGCTGCCTGAGTGTGTCAGAGAGGGACAAGTAATCAGCCACGAGGATTCGTGGAAATTAAAGAGCGCTTCGTTTTTATCGAGAATGATTTTATTAGTAAAACTAGACCGGAAATGTACGTATAATCCTAATATTGAGGCGCGTTAGCTTATCCATTATGCCGTGGAAAAGAATAAGTATGTTTATTCCGAATGTGTTTTTCTGCAGCCTTAGTTATCCGGCATGCAAAGCGCATGCGCCGTATTATACTGTCATCTGTGGCCAGTCTGTGTCTACCATATGTTCCACATTATCTCATAAACGGCACGACTTTCGGAAGAAAGCTATTGAATATAAAATGTGTGTTTTGATTTTCTCTGCAAGTTTTGTGTGAAACATTTCTCATTGTAAGAAGAAGTCAGTGAGATATTATTACAAATGTACATATGTCTTCGTATAAAGTACCCGTTATTTTTGTCAGATTTTAATCAAATTTGCATTTTCTCGACAGCTTCGAAAAAAATTGTCAAATATCAAATTTAATGAAAATCCTTTCAGTGGGAGCCGAGTTGTTACATGCGGACAGACGGGCGGACGGATGGACAGACGGACATGACGGAGCTAATAGTCGCTCTTCGCAATTTTGCGAACGCGCCTAAATATAGACATATTTTATGGTGCTAATGTGAAATGTAAACACAAGATGTCTCTGTCTTCTTATCGACCGAAATACGCTTCCTATACGAATACAGCACATTCTTGAAAGAGAGACAGAAGTAGATAAGAAAAGAAAAACAGAATACTGATATGTCCTTTGTATAAGGCCCTAACCATAACACAATTTATGAAGTACTATTTGAATAAAAACAGTCTGTAGGTTACGGATGGTATGGATAATTTATATATCTTAACTGTGTGTTGAGTTGTATATAATTTATCGGACGAGGGAATAAGGGGTGGGGATCAGAATGGATCGAAGACACGAATGGAAAATCTACCTGCTTCCTAGTGTTTATACCACCCGTACGGCTCTTCAAAAGGAAGTGCAGTTGCTTGATACGTGAGGCGTCTGATGAATATTACACAGTTCGTTATTCTCATGTTACATTTCCCTTAGCAGAACAAAACGCCAACGGAAATTACAAATGTCTCTCCTACTTACACGTAATTTCAGCTTAACATTGTCCTGGCATGGTTCAGGACTAGACACTTAAAAACTACCTTGAATCATAATTGATAACTAACACCACGAAGCATTTGTTTATTAATTTATTATTTTTATGCGTTGTTTAATGACTGTGTCCCAGACTATTTCGAGCGGAAACCTAGGGAAATTAAGAAACAACTAAAACTTTGAAGACGAACGTTATACGGAATTATATATAAAGCTTCAGCTCGTACCGCGTAGTAAGCAAACTCGTTTTTCAGCTATAAAAACCAGTCAGTTAATGATGTATAGGGGAAGTCGCTGTTGGTTCTGAGATCCAAGCAAAGCACATAAATGCAGAGTGGAAAAGACGGCTATATTTTACATGTTCAGTACACTCGCATGTATATTAACCACTAGGCTTTAAAGATTTAATTGGAAAAAGATGACAAGGAAGCGGCCGTGGCCTGATTTAATGTACTCACCGACATTTGCCTGGACCGACTGAAGAAAACCTTAAAGAGGGTAGCTGCTGGGAGCCAATATTTAAGCTCGGGGCTTTCCAAATACGTGGCGGCCTTACATACTCGATAAATGACTTTCGGTGATAGTAGTAGCATAGTAGTAATTGCTAGTAGTAGTAGTAGTAGTATAGTAATAGTAATAGTAGTAGCAGTAGTAGCAGTAGTAGTTGTAATAGTAGTAACATATACACATCATATATATAAGCAAATACATACATTACATGGCGCAGTCGGTATAGAGACTAGCCGACAGACTGGAAAACCGAGGAATCATGGTTCGATATCAGGTAAAGGCAAGATCTTCGTCTCTTAGTCAACACGTCCAGCCCGACTCTGAAGCCCACGTAGTCTCCTATTCAACGGATACCGGAAACTGTCTCTCCGAAAGTAAATCGGCCGGAACATGAATCTGACAATCTACCCCATCTCCTGCTGAGGTTAAGAATAAAATGAGCTATAACTCGACTACCACATTTGCTGTTATGTTAGGCAAAACCATTACATAAATAAAAAACAGTTCATCAGTAACAATAAACTAACAATAATAATAATATCAGGCTAAACATAACTAAATAAATATACATATATATACAAATCTCCCGCGTTGCGTGAAACCAAAAGTTCATTACCATGTTCCTAACAGCCTTCTGCAATATTCTACCAGACTACGTGGTCATCTATCCTGATGATATAGGAAGTTCCTCTACTACGTCGGTACATAAACTTCTACCAAAGTACACGGCTTCACTTTCAGAGATCACCGCCGTGAGAGCATCTGATATCACAACCCGTCACGAACAATACTGCTGTAATGAAGCGACGCTCCGTGTTGCTGAAAATTGTAAAAATTTATCGTTACAGAAATTCGGAAAGAACAACAGGGGGTGAAGTCTGGTGATCTTGGAGGACAAATCTTAGGTTCTAAACCCGCTTGATGAGATCAATTACCGGCTATCTATCTATCGTCCTACGGAAGGGACGGTAGTGAAAATTACTGACTTTGAGTTAACCTCTATTTCAGTGCTTTTCTTCTACAGTATGTTAAGTAGCAATTACTTAGTCCATGAAGCTACATAACTTATAGGGCCTTTCCCTCCGTCACGGGGATAGTACATTCTGCTCTTTCCCTCTCCTGCCTTCTCCAGTTCCCAAATCCATATTTCTAAGGTCTTCCTCAATATCCTACAACTATCTCCTTCCACGTCTCCATTGTCATCCCAATCTACATCAATCAGCGTTGTTCGCTGTCGAAAGGTTTGCATTTCTGTGCCCTCCTACGTGGTCCAGGGTTTCAAATTTAGGCCCTGAGATCAGCTAACCTGACTGACACTGTTCTATCTTTCCTCATTCCTTCCAACCAAATACCCTGATAATTTTTAGACGCGTAAACAAGATTGCGAAAGGCGACCATTAGCTGCGTCATGTCTTCTGCCCCTCCGCACGGAGCAGCACGGCTCCCACTGGACCGATTTTCATGAAATTTGACAGAGTATGTTTCGAAAATCTGTTGAGATAATTCAAATTTCATTAAAATATGACAAGAATAACTGGTGCATTACATAAAGACTTTTATGACAGTATCTCGCTCAATTCTTCTTACAATGAGTACTCTTTCAGACAACAGTTGTAGAGAAAATCAAAATAAGCATTTTTTGTCAAATAATTTTTTTTTTCGAGAATCGTGCAATTTATGAGGTAATGTCGAAAAATATGTTAGAGCCGGACAGGCCACACATGACAATATAATACGGCGCATGCGCTTTGCATGTTTGATAACTAAGGCTACATACACACACTGAGAATATGTAATACTGCTTTTCCACGGCAACAATGGTTACGCGAACGCGCCTCATTTTACATTAGACGTACATGGCTCTCTTGTAGGATATAAAACCACGCCACGACAATTAATTCTACATTTATTCCACTTTAATGATAATTAATCATAAAATCTTTCATCGTCACATAGTTTTGGCGACTGGAAATGTTGCTAAATAAACTTAGAATAAATAAAATAAAAATAAATAACGCATCTGTTTTAATATTATTATTTTAATTCTTGTAACTCTAATTCTCGCTGTTGGCATATGGCCATTATCTCTTTGTGAAGTCCTCTTCTACAGCTTCCTTAGCTTTTTGGATGCTTTCCTTTCCGAACCATTTAATATTTTTTCATCTTTTATCATAAGACACCTCGATAAGTAAAATGGGTAACAGAATAGAGCCCTCTAACATCCCAGAATGATGTTCTGTTCGCTAAAGATTTAGCCTAGCCTGCAAGTATTTTGTCCGCCACTTGTCTGTTTTACACTCCAACCGTCACAATCACACTCAGCTTTTCTCTTCTGCGTGTTGTCTAAAGATTCCCGACTTTTATCCATTCAACTACCTCCATGGAGCGCGATCCTACTTCAGAAGATAACAGTTGCATATCTAATCGAGAAAATCTCCACATTTTATGGGACTCAAAAAGTTTATTACCGCATTTAAATGAGTTCTTGGTCTCTATCCTGAGCCAGATGAAAAAAGACCACACAATCCGAAATTATTACTTATTTTTTAAAGATTTGTATAAACGTTACCTCATCAACGTCCAGGTTTCCTCAAGTTGTCTCCTTCCCTCAGGATTTTCCATCAAAACCCTCTTCTGTCCTAGTGTGCAAAGTTTCGCGTCCATCTCAACCTCCCTGATTTGATCACCCAAATATTTGATGCAAATTATGAATCTCCTGCTATTTCCTCCATCTTCCTGTAACTTAACACCTCGTTTGTTCAAATTCTCTCTGCAGCACCCTGTTCTTGAACATCCTCATTCTATGCTTTGTGCTGGACGCGAAACGCCAAGTTTCATATCCCGAGTAGTAAACAGGAGTAATAATAATAATAATAATAATAATAATAATAAACATAGAAAATACGAACCGATAGAGGAAAGTCAGTAATTAATAAAACCACAGATAACTCTGTACCCGATAATTTGAGGCGTCACAGTTCGTTCCTAATTTAAACAGAAAAAATTAATTTAATATTCACTAAAATGAGTTATAAAAGACAACAATTACAGATTAGGCTCTTCATGTGTTCATAAGATGTGATATTAACAGGAGCATTTTTACTAAGGAATATTCTGCATAGGATCTTGTTTTAGGAAGCCGTAACCTAGCTGCAGACATTTCCAGGAAGAATGTTTACTTTCCCTCTCTCATTACGTCAGAGTATTGAGCTCTTTAGTGCAATCTACACGCACTGGTGTGCCGAGGAAGGCAAAGAAATACATTTCGAGCAAAAATGCGATGTAGTCTGAGAAAACTTTTCGTTTATATTCTGTGGACTGTAGTGACTGTTTTGGTGGTACAAAAATGATAAATACATTAATCAGTGAATAAAACATTTGATGACGACTCCATCACTAAATTTTTATCATTGGGGAAGAATGGTTAAGGAAGGGGGAGGGGTAAATAAAAAAGAGGAGAAAAAGTCGCAGGATGAGGGACCACACCCTGCGGAAGCATAAGTACATATATATGGCCGTCTTAATGACGTAAGCACAAAACAAAGAAAACATGTTGGTTCGTTCCTCGAGCTGCATCTTCGCTTTTTCTCCCCCTTCCTTCTTCTATATATTCAAGCTTTTCATTTTCTCCCCCCCATCCCCCCGTCTTTGCCACAGTCTCACTCACATGCGCGCAAATGAAATCGATTAAAATGCGAGCTTGGGCAAGGCAAGGGGAAGTAATAAAGGAGATGGGGGAAGGGGTAGTTTTTCAGAAAAGGAGAGGGTATGTATATAAGGGCGTAAGAGTAAGACAGGGGACGTGAGGGTGTGTGAGAAAGAGGGATTCGTGTTGTAGAATTTTCTGCATCCGTCTCTTTCTCTCTTCCTTTCATAGCCACCTATCTTTGTCTTCTTCCCCATGCACACATTTCTTCTTGGGCCAGATTTTAACGATTGCTAAGGCTGGGCAGACAGACGTACATACTGCCTGGTGTACAGAACAGCAAGGGGGTTGCAAGGGGCAGGAAAAGGGTTGATGAGAGAGGGTATGTGAGGTATAAGGAGAGGGTTGAACGGGCGTGGGTGGGAAGGGGGACGAATAGATGAAGAAATTTCCAGCAACATTTTCTTAGTAGAAGAAGAGTAAAAGAAAGATGGAGGGGAGAGGAAGGTGTTGGAGGAAGAGGTTTCTAGTCTTCATGCAAAAGGAGAAAAAAAAAAAAGTCCGTTACCATGACCACCATTGAAAAGACAATATAAAGTTATATATTATACATACCCCAGCATATGTAGAAGTAATGTTTTATGGTCCACGCCTCCTTTCTTTGTAGTGTGTTGACATGAATTATTCCTGAATCCAATATAAACTTCCCATTCTGATGGACTATATTTATTTAATGTTGAAACACATTTTCTAACAAATTTTCTTTTCCAGTCAGCGAAATGCGGGACTTGAGACGTGGAAAAGTATTGGTAGAAGGTGAAGATTGCTGATTTAGGGTAATTAACGCCATGCAGATTGGCAGAAATATAACGACGTTTCGAAGGTAAATCTAAAACGCCGGTATATTATTACCAGTCTACGCGCGGCCTCACACTCCGTGGGAAACGCAAATCTTCTTATTGGTCTGGGGATCGGGTTAGTGTAAAGATAGATATTTCACTGTAGAAACTCCGTCGATTATTTGTATATAAACACGTAAGTGAATAAGCATGTATATAGACTCTTTGGTGAAACAAGAAGTTTTAACCTTCAAGACTTTCATTTTTTATAAAGTGAAAGTTTAAAATGTAAAGCACTTAGTACATTTAGCGGCAAAAAACTAGAAATAAGAACATGTGTAAACTTCGGCAAGGAATAGATATTTAAAACCATGGAGCAGAGTTCGTCTTGAAAAGCTAATATTCTGTTAGCTGATAAATAAATCCCCCTCGTTATATGGAAACAGAATGAACATCATCGATATCGAAATAACTCATTCCTTAACCCCATCCTAAGCCAGATAATTCCAATTTACATCCCAGCATCCTATTCGTCTCAGATCATTTTAAGTATTTTCTTCCGATTTATATTTGGGAGTGGATATAACTAAGTTCCGAATTTTACCAACAAGACTGACATCCGAATGGACTGAATATTGTGTGATTTGTATTAAAGATGACTGTACAGACGTTGCGGCTTGCAAGACGTTTCCAGCGTTATTTTACAAATCGCTTTCGCTGCTGCTGCCGCCTTGTTTGGTTGCCAACTTATCAGGAACTGCTCTTATACTTCTAGATAGGTGGCAGAGGAGAATAAATGAAGAGACTTTTAGAACAGTTCAGAAAGAAAGTTACAAAGAATAAAAAAAAAAGAATCAGGCAGTCAAAAAACGTGTAACGTAATATTGAGGCGCGTTCGCGTAGCCATTATTAACGTGGAAAAACTACGTATTACATATTCTGAGTGTCTGTCTGTGGTCTTAGTTATCCAGAATTCAAAGCGCATGCTCCGCATTTTGTCGTTTGTGACATGTCTGGCTGTACCATATTTTTTTACATTATCTCATAGACAACACGATTTTTGGGGGTAAAAATGTTATTGAACACAAAATGTATGTTTTGATTTTTCTACAACTTTTGTCTCAAGAAACGTTGAGCGAGACATTATCATAAATGTACATAGGTCTTTATGTAAAGTATCCGTTATTCCTGTCAGATTTTAATGAAATTTGCATTTTTTCAAAAGATTTTCGAAAAATACTGAAATGGCGGTTTTTATGAAAATCCTTTCAGTTGAAGCCGAGTTGATCCATGCTGACGGAAGAAGAGACGGACGGACAGACAGACATGACGAAGCTACTAGTCGCTTTTCGCAATTTTGCGAACGCGCCTAAAATTTCTTTCTGTAATTATTTGTTTTATTTAACGAAGCTGTCACTAGCTCAGGATGTACCGCGTGGAACGATGTGATGATCGGTGAAAACTGAATTGGAGAGGGTCTGGCAGGAAGCGGTGGTTGTCGCATTTGCCGTCCTATGCCGGTATATTCCTGGTGGGACTAAAACGAACCACAAAAATCTCAGCCAGAGTGGCCTGTTTTGAGGATGATATCCGAACCAGGGACTTCTCGAGTAAGAAGCAGATGTGCTGCCTAATCTAGGGCCTCAAATTGAATACTTCAGAATGTAAACTGCTTAAAAAGTCACTGCCTTCTAAGTTGTAACGCCGTGTTTCCTGGTATAAATTTTCGGACCGTTCCTGGAAAATCTGCTACCTCCAATTTCACCTTGAAAATGAGGGCAGCAGATTCATCCGAAATGTCGATAAATATTTATCATAACACACGATATCACATTTCAGAAGACGGCTACCTTCGTAGTCACTGCCGCGAGAATCTCACATCTCGCAAATTACTTTGAAGTCTCCTCCTAGTGAGTGAGTAAAACCGCGAAGAATATCAAGAGTAGAGACCCTGTGTAGCAATAAACCACTACGTCACCGCCAGCATCAGGTATTACCCCGCTAACGAGGTAGCAATGTTACTATAGCAACACAAAATTATTGTGACTGTCTTTGGATTTGTCATAGTCAAAACCGCCAAACGGGGAGTTTGGCTGCTGTCGTGAGTTCGCGCAAGGAAGACAGTGTATGAAGAACGGTGTGTTCGGGAAATAACTACATTGAAAGAAGAAACAACGGAAGGAAAAGTGTCGGGTTGACGTGGCGCAAGATGATGTGGACTGAGAATGCTTAGCAGTTAGACATAAAACGTTGTAAGCACCGCATCACCAGACCTACGTAATATCCTCTCATTATGGAAATGGTGCTAACAGCTCATTACTTACATATATAAACAAAAGAGGCAATGTACATATACCATAATATTGTGTCCTTTTCGTGTAGCATTTATACCTCTTCGGCTATCCTAACAGCCTGATACCATTTCACTCTAAGAGAGCGCTTTTATGGCCATTTATTGTTGCCGCCAACAGAAGGTCTTCATGTAAAGTGCCCGATATTTTTACCCGATTTCAACCATCTTTGGATTTTCTCGCTAGATTTTCAGAAAATTCCTCAATATCAAATTTCACGAAAATCTGTTCAGTGGGACCGCGTTGATACACGCGGACAGACTGACAGACAGTTGGACGGACGTGACGAAGTGAATAGGCGCTTTTCATGACTATGCGAACGCGCCTAAGAAGCCAACTTTCAAACCTGGGCAACAGTTTTAACCCCCTACAAAGGAAGCCAGCCTCGTCGAATTGCCTTATTAGCAAAAAGACGCTATGTACATCACGATTCACCTGCTGCTATGCTATGTCCGATGTAAGGTTTGGCTCTGTAAATAAGAACTTTTGAATCTGGATCCGATAAGTCCTACATTAAGGGAGAGAATAACACCGAGTTGGGATTAGGCTGTAAAGCGTGACATCGGACCTAACGCTCCAAATATTCTTGACTTGATATAAATAAATTTAATAGAGTGGCTACAGTGAATTATGTGTGGCTGATTACATTAGGCATGTTTAACCCCGTGTTTATCCAGAACCCACGTATGAGGGTTTCAAAGCCAGTAAACCTAAGCTTTAGCCAGGCTCCGCAGACACGCAGGAACTGAGGAAGGCCATGTCCTCATGCGGTAGTGGCAATGTCTACATACTACATTCTAAAGTAGTAAGAAGAATGAAAAGCGTGGCTATGCCACCCACACCACTGCCAGACTGTTCAGCACACTGACAGGGTGTGGCAAGAGCAGAATACGAAGGCAGCAAATGCATTCTAATACCGGTATTTATCTACCAGTAGATAAGACGTCTTATCTTAACAAAAGCAGCGAAAACCTCATTTCTGAGTAAATCGTCGTCACGACCATCACCATCAGCTTCAAGTTATGAATCCACATGCCCCTCGGTTTTTTAAGTTTCTAGAACATTATAAGCATTCTTAAATTGGTTTTGCTTTGTGAATGTATTCCATTCTTATACTCTGCTTTTGTGGGTTATGGTACCGTGTAGTCTGGTAGACTAGTCACAATGCAAAGGCACAAGAGAAGACACGCTTGGTCTGTGATGGCACGCCAGTACTAACTGCAGAGTGGCGTGATCAGAGAACGACATTTCTCCTCATGATTGATTCATTCACCAGACAAGCATCTTAACACTGACAGATGTAAAGTTATGTTCTGTCAGTTGTTTTTTTCCTTTTGTTTTGTTTTGAGACGTACATTTTCGGTGGTAAATGACTGGGCGAAGCCAATTTCGAGTCGCCTAGGACCAACATAAATGCCGAGTTTTGCCTAAAACTGGAATCGCACATTTTAATCCCTTTAAAAACAACGTGTGTGTTAGGCTATAAACTTCTCTCTCGAGATATTACAGAAGTATGTATTGTGTTGAGGTTTTGTCCGTCCTTCTGTTTCATTTCAGAAAATATCAACTGTTACTCAATTTGTTACAGGTGAGTTTGAACCAGCAGATATTGGTTGGTAGCTCCGACTTACAAGTTTTTTATGCGTAGAGAACCCATTTCTTCATCTTTGTCTTCAATAGTATCAACATTATAGATGTGTTAATTTGTGAAGTGGTAATGAAATATGCTTTCTTCAGGAATCAATAACACTAGAATCATTTTAACTCAACCATCAAATTTATGTGGTGACTGACAGAGGAGCATCGCTGTGGAATTTTGTACTTGGGAGGTCCTGGGATTGAATCTCAGCACGGATACCCTCTATCCTGCGTGATATATCTGTGATTTTCGTAAGCCCCTCGAGGCAAATATCAGATTCGTAGATCTCCATTCGGGCCATGTTCATCCATGTCCACATTTTTCTCCAGTTCATTCTTCATTCATCACACTCCTTTCGACCACACACACACTCTAAAACACTGAGACAGCGGTAGAACGTTAGAAAGTGCAAGGTAAAGTTATCCCACTTCATATCATAAAGGCATATAGAGGGAGTAGAAGTATAGCTCCACTCATTTTTAACCTCGGCATTAGATGGGGAAAGAACACCGGTTCCCATTGAATAGGAGGGTGGGTCGGACCCAGAGCCGGCCCGGACGTTTTGGAGAACAGATAAATTTCTTTCCCCTGCCGGGATTCGAGCCCCGCATTCTTCAGTCATAAATAAATAAATAAATAAATAAATACAGTGATGTGTTACACATATATCTACCAATAACACTGCGAAGATGAAATGCCCCTGTGTCCAAGCACCGCACCATGGAAGCGAATACGTTACGTGTGGTTGAAGATTCACTCATTAGTTATCTCAGCCACAGACGGAGGTAAGTGAAGGAGGCTATGCTGCTAAGTCACTATGTCGCTATATCGCTATGTCGCTATGTCGTTATATTGTTACGTCGCTATGTATTTATGTCGTTATATCGCTATGTCGTTATGTCACTATATCGCCTTGTCGCTATGTCACTATATCGCCTTGTCTCTATGTCGTTATATCGCTATGTCGCTATGTCGTTATATTAATATGTCGCTATGTCGTTATATTACTATGTCGCTATGTCGCTATATCGCTATGTCTCTATGTCGTTATATCGCCTTGTCGCTATGTCATTATATTACTATGTCGCTATATATCGCTATGTCTCTATGTCCTTCTCTATGTCGTTATATCCTTATGTCGCTATGTCGCTATATCGCTTTGTCGCTATGTCGTTATATCGCTATGTCGCTATGCCTCTAAGTCGTTATGTCGCTATGTCGCTGTGTCGCTTTGTCGCCTTCGACACCTCTTTGAAGGACCTTCCTGGACGTGGTGGAGAGGGAAAAATTCTGCCTTCTCCAGGAATCAGATCTCGCATTTCCCCATTCGTAGAAAATCACTTTAATGAATACTCCAATTCACTTTTAGCAGCACGACTGTTTGTAAAGTTATATCGCGCCTCAGCAGCACGTGTTTCTAGCACTTATATATGGAAAGCAGGCCTACACTAAAATCGTCCCTACATTTGGGAACAGTAATTTGATCGGTTCTTTTAAATGTGTATTGTTTAGGTTTGCTCGATAAGAAAACGGGCTTTAGGGAGGGGTTAAATGTTTGCCTGAATAACGAGTCTGACAGACGGTGTAACGGACAGTTTGAAGTGCCCTTTACTTTACTTTACACAGAATGTCTTGTCCTGTCCATTATAAGAATTTTATTTGTGTAAACAACTCGAGGTCTACTAAGGTTGTATTTAAGGAGGGAAAGACGTATGGGTTGAAAAGCCCGTCCCAAATTATATTGAATGACATGATAAGTGTGTCTTTTTTGATAAACTTACGTTTGGGTGGAAATATTTTGCGATGAAAGGCTCAAAAATGACTCTTTGCATGTTACTTCTTCAAAAGAAACTTCCTTCCGATAGTACATGTCCATCGTAGCGTGTAATCTGTGCTTCCGAAAAGCCGCTAACATCTGAACTTTCTGTTGTTGTATTGCCTAGCAACGGACATTTAATTCTTCAAGAGCGACAAATATTTTTTCTAATTAGTGTTTTTTAAAGACAATATACAAATTGCGTTCTTCATAGCTTCTATTAGTAATTACATCGTAAAACCATCAGAGAAAGTGATGCATCAGCTACTTAAGAAACGTTGGTAAAATTCTACCAGACTACACGACGTCACATCACATAAGACAGAAATAATTCTCTGTCGGGATTGCTGATAACACAGCTGTGGCCCGAACCAAGCATCTAAATAATGTAATTCCACAGTTGTACCGCTAATCCACCTAGTTCATTGGCCCCAAGTTGGACACCCCTGTTAACATTAACATTGCAGTGAAATCTTAATCAATACACGAAAAGGAATGGTGTTAGCATTTAAACGAAACTGCAGAGATAGCGATTTCTGTTCTTTCTAATCATTGATTGGCCCCCCCCCCCCCCTGAAGTTTTCGTGGTCGCTCGCACCACTGCATGGGATTGTTTTAAGTCACGGTAATATACATTGCCAGGAGGGACAAGGAGGAGTTTCCTGTGGGGGCGGAGGGGGGAGAGGATCAGATAGTAGAGAGAGAGAAATTAGTACGAAAACGATGGAGCGAAGTAGAGAGCGAACGATACTCTGAGAATCCAGCATCGAGAGAAAGTTAAGTTTGCCCTTCCTTGCTGCTGTTTTAGACGATTCATAATTCGTTCATATAATTGAGATGATTAATGTCAAAGTGGCTTAACTCCACTGTGTTGACAGCACATTCGGCTACTACGAGTTGATGGGCTAATAACAGATTTTAAAAACCAGACCACTTCTTGAGAAGCTGATATTTGCTCGGCCAGTCTAGACATTTCTCGTCCTTTGTACCCCCTCCCCCCCAAAGTCCATAATAATACCTACAAAAACCCCCAACAAATGGCCTTATACTGCGACCGATGAATTCAGTTCACTCACACACTACATTCTTTTAATCTCAATTTCAATATAAGTCTCTCACCCAGGTGTTTGTCCTTGAAATGGTCAATTGCATTCAGGTTTTCCGACTAAAATATTGTTACAAATTTCTAAATATCTGCAACGTGTGCTACATAATTCGCCTATCCCTTTCATAAGACCGGTCACCTGAAATCCTTGAAATTTAGAAAGCTTCCTTAAGCAGATTTTTCATACCCTTAGCTATTTGAAGAAGCTGTGTTTCCTACATACGCCTACGTCGGATGATGTGAGACGCTGAAATTACAATAGGTCTGGAATGGCGGCTCCGTGTCCTGGCATCTGCTTTTTTGGACTGTCAGTCTTCCACCTTCTTGCCAATTTCTCGAGTTAAGATTAGTCGCACCATGTACAGAAACTATCTGCTGTATTGTCGGAACCTACACTTCAGCTACGGCTCAAAGACCAGGCACAAGAGGGTTTAAATCCCCCGTTAGATATCTGCCCATTGCCGCTGAGTGCTGCATTGCTTATACGACTCCATTACATTTCCGTTTCCAGACGACGTCACTTTGCGGCCAGTAACCCTGCCAAGATTCAAACCGAGTGTCCTTCAAATATATGTATATATATATATATATATGAGCATTACGGTCACATCAGTGCGCTCGGAAAGAAACTGAACTGATACAAATAACCTAATTCCTATATCTTTGACGCACGAATATATATCGCTCTTCTTGACCGTCACCATTAAATTTCGTTCTGGAATTATTTACAATATCATCGCTGCTGCAAGACAGACCGAAATGAAGTGTCTGACTCCTCTTGTCTTTCACATGTTAATAATATACGAAAATAACACTACAGCCTGTTTAAGAAGTACCTACCATCATTAGTTTACAAATTCAGCCTGCAAATTACACCAATTTAAAGTCGATAGATAATACGTACATAAATAAATTCATAAATAGACACATTTTTTCCTGTGGCTCGTCAGCCCTTAGGGGGCCTAGGCCGCCTCAATTTTCGAGGCTTCACGATCACACAATTTTTAGACACGCCACACTCGGTAGGACTTCTCTGGACGAGGGACCAGCTCGTCGCAGAGACCTCTACCTGACAACACACAATACTCACAAGAGACAGACATCCATGCCCCCGGTGGGATTTTTTTTTTTTTGCCTCTTCGGGGTTTTTCCCCTTTGATCCATTTTTGTACTGTTTAAATCCTTTCGTCCTTCATGTCACTTTACGTTCCATGCTACCGTCCTTACAACAAACACAACACAAACATCCATGCCCCCGGGTGGGATTTTTTTTTTTTTGCCTGTCCGGGGTTTTTCCCCTTTGATCCATTTTTGTACTGTTTTTAAATACTTTCGTCCTTCATGTCACTTTACGTTCCATGCTACCGTCCTTACAACAAACACAACACAAACATCCATGCCCCCGGTGGGATTCGAACCCACAATCCCAGTAAGCGAGCGGCCGCAGACCCACGCCTTAGACCGCACGGTCACTGGGATAGGCACATAGACACATACATACATAAATACATAAATACACACATATATACATAGGTCAAATACATAGATGCTTACAACACCGGATATTAGAAGTTAGGGATCACAGTCAATGTCCAAACAAGAACACCCAGTTCTCTGCACGGCTAAACGCACCTCGAGTCCAGTTTATGGTTTCCATATACACAGCAAAATTAGAACAATATCAGAAGCCAGCAACGCACAGGATCCACACTAATTTAATTTTAATACCATCCTAACCGTATTACTGTTAACTAACACTTTTATGTGTTCAACTATTTATACCTAAAAAATAAGAGCTTCCTCCTGAAGATGACCACTTAGATGGACGAAACGTGTAAAGGATGAGTTGCTTTTATATAATAGAGACTCGCACGTTAAACAAGTTATTTACGATGGACTTATTTTATTTATTAATAAAAACGGCCTCAGTGGTGAGGACAAAAAGCTAAAGATATTTTCTAAGATTTGAGGGTTTCACTGTGACAAAAATTTACGATATGATCTTCTGGGCAATGATACTGTGAGAAAGGAGGCAACAAGTTTCTCCGAAATGTTGATCCTCATCTATCAAATTGTCATAATCCACAATATCAAAACAAATGAATTAATTTTTCGGTTAGATAATACAGTGCCACAAAGCAGGGTTTTCTCTTAAATATAATTGTGATGGTAGATGTGGACCTTTCTTGAAGTGCCCAAAAGACATGTATTATATTAAGGAGAGCAGGAGTAAAACTGACTTTAAATAAAGAGTAATAATAATAATAATAATAATAATAATAATTATAACAATAGCAACAATCTTTATAGTAACAAAATCTAAGAGTTTAACGCCGCCAGTACAAAGGGTTCAGAATCTGTCTAATGCATCTATTTATGTCACAAAATATTCCCCTAAGAACCAATTGATAATTATGATTTTGAAGACTACAAATAGTTTTATTTCGTACCTCACAGCTTCCGTTACATTGACCGAATATTTAATGCTATGGAGGCGAAATATATTGTTTTTTGAAACAATCATACGGAATACATAAAAGAGTGTTTGGGCAAAACACAGAATTTTTAGTGTTAAAGAAAAGCAGTACGCACAGTGAGCACTGGGCTGTAACGATCTGGTAAGAGAAACCAAGTGTTTATCACCGCTAAATCTGGCCCAGTTCCATCCACCTGCCATCCTGAACAACCTACATCTTTAAGATCCATCTCACTAAATAACTAACTCCCTGATAAAATGTAAAGTTCACCCTAGAACAGGCCATGAAGGCCCAGAGGGGGAGTAGAGGTATAGCTCTACTCTTTCTTTAACCTCGGCGCTAGATGGTGGTGGGAGATCAACGCCACGTCCCGGCCGCTTTACCCCCGGGAATAACACGGTACCCATTGTACAGGAGGCTGGGTAGGCCCCAGGGCCGGTCTGGACGTGTGCTGAAAATCTCGCCCCCACCGGGATTCGATCCCCGGACCGTCCAGCTGATAGCAGGAAAAAATGTTTAACACTTCTAATGCCAAAGCTCGCCGTTGGACACAATCCTGGGCCAGCTACATCCACCTCCCGTCCTCAAAATCTATACCACTAAAAGCCATCGTAGTAATTAACTAACTCTTTGGTAACAGAACCAGAAGGTTCAACACAGCTAATACCAAAATCGATTACTGGACACGGTCCTGAACCAGTTCCACCAACCTCCCACCATCAACACCTATTTTCCTAAAATCCATATTAGTAACTAACAAACTCTGTAGTAGCAGAACCAGAGGTTTCGACACCTCTATTACCAAAACCCGCCACTGAACACGATCCTGAGTCAGTACCATCCACCCCCCCCCCCCCCCCCCATCTTCACAACAGAGGATTTATATCTACAATAAAGGCTCATTTTCGAAGAGAGATACAAAATCACAAAACATGTATTCTCTAGATTTTAATGCACCTTTCCCCTGTTGTTAATTACCCTTGCTATATAGCTTATGAGAGCGAGTCCGACATGAGATGGCTCTACTTTCTCTCTAGTTGCCAGAGGTGAAGACGCTGTGAATTGTGTCCGCTGTAATTTAGAAGAGATGAATGTGCGTTTTGGGAGTTGGAAATGTTCTTTATATAAATTAGTTGCAAGAATCACAAGAAATCGCACGGAGGCTACATCATGTTCATAAACAACTTTTATTCTTAATTGAATAAACACAGTACGACAAAAGAAAATATGCAAAATACTAAAATAATTTTATGTTTATCCTACAGACACCATTATCTGAGAGAGAAAAATGATTGTCTTAATTGACTTAATTAATGAACAGTCAGGAGGGGATCCAATTAAAAGCACCAGTTTTATTATTCTTGTGAATGGAGAAGACATTTCGCCGGGAATGACCGAAAATACTATTACATAACTTCTGTGATGGATAAAGTGTCTTTGAATAAATATTAAGGAAGACTGGATGCGTCTCAAAGCCGTTCCGAAAAGACTGTTCCTATATCACCTGTCGTCGATTTTTACTAACACGAAACACAAAACAATGCCAAGCCACTTGAAAAGGGCGTCACAACTACACACTGACTTACAGGACACTTGCATTCCTAGGACAGGTATAAGTCCAAAAAAACTTTAAAGTAACACATTTTCTCGCGGTTGAAACTTGAACTCCTTGTCAAACGCAGGAGACAGGATAGCTGAAACGGTATGGTTACTAGCTACAGACTGGATGCCCGAGGAACTAGAGTTCCATTCCTTAAAGTTGTAAGATTTTCTTATTTTGACAGCCTCCGGATTGGGTGTGGGGCCCACCAAGCCCGGGGCTAATTCTTGGGCTAAAGCAGCCGGGCCGGAAATCCTACATCTCAGCTCCACCTGGTAGAAGGTGAAGTTGTTCCTATGCAGGTCATGAATACATATAGGAGCATTAGGTAGTGGTGAGTGTTCAGCTTCAGGCCCCGGCCGCTTTACCTTCGGTGGATAGACCGCGGTACGCAATGAATAGCGGGCTGTGTGTACTCCAGGGCAGTCCTGAACGTACTGCAGAGGAGGAAAATAACTTTCTCCCGCCGGAAATCGAAACCCGGACCATACAACTTCATCTATAGCCGAGAGATTAAAATGCGTGTAGCTACACCTCCATAACATCATGACACAGTGTCTAACCCAGCACAGGGACAATTTTTACTTACTTGTTCTCAACCGTAAACACAAAAAAGCGTGAAGGCAGATAACATACCAAGCAGGTTACACAACGCAACAGAAGGAGCGAGAGAGGTTTAGAACAAAGAGAGAAGAGGTTATGTGTTGCGTGCTGTGGGCACCACACGCGGTTCTACGGAACTCATCTCAGTAAGTTCTAAAACACTGAAATAAATTACAATCAATACACACTAGCAGCAAATTCTTCACTCCGTCTATCTCTATCCCGCTCTCTTTTCTATGTATTACAGTCTGTACCTTTAGTCTTGTGTTCAAAATTTTCATTTTCTTAAACTGCAATTAATCTTGGATATATTCACTTCTAATTTCCTGGCTACCACAATAATAAATACCATAAAGTTAAAGCAATCCCATTACAGGCCTGGACAGGCCCTTAGGATTCCAGGAGGTTGAGGCTCCCAGATTTCTAGACAATCGGCACATGAAGGTGGTAAGGTTGTCAGCCCTACGCACCGGCCGCCTTTACCCCCCAGGAAACATTCCTGGTACTCATTTCTGTTAGAGGCTGAGTCGACCCCAGGGCCATAGTGCGACCGAAACGATTATGTCAAGGAAAATTTTCAATAACACCATCGGGAATCGAACCCGCGACGTTCCGGTTTGTAGCGTTGTGCCTCAACCAACTGCGTGCCCCCAATAATAAATACTATACAGTTGGTAAATAATTACTGAAAACAAACATATTTAAGTTTCAAAATCTAACTTATTTTCATTATGAATGTAATGGGTAACCTTCGTTATAAACATTATGAATATACGTATATTACTGGATCTTCATATTATTTGATTTTATGATACATGCAGCTTCAGATTGGAATAATTATTCGTACTAAAACCTTCGTCATTCTTCCATCGATGGTGACTGAAATACGATTAGCCTGATGATGATTTTGAGAAGGAAACGCGTCAGCATCTGATATGTAAATAAATAAATAAACACATACATACATAAATAATGTTTATGTAATATGATGATATATCACTAATTGCAGTTACAATTCTTTTTAGTTTCTAGATTCATAATGTCCCTGTGTAACATGATTCTTTCATTTTCCAAACAGTATTTATTCTGTTGGACCGATCGTGTGAGAAATGAAGAAGTATTACACAGAGTCAAGGAGGAGAGGAATATCCTACATACAATAAAAAGAAGAAAGGCTAACTGGATTGGTCACATCTTGCGTAGAAACTGCCTTCTGAAACACGTGATTGATGGAAAGTTAGAAGGAAGGATAGAAATGACGGGAAGACAAGGGAGAAGACGTAAGCAGCTGCTGGATGACCTTAAGGAAAAGCGAAGATACTGGAAATTGAAAGAGGAAGCACTAGATCGCACCCTGTGGAGATCTCGCTTTGGAAGAGGCTACTGACCTGTCGTCAGACAGACTGTAGAATGAATGAATTTATTCTGATGCTCATGCCGGTGGCCGCGCGGTCTAAGGCGTGGGTATAAGGCGGTTCACTTGCTGGGATTGCGGGTTCGAAACCCGCCGGGGGTATGGATGTCTGTCTCTTGTGAGTGTTGTGTGTTGTCAGGTAGAGATCTCTGCGACGGGCCGATCACTCGTCCAGGGGAGTGCTACCGAGTGGGGTGTGTCTACCTGAGTGTGATTGAGGAACCTTATAGAGGAGGCCTAGGTCCACTGCGGCTATCAAGTCAAGAAAAAAAATGACTAATGATTAATATTTGGTTCATTCCAGGCAGACATTCCCGCCTCCGCCATACACACCTTGTCACAACATTCATTGTCGAATTACAGATTGAAGATATATACATTCCAGAGCAGTGTTGCCAACACCTTACTGGTGACGGACAGCTTGGAAGGTAAATTTCCCCCCTATCTTATCAAGCGCCAAGACAAACAGGCATATTGGGGTCCGGAGGTTTAGCTCCAACAATTCATAGAATCGGCACTAGAGCGAGGCAAGTAATCAGCTTCACGCCCCGGCCACTTTATTACTGCTGGTGTCACTGAGTCGAGAACCTTGGTGTGTCCCTGAGTGAATGTGGACTTTTTGTCAAGAAACTTTCTTACAGTTGCTGGGAATCGAATTCCAGGCCCTCGCTCATCCAGTCCTTAGCCTAGTCACTATGCCGACTGATCTACATCGACGAGGAGAAGCTATTAATTTACAGAGTTCCCCGAAAGGAACAACTGGAAAAGATGCAAATTAATATAACTAGAGTAGAAACAGCTCTAATAATCTAGTATCTTTATTTTACAGTATTTACAGTATACAAAGAAAAAAATCACAAAATTTTTCCGATAACGAATTTAGCTAAAATGAGTGCGTGAGACAAAAGTTAAAGATAGGGGAATAGAATTAATATTAGTGAAAAAAGACTAAAAAACATTATGCTTGATGGTGAGCTGGTTACAGTAGCATATGTTTCTGTCGTTTATGTTTATAGGTTTTTAATAAAGAGTTCAGGTCGCCTAGAGTATAATTTCCGATTTGTTGAACCAGGGGATTAGGATGGGATGGACATTTAGCAAAACATTTGAAGTTAGTTAGAAACAGCTCTCTTGTGGCTGTACATCAAAGCGTACTTAACGACAACAATTAAACATAACCATCTCATAAAATATGTCTGAGGAATAACATGTAATTTTCTTAAAGCGTCACAATTAGTTTTACGCTATCCCTTCAGATAATTTGACCACATGAACACAATCTAAGCATTTAGTAGAAGTTATCGAAGCTGAAGTAGATTCGGTAGAGGAGAGAAATCACAATTTGCCATAATCAGCGAATAAAAAAAAAATGAACGTGGGTACTTTACAATGTTTGTGAACACCAGGTAAAATCACCGGGGACAACTAGGTGACAGCGGGCATGTAATTGGTAATTGACATCCTAGATTTTCTTCAGTTGTTAATCTGTTATTTTAAAAATTAACGAAGTAACAGTCTTACCGCAAGGGAAGCAGTAGACAGAGTATGTCTGAGAATAGGCGACTGAGGAGGATAGGGTGCTGAAAAAAATAGATTGCTGAGGAGAAGAGGGTAATGAGGAGAACAGGTTGCTCAAGAAAATAGGTTACTGAGGCGAAGACGGTACTGAAGAGAATGTGGTCTTCGGAAGCTGTTTCAAACACTTCACACTTCGAAGGAAATTCCGACGTCTTGGAGGAACTAATAGTCCATGACTGCTTCTTCGAACACTTCACATGCTGCAAGAAATTTTGTAAATTTTCGAAATAACTTAGGTTAATTAGCAGGCCCGTTCTTTACCACGCACTTTGCAAGGTAGCGTTTATCGTTACAGAGGAATTTAGGTACTTCAAAGCCCCTTCAAATAAGGCATGGCATTAGAAACCAGACACGTACTTTCGTTGTAAAGACTGTAACCATTTAGTTATTTTTATTTTGTAGTAGAGTGAATAAGGAGACAGAGTGATATCAAATATAGAAATAAAGTGTCATTTATTTTACGAAGTTTCAGTAACACAAGCTTTAGAACTTTGAATCTTAAAGGCAAGATAATTGATTAATTATAAGTCGAGGAAGTACATGGAAGGAAGTCGTCGGCCGTGGAGCAATTCCAGTTACTAACACCATATTTGTGTAAAGGAACTGAAGAAAACCACAAACATTCTGTCAAAGCAGCTGTCGTAATGGTCGAGATTCGAACCGGGAAAAGAGAACAAGCACGGCCCTATTAATGGGGTTAAACTCAATGCAAGGATTTATGGAAAAGGGCTTAGACATAGCGGTACACTTGTACTTTTACTCCAAAATATCTCTCTCCACCTACCAGCTATGTTTAAACACGTGAAGATTACAATATGCCAATGTCAACCCCAAAAGATTTCATATTTCACAACAAGACTTACAATGCCACAAACGCAGTAGGCTTCAAGGTTCAAACTGTGTACCGACCAAATATAAAGCTGTTAAGCCAATGTTTGAGGCGAGTCGTTACAGTGGGGGTTGACGGGTGGGATAGGGGTTGGGTGTGAAGGGCCCATTCACCGCATGATCGACCGCACACCCTCCCCCGGGGATTCCCCGCCTCTATCGAAATTCTTTGCGTACTTTAGAATAAAACACTGGTGATACAGTGTTTCGGCTTAAACTTTGTGCATTGAGAGATAATTTTTATCGAAATAATATCTTTTTTACGATCTTAGTGCTTTTTTATACTCCGTTAGCTAACTTACTACTTAACTAGACTGATTGTACGGTTTATTGTATAGCTGACTGAATGAATTAATGATTAACTGATAGAATTGCTAACGGAATGGGTGACGGGGAGATTGTTTGGCTTAATAATTAACTCACTGTATTCAACTATTTGGGTAGTCTGATAACAAAGGATGCAAGATGTACATGTGAAATTAAAGCCAGGATTGCCAATTCAAAAGCAGCATTAAAATAAGAAAAGACTCTTTTTCACCAGCAAATGGGACTTAAATTTAAGGAAGAAACTAGTGAAATGTTAGTATGGTGAAAAAACTTGGACACTTCGAAAAATAGGCCAGACGTACCTTATGTGGTCATGGAGAAGGATGAAAAAGGTCACTTGGACTGATCGCGCTAGAGATGAAGTATCACAAAGAGTCAAGAAGGAAAGAACATCCTACAAATAATAAAGAGAAGGAAGGCTATCTGATTGGTAACATCATGCGTGGGAACTGCCTACTAAAACACATTATTAAAGATAGAAAGAAAAGTAGAAGGGATGGGAAGACGAGGAAGATGGCGTAAGCAGCTACTGGATGACCTTAAGGAAAAGAGAAGATACAGGAGAAAGCTCTAGATCGCACTGTGTGGAGAACGAGCTGTGAAAAGGCTATAGACGTGTCGTAAGGCTAAGTGAAGAACATAACCGAATAACTAAGTTACTTACTACTGCTGAACTGACTACACAAATAACTAGCTTACACTTCAGCTAGCAAACCAAGGGTCAGCTCAATTTTATACACGAACATTAGTACTTCACGCCTCATAAGACGCATTTTTCCGCTGAAAAAGTCCCAAAAAATTACCCTGCTTTTTAAAGCAGGGAAGCCAAATTCGAGAGAAGACTTTATCTA
Organism: Reticulitermes speratus; assembly: GCA_021186555.1. Taxonomy (NCBI): domain Eukaryota; kingdom Metazoa; phylum Arthropoda; class Insecta; order Blattodea; family Rhinotermitidae; genus Reticulitermes; species Reticulitermes speratus. Next base: position 36,789,403 of record JAJKFL010000013.1, read on the forward strand.
CCCTTGCTAATTACAGACTGCGTCTTAAGGGACGGTAAATAAATAAATCAGAATACAAATAAATAATAACTCAAATAAATAAATAATGTATCAAGATTACGTTTTTCTGTTATGTGATATGTCGTGTAGTTTTTTTAGATGCATACAAAAGTCAGAAACGAATCTGCTGCCTCCATCTTCAGGGTAGAAGACGGAGTTGCTCTGATAATCCGAAACGGTGGTATAACTGTATCTACCAGATTAAACGGCATCACAACCCAGGAGCCAAAGATTTTGACGTCAACTACTGTGAAAACTTCTGATTTCACAAATAAATATCTATCTAGTATTAAAAACCGAGTGTTAAATTTCGGTTCCAAAAACACACCATTGCACTGAATGGCCGTTTGAAGTCATCTTAGCTGAAGTTGCTATTTTCAACTGAGATCCTGAGACTCAGCATAATTGAACATGCAGCTGTTAGCAGCATATGCTCACCAGATTCAACAAATACGAGTATGTCCCAAGGCCGTGACTCTTAAAGGAAGGAGTAACACTTGTCCTACGACAGCTGAGATAGCTCAGTCATTATATAAACTCGGCTACGAGCTGCAGACAGAGACCGGAGTTCGATTCCCAGTTGTGGTAAGATATATTTCTATTCTCCAAAATGGATGTGGGGCCCAACAAACGTCCTATTCATTGAGAACTGGTGGCACGGTTTACGGATATAAAGCGGCCGAAATGTCAAATAACCACTTCCGTCTAACGCCGAAGTTAAGAACTTGTGGAATTATATCTCCACTCCTCCATATACTTTAATGGTGTCTTTTTATTCATTGGCGCAACAGCTCCTGTTGGGCCAGGGCCTTCTCATTAACGAGGCTTCACGATCACACTCAGGCACACTACACTTGGTAGGACTCCTCTGGACGAGTGATCAGCCCGACGCAGAGACCTCTACCTGACAACACAACACTCACAAGAGACAGACATCCATACCCCCGGCGGGATTTTCTTTTTTGCCTGTCCGGGGTTTTTCCCCCTTGATCCATTTTGTACTGTTTAAATCCTTTCGTCCTTCATGTCACTTATGTTCCATACTAGTCCTTATACGACAAACACAACACAGACATCCATGCCCCCGGTAGGATTCGAACCCACAATCCCAGTAAGCGAGCGGCCGAAGACCCACGCCTTAGACCGCGCGGCCACTGGGATCGGCGCCTTCAAGGTGTGGTGTTTAATAAAGCACAAGGACAACTATATATTCATGTCATAAACGTAGATATAATGACTGTACAGAAACACGACTCGGTTACCACGTCCAAGTACTGAAGAGTCTATGTTTTGAACATCTTTGTCTAATTACATCGACAGAAGACAGTTCAAACCAAGCCACATTATTAAAGACATTGCGTCTGCAAGTATTAATATTACACCCTCCCCTCTTTTCCAATATTTTCCTGTAAGTGGCCGTTACAGTAAGTTTCCAACTAAAAATTGTGTTGTTTCTCTCTCTTAGTTATTGTATTTATTTGTGATTTAAAAATATCTTCTTAGTATCTCAGATTGTGTAGTATGGAATAATAGCTTAGGCAGTGAAGGGTGACTATGAAAGTGAAACAGAAGAAAACTGTTGTGGCCTAATTTAATTAAGGTATTATTTCGGCTTGTGTTTGAAGAAACTGAGGAAATAAAAGAAACCTCAGTGTAGGCAGTCTCTGGATAGAGAATCAAATATGTGATCTCCCGAATATCAAACAAGAGAGGCAATGTATGTATGTCGTAATATTGAGGCGCTTTCGCATAACCACTGTTGCCGTGGAAAAGCAATAAGTATTACATATTCTGAGTGTGTGTCTGTAGCCTTAGTTATCCAGCATGCAAAGCGCATGCTCCGTAATATATTGTCTTTTGTGGCCTGTCTGGCCTTACCACATTTTTCCACATTATCTCATAAACGGCGCGATTTTCGGAGAAAATATATTGAACATAAAATATGTGTTTTAATTTTATCTACAAACTTCGTTTGATACATTTCTCATTCCAGGAAGAATTGAGCGAGATATCACAGGCGTACATAGGTCTTCACGTAAATTACCCGTTATTCTTGCAAAATTTTATTCATACATAAATGTTCTCGACATATTTTCGAAAAATATTGAAATGTCAAATTTCATGAAAATCCATCCCGTGGGGGCCGAGCTGTTCCATGCGGACAGACAGACAGACAGACATACATACCTGACGAAGCAAGTAGTCGCTTCTCGCAATTTTGCTAACGCGCCAAAAAGGGTCCTACATACTCGACTGCAACATTAGATCCAATTCGTTTTGCAGTGTCTAGACAATGCAGTCCTATTCTACCCGACTCACTATCCTGAAAGATCTACATTTTCAAAACTTTACAAAGAGTCTTCCGATTCCTTTTGCTATATAGCGGTCATGCAGAGTTTCTTTTTGTAGATGAAATTTTTTCAGAAATTTTTCCTACAATTTATACGTTGTAAGACAGACGTACAAAACCCCGGGTGTGAGGTCGCTGTGGCGACTAAATTCTGTACAGAGGTGCCTAATATGTGTACGTCTCGAGTATGGAACTTGTTTCATATCACCCTTCCGGCGCCTACAAATTTGAGGTAGATCCTAGATGTGTGGAAACTTTGTGCATCCCTGTCGTAATGTCCTTCTGAAATTGCACCTGTTGAATAAATCCTCCAACATTTCGGAGAAAAGATCCCGGTGTTCCTGAATGCGACATTGCCTTCCTGGTCAGTGGTACCTGACATTCCAAGAAACTGTCACCTTCACTTTAGAAGTTCTAAGTTTATTAAGGTGAAAGCAGAGCATTTCTTCGAAACGTCGCAGCCGCTTACCCATCGACATAACTTCACATCCCAGAAAACCGGAATCTTCGATTACACTGCTGTAAAAACCTGAAACCTCAAATTTCAAAGAAATTTATGTTCCAACACTTTACACGATGAAATAATTGTCCTCATGTAGAAATTGCTTCCAATACTCTACACATTTACAGAAATTTTAGACGTTTCGGAGAAACGTATTTTCCACGAAACATTCTTCTAGTAATTAACAATCTTACAGTTTTTCGGAGGAAGTGAAATTTCTCGGACCTCAATTCTGATAGTATATTATTTTCAAGAAAATTGATACACTTCTTAGAAAATTGGTGACTTGGAAGACTCTTCGAGTAACAGAAGGCATCAGAACCCAAGATATACTCTCTGTGGGTAAATAAAACTTGAGGCTTCAGATTACAAAATTTCTAGATTCTGTTCATGATCTCATACTCAGAGAAGTTAGGAACTGTCAGCAGATCCTAATGTTTCTGGTGCGTTCGCTCTGTTCCATAGGTACTGGCCCGGGTCTCTCCGGCCAACAGATTAACTGACTAAACGATCATACAAAAGCGAAATTCGATTTCCCTGGGTCTGTTCAGCCCCATTCCTGCGCATGACACGCATTACTGGACTGTGATACGGGAACCTGAATTCTGGTTAAGCTAACCGATCTTCCCGTTTTGGCCGGAAGACTTGATGTCGTCACAGTAAGGATTTCTGCTACAAAGGGCATTACGTGCTTTTGGCGGTGGGAAAAATCTGTGTTGCATGGATGACAGGGGTTTGAACCCAGAGTGATCGGTCGCTTTGGCTGAGGACTTGTGCAAACTTGGCGGGGGTCACTGACTGAGGGTGAGGATGCAGGCCATGCCCTGGTATTTGCCTTACAACTGAGGAAAATATTAGAAAACTTCACTTAGTGTATGTGGAATTGCTAGGCACAGTTCCTTCTGTCAAATTTACAGCCTTTTACTGGCAGCCTCGCCTGGACTGTTGATTTCTTGTCACCTTTGGCTAAGTCCGCAGGCGAGTTTGGTCAGCCTTAGGCCGGTACTAGCGCCCCACAAGTTACCAATGGAAGGGAATCCCCGCACTAACTGACTTCGCTTCGAAACTCTCGGCCAGTGCTTTACTGCGTCCAAATATTCGTCTCTTTTACAAAAACAAATCTGTTAACGGTCTATAGGGAAAGAGTCGCATTTGGTTTGAGAATTATAAAGAAACGCATAAATAAACTACGTGGGCAAAAGACAGAGCTTGTAAATGTTAAACATGGCGAAAAACGTAGTAAGCCCTCAAATAAACAAATTAAAGAAATGAGGTACGACTGTGAGGAGGTAGTTACAGTAATCAGTACGACATGTTTGTCGAAAAAGTTACCCACGCCTGTTGCTGTGTGTGTGGGCGTACGACACCCACTGCATGGATGGAGAGTTACTGGATTTGTTACAGGCGACAGAAAGGGAAATCCAGACGTTTTCATTTCGGAAAGCTGGAACGCGTAATTACAAGTGGAACCATGGGAGATACTGCAGGTGTCTTTAACATCTCGGCTATATGTTCAGCATGTGTGGACGAGGTAAATTTTAGGTATCCGAAGACAAAAGCCCTGAGGACCTGAGTTTTCTTAGTGCGGTGCGCGAGCTTCATTGAGGATGTTCATGAAACCTGCGACTCCATCGCATAAAAATTTGCGTATTGATTTCTAATTTCATTCCAGTGACTTTTACTTCTTATTGCATTATATTGTAACAGAATTTCAGTTTCTTATCTTTTTTAAAACAGAATGTAGCTGATAAAGTTTAGCATCTATAGTATAGCGTTCCGATTATTACGCAAGAAGACGAAAATCAGTTTTCTTGTAGTGATGTTAAAAGGATTTGTAAAATTTTCAGGTTTAATCACGCATCCATCATTCTAGATAACAAGTTGCACGGAAATTTCTGTAGTCTGGTATGTGAATCTGTGTAGATTGGCAGATAGTAAGTTTAGAGGCTTGTATCGATGTTTCACAAGAAACCTCCTGCTTGCATCTAATATTAAAATGGGAAAGGTTCTTCCGAAATTTTGCTTTTTTTCTATCAAACTACTCCTTATCACATCCCAGAGGGCCGTAATAAGAAAACTCACCATCTTCAGAACCTCAAACCTCATACACTAAAATCGTATATTTTCCAGATCGCAAATATTAATAAGAAACCTGAACTTCTTAAATAAATTAACTTAGATTAAGGTATTTCGACACTAAAGTCTTATCTAATTTCTTGTATGCTTGATGCATTCCAAATCATGGCCACGAAACAGAATGGTTTTATTAGGATACAGTTCGCAGAATATCACACTAAAGAAGCCACCACCAGCATCTCTCACAATCATTCTGACATTCAGAACTAAGCAGTCTACGCGCGCGCGCGCGCGCGCGCGCACACACACACACACACACACACACACACACAAGCCTAAAATTTGACATTCTATCACTATTCTCTCCCAATGAACAGAGTCATTCCTGTAGTTACTGTGTTGTATGACAGGTGGCAGTGACTCCCGAAGAAAATATGAAGCTGTCACGAGGTGCATATGCTTCGGTCGGTATTGCTGCCTCGACTTTACCGGTATAAATTTATCCTTGCGTAGCAAAGCAGATTATTATATCAAGCTGTCTTTCAAGAACTCTTCTAACCTATGGCTTGCGTACTGCATAAAACTGATTCCATGATATCTTTAAAGGGCTGTGATGTGTCACATTGGCTCAATGGAGCAAGGGTCTTTGTGCATTACAAGCAACCATGGAAATTTTCAAAACTTTCCAATGACTTTTAGGGGTCGTCCATAAATAACGTCACATGACTTTGGCGTAAAATTGGCACCCACCTCCGCTCTTGTCACATTTCGTCACAAACGTCTGACCCACCCCATCCAAAATAAGGTCACAAACTTTTGACCTCCCCCCCCCTCAAGCCACTAGAAAATGAATTGCCTACAGAAAGTATTTGCCACTGCTTAAAGCCAAACACTTACCAGTCCGTACTATTTCACTAATGCAAACACCATAACAATGTGCACAATGTAGGCCTAATGGAAACAGGCACGACTGGCCGCCTTCTGCCCATTCATCAATAGTCGGCGAATTGCCTGACCGGAGTATGAGAAGTTAGCCAGCTCTGCACAGAATCATACAGGTTATGTTAAGACTTTTGTGACGTCAAGATATATTCGACCCCCCCCCCTTGCCTCCTTAGTCGCACATCGTCACAAAAGTCTCAACCCCCTCCACCCCTCGGAGCGTGACGTCATTTATGGACGACCCCTTAGACATTTATTTACTTGTACACACGTAAATGAGAATGCGTCGTCAAACAAACTAATACATGGTGAGGAGCTTTTTAAAGAGCCGGTATTTATTTATCGGTAATTAGACCCCACCCTTATAAGGAACCTTAAAATCTCTACGGTGTTCCCAAAATCCTGACACTGGTCCCTTTTCAGTTAATCAGGATTTTCCAAACCTCAGAAGAAAAAACGCTCATAGCGGAAATGAGAGTAGATAAGCCCCTTTTACACTTAATCTGATCCCATCTGGTATACAAATCTGACAGCACTTGAGCTGTAAGATGAGGGCTAGGCATTAATTTTATTTACTTAATTTGCAGCAGCGTCTGTTTGCCTGAACAAAAGAAAGTAAATTTTGATGTGGAAAATATGGATCTACTCTGAATAAATTAACAGCTTTACATTTGTACCTGATACTGAATAAAGAATGATCGTGTACCAATTATTTAAACAGTAGCATCACATTATACCACCTCTCTTGCTACAACCTTAATCTAAACTTCATAGCACACACAGAGATATCGATACAAACGATATATCGACCTCACAGTTTAGCTGTTCCACGCAGGAGGGAACAACAGTGTTCGACTCGTCAGTACTAATTCTATACAATGTCTTATAGTTACTAGTCCAACAAACACCCCATTGTGTATCCAAAACGTGGGAAGGGGGGGCGGGGGGCATACTTCAGCAACTGTGAAGCACAGGAGTATGGATTCCCTGCAATATATTATCTCCGCATTTCACTCTCTACCCTTCATGTCTCTGTTTTCCTTGTTACTAGGTTTAACAAACCTCCCCTTCCCACTTTTCAACCCTCCGTTCCTCTTCACAAAATCCTCCCCCTCCTCCCGTACACCCCCAAGACGTTATGATGACGCAAGCACATTCAGACTTAATCAAATACACTACTGCAGTTGATATTATGGGCATTGTATTATTCAGGTATACTATACAATAGCGAAGACGCAAACCAAAATGCTGTCCATCATGTCTTATTAATTAGAGGAGGGAATTTTGTTAATAAGCAGGGAAGCGAGATGGAGAATGTTGGTACGTCTTACTCCTCTCTTATCGGGAATGTGATCCCAGAAGGGACGGAAGAGAAGATGACGTGCGTCCGTCAGGACCAGAGTCCATCTAATCCAATCCATTCTGGGAAGAGAGAAATCTACTGGGGCGCCCCACTCGGATTTCTCAGAAACAACTGTTGGTAGCTTTGTTAACTTATCCGCTGAGAAGGGCGGAAATCTAATAATTGAGAGGTTCACCGTGAAAAGACGTTGGGTTTATCAAACGAAGAAAATATTATATGTAACACCACGAAGGCAATTGTTTAAAGGGGTGTTTCTGTAACTTGAGCACGTGACTGCTCACTGAAATAAAAAACAACCCGCGGAACGAAGTGTATGTGTTACGTAATGTGGTATCTGTGCTTATTCTTCATATACATCATTTTAATTAGAGCATACTTTACACGGACATTAACCCTTTAAAGACGAAGCGTAAAATGTTTCATTTAAAGACCCAGATCGTACCGCGCAGTAAACACACTCCGTCTCGGTTATAAAAACCAGTCAGTTAATGCTGTATAGGGAAATAATCGCTGTTTGTTGTAATATAAATACAATACACATAAATACAGTGTGGGCAAAATGTAGAATTGTTGAATGTTAAAATTGTTGATGCATCCAGTAATCATTAGGCTTTAAAGGTTAAGTACAGACGTTCAAAATGCTAACTACATACAAAAAATGTGTAAAATGATTACGACGTAGCATGGTGGTACTTTCGCATAAAATTTTTGTCACGGAAATGCAAAAAATTGTTCTCTACATTGTTGCACAATATTGTTATGACCAATTTATGTAGCCGAAAACAATAAAACGTACTTAGGTGTTCGAGTAAAGTGACTGACGCTTTTTTTTTCTGATTTTAACCAAATTTGGATTTTCTCGACAGATTTTCATAAAAGTCTTCATTCTCAAATTGCAGAGGGAAAAACCTATCAGCGTGAACCGCGTTGATACACGCGGATAGGAGGACAGACAGACAGACATGTCGAAGCTGATACGTGCTTTCCGCGCAGGCGCAAAAAAAAAAAAACAGCAATTAAATAAAGAGAACAGCAGGTAAAAAAAATATGAACTTCAAAAACATCAAGGAAATTCGAAAATTGCAGCAGGTAACGTACACAGAAGACGCTAAATTTAACAAGACGCTATTTTTATGATAACTGTAATCACTAGCCTGCGAGTTCGACTGCCAAGCAATGGTTTCGATTGTCGGTAGAAGAGGAATTTTTTTCTTTTCAGAAATGTCCAGATCCACCCAAACTCTTACCATTCAGGGGTTCCTTTCCCGGGGAAGAAGCGGCCGGAGCATGAGGCTAAACACTTACGTCTATCTAGTGCAAAGCTTAAGAATGGCTGCAGGTAGGCCTCCATCTCCCATACTTCTTTAAGATGTGGTGCTTAATTAAGCTCAGGGACAACTTTTAAATTTTGGCTTGAGGCTCATGTAAAACAATGGGACGAAATTGAACAAAATGTAACTCGTCATACAACGTTTGTGCAGATTTCACCATTAAATCCCGTGTTTAGTTGCAGAGATGAAACATGCTGACAGAGTGAAGGTATTTGTATAATATCTTGTTACAATCAATACATCAAACAACACATGCACTGAATAAAATACCTTCGCAAGCTATTATAAAAACCCCTTACACGTTTCAGCACCGAGGTACCATCATCAGGGGGCGTTCGATACAAATTTATGTATATCCAACAACCAATCTACTTATTATGTTAAAAAAGTGATGTATTTTAGAATTCTAATTTTTAATATTTGGATCTCTTCTGTAAAGGTGACATAATAAGTAGATTGGTGTGTTGGATATACATGCTTTGTATCGAAGCCCCTGAAGATGGCATCTCGATGTCGAAACATGTACGGTTTTTTATAACAGCTTAAGAATGTATTTTATTCAGTGCATGAGTTGGTTGATTTAATGATAGTGAAGGTAGTTACAGAATATTTTCACGGCTCACGTAAAACGTATACAATAAGTGTATCTTTTATCACACAACCGACCACGGCAGCTTTATCTCAAGAGAATCATGGAACTGCCGGGACAAACAATGACAGCTGCAGGTAAGCAGGACGCGACAAATGCAATACATTGTATAGGCTAACAAATAATTATTGACTTTTCGGAAAGATCTTTAGTCTATATCTTACGAATTAAAGAAAAGTCACCGCCGTGTGGACCAGCATAAATATTAATAAATAATAATAATAAATCTTTCATTCAAAATGTATTTCAAATGAAGTTTTGAGGTTATCTTGGCTGTTAAAATAAAGATGCCTTCCTATGGGACGTGACGCCGTGTACTCTCTCCATACAATTTTACCTACCTTTCATAAAAATTCACTGCTTTCTCTTTCCGATGTCACACCCTAGAAGTTAAGTTCTTTTCTTTAAACAAAGCATTTAAAATTACTTAAATGACATGTGAACTTTTTATGGGGGCTAATTTGAATATTACGGTCTCCTGGGTTATGACGTCATTTAATATATTATTGTAACCTAACGATGGAAGCGAACTTTCCTCCGCAACGTGCATAAATTACTACAAGACTTCACGGAGTCATAGCTGAAGATACGGCAATCTTCAAACCTGTATTCAGTGGTTACAAATCATTTGACGCACGCACAATCACCACTTATGTCAAATAATTGAGTTCAAATCTACATTCACTTCGCACTGAATATGAGTTAAATATTCCGTAGTTCTGTTCAGGAAGCAGTTTTTAGTGCAAAAGAGGCGAATGACGTAAACATGTGCCATTAATTTGGCCTTCGTTTCGCTGAATTAAAATATCTTTCTGAATAAATTAGGACAAATTCCTTGAAATTGAGGACAAACTATAAGTTCAATTGAAACTTTATGTTATTTGTACCGTACATTTATGTTATTTGTACCGTACATTTAATGTTATTTGTACCGTACATTTATGTTATTTGTACCGTACATTTATGTTATTTGTACCGTACATTTAAGTTATTTGTACCGTACATTTAGTTATTTGTACCGTACATTTATGTTATTTGTACCGTACATTATTTATGTATGTATTTTGTTATTTACCGTACATTTAAGTTATTTGTACCGTACATTTATGTTATTTGTACCGTACATTTATGTTATTTGTACCGTACATTTTGTTATTTGTACCTACATTTATGTTATTTGATACCGTACATTTATGTTATTTGTACCGTACATTTATGTTATTTGTACCGTACTTTAATATTTATGTTATTTGTACCGTACATTTATGTTATTTGTACCGTACATTTTCTTGATTACATAAAATCGTGAACCGACAAATGTACACTTTGTCGGATCACAATTTTATTCAATTTTAACCTTACGTAAAACTCATTAAATTGAGTTTTTTTTATAAAGAGCGTCAATGTAAATCAAACTGATGGCACAAACAGTAATATAGGCCGGCCCATATTAATTTATAGGAAGAACTTGAAATATCTAGTTTTCTGCATGTGCTTCAATCTAAAACATAAAACTCAGATAAACTGTAATAAATAATTGCATTTTATTTCATAATTATGCCTTTGTTCTATAATTTGTATCAGCAACTTTAGTATATGTTACCACAATATAAACTCTTTACACATAACCTGAAAAATTCGCGTCCTCGCCATATTTATAATTATTAAGTGCAGCTGTTACATGCATGGCCTGTCATGATAATTGGGTGAATTGGAATGGTTGTGTAATTGGGTGTAACCAGCTTAAGGGCTTCGGGATCGAGGAAAACCAAGACACAATAACCGTGGACGGCTTGGGGAGACAGAACCGATCCTGGGACCCCGAGATATAAAGTTATAAATTTCTGGGACTTATACTGTGCCTTTTGGTGCAGAGGTCAAGCTAAAGTTTTCCTTGTACCGGGTGAAGGTATAGATCCATGCCTTCTTAACCACTGGAATAAATGTAGGTTCCCAGCAAACTTTACGCTCCGGCCAGTTTTATCCCGGGCTAGGCCCCCTCGCTCATTATTTTCAAGACAGGAATTTTGGCTAACTCAGAGACCCTTAATCCCCGGCTACTCTGCCCACGGTGCTTTCTAAATAGGAGTTCAGCCTTCCTCAGAGGTCCTCTGGAGGTTTTGAAGAAGGTAAGATCATTTTGCCCGTGTCTGGAATCGAAGCACAAGACCTCTGTGTTCCAGCCCGCTGCTTATGACGTTACAAGGACTGAGCTATGCCATTCTTATGCTTGTGCAGAGCCGGATGCAAATTAACTTGGCGACATGGCACGGACAAGACAAACATTTGTACCGCCACCGGTCGGACGTTGCTGCCGCAAGCAACGGCTCTTCTTTTGCTGTCGTGTTAGTTTCTCTTACATCTTCATTCCAGACTGCTCCAGACCCCCTGTCGACAGCACCATCTATTTTCATATTTTCTTAATGAGAATCAGTAATATTCAGAACAACTATTGGCATTTTCTTTTTTTACTCTTTCTTCGCCTTCTCTGTTCTGTTTTCTTATTATTATTCTCTTGTGTTTCTCTACCGTCAAGCTGGCAATGTCGGGCATAATAATTCCAGTTGCTGTCGTCCGATGAGAGACAGAGCGGCCTCAGATACGGAATGGAAAAGGGTGGAGGAAGGGGGGATCAAAAGGGTTTAAAACTTGATGAAGGGGTAAAAGGAAGAAGGACTCCGGTTAAGGGGGAAGGGGATTTGTATAAGAGTGGAAGGGGTTGGGACGAAGAAACAGAAAGACTTGAAGCGTCTTCTTAAATGGAAAAGATTATCCAAGGCAGAGGGTGTTCCGATGGCGTCAGATCAATACTAAGTAATGCACGAACATGTGATGGAAGGTAGCCTATACCGGTCCCTACTACTTGCATTATGAAGAGCCGCTTATGTAATATACATACGTGAGGCGAGGAACACTGACCAAGGAGATCCCTCTGACCAGAGTCCATTATTATTATACATAAGGGTTGAGGAAGTCAAACGTTCTGACCAACAAACACTTGGAAATCAAATTATGCAACCTAACAGCCACATAACTGTATACAAGCAGGCACTTACCAACGACAGGAGGGCGTACCCCGACGTAATCCTCTTCTCCTCCAGTCTCTTGTCTCCTATATGCGCTGTGAGAATTCTGAAATGGAAACCAAACAATAAAAAGAAATATATGTTATGTCCTAGTATAAAGCACATCAGCATTTAAAAGAAACAAGACAGGCATTGTACGTGCTGTACGGTCGATGCCCGACTCTCACAAAGAGAGCATTTAACTGACTGGTTGACATTAAAATATCGAAATATAATTGCACGGAAAGGAAAATATAAAATTTAAAATGACGAAATTTATAGTCGCCGTAGGTTTCTGACGCGCGCTAAGAAGTCAGTAAAGTTGTTTCAAATATTTGTATTGTCAGTTAACATACGCGCGCTAAGAAGTCAGTAAAGTTGTTTCAAATATTTGTATTGTCAGTTAACATACGCGCGCTAAGAAGTCAGTAAAGTTGTTTCAAATATTTGTATTGTCAGTTAACATACGCGCGCTAGAAGTCAGTAAAGTTGTTTCAAATATTTGTATTGTCAGTTAACATACGCGCGCTAAGAAGTCAGTAAAGTTGTTTCAAATATTTGTATTGTCAGTTAACATACGCGTGCTAAGAAGTCAGTAAAGTTGTTTCAAATATTTGTATTGTCAGTTAACATACGCGTGCTAAGAAGTCAGTAAAGTTGTTTCAAATATTTGTATTGTCAGTTAACAAACGCGCGCTAAGAAGTCAGTAAAGTTGTTTCAAATATTTGTATTGTCAGTTAACATACGCGCGCTAAGAAGTCAGTAAAGTTGTTTCAAACATTTGTATTGTCAGTTAACATACACGCGCTAAGAAGTCAGTAAAGTTGTTTCAAATATTTGTATTGTCAGTTAACATACGCGTGCTAAGAAGTCAGTAAAGTTGTTTCAAATATTTGTATTGTCAGTTAACATACGCGTGCTAAGAAGTCGTACAGTTGTTGCAAAATATTTGTTATTGTCAGTTAACATACGCGTGCTAAGAAGTCAGTACAGTTGTTGGAAATATTTGTTATGTCAGTTAAACATACACGTGCTAAGAAGTCAGTACAGTTGTTGCAAATATTTGTATTGTCAGTTTAACATACGCGTGCTAAGAAGTCAGTACAGTTGTTTCAAATATTTGTATTGTCAGTTAACATACGCGTGCTAAGAAGTCAGTACAGTTGTTGGAAACATTTGTATTGTCAGTTAACATAAGCGTGCTAAGAAGTCAGTACAGTTGTTGGAAATATTTGTATTGTCAGTTAACATACGCGTGCTAAGAAGTCAGTACAGTTGTTGCAAATATTTGTATTGTCAGTTAACATACGCGTGCTAAGAAGTCAGTACAGTTGTTGGAAATATTTGTATTGTCAGTTAACATACGCGTGCTAAGAAGTCAGTACAGTTGTTGCAAATATTTGTATTGTCAGTTAACATAGCGTGCTAAGAAGTCAGTACAGTTGTTGCAAATATTTGTATTGTCAGTTAACATACGCGTGCTAAGACGTCAGTAAGTTGTAGCAAATATTTGTATTGTCAGTTAACATAAAACAGTTCAGGACTTGGGAAAGTAAATATTGCTATCAACGCTCCCACTGCAAAAGTTCGTGCGTCAGTTATATTGTTATTACTGATTGTAAGGAATGAAAAATGAGGCTTTGGTGTGCCTCCATTGGTATATTATTTCTACCACGTTTTTTAAAATTCGATCACTTAATTCAAAACCTAAAATATGGGAAAAACAAACACACATTCAAATATTGAAGGAAAGGAAACCAAAATAGGTTAATCTTATAAGCCATGTTCCGAGATCAAAATACAAAAATATAGGGTGTAAAAGAAAATGATGTACGTAAGCATTCCTTTAAAACTGCAGACAGACCCATCGAGCAGACACTTGACACAATCTGAGGTCTTCACGGAAAACAAACCAGATGAAGTATGAGATGAAATGTGGCGCTGTCAATACGGAAAGGAAACGGCAAAGCATGCAATGGCAAACACCGGCATTTCCAAGACTCAAGAAGCCTCGCATGACGAAGTCACTAATGGAGAAATGTTTATCCCTTTCTTCGACATCGAATTCAACCCGCAAGGTCAAAGATTCAACCAAGTTTATTACGTAGAAATACTGAAGAGGTTAAGCAAAGCTGAGGGTAGAATAAGCTCTGTACTTTGGTTCAGTGATTGATTCCTCCATCATGACAATGCTCTTTCTCACCAAGCAGTTTATGGCAAAAAATTTATTTTTGAATTGGACTCCCTCCGCCCCTTATTCACCAGATTTGGCTCCAAATGGCCTTTGGCTCTTTCCGCCATTGAAGTCCACATTGAAAAAAATAAGAACTTCAGGACGTCGAAGAAGTTATGCAAACTGAGACGGCAGTGTTGAAGATTACATATAAGGAAGATTTTGGGCTGGGCCATGGCTCAGGCGGTTAGTCGCCGAGGCCGCGGAGGCCCGGATTCGATTCTGGGTCAGTCCATGTGGGATTTGTGGTGGAAAAAGTGGCACTGGGACAGGTTATTTTCCCAGTACTTCGATTTCCCCCTGTAAATTTCATTCCACCGGTGCTCCATTACTCGGGAAAACGAAAAAAACAGTAATCATCTTCATCACAGCGTTGCACAATAAGCCTTAAGGCTGCGGTGCGTCAGTAGCATTTGCTGCGGGGCCCTTCACAAAAAAAAGGAAGATTTCTGTAGATCTTGCCAAAAGTGGCAGCATCGCTGGGCGAAGCGTGGAGCTTCTCAAAGGTATCAGTTTGTTAAGTGACCTCTCGTTAAGATGTAAGCACACAGGAATATCAGCAATTGTATCATTCCGGGAAGTTCATGGATGCATATCTTATTCTGGGGCGATTAGTCGCGTCTTTAGTCGTGTATCGAAAATTAAACCCAGTAACTGCGTTCCTTAGCAATCTTTTATAGACCTAAACATCAATACTTCAAGACAGAAACTAAGCATGGGTGATGACGTGAAATTACTTAAGATGAGACGCCGTTTGTTCTGAAGGAAGCTGCTGCCTCCTGCTTTATGAGAGAAGGGTAAGGTTCTACCCTGAAAATGGAGGCATCGGATTCCTCTGAATCGTCGATGTCTTCCTACCAGACCACGACACCACATTCTTTATTTAAATAGTTTAATTTTTGTTAAACGCCAACAAATCACGTCTCAAAGACACACTATGCCGAACGCATAAAGGCTGTAAAGTTCCACGTTGTGTTATCCAGACAGTGTAAGCCAGCGGTTCCCAAACTTTTATTGTGTGACCCTAAAGTTGCAAATGGTATGTGACCAGCGACCCTACCATAGAAACGGCAATAGTCAGTGATAACTAACTAACTAACTATAACTCCATGGAGCAGAGTCCTTCTTGAGAAGCTAACAGGTCGTCAGCTACTCAAGAAATTCCCCGCGTTTTATGGAACCCGAAGGTTCATTACCGCACTCACAAGAGCCCGCCACCTGTCCCTATCCTAAGCCATATCAATCCAATCCAATGCCCCCCCATTCCACTTCTTGAAGATCCATTTTAATATTATCCTCCCATCTACGCCTGGGTCTTCCAAGTGGTCTCCTTCCCTCAGGTATCCCCACCAAAACCCTGTATGCACCTCTCCCCTCACCCATACGTGCTACATGCCCCACCCACCTCATTCTTCTCGATTTGATCACCCGAATAATATTTGGTGATGAGTACAAATCATTAAGTTTCTCGTTATATAGTCTTCTCCACTCCCCTGTTACCCCGTCCCTTTTAGGCCCAAATATCCTCCTCAGCACCCTATTCTCGAACACCCTCAGTTCCTCCCTCAGTGTGAGAGACCAAGTCTCACACCCATACAAAACAACAGGCAAAATTATAGTTCTGTATATCTTAATCTTTGTATTTTTGGATAAGTAGTCAGTGATATTTACTATAAATGAACTAATACTAATGCCTTTTCTTGAACACTACATAACAGATTCCGTACAGTCGAATTGACTCCAGGCTCAATATTACTGCAACGTGCAATGAACATCAGAAGTACATGTGGCTTTAAGTACAACTACGTTGTACAGTACAATAACAAAGTGGGTTCATTAGCTATTTAAAACGTAATTGCTACAGTATGTTTAAAATGAATAAACTCTTTCAATAATTACATTTTCTCGGTCATTCTGTTCGAATTTAGATAAAATTTTAATTGTTTTTCATAATTATCGATTTCTCCATACAACACTCTTGCGACCCTACGTCAGACACCCAACGACCCTGATTTGGGTCGCGACCTGAGGTTGGGAACCACTGATTTAAGGGCAGACAAAATTTTCCTGTTACAAGAAGACTGCGGAGTTGTGCGACTTTTGTCTGTTTGCTATTTAGCATTATAACTCTTAAATTGACATGAACAAAACCAAACAAAACCACACATGGGATGGGGAGTCGACTTTATATTCTTCGCATGCGGAAAACGACACGCAATTTCGTTCCGTCTACACGAAACCAAATGGTCGGTATTCTTTCAGGAAGGATGTTGGTAATTTGTACGATTAAGTGGTCACTCGTCCAGGAAAGAGGCCAGCGATTTTCCAGTCTAAGCGTCTGGTAGATCAATGCGGAAGTGTCTAAAATGCGTGACTGTTGTTTGTGTAAGAATTGGGATGCCTAAGTCGGTATCGTGACTGGGCTGCGGGCTGAACGACCGAGGCATCCTGGTTCGAGTCCTAGAAGGAACAAGAGCTATTATCTTCTGCAAATTGCCAAGACCAGATCTGGCGCCCACTTAGCCTCCAAACTAATTTTTACCTGGGGCTCTTTCGTCAAAAGTGGCAAGAGAGAGACGTTGACCACACACCTGCAGTTACTGCTGAGGTTAAGAATTGGTGAAACTATACCTCCACTCACTTATATGACGTCATCGCCTGGTCAATTTAGCACATGGACAACTTTATCTGTTGTTTGTACTCATTATGCAAGCGCTAGGTTGTGAGAAGAAGGAAGAAACTAGTAAAGTGTTACATTTTGAGCATAGCTTTGTATGGTGCTGAAACGTGGACACTTCGGAAAGTAGATAAGAAGTATCTGGAAACTTTTGAAATGTGGTGCTGGAGAAGAATGGAGAAGATCAGTTGGACCGATCGTGTGAGAAATGAAGTATTACACAGAGTCAAGGAGGAGAGACATATCCTACATACAATAAAAAGAAGAAAGGCTAGCTGGATTGGTCACATCTTGCGTAGAAACTGCCTTCTGAAATACGTGATTGAAGAAAAGTTAGAAGGAAGGATAGAAATGACGGGACGACGAGGGAGAAGACGTAAGCAGCTACTGGATGACCTTAAGGAAAAGAGAAGTTACTGGAAATTGAAAGAGGAAGCACTAGATCGCCCCTGTGGAGAACTCGCTTTGGAAGAGGCTACGGACCTGTCATAAGACAGACTACAGAATGAATGAAGGTTGTGAGGAACTAACCGGCTGCACAAAGCATTTCGGTTCCTGGCACAGCACTGGTTTACAAAACCGGTCGGGGACACCCCGAAACCGGATAACCGGTGAGGCCTAACTGTAATTATTAGCTAAGTCACTCCCACATTTCTCAGCATACTGCCTTCCTCAACAGTACCCACAACCAATTTTAGTACTGTGTATGTGTAGCGTCCCCCAGACACATGGGGCTACCCGCGCCGCGGGGCCGGCAAGTGCACAATCTACTGTACGTTATTACGTGACACAGGAAAAGTCTTTCTCTTCAGCACGAGGCCTAATTAATCACCACGCCCTGGACACGTCTAAGGGTGTAGGGAAATAGTGCCATACATAACACACATAATTAAACTCAGTACTAAATGGGAAGGTCTAACTCTTCGCTCCGGCTGCGTTACCTCCAATATATTAGTTCCTGGTTGCGTAACAGAGAGCTTGAACTCCAGACATCTCGGCGAAGAGAAATACCGCCCATTACGGAAATCACACCCTGCTCATCCAGCCAGAAACCAATATTTTTAACGACAACCGTAGAGGTCTCTTGTCAGATTACTATCTCCACGAAGCAGAGACCTTCTGAGAAGCTTACAGTTGCTCAGATACGCAGGACATTCACCGCCACTTGTAGCAACCAAATGTTCCTTGCTATGTTCAACAGTCCCTGTTCAAAGCCAGATGAACCCAGGCCACACTGCTTCATTAAACTTATCCTATGTAAGATACATTTCAATGTAAAGCTTCTATCTAAGTCTCCCAAGAGGTCTTTTCCTTCCCGTTCCCTACTAAAATTCTGTAGCAGCTGGGATAGCGTAGTCGGTATAATGACTAGGCTACGGACTGGACGATCCGGGGTTCGAATTCCGGCAGGAGTAAAATAATTTTCCTCTTCTCCAAAATATCCAGACCGGCTCTGGGGCCCACCAAGCCTCCTATTTAATGGGTACCGTGGTTCGATTTCTTACGTTATGCATATATAGCAAAGAATGAACAGTACGTTTTAAAACGCCTAAGCATTTAAATACTTTCACCTACAATAGACTTCGAGCTAAATATTTAGAAGACATTTTCATTAGTACGGTGTAAATGCCATATTTAATTTACTCCTCCCATCGTCATGTCAGTAGCTGGTCCAAGTACCCTGTCCAAATGAACGATGCGAAATTTGAGGTTTCCACAAAGTTGATTCAGAGGTTTAGGATATTCTGCGATGTTGCGCTGTGCGGTGGAGTTACAGTTTCATGAACATTTGACAGAGAATTCAGAAATTCAAAGATACTACTACGACACCCTATAAGTGGGTAAGGCTTCGTTATTCGCATACACATTGCTTATAGGACTCTAATAAATGACCAGGAAATAACGGTAAAGGTAAAGCTATCCCTGTACAGGCCCGGAATTTTCTTCGACATTGAGGCTTCAGACTTCAAGACAATCGGCACATGAAGGTGGTAAGGTTGTCAGCCCTAAGTACCGGCCGCCTTTACCCCTAGGAGATATTCCTGTGCTCATTTCTGTTAGAGGCTGAGTCGACCCCAGAGCCGTAATGCGGCTGGAAAGAATATGTCAATGAAAAATTCCTACACCATGGGGAATCGAACCCACGACCTTCCGGCTTGTAGCGCAGTGCCTCAACCAACTGCGCCACCGCGGGCCCCAAGTAGAAAGGAAATAGCTGTAGTAAATGAAAATAAAACAGAATTTTGAAATATAAAATAAAATAAATTTACATCTTATCCTTTCTTTAAACCAAGGTACAGAATACACATGCCTAAGCCGAGACTTTTACTTAACGGAACCATCTTTTCCCAGGTCGTCTCACTTTTCTTCTTCCCTGAAAACAGTCATAGAATTTCCTAGGTTGTCATGCGTAGTCTATAATTTCCGAATGCCTTCTCTAATGAAATGGTTCTATGACAAATTAATTTGTAAAGACAGAGACAAAGAAACAAACTTAATTTTTGATATAAACGTTATGGATAAGATCTAAGGGTAGAAAAATTAAATCTGATAAGACAATGGCAGTGCAGAGATACTTATACTGATGCTCGGGCCTATGTGATATCCGAGAGATAATGATGAAAGATATAGACAGCAAGAAATACGATTATTTTAGTGATCATTACGCCAAAAGAGATAGAATGTGTTTACAGATTTTCTGTAATTTAGATGTCTGAAAGATGTATGGAAATACACGAAGACCTACATAATGAAATCTGGCACCGAAAATTCTTGTTCTATGTTTCTTAACATAGAAATGAACTATCAGTTATAGAAGGGACTAGAGAGACGTGACGAACAGTGGGCAAATGTATAGTAACATTATGTATTACAAGAGGAAAATGAGAAGGAGGGGGGAAAGGGGAAAGCGCTAACCGAAAGACAGAAGAACGAGAAGTGGAAAGAGACAAATAAATAAAAAGAGAACAAAAAGAAAAGAGAAGTTGCAAGCGATAGTGGATAAAGAAGACAGAAAAGCAAGAAGGAACGAAGGCGAATATGGGCAGTAGGTGAACCAGAAGAATGACAAATCAAGTAAAGTGATTCAAACTTTTATGCGAAAGGTACTCGGATCGGATCTCGGCCAAAACACAGACTACCCTGAGAATTTTGTGTTCCTTCTCCGGCAAATGTCGGGATGGTACCTTATATTAGGTCACGATTCCTCCTTCTACAGTGTAACGTTCTGTTATTGACCATTATCTGATTATTAGACATTATAATAGGCTATGATATGAAACATGGTCAACTAGAAATAAAAAAAATAAGGAGAACATAAAGAGTAACAAATAGGAGAGGGATAAGAATAGTAAAAAAGGAGAAGAAATTAAGAAGGGGAGGAGGAGAAGAAGTTAAATGACGTCTTCGCTCTTCTGCGATGTTACACAACGTTGATTGGTATTAATTAGTTACCGACGTTTCGGCACAGCCTATCGGTCCCATCTTCAAGGGTCAATCAGTCCAAGGAGAATGCAGCGAACAGCTATGTACGTATTTATATAGGGAACGGTGAGGAAGAGGATTGGCTCTCAAGGAAAGTGAAACAAGCCAATTGGATCAATGGAGTGGAGTACTAAAAAGAGGAAATTAAAATAGGGAAGAGGACTCGATACTGATGAAGACGGCCAGTGAATACTCCCCTTTGTATTAGGAGGTATTAAGTTCATATCATGGCTTACAGATAGGCTATCCTGACTGAGGTATCTTATTATTCTACTCAGCCACTCCATGCAAATTCCAGGAAAGTACTTAAGACTAGGCCACGATCTTTCCATTCCATCTCCTTTCCGATTCATTCACCTGTCATCGTACCATTTCAGATTATTTATACTGAGTTATGTTTGTGGAGAAGAGTCCCGCAGCAGATGCTACGGACGCACCGCAGCCTTGAGGCTTATTGTGCAGCCCTGTGACGAAGATAATGATTAGGTGTTTTTTTCGTTTTTCCTTGTAACGGAGCACCGGTGGAATGGAACTGATAGGGGAAAACCGAAGTAATCGTGGGAAAACCTGTCCCAGTGCCACTTTATCCACAAAAATATCCCACATGGACTGACCCGGGATCGAGCCCGGGCACCGCTGTGAGAGGCCGACGACTAACCGCCTGAGCCATGGCACGGCCATATAGTTACGTACAGCGCGTTAGATAAATTACGGAAGCCATTCCCACACCAAACACCCAGACCTCGAAACCGGATACCTTGGCGGGAGGCTACAAGAAAATGGCGTGAAATGAAGAATACTTCTGATGATGCTAATGACGATGACTGATTGATTACCAGCTAGCGTCACCGTAAGCTTGTTTGAATGAACGGACGTTGGTAGATGTTGTAGGCTTAACGAATCACAATGCTCCATATGGAAACTACCGAGTGCCTTCAATGGCACTTCAGTGCTGGTAATCGTGTTTATTTGTTTCACCACATGTTGAAGTAGCAGCTATGGAACAGTGCGAATTTGCTACACTATGCGGCGAAGGTCGGTGGGTTTATTAACAACATTACTTTGTAGTGCACACAGGGCTTCCTCTTAAATGACACAGTTAACCGCCAGTTACGGGTATGGTAACTAATTAAAAGTACGCTTGAAATAACAATTGTGGCGTGTTAGCTCACGTTTGTATAATTATATTGAACAAGACAGGCAATGTACGTATAACGTAACACTGAGGCGTGTTCGTGTAATGTTTGTTGCCGTGGAAAAGCAATAAGTATTACATATTGTGAGTGTGTTGGTAGCCTTAGATATCCAGCATACAATGCGCATGCGTCGTATTATTTTGTCATCTGTGGCTTGTCTGCCTCTACCATATTCATCCACATTATCTCATAAAGGGTACGATTTTTGGAAAAAAGTTTTTGAACATAAAATATGTTCTGATTTTCTCTGCAACTTTTGTCTGAAACACTTTCTGTTCTAAAAATAATTGAGCGAGATATTATAAATGTACATAGGTCTTCATGTAAAGTCCCCTTTATTCTTGTCAGATTTTAATGAAAATTGAATTTTCTCGACAGATTTTCGAAGAATCCTCAGATATCAAAAGTCACGAAAATCTGTCCATTTGGTGCCGAGTTGTTCCATGTGGACGGACAGATACTCAGATAGATGGACGAAAGGACGGACAGACAGGCAGAGGGACAGACATTACCGCTTTCCGCAATTTTGTGAACGCGCCTAAAACGTGAAACTTACACAAAAAGAACTTATACAAAAAGGAACAAATTTATACACAATGTGTTTTACTTTCCATGCCAAATTCTTTCAGAAATGTGTATTGCTCTGACAGAATAGAAAATTACGTTCGAGATAAAGGCAAAAAGACATAAATATCTTAATTTGCAGTATCTGCTAATTTTGTCTGTTAAGCGTAAAACATGGTAAAGTTTCTGTCCTTGCCATAAAGGCATATAGGGGAGTAGCTCTATAGCTCCAATCATTCTTATTCTATGCGCTAAATGGATGTAAGTGGTCAATATCACGCCCCGGCCGCTTGACCTTCGGGAATGAACCCCAGTACCCATTGATTAGAAGGCTGTGTGGGCTTCAGAGACGATATGACTTTTTGGAGAAGAGAAAAAGGCTTACCCCAGCGGGGATTCGAATCCCGGACCTTCAACTAGTAGCATAGTCGATTATAAACATTACGCTATCCAGGCTCAGTGTTGTCCGATGATAACCAAAATTAAAATTATCGGAAAATATTACTAAACTACATTTTATCAAATACCATAAATATATATTCAAATTTCTAGAGTTGTGACGTATGGACAAATATAAATACGGCACATTACTGTAATTCTTGCTACGTGTGCCCGGAAAGCTACAGAACAAATTACTTGGAGCCAAGTTTTCTAGAATCTAAAAGTCGCTTACATTTTCAAGAAATTCGCCACTTTCCGAGGGACGCGACTACCGTATTTATTAACATGTTAACGCAAGTCAGCAAAAGGATATTATACCGTATTTCAGGATAGATAAACACTGATTCGTTTATTCTTGGGTCACGATTACAGTCATAAGACATGTGGAAATATGTAGTATGATGGACAGATGTTGTTCCGGAGAAATATCTTCAGTTCTACTCTGATAAAGGAGGCAGTATATTCCTCTGAAATCTTGGTAGCTATCTAGTAGACCACACGGACTCGATTTCAGAGAAACATATCTTAACATTAAAAAAAACTGAGAAGTTCAACTTTAATTCGGGGCCGTTTGACGACGTTTCTTCAAACTGTACGTGTATGTATGTCTCTACGTTGCATAGCTTCGATGGCAGAAAAATGGTAAATAATGAAATGGACAGGACATGGGAAGCGTTGTGGAATATTTTGGTACGATGACACCATTAAATGTTTATTGTCGAATTTTCTCCGCCTTCGAATTACTTCCGTTCTTAGGTGTAAAACATCTCTGCATCCTGTTCTCAGACATATTCAATTACTTAATTGAAGTAGGCATAAGCAGAAAACAAGGCGAAACTTATTTTCAGCTACTTAATAATAAACATTGTTATCTTCTGGGATGTGACATCGTGTAGTGTGTTAGGTAGTTACCAACGTTACGGAGGAACCTACCACTTCCCTAATCCTGGTAGCACAAGGTAGCTGATGACAGCAGGTCTCGCAGTCAGGGTCAGAACGTTCTTTGACCCAAACTACCTCTTACTCCGGTGGAAAGAGGAAGTCATTTTCCTAGCAGTTATGCGGCCAGAACGTGAAACTGACCACTTGCCTCAATCTAGAATCTAGGTTAACAATATATTCAAATATATCTCCACTTCACTGAGGTCGATATGTCTTTGTAATTAATTAAGTAGAGAGACCCTGCTTTTGTTCTTATTTATGATGGAAGTAAGCAATTTCATTAAAGGGAAATAGTACACTAGTACATTCCCCCAGTTTATTTTAAGAGAAAACCGGACGAAGAATCATTTTGCCATTATGCTGTTTGTATACTATATATATATATATTTTATATATGTACACACAGACGTGTATGGCCTTCGTATTTTTGAAATCTGAGCAGGCAATCTCAGGTTCCAATGAATGATACAGAACGTAATAGTGTAGAATTAATTAGCAAACCAAGTTTTATATTCCGTCATAGGTATGGAAACGTATCCATGTACAGGAGCTCTTTCTCAGAGACACGATTCTCTGTCTTCAGGGCAACAAAGCCAGGAACTCACGAATATATAGAAAGTGGAGTTGTGTCTTCTGCTGGATTAATTAGCTAATTCTTCCAAACGCCTCTCCCTCCCCCTTCATTACAAACCAGAAAGAGCAAGCGAAAGAGAAAATAATAAAAGAAAGACGAGATAAAGGAGAAGAAGTCGAGTGAAAAGCTTGGGGCACACAACGACGATGAGACAAGGAAGCTGAATGAAATAAAGAAGACAAAGTATCGTGCGGAGATAGAGGGTGGATGGATCTCAAGGGAGCGGGAAAGCCGAGGAAAGTCCGCACGAGGTGGTGGGTAGTATATGGAGTAAAAGAGGCAAATTAAACCGATGCATCTTCGTCCTGAGGTCTGGCTTAATGTTATCCATCACAGGCTGATTCCAGGCTTCCTTCTTCTGGCTTCCTTATATGCGATGTGAAGAGAGATTAGCCAAACTATGCTAACCGCAGTAGTTAAATTGTAGTAGACGGGGTATCTGAGGAATCCAACATCAGTAGCGCAGTCTTGGGAAGAACAATGTTCCTGCTGTCTGTTTGTTTTCACAGTGCGGTTTCTGCATGGTGTTATACGTAGTTTGGCATAACGGTAATCAGATGCCAAGACATCGCACTTCGATCCTACAGACGCTGGCCACTAACTCAGTGCTTGATATCCTACAGCGTCTTCTTCAGCTGTTGATGGATACCAAGCAGTTAAATCATTCCTTTCATGAAACACTAACGTTCTTCATCGTGTTCAAGAAAGCTCGCCACTTTACACCATTTTCAGATAATTCAATCAACTCAACACCGCATTCTAATTCTGTAATGCCCTGTAACATGAAATTGAAAGTTGTTCCTGTCTATTTAAGTACCACGCCATGAAGATCTTTGCGGTGTTAAAGGTATAACTCCATGCATTCTAAACATTGGTACTAAATCAAAGAAATATGTTAGCTTCACATCCCGACCGCTTTACCAACGGTGAAGGAACTCGCTCTATCAGCTGGATAGTAGGCCTGGGCATGCCCAGATATTATCTGAACGCAGTGATTAAAAGACGAAACTTTGCTATTACCGAGAATCAAACTACGATTATCTGGTATTACATCCCGTAGCCTAGTCCTTATACTCACTGAGATCTCTGGCTGTTCTATTTTGTATTACTCTATTTCCATCTACACGTCCGTCTATCAAATAACTTCTCTGAGTTGATTCTACGAAATTCGTTTTTCCATGCCTCAATCACTTTGTCCCTCAGTAAGAGAACGTTGCAAACAACTGTGGTTTGGGCGTGGTGGAAAAGGAAAATGCACTGTGGAACATCGAACCTCAGTTATCTACGCCGTGTTGACTGAGCTATACCATCTCTTGCACGTGCCTCTTAGGCCTGTTGAACGAAATGTTGAGGGTGATTCGATTGTAGCTGCTGCTAATTTGTGACGAAGAAGAAAGGGAACCACGTTTAAAACCAAATGGAATGCAAATAATACTGATCTCCCCGCTTCCCATTTTAAGGTTTAGGTTTATGGGAAAGGGGCTGGCGGCGTGCCTTGTTTATTCTTTCTTCCCCCTTCTTCCCAACTCCTCAAATCGTGATACAAAAGTCAACGTTGCCGGCGTCGGAAAGACTAACGCGATGTCTGGAGAAATTTTGTGGGCTTCTCACAACGGAACTGATTAATATGAGCGACAGGCAGTGGCGCCTTTCTTGTGTGGGCCGGCACAAATCATCAATTGCAATCCTGCTTAGGCAAATAGGCACATTCTGTTGGCATGTCTAAACACACCAATAATTAATACACATGAAGGTTCACAACGATGGTGATTTATTGAGGTGACACATGTACTTGACCTGTTACATCGTCTATTGTTTGTTAAAAACCACACGACGTTTCGGAACGTGGCTGTTCTTCCGTAATCAAGAATAATGCAAAGTCAGAAAACCTGCTGTGTTGAGATTACTAGATGCAGCAAGTCTCCATCCGCCGATAGAAAAGGCAAACGCACACGTCACCTGGTAGTTAATATTCCTAAAGTGGACAGCAGACGGCAAGCACTAATTATAAAAATCATTCTGTAACACTGCCAAGCACTCTTGTAATAAATATAATAATGATAATAATAATAATACTAATAATAACAATAATAATAATCGTGTTAGAGAACTCCAAATGTAAACTATACTATGACAGGTCCATAATAACTGATCGAACTATTCATAACAATAGACCAGACAGTTTTTTAAATGGCGCGACAGGCCCTAGTGGGCCAGGGCCTCTTTATTATCGAGGCTTCACTATCACACTTAGACACACCACACTCGGTAGGACTCCTCTGGACGAGTGATTAGCCCTTCGCAGAGACCTCTGCCTGACAAAACACAACACTCACAACAGACAGACATCCATGCCCCCCGGAGGAATTCGAACCCGCAATCGCAGGAAGCGAGCGGCAACAGACCAGAAACTGAGACCGCGCGGCTAATGGGATCGGCCGAGACATAGTTATACTTGACAAAACCACCAAAGAAGCATACTTACAAATGTAGCAATTTCCAACAGTCACAACCTTCACAGCACCATCACTGAGAAGCTCCAGAAGTATACAGACTTGAAATAAGAGCTACTAAGAATATGGCAACTGAACACCGTCTAGATAATACCTCTAGTACTATCCACAATGGGCATTATTCCAAACAAATCACACGAAATTTAAAACTGCTTAATCTTCACCCTGGTCTATATATTCTAATGCAGAAAGCAGTAATACTTAATACATGTCGTATGGTCAAAAAATTTGGTAGAACAGTAAAATCCGTACTCTTCTGAGAACCAGCTAAACCGCTGTGAAGAAAGGAATATGGATGAAACAATGAACGAACGAGTAAGAGGAGGCCTCAAGCCTGGTTTGTGTACGCAGCTATTTAAGAGATTTGCTGTGGGATACGGCGATTTGAGTTTCTTGCTACTACTCCTGTATACAGCTATTTACATTTTTTTTTGCTAGTGGGATACTGCGATTTGAATTTCTTTCTACTGCTCCTGTAGACAACACCGTCAGTCATTAGCGATTCGAAGCACTATATTTATCAAAATATTACATAAAAATTCAGTTCCTCCCTCATACTAAACAATGTTTCTCCAATACAATGACACATCGGTTAACGCCGTGTAAGAAACAATTAGATATTTATTCTACGAATGTTACACAGTACACAAGTCTGCAGATTTTCTGAATGTTCACTCAAATGATCCATCCATTGTCAGGTAGAAATTGAATGTACAGTGGTTGCTATACGTAACATCTGCTTTAGCATTCAACATATCTGCATCTTGATCACACAGTGTAATTAAGTTTTGTATAATTCTCACGATAATTGTTTTCTTGGAAATAATTACAGTATATCGTGAGAATTACACAACATTAACCGGGTTGTCTTTGTAATGGAGACACAGGGTGCTTCCTGTATGGAAAGAATTAAACTTTATGAATTGTTCTGATAAATATGCTCTCAAACACCTCTCAACATTCTAACGTCTTGCTTTTAGTACGACTCACGTAAGAAGGACGAGCGGGTGAAGTCTGGGAAACTTCTAAGATAGTCATGTTCCTTCTTCAACCTCTTTCCCTCTAATCCAGTTTCTCTCACTTGTCACATGGCTTTCCTTTTTACCTACACTTGTAATGTTTCTTGCATGTTTCTCCTGTGCTTCGAAGGCTTAACACATTAAATCGCTGGCCAGTACAGCCAAACTCGGTTTTGAAAAAAGGACGCCAAAGAAAATATTTAATCGCAACAGGAAGAAGTAACAGGATAATGGAGATAATTACAAAATTAGAAGCTTAAAATACTCGTATGTAATTTATATTTTTTAAAAAACTGATGTATGCGTGGCTGTGTTTTATTTATAGGTGAATGAAAAATGCCTACACAATTTTTGTAAAAAAATCTGAATAGAAGGGACAACTGTGGTAATCTATTCATAGATGGGATGATAATATTAAAATGGCTCCTAAAAGTAATTTTTGTAGGACTGTGGACTAAAATAATATTTCACGACTGCGTCCAGTTGCGAATTGAGAAATTTTGACCTTGTTAAAGACTACCATTTTGTCAGAAGAACCTCTGCGCCAAGGAGTTCGTTAATAAGACTGACTCAGTGAAATCTAGTGGTGCTCGCACACTTAAGAGCTATGTACTCTTTGCCAATTCAACATTTACAGCTACCCTACCATTTGACTAATGTACAATAACTACATCACAAAATGGCACTAAATAAGCGAAAGTACTCAAAGGCTACAAAAATACATTCGTCTCCTTGTGGCCAGGGTTTCTTTTCACAATTAAATATTTTTCTAGAAAAATGAAGGTATTTTTACATCTCGTCGGTAAACCACCTACACACGCACGCACACACACACATCCATATATATATACATATATATATATGACATACACAAAAGAATGGTGCGGTTTTAATAGTGAACACTATTAAAACCGCACCATTCTTTTGTGTATGCCCTTTATATATAGGTCTAGACTGGTGATTCCGACCCAGGCAAGCGCAGAAAGGAAAGGACCGAAGGAATCAGGGAACAAAGTGCTAATAGGAATATTTGGTTTCATGAAACATGAAGTAAAAGGGGATGGAGAAAATTATATACAAAGCTCCATCAATTTATCTTCCTTTTATCATTTGATTGTCGAGACAAATGAGGATTGGTAATGCTATTCTATAGGCTTCTGTCGATGGTGTATGCCATCTGAAATTTAACAAACTACCTTTCCGGGGCAGGATTGGTCCCCGTCTTCGGGCTTGGTACTTGCAAGACAAATGTTTCTACATAGTAATTATTTACGGATTAGAGTCAAATTAATGAATGCAACGCATTTCAGTAACATTTTAGAAAACATGGCTAAGCAAATCTCACTGAATCATAGTGTAAATAATTATTATGTTGTAACATTTTTTTTGGAAAAGTAAGCCTGATGATTGTGAGCGATCCTGTCCCCGAAACGTATTGTGTTAAATTTCATTACGTAAGATGGAAAATGTCCACAAAGTCAATGAATTAAGAAAACTGGTAAATTTGGTAAAACTAAATTTATTTCTATGCCCCCCCCCCCCCCACGGTTTAGCTCCACCTATTTTTATATTCTGCGCTAGATGGAGATGAGTTATCAACTTCACGCCTCAGCCAATTTACCCCCTGGAAATGAGTTATCGGTACCCATTGAATAGGAGGCTTCAGAAAAACCCCTAGTGCCTGCAGGAAACCGAACCGTGATTTCTCCTTCGCCCAGACCACAGCCGGCTCTCTACACCGACTGCACTATCCTTGGCCTCCGGTTAAATGCAATACGAAAGTTAATGACCAGTTCCTCTCTCACATAGGCTAAATACAACCAACAGGATGCTGTCGCTGACTATTCCAGGCTACACGGCGGGGAGGTTCTGTGTTTCGGCGGTGCCTGCAGACGAGGAATTCTTTGCTGACGTTTCGGAGACCCTCATCGTTTTGCTATTTTTCGCTTTAAGTTGTATGGACTATTTCATGGCACTCTTATTCTGGCATTTACAAGTTTGACACTGAGGAACATCACGAGATACTTCAGTCAGGATAGCTAGCTTCAATTAATACAATCGAAATCAGGACATCTTGAGATGTGCGCTCTTCTGGGATACTAGGAGCGTAGGGTGTTAATTCTGTACGAACTTTTCGGGAAAATATATCTGTTCCATTTCAAGGGTCAAGAAATCTTGACTCTTGAAAATGGGACGGATAGGTTGTCTCGAAACGTCGGTAGAGAATTATCACACTACGCGGCGTAATATCACAGAAGAGTGCATATCTCATCTATATCGCGGCGGAAGCCTGAAATTAGGATGTCTTTTATACCAAGCAGAATTTCTAACTACACAATAGCTATTTAGGTATGCTAATAATTAAACGGAGGAATAAGTATACAAAACTAAGTGAATTTATAGTAAATATTAGAGTTTTCTGAGAAGTGACACCGTGTAATATGGTAGCAGGTACCTGTGGCGTACCTAGGCTTTTTGACCCCCCCCCCCCTGCTTAGAGACATCAAAATTGTCGCCCCTGACAATTACGAACTTTTATTGAATTTGCGTCTACATGGATCAATAATTTAAAATGTGTTAAGAGCAAAAAATTTAACTTTAAAGTTCTTGTCACAGTAAGTGTGAATGTTACTACATCTCTGATGTGACGCCGGCAGAAATGTACCAACATTTCAGATCGTTCTGCTGTCTCAATGCGCCCTTACAATCTCCGTTTCGCCCATAATTGCTACCTGTGAGTCACACCGCAGGAAACCAAAATCGCAGCAATCACCAGTGTGGTAATTTCACATTTAATAAACAGAATAAACAAGTGCTCAGTTACTACCCTGAACACAGCATTACACAGTGAAACCTGCCTTAAACGGAACCTGGGCACAACGGAAACCTGACTTGAGCGGACAACTTTTACAGACCAGAGAATCCAAACTTCCAAGTACCTGCATGAAAAGGAACCAGCCTGCAGCATAAAAAATTTAAGTGCCTTGCTGTTCCGTTATAGGCAGGTTTCACTGTAGTAACCTAATTTGCCTCTTTTCTATAAGTTTCGAAGTATAATACAACTGATGCTGCCTGCTCCAAGAAAGAAGACCGTAAACGTGGTCACCCCTAAGAGAGATACATTCTTAAATACAAACATAACGGGATGTGGATTCATCTTTTTGCTATTGAAATTTAGGAAAAAAATCCGTAGCTCTCAGAACCTCGCAAGTTCTGGCTTACAACTTTGTGAAAATTAGAGCGTGAGGGGAGATGGGTTTGGAGATGGAGGTGAGGGGGTCGGCGGTGCGCCTGCAGCGGCAGGTATTTCTTTAGCTCAGGTTCTTTCATTGCTGTTATTATGATTCTAACCGGTAGCAATTAGTATGTCATTCACTTATTACTACAAGAAATGCTGCTCGCTGCTGCCAAAACGAAAACAAAATTAGGAAAGCTAAAATAAAAAGATGTACGGTTCTGGTAATATATACGTAATAAAATCTAAAGTACTAACTGCTGTATAAACAGTGGCGTCACTCTGAAATTTCATTTTATTTGCTTCTTCTTTAGCTATCTTAATGTCTTTTTCTAGACACTGAAGAGAAATCTGATGAGGAGAAAGAAGATAAGGGAGAGAATGAAAAATAAAACAGAAGAATGATAAACATAGGGAAATGGAAGTAAAGGACAAAGCAAAAATACGAATGAAAAGAAGAGGAAGTACATTAAGCTGGCTCAGTGGAAACAGATGAAGGAGAGTAAAGAAAAGGAAGTACAGAAGACTGGAGAGACAGGGAAGGAAAAGTAATAGAAGAGTGATACATAAAAGGAGAAGAAAAGGAAGAAGAATTGGAGGTGGGTAAAGAAATAGTTGTTATATTTATGAGATCCATAATTATCTTTTTCAGAAACACATCACTCCGAAAACGAGTTCTTTCTTCAATACCCGGGACATAAAGTGATAAGACAATTTAGACTATTACGAAAATGAATCAATTGTGAAATAATGGGTCCTTCATAAATGTGATAGCACTCTCTGGACGGGGGATGAGTCTATCGCAGGAAAACTTAAAGACAACGCAATGCAGAAAGACGAATGTGCGTATGCATTTTGCGACCTGACTTTGTAAGACAGAATAATGTGAGCGGTCAAGGATATGTAAAGAACTGAATATATGATGCCCCGCCACTGATCGGTGGGGCTCGCAGGTGTGAATTGCTAATTTACACGACGAGAGAAAGAACGGGTGTATTTGATGCTGTAATTAGGAGCTGTAAATTGCATGCTGTCTGTGACATAAGCTGAAGGTGGTGTAGCTTGGTTCCATATCGAATGATAATAAGAAATGGTGATACAGCACCACGGGGTGGCAATGATTGGCTCCCGGTGTGGCGAACTGGGGCGTCTGAACCAAGACTGACTGCCTTATTGTAAGCTAGACACATTGAAAAATACATTTTAGAATAGACAATAAAACAGATGACGATAATATATAGGTTTACATCACACCGAGTGACAACATAGGTGTGTAACTGGATAAACCGCTGAAGAATTTATAACTAACTAACTAACTAACTCTCTGATAGCAGAACCCAAAGTTTCAACACGGCCAAAAATAAACACTGCGACTAGAGACAGTCTTGAGCCAGTTCCATCCAACTCCCATCCTCACCACCTACTTCCCTAAGATCCAGCTTACTAATGAACTAACTCTCTGGTAGCAGAAGACGAAGGTTCAACAAAGCTAATATCAAAGCCCACCACTGGACAAGATCCTGGGCTAGTTCTGTCCACCTCCCTCACAATATATATCTAGCTAAGATTCATCTTAATATTCTTCGCAAACCTCTTTCTTCCTGTTCTCCGTGTGACCGTTTTCCATCAAAATTCTCTATGCATTTCTTGTCTCTCTGATCCAGTATAAATGACTCATCATAGCTCGTACATTTCACTATTCTAGCAATAGTAAGTGACTTGCATAAACCATGTTTCTTCTTACGTAATATTCAAAAATGTGCTCACTTCACGCTTCTTAAAACCAAATATTTGCACAGATATTTTTATCACAAATTAAGAGACGACGTTTCACACTCACACAAAGCAACTGCCAATATTAACTTTTATTTTGTTGGCCTACGAGTAAATCCTCACATTTAGAATTTTTGGAAATACACAGGCTAAAAACAGTCAACTGACTGACAAGACTGTAAGTCTGAAATGTCAAACAAGCGAAAGAAAATATTGTGTTGTATGTAGGCGTTCTTTCTGCAAGTATTTTATATATGCCTGAGGATGGCTTTCGATAAAAGCCGAAACATATAGCAATATAATAGACAGTAGAATGCTACTAAACGGAGATGTGACTGACTGCCTCTTGTCCTCTACTTCTTACATGTGGCACCACAATGTGATTTCACATGCAAAGGTAAGTAATAAATTAAATAATTACTGGCATCTAACTGAGAGCATTCATTTTTTTTCCCCAATGGCTCGACAGCCCCTTGGGGGCCTTTGCCGCCTCATTTTTCGAGCCTTCACGATCACACTCAGACACACCACACTCGGTAGGACTTCTCTGGACGAGTGACCAGCCCGACGCAGAGACCTCTACCTGACAACACAGAACACTCACAAGAACAGACATCCATGCCCTAGGCGGGATTCGAACCCACGATCCCAGTAAGCGAGCGGCCGTAGACCCACGCCTTAGACCGCACGGCCACTGGGATCGGCGCATTCATTTATAGCTACTGATATTTAACTAAGTGCTGGTAATCATAGGCGTAAGAAGGGGGGATTCCACTTCAATATTTTTTCTACCTAAGAACATTTTTTTGGGCTGATGAGTTAAAGAGGGGAAAATAAAAAAATTGGGGTAAGGGTGGGGGAAAGGGTTAAGGACTGGTTCAAAAGAATTTGTCCCCTCTTTCTAACTTGACTCCTTTGTAAATTACAATTTCCCTAACACCCATGGTCGATTTCGCCCCCCCCCCCAATGTTATTAGCCAAGTAACCCTTATGCTAAGTAATTACTCGGATAACTGATATATATATATATATATATATATGTTACGCAATACGTAGTTTTCTTGCACGATTATATATTTCTGAATAAATTATACAGATCGATTTAAGTTTAATAAGTATTTGAGGTTATGGTGGACTGATGCGGACCCTAATCAAATTTTTCCTGTATATTTTGATAGTCTAGATAAAATTTCACATTTGAGTAGCTTAGAAGGTGATTACGCAGAGAGACTGAGGAACAGATATAGCCTTCCAGTTACGTTTTCGCTATGCGCTCTTTGTGTCTAACACAAAATGTGAACACAAAACACATAGCATTAGTGTATAATTGTATGTAATGTGCACAGAGAAGTAAGTCAAGAACTTTGGACACTCTGGAAACAAAGAAGAAATACGTGCGTGGATACGAGAGAAATGCCCGCCAACACACACGTACACACACACATACACACACAATCAAAAGCAATAACACTGTTATACAACCGACAAACAGCTCACATAACTACAAACAATGTCATTGCACATGAAGTCGTGACGTCACTACCGGAAGTCACATTATATTTTCACACAAGCGGCTGTGCATGTAGTGAGGAGAGGCTACGATTATTCTTTCGTTACGGTAATTTTTCAAGGATGTCGTACAAAAAATAAACAAAGGGTACAGGAGAGGAATTGTTACCATGGCTTCCAACAGAAGTTCCTTAAACACCGTGAGTGCGTCCACTCCTGTCAGCTCGACTGGTCTAGAACTACGTGCCCCGCGTTTAATTCTACGCTGCAAAAGAACGTTTTCATCGCAAGATTGCTCGGTTTCTACGCTCTCTCCACAGCTTGGTATCGCAAAGTTCAGTGAGACAGCAACAACGAATACAATACACCGTTGTCAGAACCCTATAAAATAGACTAAAATTCTACTTGCTGTTGTATGGATGTGAAACGTGTTCTCAAGAAGAAAGAAACAAAGAGGCCGGGGCACGAAGCTGCTCATAGTCATCTAGTGCAGGGCTGGCCAACATGCGGCCATCGAGGAATGTATCTGCGGTCCTGTCACCTGAATAATATCAGTAATACAATTTAACAAACATAATATAAAGTGACGTCACGGCAACTTTAACAAATATCAATAGAACAAATCTCGTGTTTGTAAATAACGGCACTGTATACATAAATGTGGCCCTCAGGCGAGTCCTTTACGAATTATGTGGCTCTCCTCTTGGTTGAAATTGGGCCAGCCCTGATCTAGTACACAGATTAAGCATGAGGGCAGCTATACCTCCATTCCCCCATAGAATGTGACGCTTATTTAAGAAAAAAAAAACTTTTTTAAAATTATCGAAAATTTTACTAATTCGTACTTCATTTAACTATGCTTTTAACATCTCAGATTATTTAGATGGCTGATAAGACGATTTGAGAATAAGATATTGTAAAATACATGAAAGAAAATGTTGGTCTAATTAAGGCAGAATTTTGGCCTTTTATCTGGAGGATCTGAAAAAGTCGACATATCAAAACAGGCACTATTCTTTTAGAGATTTGAACTCGAGGGCTCCCCGAACATGAATCAGGATACCAACCATTATACTACGATGTCCATTTTATTTAGTAATTGACCGTGGAAATGCAGCTAGTAACCTATGCACTGTGTGACAACACAGATGATCCAAACATATTTTCGCGGTCCACAGCTTTAGAACACGATGTTTTATTTATAAGTGTTTGCACTTCTTTATCTAATGACTCAGTTTTCTTGACTTATTACATTAAAATTTAAAAAAATCAAAGTGAAATGTGGTAAACTCCAGGTGAATATTCCATGTGTTTGTTAGAGATTCTCTGAAGTGGAACTCGGTCTGCTTGAGTCATGGTGGGACTCCAAATTACCGAGAAAGAACGAGGGTTAATAGTAATAATTACTACAAAATATGGTAATAGCTTCCCGGAACAGAAGTGGGATCTCATCTTCGGGTCGGTGCCCAGTCTCTTTGATTTATATATGTTAAAACTTCAACGCTTTAAATTTTGTTTATGAGTCTAGCAGGTAACTACAGATTTTAAGCTTAATGGCAATTTATTCTTGTATTTATATTACTCTCGGGTGTAGGTATGTACTATGTTAAAGATGGATGTGTTCTAGGCGTTTCGCAAGAATTTGCTGTTTCCATCTTCAGGGTGAAAGTGAGTAGGGCGAGGAAACAGCTGGGGTACATAGGCAGGCACTCGGACAAAAGAATGTGGAGCCAGTGCCCGCCCGGACCGAAAGGGCGGGTGTAAAGGGACGTGTTAGAAAATAGTTGCAATGCAATACTCTTCCAGAGGTTCGCATACATCAAGAATATCAATTGAGGAGATGGGTATTATATATAGTACGCATATGAGAAAAAAACTGTATAATAAACTTTCATCGAAGAAACTCGCAGGAAAAGACAAAAGAGTAGATATAAGGTTAATATTAAAACAGAGCGGTGTATCCACCAGCAAAGGCACACAATAAAATAAAACATATGCAGAAGTCTTAGACATTATTCACTTATAATCATATTATTTGAAGTCATGCATTCAGAGCTATTGACAACTTTGTTAAAGAAACTTTTTCTTTTATTTTTCATGTGGCACTTTCAACCCGTTTTTGGGTCATGGCTTTCCTTGTTCTCGGGGCTTCACGATTACACTCAGTTAGACACACAACCCTCGATACGACTCCACTGGACGAGGGACCAGCTCGTCGCAGAGACCTCTACCTGACAACACACAACACTCACAAATGACAGACATCCATGCCTCCGGCGGGATTTTTTTTTGTATTAATTCCTGGGTTTTCCCTTTGATCCATTTGTACTGTTGAAGTCCGTTGTCTGCATGTCACCTTATGTTTCATGCTATCGTCCATACATCTAACACAACACAAACATCCATGCCCCCGTGGGATTCGAACCCACGATCCTAGTAAGCGAGCGGCCGTAGACCCACGCCTTAGACCGCCGGCACTGGGATCGGCTACGGAAAGCTTAGCTAAATAAAATATTTATTTAAAAAGATGTTACGAAGTAATGGTGATGGCACACACCGACAGGTAGTCACGATATCCTCATTTTGGGCTCATTTTATCAAGTTAGTTCTAAGACTTCAAAATAAGTACGGAGTGCCTTAAAGTCGTTTTACCGAGATATACTCACGTTCTAGGGAAACACTTCCATTTACAAGCACCTACTGGCAGAGAGGACAATGAGTTAAATGCACATTTGACTTATCATAAGCACTGACATGCAAGTTGCAGCGGAGACTGAAGTAGGATATTAACTGTCTAGGTAAAGCGACTTGTGTGTGTGTGTGTGTGTGTGTGTATGTATGTACGTATGTATGTATATGATGTGTGTATGAAATATATGTTACGTATGATATATGTACGTAAGAATATGTAGTAGATGGATATATGTAGTATGTATAAGTATGTATGTATGTTATATATGTATGATGCATGTATGTATCATGTATGCATGCATGTATGATGTATGTATATATGTGTATATAGGTATATATGTACGTACGTATGTATGTATGCATGCATGTATTTGCTATATGTGTGTGTAGGCTACGTATGCAAGTGTATATATACATACATGAACACGTAGACCTGTTTCGTTAGTTGTGTTGATGACTGTGCTCACATTGGTGCTTGTGCTAGCGCATATTAGGGGTAATTAGTTCATAAATCAAGCGGTGTGGACGGGAGCGCTCTTGGCCTCACTGAATGTACAAACCTGCCAAATACATTGGAGTCATTGAGTAGAAACACGAAAACCACATGACAACCGATCGTGGAGACCGGGTTTGAAATCCGGACCTCTTGAATTCGAAGAATTTCTAGTCACTCGCCCGCCATATTCGATATGCCATTCTGCAGCAGGATCATTGACCAATAAGCACACAGAGCTACGTCCGTACATGCTGTCTAAAGTTGCGATAACTGCGTGGCTGCAGATTCACTTCAGCTCTGTCCGAAACGCTGTATAACATCCCACCTGTGCGTATATATGCGTAAGGGCAGACATATCTCAGTCTCAACCCTTTTCTTCATTAAAAAAAAAGAATTAATTATCTTAAATGTGTTTTGCAGAGATGTGTGTACAGGACAATGAGCAGGAGAACATTGGGGGGGGGGGGGCCCTTCCTCCATATATATATATATATATATATATCTAACAAAAAACACATCTTGTTATTAAAATGTTTAATTTCATCACTTAGACAATGACGGTGCTTGTTTATATCTTGGTTTAAAATCCAGTTTAATTATAAGAACGGACTGCTCGGTTGCGGCGATGTGGTGGACGAACAAGCACTTCAGAGTTGCTAATCTGCGTGTGATAATGGCACAAAGTAGCTCCGAGCATAAAGCGCACATCTCCGTCGAAATGACTTCATGGAGCTGTTATTCATGAAAAGCCTGAATTAGTTCAGATTGATAAGAAATTTTCTGCCTTTTATGGACTAAAAAAAGAGTAATTACTGTGTCCACAAAATCTCGTTACTCTTTGAAATTTCTGCTGACAACACAAATGGCTACCCCTCTTTTGTATTTTCAAGATTTTTCTACTGAGAGTATTTCGTATTTTCCAACAATCACTCTGACTGATGTGGGAGTGACACTATTGACAAATTTAGTTTAATTTTTCTTCCAAAAATAGCTTCTCTGTTACACGAATGTCAGTCAAATCAAAACCTTAAAAATGTGGACAAAATCGAAACCTACTGTGTGCAGCTGTAGGCTCAGCAAGTCATCAGCATGGGTTAGAAGTATGTACTTTGTACTGTAATCTGGCAAAAAAAAATGACTTAATAAAAATGTCTTGTAAAATGGAATAGCTATACATGAAATTCTCTGCACTGAATGAGCTCTTCAAAAACTTTTCAAGTTTTTCATTTGACTCACCTTCAAAGTAATAAGTTTGTAAGACAAAATGGCCGCAACACAAAATCTAGATTCCGCTTTCAGTTTGATGGCCATAAATGACAAGCCACCGCGGTGAGACATGTGAATATCTGTACGGCTGCATTCTCTCTGCCAAGGCTTGCACTGCCCACAACCGTGTGTAAAACACAGTGTGTCAGTCAGCCTCCGGACCCAACCCCCGCACCTTTCTCTATGTTGTCTGTGGGGTACTCGTATCGTACTACGCTAGTACTACGTTTGTACGCTGCAGATCCTCAATGGGCTTCATCATCAGATCCTGATAAGTGTGGCGTATCCTGAGTTAAGATCCGTCACCCGCGGGTTTATACAACTCAGGACAATGAATAGGACACCTTCTCGTAGAGCGCGATGCCAGATATCCATGCCACATGGCCGATATACAAAGAACCAGGACCGGTTCTACAACATGCTTCAAAATAACACAACACATAAAATAGATTTTTACAGAACGCAGCTAGTATTTTTAGCATTTCAGAGCAACGACATTAGGAGGTGCTGGAGACACACTTTAGATACGAGGGGGAGGAATAAATTTTTGTTTTCCTCAGTCTCTTTAAGGGAATTTAGGAGTTGTAGGTTCGACCTTGAACTTAGCCATGGGATTTTTCCCAAACCACTTTCACTTAACGTTACATGAGCTGTCACCTTATCCCACGTTAAATAACCTATGCAGTGAATAGAGCGCCTTTTAATAACCGGCATAATTAAGGGCAGTTTTTGGAGGGGGTACCTTTTGGAAGGTGATCACTTTAATCATAGATTAGATGGGTAGTTAAATTCTTTAAACTTAGGTGACACTCATTATTCTCTAGTATACTTTTAACGCCCATTACCGGGATGACGAATTAGTACGAAACACTGGTGGAGTAAAACATTATAGGCAAAGTCTGAAGTACTCCGAGAGAAACCTGTCCCAATGCCACTTTTTCCGGCACAAATCTCACATGGTTCGCCCTGGGTTGAAACCCGGGCCTCCAAGGTTAAGAGCCTGAGCTATGACAGGACCTACGCTCTGTGGTTACTATATTTACCACCTATTTTAACATTCAACATTGCTATCAATCTACCACACCACGCACTTTCATAGCTCAGAACGTGTTCACTGTGCTGTATGTGTCTGTCCGAACATCAGCATGCGAGAGGCGAACTGTCTTGTTCCGGAACCAAGCCCCTCGCTACCGGAGCGGAACCCAATACTCGTCCAGACAAACACTTGGCGGGATTGCCAAATTGCCTTTCATTACATATGCGGAAAGCTTAGTGGACCTGGATTGTCCATTAAGTGGCTGTTAAAACACAACTGGCTTTCTGTTCCGTTTCCAATAGCGGTTGTTTCAGTGACATCGCTTTACAAATATACAGCATAATTCTGCTCAAAACACTGTCTGCTTGCTGTTGTGTTTGAATATTCCTTCGAGCGACTTCCTTCTGAAATTCGCGGGTTTTAATCCACACAAATACGAGTACACACACCAATTAAGGCAACTTCTGACACAGATCAAGGTTGAGTGACAGATTTAGTCGACTATTGACGTAAGGTAAAAAGAAATACAATGCTATTGGACCCGACCACTTTCAGTGGGTTCGAAGGACCGCCTGCCTGTGTAGAAGATCCCCACATCACGCGCCCTGGCCAACAACGGTTCGTAATAACGCGGTGTAAAAGCATGCAGAGTCTTTTACTATAATTTTTTTTTACGCACAGTGTAAAAGCAGAGATTAAACATGCGCCTATCACACTGTGGACCGCCTACATTGCACGGCTTCGTGCAGATGAGGACCTAACAAGCCAGCAGTCTGGCCGATGAATTCTGTCAGCTGGCAGTGAATTTCTGCCTCCCTCCACTCACGTCGGATCATGAGTCAGAACGTGAAGATGGAGGTACGGCGTAAGCGGTTAAGCGGCCAGGTGAGAGACGTTATAATTTGCGTTATTCCGTTATTTGCTTAATTCGATTTAATTTAATTTAATACAGAAACGTGACTTATCTTTTTATTCATTCGTCATTGTATGTGTCTTGTGGTTAGGGACCTTAACTCATCCAATAACATTACAGTTTACAGTACCTCCGACGGAGGCGAAAGTGACCTAAGGAGCTTTTTACGGAACACGTCTGCCTCTTAAGTATGGGTCACATATATAACCCATACCTACGTACTTAAATTCTGAAAATTAAGGCAGGGATATCCTCCGAAATTTCGGCAACAGAGTCAATTGTTATACGATGCTGGAACACCAGACAGGAGCAACATTATAAATGAACCACTGTGAAAGTTTAAAACTGGTTATTTGTTCTCTATTTATTTCTGCTTGCGTCGGCGAAGAGTCCAGTCGGTTGTCCGGGTCTGGGAAGCACGTAGACGATGAGAGGAATGTCGCCGTGAGGAAGCATGGCTCGTGACTGACTCAGTCATCACGCGGGAAGCAGGTGGGAGAACAGGGTGCATAGTCTTGTTACAGACGTGGTGGCATCCCAAAAGCTGAGCTTCTCAGCCACCTGTTTACGTCCACTGAATCGCACTTCTTTCGAAGGTCCTTGGTTTGAAGCCAGAAAAAATGTGTGTGACGCACAGCCTACTTTTTCTCACACGTTGTCAAATTCCGAAAGAAGGCCTTAAATATAAGTAATGCTGAAACAGTGAAATACGAAATTACAAAGTCTCTGGGTCAGGGATCTCATTTTTTAGAAACCAAAAAACCGGACACTTAATAACACTTAGGTGCCGGTGGGGAGGGGGGGGGGCTGTTATAAGACAAAATTTTTAAGCCGTCACACAATGGAGAAAACAAAGTAATTTATTAATATTGCTACAACGATATAAAATCAGATAAATAAGTTAACCCATACAGATACGGGAAACCAAATAATAATAATAATAATAATAATAATAAAACTCGTAATAATAAACAAAACACTGGCAGGCAATAACAATAATAGATGAATAAATAAAATATGTTGAATTGCGCTAGATATGTAGAACACGTAGCCTAAGCAATGTTCACAGATTGTTACTTAACAATCTCACAATTGCATGATAATAAAGACATTCACCGTCTTACACAGTTTCAAGTTACGCAGTTTCAGACTTATGCTATATTAAGCAAAAAACATCGAAATAATAATATTTTTGAAAAGCGCGCCGAATGTTCCATGCAAGAATGAAAGCGCAATGCGTCAAAGGTGGCGGAAGAATACTGCTGGGCGATAACACACGCGACGGGGCGGTCATGCTGAGGCCGATCAGGTTCCAGCGTGTTGGAGTTTGGATGTCAACTATACTTCTTTGCAGATACACATATAGGTGGCCACATGTAAAATCAGTTCGGACTTGGGCAAAATTCGTCTTGCGCTGGAACTTCGGAAGGTCGCTATTGCGTAAGTAGTGGAATGCCTGTACAGGAAGTAGCACTGGCATATTTGTATGGACGTTCGTGTAGACAGGTTGACAAGTAGCAAGAAAGAATGAGAGGACAGCCGATAATCTGGCCGAAATTCGAAGGGGATAAAACCCAATCATGTCTAGGGCATTTCTTCCAATCTAAATACAAAATGACACTGAAATTTAAGTAAAAATTATTATTATTATTATCACGGTACTGCAATTATATTTTGTGCATTTTCTAATTAAAATATAACATTCTAAGACCACGACTTTTCGGGCACACAAACAGTCCCGAAACATATCCTTAGATTGATGTATTTTAATCATAGAATTGGTAGAACTCCAATTGAAGTTCTTTGTGAAAGCAAACGTAATAATTACAAGAGCGTGGCTCACTGGAAACAGCATAAATTCCTCCACATCAGATGTAATGGGTGTACAGTCACATCTCGGTCACCAGCCTCTTATTTTTGAGTACAGGGTACACTTTGGGGCACTTTTTATGGTAAAGGGCCCCGCAGCAGATGCTACGGACGCACCGCAGCCTTGAGGCTTATTGTGCAACACTGTGATGAAGATGAAGAGAAAGGTGATCAGTTTTTTTCATTGTTCAAAGTAATGGAGCACCGGTGGAATGAAATTGACAGGGGAAATCCGAAGTACTCGGGGAAAAACCTGTCCTAGTGCCACTTTGTCCACCACAAATACCACATGGACTGACCCTGGATTGAACCCGGGCCTCCACGGTGGGAGGCCGGCGACTAACCGCCTGAGCCATGGCACGGCCAAGGCAAGCACTTACGTACCTGAGGAACTGTAAGACCGGAGATTGGAACAGGGACACACCAGGAGCGAGAAAGAGGAGGAGATGATGAATGATGTTCCGTCCACTTCGCCCTGCAAACTGACGTGCATCCTCACAAGGATGTGTATGTGGTGCAAGCTACGCTTTTTGTTATCATCCCAGACTTCTTGTTTCCTTCACCGCACATTCGCTCTCCACATCTCCTTATGTATATTTCAGTCAATCTAGTTTACATGTCTTTTTCTTTAGTTTACTTTCATGTCCTTTGTCCCGTATTTCTCTCGCACCTGTAGATTTAAGATCATTTTATATCTCCTTATTGCTTTTTTTTTTTTGCCCTTCCCCATTGCTCTTAAATAAATGAAGTTTGTCACTTGCTATAAAATTTCTCATCGATAATAATAGTAGAAATATGATATTTTCTTTGTATTCTACATCTCTTAGCATCTCATCCATTAACAA
The DNA here is from genome assembly GCA_021186555.1 of Reticulitermes speratus. Lineage (NCBI taxonomy): Eukaryota > Metazoa > Arthropoda > Insecta > Blattodea > Rhinotermitidae > Reticulitermes > Reticulitermes speratus. The sequence continues at coordinate 36,833,056 of JAJKFL010000013.1, forward strand.
TGGGACCGTATCACTGACGGTTAGTTTTAGGTTTTTGATTCAAAAATGGGGAGGTTAGTTCTTTCACTTTTATACAGAAGAATAACATTATGCGGAACAGACAGCAACTGCAGGAAAGTTTATAAATAAGAGTACTTCCTCTGTCTTCAAGCAACGGCTAAGTTCTAAGTTGCTACTACGTTGCCCTCTCGCCATAATTAAACTCTAGCTGTAAAGGTCACCAAATTTTACAATTTTCTGTTATCTCAACTTAGCACTTCGTTTAAGGCACACGTCTGTCTTACAAAGTTGCACAATACGTACAACCAATTCTAAATTAGTAGATATTTACCAGCCAGCACCTCAGCTAACAAGCATTTCTCAGGCCCTACATAATTTATGCTTTCAAAAGTGACGTGTATGTCGTCTGTCTGGTATCCTCCTTCTAATGTTAAAACAATCGGAATTTTGAATATAATTTTTTTTCGGGATATCAAAACGCGTGGTCTTACGTCAGATAACGCGGCATGTGTATGGAATGGAAACTGCAAGATGTCCTAAGAAAATTTGTCAGGCCAGATCGTGTGTTTTACACACGTTTGAGGAGGGCATATTTAAATACTAAAGGTAAAGCTATCCCATTACAGGCCTTGGCAGGCCCTTAGGGCTCCAGGAGGTCGAGGCTCCCAGATTTTTAGACAATCGACACATGAAGGTGGTAAGGTTGTCAGCCCTACGCACCGGCCGCCTTTACCCCCCCAGGAAAGATTCCTGGTACTCATTTCTGTTAGAGGCTGAGTCGACCCCAGGGCCATAGTGCGACCGAAACGATTATGTCAGTGAAAAATTCCAGTGACACCATCGGCAATCGAACCCGCGACGTTCCGGTTTGTAGCGCAGTGCCTCAACCAACTGCGCCACCGCGTGCCCATATTTAAATACTGCTGATACAAAATAAATTGGATGAAATAAGAGTGAAATTAAAGCGAAGTGACATTTGGCGAAGTTTTCCAATAAAACTGTACTTTTAAAACACGTTTGACTAAACAATTTGCGAATAAATACAGGACAAATAAAGTACCATTTACTTTTATGCATCACAAAATGAAGGAGTATGGGTGTCATGAATGTGTAGCGCCAATGATTCTTAACCTCGGAAATTAAATGCTAGGGGCATGCACAACTTTGCATTGTTAAAACGAGTCATACTGGAGAGCCTGCTTGGGTATCTGGATGTGCCTCTAGCGGCAAGTTAACCTTTAAATTCCATTTCGCAGCCAGTCACCTTAATAACTGCGATATCCCACGTGACAGTGAATAGATTTAAGCAATGACTTTAGGATTTTATTTTTTATCAATATACGAGAATCAGGTCGCTTATTTGAATTCAAAAAATTAAATTAACTTAATTGTGAAATTGTAAATTTATTTCAATGATTGTCTTTCATAATTTCTGTAAATTTCTCTTCCATGGTAGCAAAAACTGAGTTTAATTTATACATAACACTTAAAACGACTGCACTGCCATTATGCTGGTGTTTCTGAACTCTACGAAACGTGAGCTCGTTACGTCCGTCTATATTCCGGATACTTATCTAAGGACAGCACCATATTTAATGGCAGAAATTAGGAAATACTATACATGAATAGAGCAACAATTTTGTCTTTTTAACCAGCTTCTGTTTAGTTACTTCGAAAAGAAAAACACTTAAAGGGAAAGGTGTTCTATACATGTCACACATTTTTCAGTATCATCTGCAAATCATTCTTGGAATATGTTTGGCTCGCGACAAATATTTAGCCGGTTTAAATAAACTAGCCTGCAGAAACGCGTGTAGATCCTTACACAAATGTCCATATAGGTCTAAGATTGGATTATGTTTATATATTTTAGTAATGACGGTAGCATCCACTTTCGCAAATTCTTTCATCGTATATTGCGACCTTACACGCAAACGAAGAGCTAATTGGAAATTTTTTTGAAAATTTCCTTTGCGAAGTCCCAGAAAGAAACAATATTTCAGGAATGTTGAATACTTAAAATTACTGTGATACTTAAAAGTACATCAGATAGCATATTTTTTCAGTGCCGCAACAGCCCAACTCGGGCCCAGGCCCCCTCATTGTTGAGGTCTCTAGATGACACACAATTAGACAAACACCCGGGAAGATTCCTCTGAACGAGTGGTCAGGTCGACGCAGAGGCCGCTACCTACCAAACACACAACAAACACAAGAGACGAACATGCATGCTGTCAGCAGGATTCGAACCCGTCATCCCAGTAATCAAGCGGCGGAATACCTACGCCTTAGACAGCACACCACCGGTATCAGGTCCGAGACCATGTAAGACCTTACAATGCCGATTTTTCTATTAGAAGAAAATTCACAATCGTCTCCGAATGAAGTTCCATCACAAAAGTATATGTCAATGGTTGAAGACGGAAACTACCCTTCAGAAATTTTCCTCATCCCCCTCAAAGTATATAATTTCTGCCTTGAGCAAAAGTTTGCTGAATTAGCTACAGAGTTTGTTAGCGTCCTTAATTAGAAGGGAGGCGGAATATCTAAAATGTTCTCTCATTCTGCTGCTAATGGCCTTTGGTTATTTTAACCTATGCAGCCAGGTTGTCAAGATGATGCAACAAGGCGAGGAACACAGTCCCGGAATTTAAATTTCCACTCAGAATCACACGAGACGTGATCTCCATTACACAACGCCTGGAGTTTGCTCTAGACTTACCACAAAAACAAGAACTAATAAAGGTCCGCAACTGACAGCCCTAGGACCAGACCTTCTCCTAAGGGACAGCGAATTACCACAGCGAGAAGCTTCAGCATTTTATCTAGTTGAGAGACCAAGGCAGTGACAAGACAAGACTGACTCCAAATGAAGTCTCCCTTACCAGAAAATTATAATGATGCATTTTTCAATCGATGAAATCAACTTTTCAGTAGCGGTTATATAAAATATGGGCTCTAACTGAATATAGATTAACCCTCTTCTTTAATTCTGAACCAAACCAAGAAGCCATTGTGCGGGAGTAGAGGAATATGTCCACTGATTCTTAACATCGAAATTAGATGGAGATGAGTGTTCAACTTCACGCTCCAGCCACGTAACTCAAGGAGAAAGAAATCCCTTACTCAAGTGATAGACCTCATAACGCCATGTTTCTATCCAATTCCTACTTCGACATTTTACAGGTCAACATCGTCTAAAGCGGAACTTTATAATTAGGCTATACGGCTGGAAAATAACAGGTTGTATGTAACTGCACTTCATCGTGTTCATTAAAGTCTAAAATTTGAATTCTATGGTATTAATTCCCTTGCGTTAAATGACAATTTGTGATACACTAAATAACAAAATGCACAATATTGCTATACATAATTTTACAATTAAAACTTTAAAACTCCGACACGTTTCGATTCTTTAAGAATCATCCTCGGGGAGAAACACATTCATCAAATATGTTTTATACATATTTGATTGATGTTTTCTCCCTGAAGAAGATTCTTAAAGAACCGAAACATGATGGAGTTTTAAATTTTTAATTTTAAAATTATACACGGCAATATTGTGCATTTTGTTAGTTAGTGTATCACAAATTCTGAAATTTGACTCTATTCTCTTCTTTTCCAAATTATCACGTCCCTTATGTTCTACAATACAAAATTTTGTACGGCATTCACTTTTTCTACCATACGTGCTACTTTCTTTTTAGTTCTTAATTACCCACCAAATTGTGAAGCTCTATGTGTATATCTTTCCGGTTTCTTCTTACTTCTTCCATCTTGGGGCCAAATACTGTACTTGGCCCTAGTAATAACCTGCTTACTCATATGCTTCCACTTCCTCCACACACTTTCGTAGCATGATGATGTAACATCTGTTATGTTGTACACATGCAGACTGTGACCTTGTGGATTGTCACGTTGTGTAGTTTTGTAACCACACGTCACACTCTCATACAATGTACAGGCCAAGACGTACAGATTGACTCAGATTATGGCAAAGTAAATGAATACGAGGCGACTTCATGAAATGTCCAGTATTTTAAGCGAATTATGACCGGGAAATTTTCGAAGTATATATCTTGTGCCTGTGCACATTCAGCTATAAGGCAGTAAAAATGAAAGTAACATTTTATTAAGACAATAACAGTTTATTCCCCCCCCCCCCCCACAATGGCGTCGTATGTTTCGGGCACTAAAGTAGGCATATGGTTAAACGAAGCTTTATCACCCAGTACTGTAACAATCAGGGGGCGCGCGGTGGCGCAGTTGGTTGAGGCACTACGCTACAAACCGGAACGTCGCGGGTTCGATTTCCGATGGTGTCACTGGAATTAATTCCTTGACATAATCTTTTCGGTTGCACTATGGCCCTGGGGTCGACTCAGCCTCTAACAGAAATGAGTACCAGAAATATTTCCTGGGGGGTAAAGGCGGCCGGTGCGTAGGGCTGACAACCTTACCACCTTCATGTGCCGATTGTCTAAAAATCTGGGAGCCTCAACCTCCTGGACCCCTCAGGGCCTGTCTAGGCCTGTAATGGGGTTGCTTTACTATAACAATCATATTTGTAGACATAGTGTCGAACAGTAGATTTGCGGAGCGTAATGAATTATGAACGGCTGTGGAACACTTTCACGTAGAATTCAAAATGTTCCCCTAGCATTACGTTCCTCGTTCTTTAACCCTTTAATGGCGCTGGCTTTTATGTTCCAAATATTGCCCAGGACTGGGGGGTTTTAGATTTATAATTCCTTGAAATGTATTCACGACCAGACAGTGAACCAAACCCAGCAGCTTATAAAAAAATTAAAGGTCCGTACAGTGCACCGAGGCCGGCATTGAAGGGTTATACATATAATATGAATACAAAGTTATTTATTTTCAATTGTTCAAGTTCGGTGGACTTCAAATATTAAAGGAAAGCGGTCGTGGTCTATTTAATTTGCCTCCGTGTGAATCGTCAAGTGAAAGAAAAACCTGTCAACACGGTTGTTGTTCCGGTCCAGATTCGAATAGAGAACCTCAAGCATACAAGTCAGAAGCGTTACCGTTCACTTCAACTTGTTCGTTTTCGTCTGGAGAGATTAAAGGAAAAAAGTGGGAGCAGTCAATTTCCAAACCGGGATTCGAACTCGGGACTTCCCAAATAAAAATCTGACTTGATAACGACAACATAACAGCATTAAGCAGTAACTACGTGTCAAATGGTGCACAGTGGAAGATGGATGGTAAGAGATGCGAGTACGAAGTGATTAATACTTTATTAATTATTGTGACTTGTCAGAACGGATGCGCTGTGGCTGCACGCTGTCAGATACGCTTCACTGCTTTATACGAAACAGAATATTTTTCTGAAATGTTGTTTAGAACTTGCACAAAAAAAAAATTAGTACATCTATTGACTGTCCTGTCTATTCCATGCTCTATTTACGTCAGTAACTCTTTCAGATAGCATTCTGGTGAAAAAAAAATTTTTATTGAGATACGTATATTCCTTCCCTGCTAGAAACGTTCCTCTTTTTTTGTTATTATTTGACCAAAGATTGTTATATCGATTCGTGATATCCACTCATCAATCTTGATATTGGTTAGAGGCGAAAAGCATTAAAAGTTAAAAACTCCATATAGAAATGAAGCTTTATATGTTTAAATATCTTCCTCTTTCTCATACATAGCATTACTTGTATTTGTTTTCTGTTTCTACTTCTTCTTCTCTTTCGGAAACTTTCAGTGTAAGATTCAAAGGGGAGATTGTAGAAGGGCTCATCTATCGATTGGAAAGAGAAGCTATGTAATACAGCAGTGAATTTATCTTGAAGGAAATTGAAAGCGAGTGACTGACGAATGGGTGTGAGGCTTGGAGGTTACGGAGTGGACGTTCTTATCTTGTAATTAAGCCATCGAAACACAGTGGTACCTATATGTACCACCTGCTGTAATATTAAAAACTCTTTATTTTACACGGAGTGCAGTTCTGTGAGGCATATGGTGGTCACAATAATACACAAATAAGAGTTATTTCAATAAACACTATTAACCGTCCAGTCTTTGTAATGGAGACGCAGTGTGTTTGTTGTGAGGTAGGAAATACATTTTGAACCTTTAGGCCTACTCTGTACTGGAGTGTTATGTGGCGTAGGGGGGAAACTGGTTGATATTTTTTTTTTCCAATGGCTCGACATTCCCTTGGGGGGCCTAGGTCGCCTCATTCTTCGAGGCTTAACGATCACACACTTTTTAGACACACCACACTCGGTAGGAATCCTCTGGACGAGGGACCAGCTCGTCGCAGAGACCTCTACCTGACATCACACAACACTCACAAGAGACAGACATCCATGCCCTAGGCGGGATTCGAACCCACAATCCCAGTAAGCGAGCGGCCGTAGACCCACGCCTTAGACCGCGCGGCCACTGGGATAGGCGGTTGATACATTACTTAGATAAATTCTTGCTTTTAAGAACCAAATTCCTAAATTTAGCATTAACTGCTGCGTAACATTTTGAGCCGTAGACCTAAGATGGTATAATGATTAGGCTGTGGGCTGTTCAACCAGAGACAAGAAGTTAGATTTCGGGCAGAGCCGAAAAATTTTCTTCGTACCTGAAGCTAGTGAAGTGCTACATTTGGAGCATAGCTTTTGATGGTGCTGAAACTTGGACACTTCGGAAAGTAGATAAGAAATACCTGGAAAATTTTGAAATATGGTGCTGGGGAGGGATGGAGAACCGACCTGTGAAAAATTAAGATGTATTACAAAGAGTCAAGGAGAAAAGAAACATCCTAGATACAATAAAACGAAGGAAAGCATAACAGGATTGATTACATCTTGCTTATCAGCTGCCTTCTAAAACACGTTATTCAAGGAAAGATAGAAGAGATCGGAAGAGGAGGAAGAAGACTTAGGCAGCTAGTGGATGACCTTAAGGACCTAAAGGCACTTGAGGTTGAAGGAGGAGGCACAAGATCATACTCCTTGGAGAACTGGCTTTGGAAGAGGTGACGGACCTGTCGTAAGATAGACTAAATTTCGTTGACTATGTTTATTGTGCCTCTGTGCCACTGAGCTACTGCACCCCTGTGGCAGTCGTCTGCAGGAATGGGGAACCGTTGGTACCAGTGTCGATTCTGAAGATGATTGGGATATTGACTAGCACAAGCAACTTTTGTACTAAACTATTGTAATTTAAGAAAATATTTTAATTTTCTCTAACTTATTTAGTGTTTTATAGCATTCTGTGCAGAACTTAATACGATTAGAATAACCATGTAAATTAGTTGTATTGTAAAGGATCACAGGTTGCCACAATCACCATCCACCAACAGTTAGAGCAGTCAGCGCTGCTCTTCTGTTTCACTTGAAGGATAGGAAACACAGATGGGCCAGCGATCACTACAGTGTTTGCTTACAACCTATTCTTAACTTCGAAAATGGTAGCATACAGTGATGATGATAATAATCCTACTAATAATAACAATAATAATATATGCATTCATGGCAAATCACCCTGAAGATGGAAGTAGCATAATCTTCTGAAACGTCGAACAAATTTATTATCATACATGGTGTAACAATCCAGAAGACTATCATTTGATTTAACGTCGGACGTAACATCTTCCACTCGACTGCACTCTTCATTCTTCCAGGCACCTTGCCGAGTTCCACTCCAGACCAAGTCGGCAACCTCCCTAAAGCCAGTGCAGAAACAGTCCCTCCAACCAAAACCCCTGTTCTTTAAGCGTATGATGAAGGGTGGAGGATGTAATAAAAGGGATAGGCGTTTCCTCACGATAGAGAGTCTTAGCCTCAAGAACGAATATTGTTCCGATAATATTATTGAAATGACAGCAGTGGTGGAACTACTTCGGCCAAGTATGGATGGACAATACGAGACAATAAGGGGCCTTGGGCTGAGCGGGTGGGTGCTGGTCGTATTATTAAATAAGAATAAAGGAAAGGCTTTTAACTCGTGTTGTATTGTAAAACTTATGTGCATGACGTCACACAATAGACTTAACATTTATTTTATTATTTCGTTTGCAACTTACAAGCGTTGCAGCTTTCGAGATGATACGGCACGTGGTCTGGATAGAATAGGACTGACGCAAGTCGGGACACGTGGCGATCGAACAGCATTTCTGAAGTCACGGCGCATCAAACACACCGCCACAGAAAATAAAAACGTGTTTGGTGGCGAAATTAAAAGTATAAAAATTTACGAGTCCCCTCTTAACGTGAAAGGTCATGCCTAACATTTATCCGCCTATCCAACCAATTAACTAATTAGACACAATATCAATTAGCCAACGCTTTGAAGCATGACTGTCATCTAAATCAGTGTTTTTCAATCGGTGATACGCGTACCACTGGCGGTCGTCTCTTGGTGAGCGACCTTGTTTGGGAATTAAAATGTTTTTCATAATTCAATTTTAAAAATATTAATCACTTTACTAAAATTGTTTGAATGCATTTAAATGAAAAGAAAAACACTTATAAAGTGTTTATAAAGTTAAACTAGGAAAGTACAAAGTGTATGTGTCGTACAGTTTCGGTACCTGGTGATACACATAGAGATTTTGTTCGTGTTAGTGGTAAGTAAGGAAAAAATGTTGAAAAGCACTGATCTAAATCACATTGGCAATTGCAGCTCCTACCCCACAGTGAAGAGAGAAACTTTTTAAAAGACCAGCAAACGGTGATATCAGAGGACGAGGCCTTATGTAAAATTTATCTCAGCTAATAAATATTTAATTTCATTAACAATATTCAACTATTTAATTAGGTACAGGGAAGTAATTGCTCTTTATTGCTGTCAAATCACCATCACGTAATCTGCCTTACGACAGGTTCAAAGCCTCTTTCAAAGCGAGTTCTCCATAGAGTGCGATCTAGTGCGTCCTCTTTCAATTTCCAGAATCTTCTCCTATTTTTAAGGTCATCTAATAGCTTATTACGTCTCCTTCCACGTCTTCCCGTCCCTTCTATCTCTTCTTCAGTAGCGTGTTTTACAAGGCAGTTCCTACGCAAGATGTGACCAATGCAGTTAGCATTCCTTCAATTTATTGTACGTAGGATGTTCCTTTCCCTCTTGACTCTATGTAATATTTCATTTCTCACACGATCTGTCCAACAGATCTTCTTCATCCTTCTCCAGCACTTTCCGGAATGTCCAAGTTTCAGTAACATAAAAAGCCATGCTCCAAATACAGCAGTTCACTAGTTTCTTTCTTCAATTTAAGTCAACTTTGCTGGTGAAAAGACTATTCTTCTTTGAGAGATTTCAGTAATACAACAGGTGGTCCTAGATCTAGATCTGCGATCTTCTGGGATATTACGCGACGTCGCGTGGTAATTGTTTACTGACGTTTCGGGACTCGGACACCGACTCTTTGACCCGTGAAGATGGGACCGACACATTGTCCCGAAACGTCGGTAAACAATTACCACACGACGTCGCGTAATATCCCAGAAGAGCGCAGATCTCATCAATGTCGCGGCGGAAGCCTGAAATCAAATTTTAGATATCTAATTCATAAGACTGTGTTTACAACATAAAATAAATTATTTTAAAACTTTTTGCGCAGACATTTCAGTAACTGGTTGTCACAATAGTAAGAGCCACACCGTACATCAAGATACTTGTCTTAAGTATACAGTGTACGAGGCTGTGACTTGGACTCATTTCGTTTAGAATACAGTCCATTAGGCGACGTCTTGTGAATACCGTATCAAATTTCAAAGTCTAATAATTATCACTCTTGATTTACATTCACGAAGTCTCGGTTTCAAATCGATGTTTCTTCCAGGTTTTCCTCAGAACTTCGGGGAATATTCCGATATATCTTAAAAAATGACACGAAGCTTCCTTCCACATCCTGTTCAATTAAACTAATTACTGATCATTCTATCATTGGATTGTACATAATCTCAACAACTGGAAAACCTTTAAATAAATTAACATTAAACAAATTAAATCGTGATCACACAAATTAAACTGCCGTTTCCATAAAAAAGGGGAAGGTCTTAAGCAACTAACCGACTATTAATTTTTCGAGATGGTTTATCATTCATGGGCCAATAAAAGGTGAAGTGCCATAAAGTCATATAGGGGTTGTGGATGTTTAACTCCACTCATTCTTAAATTTGGCACTAGATTGAGGTAAGCGGCGAACTTAATATCTGGCCCGCTTTATCCCAGCGATAGTTGCCCGGCGCCCATTGAATAGGAGGTTGGTTGGACTCCAGAAAATATTTTGAGCTTTTCAAGAAAAAAAAATCTCTTTCCTTACCTCTATTCGAACCCCGGACCATCCAGCCCGTAGCCTAGTCATTATTCTAATTACGATACACTAGCTCCTCCTGCATAGAGAGATTATATGTTGAAAAAAATTTGATGTTTGTCTTTAATTTCCTGTTTATACACACCAGTTTATATACAATAGTTAAATATTTACACGTAAGACCTGTGGTGACATACGAAGCAGAAGCGTGGACATTGAATAAGGACATTGCTAAAAGGCTGGCAGTCTTTCAACGAAAAATTTTGAGAAGAATATTTGGGGCAATTAAAGTAAATGAAAATTGGAGAAAGCGACATAACAAGGAACTAAAGCAGGTGTTTGGAGATTTAGATATACTGTCATTTGTCAGAATAAGTCGGCTCAAATGGATTGGTCATGTTAACAGAATGGAGAATAAAAGAACAGTAAGTCAAGTATTTAATAATAATCCCCAAGGAAGTCGACCAAGAGGACGACCAAGAAACAGATGGTGGAATTGTTTACAAACAGACATTAATAAATGTAAAATTAACAACTGGAAAAAAAGGTAAAAAAACAGAGCTGACTGGGAAAGGGCCATTAAGGAGGCGAAGGTCCGCATTGGACTGTAGTGCCACCGAAGAAGAAGAAGAAGAAATATTTACACGTACTTAGGCCTACACAGTTAAATATTCATTTACCCTTTATTGCCACCACAATTATTATTTATTAAGACTATGAATAAACACGACCTGAATTCTTCTACCATGAATATGTAGGAAGAAGGATCCTCAGGAACACAGTATATACTAAATACACGGTTAATTTTAACGTCTTATTTAGTCACGGTCTTAGGAGAATGTTGTATTCAGTTGGCAATGGGAGGCAATGAATAGTGAACTAGGAGTGTTAATGACTGATACCAGCCACGATACGACACAAATGTATACACAACATTCGACAATGCTTGAAATCATACGAAATTCCGTGGAACAGATACAATTTTGGTAAGTTAATGAAGGATAAAGTACATGAGATATTCTTAACCCTAATGAAATCGATTCAATGCCTTTGTTTGGCGAGATGCTAATTACAGATTGTATTCCCAGACAAGCGCCTCATCAAAACAGAGAGACACACTACTTTCCATGAAAAATTGAGTTCGGATATTTTAAAGCTCAAAACTCGACATTTAAGTAAACAATTATTTAACAAAACATCTAAGCCCTATCAGTCACGCTTTCTCAGGCACTGACGGCTTGTGCAGTAACGTGGTCGGTGCCAGTAATCAAAGCGACCGTCCGTAACAGAAATTACTAACTTTAAAAAAAACATCACAATTATTTATTGCATTCATTTTTTGGTTCAATAATTTAAAAAATGATAACCACATAAAATCAAAATTTATCACCTAAAATATTCCTTTTACGGCCCCTTTCACTTTGCCGCTCTGAGGTGAGGTGCACCATTCCCCACCATGTTAGCTACGCCCCTCTCTTTGTGACATCTCGGACACGTATCGTTGGATTGAATGCCGCTGTCGGTATTGATGTATGTATGTACTTTCATATGAGTTCTGAAAGAAAGTAACACTTCGAAAAGGGCTATTGTTTTGTAATAGACAGTGCCGGAAGTATATATATAGCCATTAATGTTCCGGACCTTGGCAACAGTTACACTAAATTAATAAAGCTATCACCAACTGGCAACAAAAATTTTGATTGCATAAAAATCTTCATTGAAAATTTTATTGTCTTCTTCTTTATAACATGGTGCATTGTCATAGGCGTTTACTGAGGTTTCGGAGTGACCTGATGTTTCAGGCGTGTACATCGAAAATATATGCAGCAGGTCCCTCAGAAATGTTAAAGATGTTTTTAACCTGAAATTCTATTAACCACCTACGAAATCGCACGCTGTCACAGCCCAGATGAAAATCTATATTTTCAACTTGTGGAAACATTATATATATTATTGGGAATTTATACTAATTTCATGACGTAGAGTCTTCTTGATTGGTCACATCTTGCCTAGGTACTGCCTTTTAAAACGCCTTATTGGAGGAAAGATAGAAGAATACGTAGACGAGATAGGAAGAAGAGAAAGAAGACGTAAGCAGCTAACGGATGAATTTAAGGAAAAGAGAAGGCAGTGAAATTTGAACAGGAAGCACTAGATCGTACTCTGTTAAAGTCTATTGACCTATCGCAAGACAGACCACGCAGTGAAGGAATGAGTTGGTACCCGGCTGATAACCATTGCAAGTCTATGGAGTCATCGCGGCAGCAACCGGTGCGGCCTGAAGGCCGTATACGTCAAAAGAGCATCAATGAACCTTTAAAGTGAATTTAATATTTTAAACATCAGGTCTTCATCATGAACATGAAACTTGATGCCCTGCTCCGGTAAGTGCATGGCCTCTTCCCCATCCGCACTGGCTCACTTGTCCATTACCGGCCAAGAAGTTGCTTTCCTCGGACGGACACACGTCACTCTCATAATTGGAACAGGATGCTGTTGTTTTAATAGAGTTAGAGCCCCCCTGGGATGGACATTGCCCCTATAACAAGGTGCGCTTCCAAATTACTTCAGAAACAGACGAAGTGGCTACAGGTCCCAGTCAGTCTCTCTTTTGTTACGCGAAATTCCCAACATAAATTAATTTAATAAGAAACTAACCACAACTATGATGAGTAACCCTGCTCCTCATAAAGGCTTCCTTACATCAATGTTCTTCATTTACCCAAAGAGACTAACGCTAGAATATCGTATACATATTGGTTTCCAGAATAAATAGAATATTATACACAGACTAATTACCAGATTATTTTATAACGAACACCTCTATTAGCTTCACTCAAATGCCGAGATTAAGGATGCATGAAGCTACACCTCCACTCCACAGGTTCTCAAGATGTGACATTTAATTACGTACAGGACCAAATTTGCCTTCATTACCTCCACCACCACAAATACGGATAGAGACTTGATGTCCATCAAAACTTGGTAAAGTAACATAAAACAAGAGGGGAAATGTACGTAGAACGTAACATCGAGGCGCGTTCGCGTAACCATTGTTGCCGCGGAAAAGCAATAAGTATTACATTTTCTGAGTCTGTTTCTTTAGCCTTAGTTATCCAGCATGTAATGCGCATGCGCCTTATTATATTGTCATCTGTGGCGTGTCCGGCTGTACCAGATATTTCCACCTTATCTCAAGAACAGTATGATTTTTTAAAAAAAAAATGTCGTTGAGCATAAAATGTGTGTTTTGATTTGCTCTAAAATTTTGTCTGAAAAGTTTCTCATTCTGAGAAGAATTGAGCGAGATATTATCATAAATGTACATAGGTCTTCATGAAAAGTACCCGTTACTCTTGTCAGAGTTTAATAAAACTTGAATTTTCTCGACAGATTTTGGAAAAATACTCAAATGTCAAATTTCATGAAAATCCGTCGAATGGGAACTGAATTGTTCCATGTGGATGGACAGAGGACCGACAGACAGATATGATGAAGCTAACAGCGAACGCGCCTAAGAAGCATATTTTATCTGTGGAACAAAATTTATTTCCTAGGTACTAGGTGAGGCCCACAGCGAAAAGTATCTTGCAGCTAACCACGAAACGCCACGCGTTTTGCACAATCCGAAGGATCAGTACTGTGTTCAAAAGACTCCTGCACTAGTCTCTATTCTCAGTCTCATAAATCCTATATTTGCCACCTTATCATTTATAATCTATCTCATTCCTATTCCACACATACATTTTCCAGGTCGTCTGTTCCTGTGAAAATATCAGCATGTAGCTGAAATGACCGAGTCTTAGAGATTTGAACATTAAAATGCAATGCAGGAATTATCACAGTGTAAAGACAGGCTTAAGACTTCGAACTTCTTTTTTGTACTTTGACGGGTTGAAGTCACTTAAGTTCCATAGTCAGTGAGTTCACATAAATATAAGAACATTAACCCTTCAACCACTGGGAAGCATAGTGGATGCTGAAGGAGGTGCAGAAGCAGATGTAAATCAAAGTAATTGGTAAAGCACAACAAGCCTTCCACTCAATGAAGAAGATATGGAAATCCAATATATTAAGCTTAAAACACAAGCTGAGAATTTTCAACACTAATGTTAAAAGTATTTTATTATATGGCTGTGAAACGTGGAAAACAAACAAGAACATTATCAACAGACTGCAGGTTTTTGTCAATAAATGCTTAAGACGTATATTAAGAATTTGGTGGCCCAATAAAATATCCAACAAACAACTATGGGAAAGAACAAAACAAGAAACAATCAGTAACTGCATCATGAAGAGAAAGTGGGGCTGGATTGGCCATACTTGGAGGAAGCCACAAGAAGATATAACCAGACAAGCACTAGATTGGAACCCACCAGGAAACAGGAAAAGAAGACGCCCCAAAAACACCTGGAAACGTTCAACACTGAAAGACCTACAGCGCATCAACAGAACATGGACAGAAGCCAAATTTAAAGCCTAAAACAGAGTCAGATGGAGGAAGAATATCGAGGCCTTATGCTCCACAGCGAGCGAAGAGGACTAACTAACTAACAAACTAACTAACCCATCAACCATCAACAAACCTGTAGGTATTCATTGAGAAACGGATAGTTATCGATCACTCAATCACTCATTCATTCTTTCAATAATAAGTCAATCAAACACGAAATTATCTGTGGTCATTTAACCCAAAGGTACGTTATAATTTTCACAAAACCCCACCATTGTACCTTACACCCTTCAATCAATTCAACGTGCTCCATAGGTTGACACCCTATTGGTTTAAAAATTTTTGAATATTATTCAAGCAACTTCATTTTGTCTTCAAAGAATGTGTGTCATGTACGCCATAGTTATATTCCTCCGCTGTCTGAAAAGGTAATCTAGCAGTTTCTTTCAATTCCTTCCAAGAAATTTTCAGAATATTAGCTTCAAATTGGCTCACTTTCCCGTCTGGTTTATTTCTCAGCTTAAACGTTTACCCTGAAGATGGCGACAGAAAGTTCCTCCAAAATATTAATAGCTCACTATAAAAATACAGCGAGTCACACTGCAGAGGACCGAAATCATAAAAGAGATTAATTTAATATCAATTAATTACCGACTCTTCAATTAATATTAGCCCACTTTCTTACCACAAGATAGCGAAGATTCATGAAATCACTGGCTAAGTGTGTGTGTGTGAGTGTGTTTTGTCTGTCTATGTATTCCCTATTTCAACATCGAAAAAATGTCTGATTTCCACAAAAGTAGTTGTGAAGTATATGTTACTGTTTTCCTAATTTTTAATTTGTTAAAACTGGTAATAACAACATAGCAGGCACGAGAACTTGTGACGCAGAAGATACACTAACGCCTACCACGTCGGTGTTTTGAAATAACGCATGGTACTAGGTCATTTAAAGTATGGGCATTTTATTAAGATGATATTTTTTGCCGGATGTACAGCCACAATACATAGGCCGTTCGATTTATTAGCTTTAATTTGAAGGCGATAACCAAAGGGATCTTGGAGTTAGGTACGTGACGTCTGGTGTGAACACTGAGCATAAGCATGTTTACACATAACATACACACTTAGCTACATTACAAACACTAAGAAGGCGCGAATTCTTAAAGCCACATTCGACAAATTGAACTAAGTAACTAAGTAACTGACTGACTGCCTGACTGAGTGTCTGACTGACTAACTAGCCAACCAACCAACTAACTCCATAACTAATTAACTAACTAACTAACCTCATAACATCATGGAGCAGAGTCCTCATTGAAAGCGAATAATTCCTCTGCGTCTCAAGGAATTTCCCGTATTCTACGGAACCTGAAGTTTCATTACCGCATTCACAAAAGCCCGCCGTCTTCTCCTATCCTCAGCCAGATCAATCCAGTCTACGCCCTCCACTCTATTATATTTCTTGAACATCTATGTTAATATTATCCTCCCATCTACGACTACGTCTTCCATGTGGTCTCTTTGCCTCTAGTTTTCCAACCAAAAGCATGTATGCCCCTCACCTTTCTTCCACTTGTGCTGTATGCTCCGCCCATCTCATTATTCTCGATTCGATGACTCGAAAAATATTTTGTGAGGATTACAGATTATGAAGGTGCTCATTACCTAGTTTCCGCCCTACCACGTTACGTCTTCCCTCTTAGGCCCAAACAACGTCCTCAGTACCCTACTCTCCAGCAACCGTAGCCTTTGTTCTTCCTCAGTGCGAGTTCGACAAATTTAAAGTAGGCGGAGTCTGTATTTATTTACAACATTTTCAAAACAACTAAATTAAATATTCTTACCAGTAATAATCGGAATACATCTGCTTGATTAGCTATGCTCCACGAAGTTAGGCTTTATGAGTTCTGGTAGCAACTCCTTATATTCTGCCATTCAATGCAGCATGTAGCCTATGTCTTTAGGGCTTGATGCGGTGTTTTAGGCGACAGGAGACCAGCCAAATAAACTTATACCATACAGCCCACGTCGCTGCCTATGAGGACACCGTACTTTAAGAGGTAGGTCTATGAGTTGGTGTCTCTTTATACCATCAGAAAGCAGTTCCGCTGAAGGAAAACACCCTTTTCAGAGATTAAAATAAATTTTTAAAGGCCTGCAAAAGAAAAAAAAAAAACCGAAGACAGTCGAAAATTTCCGATGTAAGAAAATAGCATAAAGCCCCCAAAAGACGGCCATATTTGTGCCACATCTCGAGTTCTGAACGTGTTGTCAACATTAAATTTTGGCCACGTTTCAAACCCACTTTCCCTGGGGCCTTGAAATTGCCGATGTGTTATTATATTCCTGTAGGAGTACCATCAAAACATCGTATTCTCGAACTGTCCGACAGAACCATCTTATCGTGCAGGACGTTTTACGAGGTACTGGTGAGTGAGGTTGGACATGAAGCATTTATTTTCTTATCACACTGGAGTGCTCTTTGCAGACGGACATACAGGCGTAACAATTTCCCTGTCCTCAGCACCAGCGTATAGCGTCAGTGACCCTTCTGACTCAGTTAGTGAAGATCTGGTGCCATAACATATTCCCTCGACTCACATATCCCCATTTTTAGTAATCTTCATTTCCACGTATCGTTTCGTGTAATGGTAAGCAACACACACCCACGCAATAACACACCAACCCTTGCTTATAAAAGAAATTGTCTGTTGTGAGAAAGTTTTATTTTAAAACAAACTATTTGTACCCGTGCGAATAATTCGCACGTACAAACAGTCAAATATTTCAACAAAAATTACAGAATCTTAATCTTAATAAAGATTAAAAATTGTACTTACTAATGCTTGATACTGGATAATTTCTTTCGCAGATCAACGGATCATAAGCAACTTGCAAATAAGAAAAAAAAAAAAAAAAAACGTTGAAGCCGACAGTCCTACCCCAAGCGGAAGCCAAGGGAATTAAATATGTCAATTTTTTGGCCTCCGCTTGAGGCAGCACTGTCTCTTTTTAATGCCAGCTTTTTGCTGAAAAAATAATTTTTGAGCAGGAATTAATAAAAACAGTGAAGATTGCCATCAATACTAAATCATAAGCTTAATAAAACTGTCTATCGTGAAAAGACCTTTTCGGTAGTTCCGCAGATTTTAATGTCGCAAACAAACCTTACCGTATTAATGCATATGATGATATATACAAAACTACTAACTATAATAATGCCACGGAAATGATTTTCTTTCGATCGTCACCTCTGTGTATCCCTCTAGCTCTTACATATTCCCCTACAGCATTCTAGCTATTCACTTCACAAGAACTGATAAACACGTGATAAACTTCTGTAGCGACAAGCGTGCTGGGCTGGTTGATATATTCTAGAGAAAACTGGAAGAGAATACCAACAATAGGTACGGAAGGGGAATCTTCGAGCTGCTTTCCATGGCATCATTACAAGTAACTAACTGAATGATGGAAAATTTTTCTGAGAATCTACCAGTCGCTCACGTAGTCAAGAAATTCCCGGACATTTATGGAACCCAAATGTTCATTGTCCAGTTTACAATACCACACCAAATGCTGAGCAGAGCACAACGTTCTGTAACGTGTTAGTTTCTTTACGATGAGGAGCTTTTAGCCCTACGAACAATGCACACCTGGAGGACCACCTTTTTTCTGCTGTCTACGATATCCTATTCAGCATATTGGCAGCTATATTTTATATCTGAAGACCCTCACCTCCATCCACAAACTGAGTTTGCGACATGCCCTTGTGACGAGGGACAGGTATTTGTTTTTATAAAAAAATTTTACAGCACAGACATGTATTGGGGTCACACTTCATAATTTCGTATCACATAACCTCAAGTCCTTTCTTATACAACTGTAATAAGACTCTTTCTAAGGCATTGCATAATTCTTCACAGTTATGGTGTTCCTTATATAAGACTGTGTCTTCAGTATGTGTTATTACTTCACTTTCTACATGTCTGCAATGACGTACGTTCTGTAATGTATTATTAGAATTAATTATTTTCGTTCTAACACAAAGCTTCAATTTGAAGGTCATAATATATCCACTAAACTAACATAAATCTAACTATGTAAAGATGTTTGCGCTGAATGAGATGAAAAGTTATTTTTATTTTGTCCGGTGGAATTAAATGTTGTGTAGGTGAAGGTAATAGGAAGAATTTCGGCAGAAGGGACAGACAAGAACCACTAAAGGTTTTAGAAGAGTAGGTAATCCAGCTGAGAGTCATCGGAGTATCGCCCAAAATATAAGCCTGATATATCAGGTATTACTGGTACAATAAGTAGCATATGCATATATTTTCCTAACTTCTTTAACTGCATGTTCGCATCTGCATAAATCATCTAATGTCAAAAAAGGAGAATAAGAATAAAAATTACCTCCTTTAACACACTGTCCAATTTTTGGCTTGTATGGGCTGAGGAAAACAGCAAACATTCTACATCAGGAATATCGACCTCCGAACCAAAACTATATGACGGAGTTTTAGGTTATTTAATGACTATGTTTCAGTTCTTAAAGTTATATAAAATGGCAAGACAAATGATGGATACAATTATTTGTATATAACTTTCCATGTGTATGAATTTACTATCTTGATATTCGTGTGGAAACTCTGAGGAAAATCACAAAAATCCTGTCATGTAGTTTAGTTGAGATTATAAAGTGTACTTCTTAAATACAAATCCGGAGCATTCTCGCTACAGAATATTGCTTTGTAGGTCTAACTGACAGAAAATGGGAAGGAACCGACATTTACTTTGAGGCAGCTCACTTTGAGGGAAGGAAAAAAAACAGGACAAATCACAGATAGGATAGCGGATATTAGAAAAAAGAATCGTACTCGGGACCTTCTGAGTATCATAAGAATAAATCGATCTATGCACAGATCTAAATGACAGTGGAATGATTTCTTGTACGCCTGATAAGTAAATTATGCCTTTATCAATTATCTTGTGCCTGCAATTCGAAGGGACCCATCATAGGAAAACACTCAGAAAAAACTTTTATTAAAGCACGCCAACACACGTATAATATATAGTATTTTGAAATTTTAATTAAGATGTGTCACGCTCTCTGTGGTTCTTCTTCACGAAAGAGATAAGAAAAAACATCTGAATGTGCATCCGGATTCATACCATAGCAGATAGAAACGTGAGGTTCAAGAGATACACAGTCTCTCTTGAAGCAGCAATGATACACCACTATAACGTGAGTTTTATACGTATTCTGTTTAATACTCGCCCACCACAATCACACTGATAGCTACAGCAGCACTCAGAATTTAGTTATGGACAAAATGATTGGCAAATATTTTTGTATGACCCAAGGCTGAATTTTGGACATTGTCATTCATCCGATTTTCCTCACACAACAATGCGTGACCTCGGGGTCCCGCCGCAATGTAGATGAGCTCTGCGCCTTTCTGGGATATTACGTAGCGTACAGTGGTAATTCTGTACTGACGTTTCGGGACAACCTTTCGGTCCAATCTTCCAAGGATCAAAGAAATCCAAGCTTTTTTTCCTGGAATTCTTGACTCTTGAAGCTGGGACCGATAAGTTGTCCCGAAACGTCGATACAGAATTACCACCCTACCCTGCGTAATGTCCCAGAAGAACGCATATCTCTTCTTCACACAACAATAATTATGAAACGCGTTCTCTTGCTTTGTAGGTGAAAGGGACCCTATCTGTTTGTCCCACTAACAGACCTACTTCCAGGATGTTAAGGAGGGGGTTTTTAAGGGTCTAATGGAGACTTAGTCGTTAATTTAGCCCACCAGCCCATGCAAGAAAGAGAACCAAATTCCGAAACAGTATGGTTTGTCAATTTGTGGCATTAAGCACTGTCCAAAATATCAGCAAAAAGGATTTAAACTGTGTAAAAAGCATATAATTGGTGATGAATTGAATACTAAGTCTGAGCAAAGCAAAGGTCTTTGTGTAGATAAATCTGTTTACGTTGGACACATATCTCAGCACCCGTGTGGTCGCCTTACATAAATGTGGCCAGTGGTCAAGCCTTTAAACAACACCAGATTATTGTTCATAAAAAAAAATGAGACTGCCGTGCATGTGCACACAAAGCTGCTGTCTACAGGGTGTTCACTGAGTGAAGTGTGGATAGGTGCATGTTCATCTTCGTAGACACTATCGCTAGAACCTCAAATCTCGCACAGTGACAGCATATTGAAAATTCTGAAAATTCACTCTGTGGAGCAGGTTTCTCTTCAGAAGCTGGCAGTTGCTCAGTCGGTAAAGAAATTCTCTGCCATTACTGAATCCACATCAGCCCCAAAATGGATCCCCCCGCAAGCCAAAGAAATTAAAACCACATATTCACATCCTATTTCCTTGAGAACCAGGCTAATATTATCACCCCATCTACCCCTAGGTTCTAAATTTTATTTATTTGATATCTCTAATAAAGTTTGACGAAGAGAACAAACTTTAGGAATTTATTTATGCAGTATTCTTCCCATCCTCTTGTTACTTTCTTTGGGCCCAAACAATCTCCTCAGTACCCAATTTTCAGGCATTCTCATTCTTCTTCTTTTTTTAAGGGTTATGCACAAAAATTAAAATTTATATGAAGTAACAAGTAAAATTACAGTTGTATACGAGCGAAGGATATTAATTAAGAACCACAGTATAAAGACGTATAGTGGCGTGAGGTCTATCTCCATGCACTCTTGATGTCGGCACTGAGAGGTCAGTTTCACGCATAAATGGTTTAGGGACTCTAGGGACCCCAGCGTCCCTGCTGGGAACAGAAAAATCTCAGTTTCTGCAGGGAATAGAAAACTGATCCCTCCGACTTCCAATTTGCAGCCTAGTCAATAACCTGATCCAGCTATCCTCTGGTCCACATTGTAGTTTTGAATACATTTTTGTCTTCAGATTTTTATACAGGAGACAGAAAATATTTCCAGAATATAATGTACTCTTAATTTGACCAGGAATATAACATAATATTACCTGAAGTGAAAAGGACGTCAGTCAGCACTGGAATATAAGGAGGGTAAAACAGACCGAGCCGATCCCAGTGGCAGTGCGGTGTAAGATGTGCGTCTTGATTGCTGGGATTGCGGGTTCGAATCCCGCTGAGGGCACGGATGTTCGTCTCGTGTTATTTGTGTGTTGTTTAGGTAGCGGCTTCTGCCGCGAGCTGATCACTCGTACAGAGGAGTTCCACCGGGTGTGCGTGTGTCTAATTGTGTGTGATCTAGAAACCTCATCAACAACGAAGCAGCCTAGGCCCGAGTTGGGATATTCGGTCACAGAAAATAAACAGACCGAACAAGATCCGAAGCAGGACCTCCCGATATACCAGTGTCTGCGAGGGGTATCCGAAATTAGAGGAAACATATTTATTTGAAACGCAGTATTTTGGAGGTTGGAACACCCACCCTTGATCCCACAACTTCCCTTTACAATTCGATTTATTTGGGCCTTAAAGCCGCTCGTTTCCATAGCTATTTCGACACACCTGCAGATATTCAACGTGAAGAGTGTTTTTGGCTGTCCAAGTTGGGCCATAACTTTGTCCCAAGAATGTGGATAATCTCATCTCACGATGGAATACACACGGGAAGAGAAAAGTCGATAATGTTGAAAATGATAAACACGTGCCTTGAATGCTGTGTAATATTCAAGTTTTTCTCACAATAACTGTGTTTGACCTTACCTTCCGCACACACTCCATATATTTTACGCCAACGTAACTTGCCAACTATTGCATGTGCCTTTATTTCGAACTTTCGCTTTCACTTTAACGAACTTCTTTAATTCATTCATTAAGATTTCATCAATATACACAAATTATTTTCGAGTCAAAAAATTAGGCCCTTTAATAAGAAGCATTCAGACTCTTAATTAAGTCATTTCCAACATGTAAGGCACGGACAACTCACAGTTCCTATTAGGAATCAGAAATATATTGCAGACGCGATAATTATACATGCGTGTCGATAGAACCTAACGAGGAAATTAATTAAACAAATGTAAGAACATCATGATTGAATTAACTTCGTTATACTACTTTTATATTTTGAAAGATTTTAGCCTGCTATATGTATATTGCGCATTTTACCTACGGAATATGAAAAGGGTAAATGAAAAATAAACCAGTAGAAAGGGTAAAAAAAAGTAGACGCAAGGTTAAAATCATGAAATTTCTGTTGCTTTTCATGTTCCCACGGGGGGTGGTTATGAAGACCACCGTCTTCTGGGATGTGTCCCTGTTTAGTACGTTTCGAATTAAGGGCCTGCCTCCATCCTCAAGGTACCAGTACTGTTGTCCAAAATCGCAAGCTGGTTTTTAACAGTTTTAAGGTTTTCGTTACGAGGGTTTCTCATATGGTGGTCTTCTGGTTTTCTACACCGTATAATATGAGTTTTTTTTTTTTACATTTCGGGGAAACTCGCTGCCTCCATCTGCAGGGCGATTGAATTTGGTTCAGGTAGATGCTGAAGTATTTTATTATACTGTGTGAAAACCTAGAAAAGTTCTGTTTTTGTATCCGACGACGTCCAATCTTTGTTTAGCAAAGCTTCCTGCGTTTTACACTAGATATGATCTGCAGTCCGATATGCTGGGCTGTAACTTCATCTCGTATGTCACACTGCGCTGTTTCTTATTATTTCCCGACACCGCATCGATTGGAATGATGTCAGTAGTGGTATAAATGCTAACTTAATGTATTCACTTATTCATTCCTTCATTCATTTTGTAGCCAGTTTTACAAGACGTCCATAGCCTCTTTCAGAAAGAGTTCTCCACAGAGTGCGATCTAGTGCTTCCTCTTTCTAATGCCAGTATCTTCTCTTTTCCTTAAGGTCATCCAGTAGCGGCTTACGTCTTATTCCTCGTCTTCCGGTCACTTCTATCCTTCTTTTTATCTCTCCTGCATTAACTTGTTTTAGAAGGCAGTTCCTACGCAAGATGCGACCAATCCAATTAGCGTTCCTCTCCTCATTGACACTATATAATACGTCTTCAGTTTTCATAAGATTGGTCAAAGTGATCTTCACCATCCTTTTCCAGGGCCACATTTCAAAACTCTCAAGGTATTTCTGATGTACTTTCCGAAGTGTCCAAGTTTCAGCACCGTACAAGGCTAAGGTCCAAATGTAGCACTTTACTAGTTTCTTCCTTATATTTAAGTCCAATTTTCTGGGGAAGAAAAGTTTTCTTCTTGTTGAATGTGCTTTTGCCATGACAATCCTGAATTTAATTTTTCGTGTACATCTTGCATTATTTGTTATCATACTACCCACATAGTTAAAATCTTATTGTATATATAACTAAACCAAAATATCCATTCTTTCCCCGGAATATGGTTGCTTTCCTTCTGAGAAACAAAATATATGGTAGCGGAGCCTTTAAAATAACAACAACACTCAAATAAAAATTAACATACACTCTACTCATGTTATTACGTATATTTGGAATCAGAATGCACATGAATTACGTGAACTATACCACAGTACGTGCACGTATTTGCACGTAGAGTGAACAGCACTGGCTACCACACACACTGAAAAGAGCTCGCAGTAAATTCCGTAATATCTTTTAGTGGTCTCCAACAGGTCCGCGCTAGGAAACTAAGCACAGACACGAAAGTTGCATTTTAAACATATGATTTTTGGTTCGGACAGCATTGACTGCAAAGACTAAGTCTTCTACGATATGACGCCGTATCGCCGTATAATTTGGTAGAAAGGTACCAACGCTTCAGCGAAACGTATCTACTAAAAAATTTGGTATCACCACGAAGACCATAATTTTCTTCTTTATCTATGTAAATTATACTATACTGCACATTTTCCTTTTTTTTTTTTCATCAATTCTGAATGACGTATAAACTTGCAAGATCCTTCAAAACACTTTTCCAATCAGTTTCAACGCCTTCTGTATTATCAGGCACTTACGCAACGAGTGCAGCCTAACCAGAGTTCTTCAGGAGTACACGTGCCTCTCACTAGGTGGCTGTGCATGGATCACTGGGCAGTTGGGCGGATCGCTTTGCAAATACGAATCGTTTTGCTCGACTCGGTTTTCAAGTTGGAGGTCATCGCGCAAAACAAGAAGCCTGTGATACGGGTACGTGCATGGCGAACGCTGCAGCTCTGTCTGGTTCCTACGTGAGGTTCAAGCAGCAATGGCCGAGACGTTCCACTGTTTTTACGTTTCATTTAACGAAACTTCTTATTTAACACAAGAATGGTTATTTATTTGTGTTTTGGCAGTTTCGTAGCACGTGTGTGGATTGCGAAAAAAAATGTAACTAGTTCAACAACACGCCGTGTTGCTCCATCTTATTCGACAGAACCAGACATTTCCTGAAGATTACAGTCTTCTGGCATGTGCTGCCTTGTCAATTCGTAAACAATAACCGAAGTTCGCAGGTACTTACTACCTTCAACTTCAGCATTTATGCTGTCTAAGGCTAGGCGCCCACTTGCGATTTATTGCCGCCGCGACTGAAAAGTCGCAATCGCCGAAAAGTATTGCGGTCCGCACACGGCGACCAAAAAATCGTTAGTATATTTCAGTAATGTTATGGATTTCATCGAAAGTACTTGTGTGATTGCCTTATTACTCCGTATGAAATCCAAAAAAAGACGCACTGTACTCTTTCAATTTTTTGTCATACAGAGCAGGCCGTTTTTCCAATTCAAAAATCAATTTCTCCGTGTCCAAAACAATGTGTGATGGTGAATCATCAACAGCAGATTCGTTATCAGACATAATTCAATATCAATAACAAATAATTCAAATAAAATAATTTTCAATGATAGATTTCTCTCCAAGGATTTAAATGCGACTGAACAGCAGCAGAAGCAAGTGTGTGCAGGTTCATTCCTGTCTATGTAACCCATTTTAATTCGCGACAGTCGCGTCGCTAGTAAAATAGGGCTGGTTGCGTCTTTTTAATCGCTGCTTTTATTTAGTCGCATGTGCGCGCATTCCTACTGAAAACAGTGTGTTCTATTTGTGCGACTAAATAATCGCGCGACAGAAAATCGCAAGTGGGCAACGGCTCTAAGACAGTACAAGAAATATACAGAGACTGAAGTCAGAGGCAGCGGACACTTCTGGAATATCGGTAACTATTGACGAATAGACACGATTTAGTACCCCAGCAGACGTCCAGTCTTGACCAACACCACCCTCAGAACATCAAACCTCTTAAGAAACTTCCTGTATTATGGAACCGAAAGATTCTTCTGAGATTTTAGGTTCTCACGGCAGTACGTACGGGATGTGACCTCGTGGGGTTTGGTATTACCTTCATCAACGCTTCTGAGAAACGTCTCTGCAGATGGAGATATTAAGTTTCTCGGAAAAGTTGATGAATTTTTAATACAGGATGTCACACCGTACAAGATCGAAAGTTCTTAATCATCCTATTAAGCATGTATTTTTTAAAGACAACGCTTTAGACACGTGTTTAGAAATTACAGCTTCTTACAATGCCAGACAGCGCCGAAGACAGGAGAATATCTTTGCTGCATATCGACCGACGATTCTGCCCCCTCTACAGTGATCGGTCCGTCGATAAATGGGACATTCTGTATTATGTTTGTTTCTCTACTAGGCTGTATAGTTTATGGTTATTTAGGTTTTCGTGGTTTTACTCGTTATCGTGAAACAAATTACTGACATTTCTGTGGAATAGTCTACGACAACTGCATTCCGAATCCTATCAATTCGTTTCAGGTTCAAGGTTATGGGCTTCTGGGATATCATGCAGTGCATTTATTATTTTTTATAAAGATTATATCAGTAGCTCAGAAATTAGAGCGTCCGACAGCATAATTAGTAAACAATAGACTGTAAAAGGCTGCGGAACGACGCTGTCTTGGATTATTTTGAGGTATCAAAAGGACATTTTTTTGAGGGGCTGAAAAATAACTAGCAACGTCAGGATAGTCAGCGTTCTGGTGTGGCGAAGTGTAATGTCGTAGAGAGACAACAATTCTTCGGAGACACCTTGTACTACCATCTTCAGGGCATAACCCTGAAGAAGGAAACAGCAACTTCCTCAGAAATGTTGGTTCGTAGCTACGATACTACAGGATGTTACCTCCCAAAAGGCTTTGAGACTAATTGAATTCGTCACTAATCCGCACACTGAGTCGCTTCCCTCGGTTGTATTCAAGGTAAGTAAAGGTAAAGTTCACCCTAGAACAGGCAATGATGGCCCAGAGGGGGAGTAGAGGTATAGCTCTACTCTTTCTTTAACCTCAGCGCTAGATGGGGGGTGGGTGGTCAACGCCACGCCCCGGCCGCTTTACCCCCGGGAATTACCCGGTACCCATTGTACAGGAGGCTGCGGTTTTATTCAAGACTACAGGTTACGACTTTACATGTAGGGTGGAATTACATTCTTCTTATTTACTTGTGATCTCAAATGCTAGACATGTGTTGGGAGTGCCGCGGTGTATTAACGTATCACGTACAGACAAACTGCAAGTGCGCTGTGCGTTCATTTAATCCTGAGCAACCATTTCAACACCCTCAAACACTGTTCCCTACTTTTTTAGCCCACCCAGTTTTGTACCTATGTGCTCAAGTGACAGCAAATTCTCTTACCTATTGCATAATTTTAGGACGCTGCATCAACCAATTATTTAACTAACAACATAATGTGGCACTTACTCTAAATTCTTACTGACAATCTTGGTAGACAACTAATGGCCTAGCTAACCAATTAAAAAATCAAAAACCAGAGAAGTGTCTGTGGTGTTAGTACTTGAATGGCAAGCGAGACTTTTAATTAGCCTAAGAGCTACAAAATCAACTCATCTACTAATTAACTAACCAGCTATCTAGCTATGTATCTATATAACTAACTAATACATCGTATAGGATCTTCAATGTGCAGTTAGTAATACATCGTTTGTTTTTAGGAAACATGCAGATAAACCACCCTGTTATAAGGCCAGCAATTGAAGATTAAGATATTTTAATTAACATAACAAGTAGACAACTAAATGTGGTGTAACGTTCACACCATCGTCTCCAAATCGGTCTCATTCGTTGAGGTTTCCCCACAAAAATTTTATACGCATTGAGTTTTTCTTCTGTGCATGCTATATTTTCCTACCATCTCAATCTTCATTATTTACAGATTCCTAGTTTACGAAACTATAATATTATCAGCTGTTCAGAATACGTAGTGTCGAATGGTACATTTATTTGTGAAGGATAAAATGGAAGGAATGTCGATGAAAGAATTCGTGATCTACATCACGGCATTCATTTTCCGTCAAAATCGCAAAACTGTTAAATTATCCGGTATCCGGACGGATATTCGTCCCTGGGTTCTCACTTATACAAAGTAAGAACGCATAAACCGGTTTTCTTAGTTTCTTATTTTTGATTTTACGACGCCCATAATATTACCTAAACAGCAAGAACTGAAAGAACTCCGGAAGTTATGTAGAGTGGAATAATGTGATATAAGGCTGTGAATATGTGAGGTTCCTAAGGAGGATATGCTACTGGCTATTTGAATGAAGCATAAAGTTCTTTTGAGGCGCTGTAGCATAGCCACGAAAAGCTCTTATTACCTTCGTCATGTCCGTCCTCTTCTCTCTCAGTCAGTCCGCTCGTCTTTCCGCATGTATCTGTCCGTCTGTCTCCAGCGCGGCCCCCACTAGACAGATATCAGTGAAATTTGATTTTGAGAACTTTCATGAAAATCTGTCGAGAAAATCCGAATTTCATTAAAATCAGGCAAAAATATCGGGCACTTTAAGTGACGACCTAAATCAGTTTTATTGTTGCCGGCGACATCAAAACTCCAGCAAAGCGTTCTCTCTTCGAGTGAAATTGTAGTAGGCTCTTAGAATAACAGAAGAGGTGTAAACATTAAGCGAACGCGCCACAGTGTTATGGTGTACATACACTGCCTACGTTTTTAGGTTTTCACAGCAGTGTAGCTGATATTTCCATTCATCTGAGATATGACGCCGCGTCACTGCGTTATTTTGACATCTCGACCCTTGAAGATAAGACCACTACTTTGTCTCGAAATGTCGGAAACTTGTTAACCAATGACGTGACGTCATATCCTAGAAGAATGGAAACATTATAGAAATCGCTGAAGTTTCAGCGGGAAATTTTGACAACTCTCGTCCCTACACATAATCTCCGCATAAACGCCTTCAACTGAACTATTTATATAAAATACAGTATAACCATAAAGGGGTGTTATGAAATAAAACTTTGACTGAATTTTCAAGCCATGAATTTGAAAGTTCTTAAGAGGTAGAAGTAGCTACCGGAAAAGTATAAAGTTGCAATGCCGACCGAGGCATGTGCACCTCTTGACTTCCTCATAACTCAATGTAATTTCACTGAATATCCACGTCGTACATGTAGAAAGTTATTGAAAAAAAGGCTGGATAAAATTTATCAGCAAAGGACAAAGCAGAAATACCGACAGTAACATAAATATACGTATTTTAACTGTTTCATAACAAAAGGCATTACAGCCCTCTGGCCTAAGTATCATGAACTATAAGAATAGACAGAGTGCGTGACTAAATCATTCAATTACAAGTCTAATGCATTATATAGAACAATCGAGAATGAGGCAACCCATATTTAAATACGTGTGTTTCCTGATAGGAATAATTGAACGACATTCAACAGGATTTATAAAGAGTATTTATAACTCTACCTGTGCAAAACGTTACCAATAACTAATTATGAATTTCATATCCCTGCTGGAAGTAGACCAGAAAGATTGCTGGTTTCAAGAAGCTGGAACTACGACATACACTGTAAATTAAACAAAGAAATGTTGCCCGAATTCTTTGGTGATCACACTATTTTCGTAATTTGACGGGTTTGGAAACAGAATGTAAGCAAAAGAGCCCGCAAACATTACAAGAACTAAAGTAAAATATACAGCTTTGCATTTCAAGCATCACTGAAGAAACTCTTCACCCATTTGCATCAGACATGAGGAAAAGAGCGAAGCCATGTGTTGGTGGCCGTAGTGGATATTTCCAGCGAAGCCATGTATTGGTGGTCGTGTTGGATATTTCCAGCACCTAATATTGCACCCTCACAATGGACTTAAACTCAGAAAACCACACAACAACTCGCGCCTTCTCCTGAGCTGACCCCATTTTTGCGTGAAATGACAACAGCGCCCCAACGGTGGCCGTGAGGTAGCATAAAAATTTAGTCGGGAATTTGAACTCCTGTAGTATGCAGGAGACCCATAAGACCTGAAAAAAAACCATTTGCCTGTTTTTAAAAACTCTCCAAAATCAGGGCGTTTCATTGTAGACACCCTGTATTGTGATTCTTTAGTGATCGAAGTGAACATTTTTATTCACAAATATATGTCGAAAGAACTTTCTATCACTCTGTGTCAGGCAGTTAAATAAGAACTATCTCGATATAAGCTCGAAGAACTTAGGAAAGCTTCGGAAAATCTCGGACAGGAAAGTACATGGAGTTATAGCTCCAGTCGTTCTTAACCATCATGAACTAGGTGGAGAAGAGGGATTAGCCTTATGCCCCTTCCACTTTACCTCCTGGGAAACAACAATCAACACAGGTGAAGTATGCGGCTATGTGGGCCCCGATGTGCTATGGACGTGTTAATGGGGAAGGAAACACGTCCGCCCGCATCGGCAAACCAACTTCAATACCCGCTCGTCCTGTCTGCAGCCTAGTCATAATACTGCATAAGAAAAACTGTACCCAAAACACGTGATTTCCCTACCAATTTTAAAAGTATTTGGTGTTGTTAACTCCGGGAATCGAACAAAAACTCTCAGGTACTTTAGCCTTTAGCTTAATTATTATATCGCTGGGCCACGGGTCCTTTGATGTGTGTGAATAATTTGTTCGAGCAGGTGGAAGGATATGTCGTTTAAGTCATACAGTAAGTGTAGACAACTACCTTCAGAAGAAAAAATACGTGATTGTTTCTTTACTGATCCCAGAAGGATTTATACCTGCGAGAGGAGAGCGGAGAGCAAACAAAGGTGGGAAAACTTCAGTGTATGTCTTCTAACCATAACCAGGTTCGTGCATCAATAACAACGATCAAACACTGGTTATATTAATGAAAAATGTGGTAACTTAATGAATGAAAATTCAGACAGGATTGCTTTAATTAAGAGCTTGTGGGTTCCTTACAACTTCAGTAATACCAACAACCTTACAAACACTTACAATAAAAAAAAGATAAAGTTCACCCTAGAACAGGCCATGAAGGCCCAGAGGGGGAGTAGAGGTATAGCTTTCTTTAACCTCAGCGCTAGATGCGGAAGAGTGGTCAACGCCACGTCCCGACCGCTTTACCCCCGGGAAACAGAGGCGGTACCCATTGTACAGGAGTCTGGGTGGGCCCCAGTGCCGGAGCGGACGGGTGCAGAAAATCTCGCTCCCACAGGGATTTGATCACCGGATCGTCCAGCCCGTAGCCAGTCGCTATACCGACCAAACACTTACAATAGAACAGCTACGAATATGCGGAGTCTGTGTTCTAAGAGGTACTGATCGTAATAATCTCAGATATTCTGCCTTGCAATCCACCCATTTGTCCTTAGATTAAAATGTGCTTCTAAATAAACGATTCCGCGAAGCTGAGTCACTCTTTACAATCTGAGAGTCGCTAAGGTTTTCAAGACGTTCTGAACTTCTATATACGTATATTGACACAAACTAAAACAGTATTTTCTGCTTCCATTCATGGCACCCGTATACTTAATGCATAACGTTTTTCGTGATACTAATACAAACTAAGTTCTTATGTTTTCGTCAGTTCCTTTCTCTGCGCATGTCGCGACAGTAACACTCGAACAGATTAATACAATATTCACTGTGTAATCTGCTTCCTAAATAATATGTTACATCTATGCAATTGTCACTGCTTTGTTTCTCATTTTATATTATTTCTCAACATAACAGCTTGTACACGAGCTAATCTCCTAATATGGCTTGGCACTGGTACACACTATTCAAATTGCTCAATTTTGTAGAATGACATTTTGAGGTCTTCGTTATTCCCAGAAGCTGCTGTGACGTCTTTAAAGTAATGCAATTTTATTTAACCTATGATTTAGTTTTCTTTGCGTATATGTTCAGCGTCATAAATAATAAATTATTCGGATGATGACGTATGCAGGACTACTGTAATGGTGGGGGGAGAAGCACAGTTGTTCAGATTTGCTAAACAAAGAAATGGGAAGTTTGGAGACTCTATTAATGCACATTATATCCGGTACGGTTTTGAACATGATTTATGGCAAAAGATGGCACTGTGGCAGATCGGCCATAAAAGTGACAGCCCTTGGACTTGAGTGGTACAATATTTCTACTGATTATGGTCGAATGATGTTTAAGGTGCAGGGGTGGATTACACAGTGAGGCTTGTCCATGCCAGGGCCCCCAGTATCAAGATCCCCCTTCCGCAATCTCGTAGCGCATATTTAACTGTAAATATTGTTGTGAGAGTTGACGTTCTCAGGGCGGTGAGTATCAAGATATTGGTCTTCTGGGAGGTGTCGTCGTGGTCCTTGGTAAATAGACACCAACAATTCAGAGGGAAAATTTTTACTTCCGTCTCCAGCACATCATAGTGAGTATAAACTGAAGATGTAGGCAGCATATTTCTACGAAAGCTTCATACCTACTGTACTTACCAAATTACACGGTGTCATAAACCGTAAGACCCTAATCCTGTAAATATTATTAATTTTCGAAAGTCATCTTAACTCCAATAATACAGATAGATTTAAATATATATAAACAAGAAATGTAGCAACTATCTTTTGAATGTTATTCAAAACTATTTGTTACTAACTTGATGGAGGTCATCCATTCATGCTTCTAATAGTCAATAAATAAATAGTCAAATACCGTCCAACATAACTGCATATTTTCATGTAAGCTACATGTTTCGGTATTTTTGGACCATCATCATTCTCTATATATAAAAGCTTAAAATGAAGGTAAAAGAGCCGTATATATATATATATGTATATATAAAGATCTTTTACATTCATTTTAAGTTTTTATACATAGAGACCGATGAGGGTCCAAAAAGACCGAAACATGTAGCTTACACGAAAATATACCCCCAGTGATGGTAGACTTTTCTTCTTCATTTGTTGGATAGCTATTTATTTATTGAATATTTGTTATTGGCAACAAGCAAAACGCGTTATTGCATCGACACCAACGCCGTGTCCGGACTTCTAAGTTACACCAATATATCGTTTTGTTTTTCAGGAGGTATGAGCGAAAAAATGCTTTTGTCCCGTATAAGACGCCGTGTAGCCTGATACACAGGTCACAAATTACACGGCCCCACATCCAAGGAATAAAACTTAATAATCACCACAATGACAAATTCACATCTCAACAATTACCTTCCTCCAGTGACGAGATTATAAATACATGGAGCCTAATCACTATCCTCACTACGCTTTCATTCCTCGTTGGTTAAGAATGAGAAAAATTAATCTTTAATATACAATAAAATTAAATTTAAATGAATAAATATAGGCCTAACAGTAAGAACATACCCAAGTACCGGACCATAAAGGCGTGTAAGTGTCGACGAAGAAACATAACACGACTTTTTCTTCTTCCGAAACAGAGGGAGTCAGTAGTCAGTTTCACACTACGGCGGCATCCCGAAAAACGTGATTTCAAAATTAAGAATCAGAGGAGCCCAATATCCTTACCAGTTTTATGAGTGACTAAACTCGCATAGATTTACTCATGTGGACCAACACAGTCCCTCTGATGCACCGGCGAATTTTAGATTCCTGTCTGATCTCGTTCCTGCAGGCCAGCAGTCAAGGCATCATACCGGCAGTAAAATCGGCTTTAACCTTTGTTTACTTCGGGGTCGTTTTAGCGTTTATATTACACAATAAAAGGAATAATTCTGTTTTTCTTCTACCATTCACCAACTCTATTTCAAATCGATACTTTCTTTTTATATTTCGATGACACTGGAATATGTTTTCCCTCCCTAAATCATTACGTTCCACATCAGTCTTTTACTACTGCCAATATAATTCACATTGCGAAGACCCTATCCATCTGCAAATCGGTGTTATGAAGGTAGAGACAAGTTTTAGAGCGGAAGGAATAATTCCTTTCACCGCCGATAGACTGCACCCAGAAGTTAAAAGTGAATGTCGTGCGTTAAAAGGGATCGAGAAAACTGACAGTGATAGAACATATGTGTACACGCTTTTTGTGTTGTAAAGACCTGTTTTATCTCTAGGTGAGTTATCATGAACATCAAAATTGTATTTAGATTTTAATTTAGAACACAAATAAATCCGAAAAAATGAAATTAATATCTGTCCAAACACAATTAAATTCTATTTATTATACAGAGCTACGTGTTTCGACTTATTTCAGATCATCTTCAGGGTCACAATTTGTCTTTAAAACATACTGAAGAAGAAAGAGGCTTTATGTAAGTCCAGAAAATAGAATTAAAATTATTGTTATTAAAATTTTTATGGTCATAAAGAGGAAAAATATTTGTGGATAGAGGTTCTACCATAACTACTACAAATACTGTTTACAGGTTTTTACTGTAAACGGTATTTGTTAACAGTTGTGGTAGAACCTCTATCCACACATATTTTTCCTGTTAAATTCCATAACAATTTAAAAAATCCTAATAATTTTAATTTTATTTTCTGGACTAACATAATGTGCACTTCTACCTCAGCATATTTTAAAGAACAATTGTGAAACTGAGGATGAACTGAAATAGGTCGAAATATGTAGTTCTGTATAATAAATAGAAATATTTGTGTTTGGACAGATACTGATTTAATTTTTGCACTATTAACAACACAACGGGAAAACATTCGTTAAAATAAATAAATCCGAATTTTCTACATTTGAAAACAATTTTAGGTTTACGAAAGTGACTCTTATTAAAAACGTTATAAGCGTTTTAAAGTTAAATACTGTAGCAGCAAAACACTTCAAAAACTTACCATATTACAAACATCAATCTTTACATTCGCTTCCTATCCGCCACAGGCCTGTTAATTCACACCGGTATTCCCAGGGAAATAATAACTCCAAAGAAACCTCAAAGCACAGGGGTGAACAAGGCTCTTCAGTATTAGACAGACGACCCACATAAAGCAGAAGCCCAGAAGGATTGTGAACAATTAATACGTAATTTCGGGAATGCGTCCCTGTTTGTGTCTTTTTTGGAAACGAAAAATATTAATACTTTATAGCAACTGCAAATTTTTTTTTCTCATGAGCGCCATTAAGGCACACGATTGTTGAGTGTGGGTACAGCTCCACTCATTTTTAACCTCGGCACTGGAAGGAGGTGATTCATTTCTCGGCCGCTTTACCCTGAGGAAATTGTTCTGGTACCCATTGAGTAGGTAGACCGATGGGTCCCAGGGTCAGGATGGCCGTACTGGAGAAGACAAAAATCTCTTGACTCTGCAAGGAACGTAACCACAGTTCTTACATTTACAAACTTCTTTACTTCACACGCTGATACATACGCATGCGCATACGTACTTTGCAGTAACAGTGATTCACTTCGCTTGTCGTGTTCTACTGTCTGCACGCACAGAAGGGTGTTGTGGTACGCCAATGTCTTTTTTTTTTTCAATTGGCTCTACAGCCCCTTGGGGGCCTAGGCCGCCTCATTATTTGAGGCTTCACGATCACACTTTTTAGACACATCACACTCGGTAGGACTCCTCTGGACGAGGGACCAGCTCGTCGCAGAGACCTCTACCTGACAACACACAACACTCACAAGAGACAGACATCCATGCCTCCGGTGGGATTTTTTATTTTATTTTTTAATTAATTCCTGGGTTTTCTCCTTTCATCCATTTGTACTGTTGAAGCCCTTTTTGTCCTGCATGTCGCCTTATGTTTCATGCTATCATCCATACATCTAACACACCACAAACATCCATGCCCCCGGTGGGATTCTTTTTTTATATTGTAAAATACTTTATTATTACAATAAATATTTACATCTTATTTACAATTGAGATATCTTACATGTGCCTGTACCTTGCAAAGGGATTATCGGAACACTAAAATCAGAGCGTGATATGGGTGCAAGGATTGTACACCTTATACTCTTTGTCTCACTGTGTTATGCATTTGCTCTTTCCTTATGGTAATGTTCTTGCATGGTCTCTGTCAGGCTTTATGGGAGTGTTGATCCACTTACATGTCGTATTCTGATATTTCCCGTAATGGGGCGTGTAGAGATTATACTTTAGGTTCCCTCGGTCAGTAATCAATGACATCCAGATACTTCCCGCAGCTGGTAGGTTTCTGGTTTTGTTGATAAGTCTTTTTCCTAGCCCGTCGTAGGAAGTCCACATAATCATGTTGGGTCAGTAGGATGTTGTTATATATCGAACCCACGATCCTAGTAAGCGAGCGACCGAAGATCCACGCCTTAGACCGCACGGTCACTGGGATTGGCACGCCACTGTTACTGCTATATAATATCTTAAAATTTTGAAGAGCTGATGTCAGTATATTTGTGGCAGTTTAAGACAATGATATAGATGTGTCAGCTTTTATCTGTGGTGTATTGGTTACAACAGGGACTTAGGCACTTCTTCACGTCAAGGAAAGGATGAGAGGGTGAAAGTGGATGCAACTGGCTTAGGAAGGATGTAATAGATGTCTTTTGGGAAAGTGCTAATAAATCTTCGGGTGTTATAGGGGAGGAAATTTTTTCGACGACACTGAATTTTATCCAAACGGACAAGGATTTTGGCGATGATTCTAGCAAGAGTGATACGTAAAAGTAAAGCCGTCACAGTGCATGCCGGGAAAGTATATGGAGAAGTGGACACATAGATCTGCGTGTTCCTAACTTCGACATTAAATGGAGATGAAGGGTGAGCTTCAGGTTCCGGGAAAGACTGCGCCGTACGCACTACTTAAAGAGGCTGGGTGGCCCCAAAGCCGATTTGGACGCTGTGGTAAATACAGAAATCTCTTGCCTCTGCCTGGAATTCAACCACGATTACTCAATCATCCAGCCCGTAGTCTAGTTACTATAAAGAATAAGCTATCCCAATTCCAAAATTTTCATTTTATTTTAAAACAATTTCAAATCTGAATTTCAAAAAAATATATTATATAAATATGTCATTTGGGCAATATTTCTAACGAGACATTTTAGAGCGAAGAAGGCAGATTCCAAATTGTGAAACACGCTATGTAAGTATTTAGATCTACCGTTATATTTAGGTACCATTTATATCTTAACGTTAAGGTTCTCTGCGGTACGATGGTAGGGAATTTCCAAAGTTTCGGAGAAATCTTATACCTCCTATGATAAAATGGAAGCAGCAGGTTGGACCGAAACGTTGATATCTGTCATACTACTTATCTTTACATCCCAGAAGAAAGTAACCACACTTTTCACTGTTGAAGCATTCTGAGATAACATATCTGTCAAATATTTATGAATTTTGTTCAACTTTATTTGTTGCTATAAACAAACAGAAAAATAAGTTGTCTGTAAAATGGCTAACAAGGAACAAACGCAGTCATGCATACAACGGACTGAAGTGATTCAAATGTAAGGTGAATATCTTATAAAATGAGAATTTTTAAAAGATACTTTCCACAGCCCTGCTAGCCGACATCGGGAGAACAAAGCACGCATGTGCGTCTAAGGAGGTCCGTAAACGCTGTTAGTCGTTTAAATTATTAATAACATCATTTTATAAGTGGGGAGGGAGCAATGGCCACGTCTTTTCTTTCATGACATGAAATACACTGAGTAATAATGCACAAACCATAAATGAAAAGTACGATGAATTTGACTTAATAAAATTGGAGTTCCGGAGAAATTCACACATGTAACGCGCTTCATTACGTGTAGAAACCACCTACTTAAAAACAATTCGAGATAAAATCCGCTCTTCCTAAAATGGATTACTTTGGTACTTAGTATTGTTTTCACCGTGCTTGTTTATTATTATAATTTCACAATTCACCAACACATGCACTTCACTATTAAAATTAATAGTTTGTTTTAAAAAGCCCTATATATATACATATATATACATATATATATATATATATATACAGGGCATACACAAAAGAATGGTGCGGTTTTAATAGTGAACACTATTAAAACCGCACCATTCTTTTGTGTATAACCTGTATACATATATATGTAGGGCTTTTCAACAAACTATTAATTTTAATAGTGAAGTGCATGTGTTGGTGAATTGTGAAATTATAAGGATTACTTTGGGTTTTATTTTATCATTATTTTGAAAAGAAAGTGCTGAAGATAGTGATTCAATCTAACCGAGGAACGTTAAAACGATGTTACATAACACACACTTGTTTGTAAACTTAACCACGATTGATGACACAGCACTATGCGAACTGACAGTGACGTTCCGCAACTACAGTGGTCACTGTGGGTAAGGTAGAGAAGATGGAGGGACAATATTAGGATGATTCGCAATAGGCTGCGAGTGCGTCAAATGGACTAAACCGCCTCACAAGACAGACAAAGAAACAAATTTTTTTGGTGACGGTGACGAAACTTCTGTTTTCGTAACACTGAAGGAATTATATACAGAGCATACACAAAAGAATGGTGCGGTTTCAATAGCATTCACTATTGAAACCGCACCATTCTTTTGTGTATACCCTGTATATAAGAGCTGAGTATGACTAACTCCGAGGCAGATAATTATGGTAGGTTCGTAAATCTAAAGTATAAAAAATATGACATTAAAATGCACATAATTTAAATAAACTGTGAAAGTGTAATCAATCACATTTACCAACAAGTGTACACAATAGGGTTAAAACTCTGCACAAATTTTAAGAAATCCTACATATTTCAGCGCCGAAGTGCCATCCTCAAGGAGTCTCAAACACAAAGGAGTACAAGCAGCAATACATCACTCTTGGAAGTACTATGCCAAGTACTTCCCAGACTGAAGTATTGGTATTTGCACTCCTTTGTAATTGTGACTCCCTGAGGATGGCGCCTAGGAGCCGA
This sequence comes from Reticulitermes speratus, assembly GCA_021186555.1. Taxonomy (NCBI): domain Eukaryota; kingdom Metazoa; phylum Arthropoda; class Insecta; order Blattodea; family Rhinotermitidae; genus Reticulitermes; species Reticulitermes speratus. The sequence goes on from JAJKFL010000013.1 coordinate 36,871,886, forward strand.
AACATGTAGTAGATCTGAAAATTTGTGTAGAGTGTTAACCCTGTTATGTGAATTTGTTGGAAAATGTGATTGAAATTAAGAATAATGCATGGAATAAATAATATAAAATGTGAAATTGTAAGCTAATGCATCCGGTTTATATTATCTTTGTTAATTTCTCTTTTGTGAAAAATTAGGGACATTTTTGGTAGCTGAATAATTTCATAAAAAATTAACCATGGTATTAAATAGTTAGTTACAATTTTCACGTATGCCTGTCATGTTTTGTATTTCATCTACTCGGACTTAAACAAAACACGATATAGGTCTATACATCGTAAAGTGCCTTTAGAGAGACTAGATTTTATCACAAGAATATTCCTTCTCGCTTATACGCTATTCAATATGCCAACCTTCTTTTCAGGTGCGCAACCAGAACTTTTCATTTGGAGGGAAGCCTGATCCTGAGATTATATACAATTCATGTTTGATTTTAAAAAGTGTTACAAAAATTATGTCATAAATATAACTCTAATATAAATCAAAAGCCTATTCATCTTGGTTTTTAAGTTCATCTCATACTTCCTAAGCTTTTATTTTATTTTTAATCCTTTATAAGTAGAGATTTTGGTGCCAAGAAAAAATATACGAGTATTTCTAATTGTATGAACTTCACACAACAAGTCAAATCCCAATGACTAAGAAAGAAGTTTTAAAACGCCACCTCATGTACTATAAATTACTGGATGCATTTTTGAAGAAGGCATTCTCCTGGAATGTGATACCGTGTAGTGTGGTATAAATTAACAAAAGTGTTCTTAAAACAATAAATTTCTACCAAAGTACAAGGCGTCACTTTTCATAGGACGGTAAGCTTCACCACATTCAGAATTTCAACTCCATATATTACACCTTTGTAATGAAATGAGAAGAGAAAAACAAACAAAGCTGTGTACCTTTTACATGGTCAGAGACTGTCATGGAAGCCAGCGTAGCATATTATATAGGGTTTAGTATAGTGTAGTGTCGTGTAGTGTAGTGTAGTGTCGTGTCGTGTGTCTAGGCTACGGGCTGGACGATGTGGTGCTCCATTTATAAGAGGAGCACAAGATTTTTTTCTCCGAAACGTCCATATCAACTCTGAGGCCCATCCACCTACCTATTGAAACGGTACTTGGGGCTCTATCTCTGGGAGTAAAGCGGTCACGGCGTAAAGTTAAACAATTTCTTTCACCTAGTGCCGAAGTTAAGAACGAGTGGCACTAAACTTGTATTCTCCCTACATGCCTTCACGTTGTATAAAGGGACAAATTTACCTCTTTTTATTTCACAGCCCTTCATGAGAAATCGAAGCTAAAAAGATTGTTATATGTTGTAAGTTACATGAAGAATAAGATCTGTGATGTGACGCTGTGTCGCTGCGGGAGTGGATGTAGACGTTTCAAAGGAACCTAATGCCTTTTATTTTCATGGGTCAATATAGCAAGAAAAGAACTGCTTGACCTTTGAAGATTCCCTCGAAACGTCGGGAACAACTCATCCAGGGACTCAGCATCATATCCCTGTCTACACGTGTCTCCTCTACCACACCCCTGTGAGAAACTCAAACTGCGCAAGTTGGTATGACGTCTGTAATTGAAAACCGCAGCGAAGTACAGCGTGAATGTTCATGTGTATACACACACAGCGAACAAGGCTAATAAATGCATTCATTTCCGTCATAAGCTCGCGTGATTTTTAGAGGGAAGACCGCTTTCCTGGTGCATTAAGTATGCTACATTGCAAAGTCTGATATCAGGTTCTTGGACATGAGAACCCAATCTGTATTTGAACTGCCTCGAATATGTCACATAAATGGTGATGCAATATTAACGATATCCAAGATCCTTGCATGTTGTATACCTGAATATTACCTTAACTACAGAACAAAGACACCATCATTATCAGATCCAGAGTTGGCTTATGTATAAATTACATTTGTGATGTCCTAAGTGAAAAAAAAGGAACACGCAGTAACGTGAAGTCTGTTTCTAAAATTAAAAACGTATGTAGATTTGAAATTTGTAATGTGACAATCCTTTCGAGATATTTATGTATGTGTACTAAGTGGCCATAGCCTGGCTCATGGCAAAAAAAAAGGGTCATTATAACAAGAAACTAAATAAACACAAAGCAGAAAATACAAGAAGAAACTAAGGGACGTTTGAACCAATTTTTCTCCACAGAATAAAAATGAAACATGCAAACACAGGTATGTTCATGAGATCATCGTGTCGTCTGGGTGTGTGTCTGCGTGTCTGTGTGTCCCTCCAATTTTAATTCTGAACCAGCTGAAGGATGCGGCCTTCGCTGTTCTGGGATATTACGCAGCGTTTATTAGTAGTTAGTTACCGACGTTTCGGGACAGCCTATCGGTCCCATCTTCAAACGTCAATCAGTCCACTGAAGATGTGAAAGATAGGCTGCCCCGAAACGTCGGTAACTAACTACCAATCGACGTTGCGTAATATCCCAGAAGAGCGAAGACCTCATTTACAACGCGGCGGAAGCCCGAAATCATGCATCGTTGAAAGATTTTTCACGAAACGTCGTATACATATTATTTCATGAGGGTCCACTCCAAAGCCCTGCTGTCTGTTATCTACCAACAGTAACATGTCGAAAGAGCAAAAACTCTAGACGGGCTTTATCAGTAGTGCTTGAAGAAAAGATAAAGAAGCGCCTTTGCCAGGGAACGGGGAAAACACGAACTACTGAGTGCAAATTATGTATACAGCCATCATAAGGTTTCATAGTTTAAGCGTATAACAGCAGTCACACAGTGAAATTTTTACCTTTTTTTTCAGTGGAAAACTATACTTCATTAATTCTGCCTGTACCTTCTTCTTTTATTGTAAAATTAAAAAATTATCACCAGTATTAAAGAACCTCACGGAAATTCTCATGTAAGCCTAGCACCCTAAGAATCCTGTGCATAACAGATAATTCTACTATTTACAAAAGCGCTAATTATGCGACACTCACCATGACTGTCTTCACTTGTTTCTCATCCATTCAAACATTTTGATAACATTGGTCTTAGCTAACATTATGAGAGGAAGAATACACTGCTACGCCGTTAATGATAAGGCCCACTATTGGGCACGATTCAGAAACAGTTCCAGCCACCTTTTACCTTCGCACCCTATCTCCCCAAGAACCATCTTAGTAATTACCCAACCCTCTGGTAGCACAAGCAGAAGGTTCAACACCGCTAATACCACAGCCCACCACTGGATAGGATTCTGAGCCAGGCGCATCCACCTCCCTTCCTCACAACCTATTTCCCTAAGATCCATCTTACTACTTAAATAACCCTGTGGTAGCACAAGCAGACGTTTCAACACCACTAATACCACAACCCACCACTGGACACTCCTGAGCCAGTTTCATCCACCTCCCTTCCTCACAACCTATTCCCTAAGATCCATCTTACTAATCAACTAACCCTGTGGTAAGAGAACCAGAAGTTTCAACACCGCTAATAGCACAGCCCACACTGGACATTATCCTGAGCTAGTTTTCATCCAGCTCCCTTCCTCACAACCTATTTCCCTAAGATCCATCTTACTAAATCAACTAACCCTCTGGTAGCAGAACCAGAAAGTTTAACGTCGGTAATACCAAAGCCCACAACTGAACACATTCCTCAGCCACTTCTATTCGTCTTCCATCCTCACAATATATTTCCCCAATATTTCTCTTACTATTTAACTAACCCTCTGCTAACATAAAGGGAAGTTTCAACACCGCTAATACCAAAGGCCATCATTGGACACGATTCCGAGCCAGTCCCATCCACCTCCCATCCTCACAACCTATTTTCCTAAATCCATCTTACTAAATACGTAACCCTCCGGTATCAGACCCAGAAGTTTCAACACCGCTATATCAAAACCCCCATTAGACATGACCCTGAGCCAGTTCCATCCACTTCCCATCCTCACAATCTACTGCTCTAAGACCTCTGTTACCAACTAAACAGTTCTACAAGCAGCAGAACCTGACGTTTAGCACCGCTAATACCAAGGCCCGCCATTTAAAACGATAGAGCCAGTTCCATCCACTTCCCATCCTCACAATCTACTGCTCTAAGACCTCTGTTACCAACTAAACAGTTCTACAAGCAGCAGAACCCGACGTTTAGCACCGCTAATACCAAGGCCCGCCATTTAAAACGATAGAGCCAGTTCCATCCACATCCCATCCTCACAATCTACTGCTCTAAGACCTCTGTTACCAACTAAACAGTTCTACAAGCAGCAGAACCCGACGTTTAGCAACGCTAATACCAAGGCCCGCCATTTAAAACGATAGAGCCAGTTCCATCCACTTCCCATCCTCACAATCTACTGCTCTAAGACCTCTGTTACCAACTAAACAGTTCTACAAGCAGCAGAACCCGACGTTTAGCACCGCTAATACCAAGGCCCGCCATTTAAAACGATAGAGCCAGGTCCATCCACCTCCAATCTTCACATCTTCTTTCTATAAAATGCAAACTACTAATTAACTAAATCTCTGGTCGCAGGAATGCAGGTACAACATCGCCAATACCAAACCTTCCATGATCACGAACCATGTCACTGTTCCTATTTTCCTAGGATCCATCTTACTAATTAATTAACTTCCTAGTAGCAAAGATACAATATAAAATGACATTAATATCAAAGACCCAAATTTGACAAACAGAAGATGCGTATAAATGAAATCTCTGTCGGCCACGAGAATCGAACAGTTATATTTGGATCGCGCAGCCCGAAGTCTAGTCACTACACTGATGGAGCTATTCCGGCTCCATAACACGTAAGAAACACTGATAAAACCGCCACATTAAGAGTAAAATTATAAAAATTTTAAACTTCTCTTTATGGTCTTTTCTTACGTGTGTTGTCTGTCTGCTTCTCCTAGACCTATCACACGTATAGAAAGTTCTTCGAATTCCAACTATCAGTTTCTACGCTTCGTCGATTCCAGAAACAGGAACTGGCTTTCTATAAAACAGCGGATAGCGTTAAATATTTACATTTTATTAATATTCAACATTTTTAACAGTAGACAAAAATACTAAATTTTATGAAATGATTAAAAACAAAGAATTATACTTCTGGGTATTAACTTTATCATCACACTAAATTTCATTCAATTTTTTCTGTCCTTATTTAAGTTCCGAATAAGTTAATGTATGGTACGAACCATTAATTGGAAGTTCATAGTCAATAAATTTGCCAAAATATTACCTGTCTCTACGGAACCCGAGCCAGTTCAATCCAGTTCACGCCGTCATACAACATCCTTGTATATTTTTCCTATATAAGTCTTGGTCTCCTAAATGTACCTTCAGGAACTACGACTAAGTATTTTTAAATTTCTCAACTTTCCTACGTGTACTGCAACACCATTTATCGTATGCTCCTTAATTTGAGTGTCCTACTCGAAAAGCTCCTCAAAAAAGTATTTTGCACCATTCTCCGTTTGCTTCCCCCCTTTTAATTCCAAATATTCTCCTAGCAACCTGGTCTCCAGAATAACGTTCCTGTCAGTGAAACATAAATTGCCATACAAATGCTGGAAAATTTATATAGGCCAAAAATAATGGATTTTAATATTTAAAACAGTAAAGTTTCACGTCTGTAGGGCACGAAGACGTACAGGGGGAACAGACCTCCAAATCCACTCAGTCTTAACCTCGGCACTAGATGGAGGTGGGAGGTCTGCTTCACGCCCTGACAGGTTTACCCTTGAGAAAATTGTTCATTTAATCTTTTTTTTTAATATTGACATAATTATAAAGACAATATATTTGGAGCAAAAGTGTGTCCAGTATTTTCGGAAATAAAATTTAAAACATTAACACATATCTGTAAGGTCTGTTTCAAAATTCTGGGTAAATGTTTTCTCCAAAGGATCCATATGGGCTCTGGGACCCAAACAGCCTCCTATCCAATGGGTGCCGGGGCAGGGTGGGGGGGGGGCGCTTTGTGTCCAGAGGTAAACTGGCGTGAATCTCACTATACACTTACATCTAGGAGCCGAGGTTAATAATGTGTGGAGCTATACCTTTATTCCCCCCTACGCCTTGAAGATGTGTTCAGTTGAGCACCGGAATAACTTTTATGGCTTACTGGTGCTTAACTGTTCCAGCAAGCAGTGACCGCGCGAGGTGTTCTTGCGGGCGCAAACAGAACTCTTGTATCTTATACAGATGTCAATTACAGGATGATGGTTGGAAACTTAGGGATAAAGAAAATTACGTGTATATCTGTAATGCCAAGGGATAAGTCAAACTAAACATTTCAACAGCAACTCCCGCCAATGCCTGGTGCAGAGCAGCCGGCCGGAACATTTCGAAGACGGTCCGTCCGCTGTCTCTCTCACGCAACACGTCAAAGAGATCAAGAGGCAGTGTGCGAAATTCTGAGGAGCGGCGGGAAATATCAAAGACTCTTACCGCTGTTACACTACACCTACACCATGCAACAGTGGTCTAAGGATCATTCATTGTTTCGACAAGAACACTGTAATATAAATCAGGCATACCTGGAAATGTGTAACTTCAGGTAATTTTTCTTTTTAACACAATTTGTGTGCCTAATTCTAGACAAAGAATACTGCAACAACACATGCCGTGTATATACATATGATCCGAATCGTAAATACAAATTTTACCCAGAATGTCGTAGTTAAGTGGGTAGATATTATGCCTAGTATACGGGAGTTTTCCTGGTTCAAATTTCGAAATGCAGACCGGCAATTCTTAAGGAGCCTTGTCGTAATTTTATTTAGACCCGCCAAGCAAATTTTGGGCTACTGTTACCTCCATCCACAGCCTTCCAATTCACTATTCACTCATTATCCACCCAAACAGAGAAATTATTTAAACCATAAATAAGCAAAAATTCATCGCGAGGTTTTGGGCTTCCGCTCCGGAATAGTTGAGACCTTCACTCTTCTGGGATATTACGCGGCGCAGGCTGGCAGCTTGTTACCGACGTTTCGGGTCAGCTTATCGAATCCTTCCTCAAGGTAATTTCTTCTTGGACTACTTGACCTTGAAGACGGAACCTATAGGTTTTACCGAAACATCTGTAACCAACTGCGACCAAACGTCGTCTAACAACCCAAAAGAGCGAAGGCTTTAAAATTCATTTTACACTGACAACGAGCAATGCAAAATATTCTGTCTTATTTTGTTTCTTTGTCTTTCTTCGTTGGAAGAGCACTTTGTAATAGGCCGCGGTCTCTTTCGCACACATTCTTTCAATTTTGATAACAAAAATCATTCTGACCATGAGTAAAGCGGCCGACGCTTGAAGCAGACCACTTACCTCCTTCTAGTGTTGTAGTCAAGAATCCCTTTAGCTATATCTCCACTCCCCTATATGTGTTTATTGAATGCCACAAGAAAAACGTGAGGTGTTACCTTGTATTTAACCATTCTTGAGATCTTCGCTCCTCTGGGATATTACGCTGCGTCGTGTGGTAATTGTTTACCTACGTTTCGGGACAACATATCGGTCCCATCTTCACGGTCAAGAGTACTCGTACTCTTGACCCGCGAAGATGGAACCGATACGTTGTCCCGAAACGTCAGTAGACAATTACCATACGACGCAGCGTAATAGCCCAGAAGAGCGCAGATCTCATCAACATCGCGGCGGAAGCGTGAAATCAAGGTTAACCATCCTTGTTTGAAATTTGTTTAAAAATGGGTGCATTAGTAAGTGTCCTTGGCACATATTTAATAAATTATGACTCCGTGAATTAATAAGAAACAATAAAACAAAAAAGGGGGGCCCGGTAAGATTAAATAGTCCGCATAGATAACCTGTTCTGGTGGTTAGGCCGCTGTTTGCTTTGAGCAGCAACCGTGTTTACATATCGCAATGGCAACCACCCACCACCCACCCGAGATCCTGCCCCCTCAGGGAGCAAAGAAAGTGAATCAAAGGACTAAAGGCAAGGTTTCGGCGTTCAATCTCTTGCATATTCACCTGCGAGACAGAAAGAATCAGCAACTGAACTCGCGATATTCAGACGATGTTTCGATATCGACTGACTTCAATAGCACCCTGCTTGTGTAGCTGTACGTCCCTTTAAATCCACAGAGTACGATTACGCAATCACGATATTTATCATTCCTTGTCGCCTTACAAGAAAGAAAAGGTAAAACGAGTTGAAGATTCTGTTCTTCTTGGATGTTATACAGAAGGTTGAGAGATCCCGACGTTTCGAATGACCGTAGTGCCTTCATCTTAATATATTATGACTTCACATTCTTTAAGATGAAGCACTACGATCGAACTCGAGGACCTTCAAGATGAAGGCAATAAGGCCTTCGAAACGTCGGAATCTGTCAACGTCGCTACACAGCTTAACATCCCAGAAGACCAAAATCCTGTAACACCATCCATGTGGAAAACTGAAATGTCGCAAAAGTAAAATTATCCCTTTGCAGGCCATGAGGGCTTACCTCTCCAAACATTTGTAACCTCAACACCACATGGAGGTAGGTGGTCTGTTTCACGCTCCAGCCTCTTTAGCCGCGAAAACAGAGCCCTCGTACCCATTAAATAAGATGCCAGGTAAGTGCCAGTAGTGGCGTAGTTAGGTGTTTTGGAGCGCCCGGGACGAGTACCACATTGACGCCCCTAAAAGAAATTACGAAATTTATGAAAGTCACAATTATTTCATGAATTTCCTTTCATAAGGCTTAATATAATTTATAACTTATGGAGGACAGAAAATAAATTTTTTATTGTAATAAATATTTTGTTGCCCAGTTAGCCGCCCCTTATACTCTGCTGCCCGGGGTGGCCACAACACTCTCCCCCCCCACCCCCCCACACCCGCGTAGACGCTGGGTGCCAGCGGCCGTCTAGACTCTTTGAAAGAAAGATTATCTTGCCGATGCCGAGAAAAGAACTGTGATCTTTCGGTCGCCCAACCAGTGGCCTGTTTACAATAACGACCGCGCTACCCCGGATTGTTCACAAGAAGAAAACGGGAAAGGAAGAAAAATATGTAATAGACGGAGGCAGAGTGAGATAGAGAATAAATAAATAAACAAGTAAAGAAGGAAGAAAAGAAAGAAAGGAATTAAAGGAAGAAACAAAGAGGAAGTAGTACATTTTGTACATGTGAAGGTAAAGCTATCCCTATACAGGCCTGGACAGACCCCTACGGTTCCAGGAGGTTTAGGCTTCCAGATTTCCAAACAATCGGCATATGAAGGTAGTAAGCTTGTCTGGTCTGGTACTGTACATGAATACCTACGTACATTTATGATAATAATTCGTTGAATTTTTCTTAGAATGGGAAATATTTTCAGACAAACTTTTAGAGAAAATCAAAACACATTTTACGTTCAACACACTTTCTTCTGAAAATCGTAGTTGTTACAAGACAAAGTGGCAAAATATGGTACAGCCAGACCGGCCACAGATGACAATACAATGCGGCACAGAAAAGATGCGATTTGCTTGAGAGATAACTGAGGCACGCATAGAGACACACACTCAGAATATGTAATATGTATTGCTTTCCACTGCAACAGTGGTTACGGGAACGCGCCTTCATGTTACGTTATACGTACACTGCTTTACTCCTTAGTCTCTCCCAGATAATATCAAAATAGTACCTAAAATTGGCCGGGACCGCATTTTCCCAAATATTTTTCAATGTATTACTCACTGTCGTCCATTGTATGTAGAGTTTGTTTGAAATATATTTTAGTTTGCCTATACCTTGCGCAGGCAAACTTTAAGCAGTACATTTCTGTGTTCAAAGAGATATTCCGTGCGACAATCCCGGTAACCTTTGTTTCATTGTTTTACAATTTAATATCAACTTTCATGAAGGCAATAACAAATTGATGTCTATAAATAATGCTCTCCGACAAACATTGATTTACGATTGTTTAAAGTGAACACTAAAGAAATCCATGGAGCAGAGTCGTTCTTGAGAAGCTAGTATTTTCTCAGCTAATAAATTCTCCGAATTTTGTGGAACCCAAAGGTTTATTACCGTCTTCGCAAAAGACCGCCACTTGTTTCTATCCTCAGCCATATCAATCTAGTTCCCGCTTTTCCCGAAATTTTTTATAATCCATTTTTGTATTATCCTCCCATTTACGCCTAGTTATTCCAACTTGTCACTTTCCCTCAGGTTACACATCTCCTGTTCCCCTTACATGCCATATGTCCTGCACATATCATTCTTCATTTGATGACCGTAATTACCCGTTATATATAAGCATCAATACAAGAAGATATATTGAAATATGTTAATAACTGGTAACACAGCACGAGTCACTGTCACTGTGGCAGCAATACGACCGGCCCAGCAGCTGTTCTATTGACGCTTCGTGGGAATTGAGAAAGCAGACTAGCTCCAAGGCAGAAAGTGCTTCCAACTGAATTAATAACCCAGTATGTTTGAATCTCCCATCAGCGTATGAATATTGGAAATACATTTAAAATAGAATATAGTAACTATGTAATGGTGACGTAATAAACTACGTCACTATTTCACCATCGCGTACAAGGAAGTTTTACCTACATTACATTAAATGGGTGAGTGTATAGTTTTGAAGCAATGCAATATTGTTCAGTCTGTACAGTAACATAATTTTGCCACATAATCACCCTTATTTTCAACGCAATTAGTCCAGCGGGTCACAAGTTTTTGTATGCCACAACGAGCAGTATAGCCAACACAAGAAATTAAAAAAAAAATCTTTCTGAATACCTTCTGTCTCCTGAGTGATTTGCATATTAGTGCTGCGTCGTTAAATAAAGTGCAAATAGATAAATAACTGTGGTCAAGGTAGGCATACACTTCCAACTGGACCAGACACAAACGTCAGACTCATAGCTTAGGCACGTTCTGATGCGATATGCCATTTCATCAACATTATCCCATGCTAGACGGTAAACCACACTGGACGACACACTTGAAAGCTTTCGTACTGAATTTAAAAAAAAATAAACAATCTAGAAGAAAAGAAAGAATCCATCTTTGTTCCAATGGCAAGAACGTGATACAGTCGGACATTAACTGATCGCGAACGTTTAGTGCGGTGATGCATCTATATAATATGGCAGAGCGTGACCCAACATATTTCTATTCCGGAGATGGAAAGATGGTTACCATACAGGAGAGGGTGGGGGGTCAGGAACGCCTTCAAAATGACTGCAACACTCGAGAACAAAAGAAGCGATACTCCGCGAGATGCAGCGGGCATCCTGGGAAAGCATTTGTTTTCCGTTCCGGGTCAGAAGTTGCTGTGCACTGCCTCAGCGGGAACGAACATGCGGACGCGTCCCAATGTGCGATTACCCTCTGAAAATGACCACGCGTCTAGTTAAAAAAAGCAGCACCGATACCTCAAAAAACCGAAAGTCACGATGTGGTCATGGGTTCAAATTCGGGCTTGGAGACTAGCCATAATCTTGGTCGTCGTAGGTTTCCTCAGGACTTCCAATAATAATTAGGCCATATCCATACTATGCTCCTTCCTCTTCTTCTTCCCATTGCGCAACAGCCCCTAGTGGGCCAGGGCCTCCTCACTGTCTAGGCTTCACGATCACACTCAGACACACCACAATCGGTAGGACTTCTCTGGACGAGTGATCAGCCCGTCGCAGAGACCTCCACCTGACAACACACAACACTCACAAGAGACAGACATCCATGCCCCCGGCGGGATCCATATTATGCCATTCTGCCATTTAACGCCGCCTATGAAAACCAAATGACAAAGCGGAATTAAATTAAAAACGCACAGATTGGTCAAAATCCAGAAGACGTCTTGAATTTAAGGGCTTGCATTTAGAGGATACATCCCTCATACATGAAGCTACAAAGAATTTGCATTTTTACGTTTGAGAATAGCAGACTGATGACGGGTAAATTCCAGCAGAAAAGCGGTTGTACATACATGCTTCACACAAGCATTGAAGACGTGTGGATTCATATGTGAATTTTGGTGTTCGCAGTGGGGGCTGGTTTTCCTCTGACCACTTCCGTTTTCCCTGACAGTTGTCTTTCCACCAACACTCCGTATGCCCGTATCATAGCGGGTTTGTACAAAAGAACATTTGCAGACCCTAGGACCAGTTGACCCAATTTAATCGAAATTCTTCAACCAATAGCTCAAATTCATCCAAATAACTCGCGTTAATTATGAAGGTGGAGGAGGTATGTTATATTTTTATAAGACTACACGTCCTGAAAACCCGGAAGTCCATAATCTATACACAATTCTAAATATGTCAAAACTTGCTCTCTAATAAAGTGTCGTGTGATAATCCATAAATAAACCTAAATGAATATAAAATCCGCTGATCCAGTCTAAGGCATAGGTCTGCGGCGGCTCGCTTGCTGGGATTGAGGGTTCGAATCTCGCCAGGGGCATGTATGTCTGTCTCTTATGAGTGTTATGTGTTGTCAGATAGAGGTCTCTGCAACGGGATGATCTCTAGTCCAGAGGAGTCCTACCGAGTGTGTGTGTGTCATTGAATGTGATCAGGTGCAACAGTAAACCTCTACAGTATAATGAGTAGGTAGAAGTGGTCAGACTAAGAAACAAAGAAAATAATAATTTAGGATTGCTCTGTTAAAGAAATTTTTTTATCGTCTAGAGTTCTAAAAACGACGCAGAATGTAAAGGTAGCTAAACTAGCAGACTTTGTCCAGAGACACAAAACAGCTTTCTGTCGGACTCAACTCAGTATGTGCAACCCCGCCCTTTCACCTGACGACGGAAGATCCAGTTTCCAAAAAGCTGTGTCGGTTTTTGAACATTAGAAGCTGATCAAAATCAAAATAGCGAAAACCCCTTGTGATATACCGTTGTCAAAACCCTGCAGACCTGAAGAGCAGTATTATTTTACAATGCGTGAGACATACAAATATTTATCCTGTTGGTTGTAAATTTTTCTGCATTTTCTGTTACTTCTCTCACATGTCCAAATATTCTCATCTCTCTGCCCACAGACATCTTCAATCTACGCCGGCTAGTACCTCTCTCCTTCAAATGAAAAATGTTCGGTCTTTCACTAACTTGTCCTAAGACAATAAATCTCTGAATGAGGTCTGGACTGATGACAGTACTGTCTATGGTAACAGCATTCAGCTCTGCCACTTGTTGGCTCTGTCCCTCGGGCAAGACAAGAGACATTGAGACGCAACCTTAGGCAGAGGTGGGAGTGGTGTGGGTGCCAGAGTTGCACGATTTGGGGATTCACGAGACGAGAGCGAGGAGCCTCACGACCGCGAGCAGACACACATCACGTCCCATCATGCATCGCGCGCGATAACAAAGCGTGCCAGCCACTCACGGGCACATTGTCTGATAAGGCGGAGCCATTACGCCCGAAATCGCAGGAACTGGCTTAAAAAATACCCTAAGGAAGTTCCTAGTTTCTCGAGTGAGATTTGAGGGTCTTTCAGCGGTCACTATATTGAACGCTGTGTTCTGAAGACGTTTCCTGCTAAATATCGACAAAATTTTACCAGACTACACAGTTTCATACGGGTTCGATTCCCGATGGTGTCACTGGAATTTTTCATTGACATAAACGTTCCGGTCGCACTATGGCCCTGGGGTCGACTCAGCCTCTAACAGAAATGAGTATCAGAAATCTTTCCTGGGGGGTAAAGGCGGCCGGTGCGTAGGGCTGACAACCTTACCACCTTCATGTGCCGATTGTCTAAAAAATCTGGGAGCCTCAACCTCCTGGATCCCTAAGGGCCTGTCCAGGCCTGTAATGGGATTGCTTAACCTTTTACACGGTTTCATATTCCAGCAGACGACATTCTACATAGGGTTTTGTTGCTACTGTTCGCGTTCTGCAAATCGTTGTTATCAGCACAATCATTCTTAACAAGCTTATAGTCGTTCAGCCAGTCAATAAATTCCTCGCTTTTTATGTTCATGACCTTCTATACAACAGCCAGTCACTCGTCACTATCCTAGTTAAATAAATCAAGTTCACATATTCACACCTTAGCAGTTATTCAAGGCGCCATCTTGATGTTTCCATCCCATCCAGGACCATTTAAAAACAACATTTACTCGTATAGGACGTTTGGACCAAGCAGTTTAACGCAAGGGCGACGCTGAGATTTGCATTCGGATACAACATTATAAGAATCATCACTGTGCTGTTTCTCGTATTGTATGTGGCTTTATTCATTCATTCCAGACGAATATCGGGATAGCAGTTTGAAACAGTCTACGGTCATCAACTTGCCAACTCTAACCTTCTCAACCTTGCTAATCATCTTTCCATTCCATGCAAAGTCTGCATGATCTGTCCATCTCTGTGGCTGAGTGAGCATCGCTAAATAACAATAAATCAACGAGTAGCGTAGATTCTACTATGACTATCCCTTTAAGGTGTAAGTTCATTTATATATATATATAAACTTATTTCCTACCTTACAGAAAACACACCGTGTCTCCCTAACAAAGAACATCCAGTTAATTCTGCTTAGGGAAATAATCGCCTTTTATTGTGAGAATCTTAGGTAAGACAACTATAAACTCTACGGAAAAATGCATAGTATCCTATGTTCAAGATGCTGGTACATATAGTAACCAGCGTGCTTTAAATGGTAAAGTTGTCGCTGTGCACACCGTAAGTGCATGCATCGGAGGAGAATAATTATAGCCAAACCCATTTATAACCTCAGCACTATACAGAAATGATTGGTCAAATGTGCATTACAGAGTTACCCTATATCCTTTATCAATAACAAAGCACAAGTAGTTGCATTATTACAGTCAAACCCGGTTATAACGACATCGATTTACACGACACCTCCTCTATAACTTCAGACATTCTGTGGTACAAATTAATACCGCACTGTTAACCATAACATTATAATCCTCGGATATAACAACACTCGTTTATAACGGCACAAAATATTCAGTCCCTTTCATGACGTTACAACAGAGTTCGAATATATTTATTTTCCATGGCATGGTGTTTAAGCACAGGATAGCGGTTGTTTAATAATAATAATAATAATAATAATAATATGTTAATTTTCGCGTAACACCTAGCAGTCGCAAGGCTGAATATCAAACCGTCGTAATGAGTCATTAGTCTGTGCACATTCTGATATTATTCTCTGCGAAAGGCATTGTGCTCATGAAATAACATACGCCAATAAACCAGCACAAAACTATACATCAGTCGTTGCCTTGACACGATCTTAAGACAGATGACGAATGACCTTTGAAACGTAAGAGACGTTTGTAAGGCGGATCGCGAGAAAGGAAGAAATGCTACCTTCCCCCTCAACCCAAAGACGTTAAAGAATGGACTGACCGTTGTGGACGATCTCATCCATTACCACACATGTGATAATGATCACAGAATATAGTGACAAATCACCAGACTTGAGGGATCGCCACGCCTCGCCATGATACATTGCACATAAAACTTAAGCCAGGATGAACAGTGCATTCAGACAGATGACAATCAGACGTAAGGCGCTGTGCTTCTTACCATTGACTATGATGGACACAGCCTAGAGTAAGGCATTGTCTTATGGGCTGTATTCGTTTCTGAACTTTTACCATGTCATGGGCAAGATAAAACATATTGAGAGCATAACACAAAAATGCATTATAAACCAGTAACATGTTTTATATCCCTGTAGTTCTATAGCTTATATTCCTTCTCTAGAGAAATAATTTCGGTTAAAAAAGCAAGAATCAACTTATGTCACGACCATTAAGATGCCACGTCTCATGTTTTTTTTTAATGGAGCAATAGCCCCTAGCGGGCCAGGGCCTCCTCATTATTGAAGCTCACATTATTGAAGATCACACTCAGACACACCACACTCGGTAGGACTCCTCTGGACGAGTGATCAGCCCGACGCAGAGACCTCTACCTGACAACATACAACACCCACAACAGACACATCTATGTCTCCCAGCGAGATTCGATCCCACAATCCCAGCAAGCGAACGGCTGCAGACCCACTTCTTAGACCGCACGGCCACTGGGCTCGGCAACTCTCATATACTTTTTTTTTCTATGGCTCGACAGCCCTATATGGGCCTGGGCCTCCTCGTTTCGTCGAGGTTTCATGGTCACACACATTTGAGACACACCACAGTCGGTAGGACTCCTCTGGACGAGGGACCAGCTCGTCGCAGAGACCTCTACCTGACAACACACAACACACACAAGAGACAGACATCCATGCCCCCGGTGGGATTCGAACCCACGATCCTAGTAAGCGAGCGGCCGAAGACCCACGCCTTAGACCGCACGGCCACTGGGATCGGCAACTCTCATATACTTTTTTTTTTGTATGCTCGACAGCCCTATATGGGCCTGGGCCTCCTCGTTTCGTCGAGGCTTCACGATCTCACACTTTAGACACACCACAGTCGGTAGGACTCCTCTGGACGAGGACCAGCTCCATCGCAGAGACCTCTACCTGACAACACACAACACTCACAAGAGACAGACATCCATGCGCCCGGTGGGATTCGAACCCAAGATCATAGTAAGCGAGCGGCCGAAGACCCACGCCTTAGACCGCACGGCCACTGGGATCGGCAACTCTTATATACTACCTATATTAAAAGACACAGTTTCCTTACGCTTAATTAAGCAACACGACATAAAGTCATGCGGAGGATTGGAGGTAAACAATCGAAAATTCTTAACCTCGGCTCTGGATGGAGATGAGACGTCAGGTTCACGCCTCAGCAGCCTTAGGACTCTCGAACAAGTCCACAGACCGATTCAATACGGTACGCTCACGGCCGTTCTTGAAGATTTAGAGATAAACTGTTTGCCCCTCTCGAGAATGGAACCGCGATTTGTTGGTCCTCCAGCCATAGCATATCTGAATTGGCCGGACACCTAGCACCTGCTTGAAGATTTAAACTCTTAATTTTTTTCACAATGTACGTTTATACGTTCCGTATGATTATCACGAACGGAGCAGTACATCACCTACTTACAGACTTCAAGACAATCAGCCTGTGACTCCGTTAGGAGCGAAGTTTGTATAAACTGTCATTTAACAGCTCCTGTAACTGCACAAACTATACGCTTATAACGACATGGGAATATTATCACGAAGGCAGAATATTTAAGGATTTGGTAGAAGCTGGTCCTATCCTTTCGATCGGGTGGAGAGACTGTAAGAAGCCAGAAGCCTCAAGTAGATTACTTCTGTCCCGATTGAGAATTGAGACTTGAATCTGCGGAAGACTGATCCCAACTGTTATTGCTACTCAAATCTAGTCTTTTTTTCTTCCTTTCTTCTCCCACAGTTCTTAGGCACAGAGGAACATTTTCCTTAGAAGTAAGTCAATTCATAAACAAACTGCAAGAACTTAAGAAAGGTGGGCCTGTAGGCATCGTACGATTTCTGACTCATTCAATTACCCCTACTTAATTTATTCAATACTCATTCGACGTGCACCAAATTCTTTTAACTTAAGAAATGCGTTTCATCTTCTGATACAACTCTTGAAAGTAACATTTTCCCCTCTTACGAGGTATGCAACGAGTTATGGTAACTCTGTATGCAGAAATGCATGCACGTCTTCATGTAAGGTGTTCGTTATTTTGGTCGCATTTTAATCAAAATATTTATATGAAGTCCGATTTTAGTAAAACTCACTAACATAAAATTTCATAAAAATACGTTCAGCAGTTCTAGAGTTATCAAGCGACAGTTAGTTATAAATTTAAATTTCACCCTAGAACAGGCCATGAAAATCCAGAGGGAAAGTAGAGGTATAGCTCTACTCTTTCTTTAACCTCGGCGCTGTATGGGGGATGGTTGGTAAACGCCAAGAAACGGCCGCTTTACCCCCCGAGAAAGAGAATTGATACCCACTGTACAGAAGGCTGGGTTGGCCCCAGGACCGGTGTGGATGCGTACGGAATATTTCGCCACAACCAGGATTCGATCCCCAGATCGTCCAGCCCTCAGCAAGTCGCTATACCGCCTACGCTGTCGCGGCCCGCGTGATATTTAGAAATCGTAAAATTAATTAACGCGTTTCTGCAACATTTCCTTACGAAAATCGAGTGCAACAATCTCACGAACACTGCGGACGTAACACAAGAAGAGTAAATTTCGTGTAGGAAGGAGAAGAATAATAAGAGAGAGAGCCAGAGAGAGAAAGATTGCAGGAGTGTGGTATCGTTGTATAGATGACATCAGTTCTGACGAGTCATCAATAAACTGCTGCAACCACTGCCTTCTGGACGACCTCCCGCAGCGGAGGGCGTTCTTCAGCTGTCAACTCGGGAGGCATGGCACATAAATACTCACGAGTCCTCTTATTTCAACGGAAAGCACTGCGGTGCAAATTGTTCCAGCGACATGCGTCTAACATGAAAAAGGTTCGGAGTTCAAAACTCCACCCCGGAAACAGGCAGTTCCCAGGATTTACATGTCTTCTGTCAGTGATTCCACGCAAGACGAAATTTTTCCATTCTTGCCGGGATTAGGTAAACGTAAAGTTGTCTCTTTCCACGACTAACTAACTAACCAACTAATTAACTAACTCCATAGAACAGAGTCCTTCTTGAGAAGCTAAGAAGTTCTCAGCTAGTCAAGAAATTCCTCGCATTTTATGGAACCCGATAGTTCATTACCACACTCACAATAGCCCGCCACCTGTCCCTATCCTGAGCCATATCAATCCAGTCTATGCCCTCCCATCCCGCTTCTTGACGATCCATTTTAATATTATCCTCCCATCTACTCTTTCCACGACATGATGTAGATGTAGACGAGATGTAGATTTACAGCTGCACTCAGTCTTGACATCGGTGCTGGATAGAGGTGAGTGGTCAATATCACACCCTGGCCGCCTTATACCCGGGGAAAGGATCCCGGAACCTACTGAATAAAGGGCTAGGTGGGCCCCCAGAGCTTGTCTGAAAGTTTTGAAGAAGATAAATCCCTTATCCATAACGGGATCCTATCCTCGGGTCTTCAACCCCGTAGCCTAGTCGCTAAACCGACTACGTTATGCCAGGTCTAAATCTTGCCGCATTTTTATTTTTGCCAATGGCTCGACAGCCCCTTGGGGGCCTAGGCCGCCTCATTTTTCGAGGCTTCACGATCACACTTTTTAGACACACCACGTTCGGTAGGACTCCTCTGGACGAGGGACCAGCTCGTCGCAGAGACTTCTACCTGACAACACACAACACTCACAAGAGACAGACATCCATGCCCCCTGTGGGATTTGAACCCACAATCCTAGTAAGCGAGCGGCCGCAGACCTTAGACTTTAGGCCTTAGACCGCACGGCCACTGGGATCGGCAATCTTGCCGCATACTAACCAAAATTAGGCCACGACCATATCCATAAAAAACTTTACACTTCATTAATTAGCAACATCCTAAAATGCCACGCCGTATAGTGCGAGATGCTGACAGGTCGTTAAATAAAGCAAGTAAACAAGATCACACGATATTCAGAGGCTGTAACACCGTATAGAGTGGACGGCAGGTTCCTGGATTTCAAAGGTATTCACTGTCACCATCTCCTCTATCAAGAAAACAGAGGCTGCATTTTACTATGCTGGTACTCACGTATCAAAAAAATAGACTGGTTTAGAGGCAAAATTCTAGACTTGCATTCGGGGGTTTGGGGGGGGGGGCGTTTAGAATCTCAGAGGGGGTGCTGGTTATATTGATGGTTTCTGTGGTATTCCTCAGTCGTTCCACGCAAATTCCAAATTAAAGCTTCGATTTGACAATGACCGCTTTCTTACAAGTATTTTAAAATTCGTTGTCATTTTGCCTTTTAAACTATACAGTCTAAGAGAGCGATGTCGTCTTAAAACCGGCTATAAAATATACAAGGCGTTGCACTCCAGAACACACCAGTCGTCATATGTATATATATATATATATTAATACAATAAAGTCTGTTTCCGACATTGGATCTACTCAACTACTGAACGGATCTTTTAAATACAGACATTTTTAGAAAGCTTATAATTCGGCTTTGATGGCAATCTCCTTTGTTTTTTAATTCCTTCTAAAACAGTTTGTTTTTTAAAATTCTAACCTTAAGAACTGACAATGCTGCCTCAAGCGGAAGCAAAGAGAAATAACATATTACATGTACTTTTCCTCGGCCTCCGCTTGGGTCAGGACTGTCGATTTCAAGGTTTTGTTTCTTATTTACACTTTGCTTATGATGCGTTGATCTTCGAAAGAAATTACAAAGGATCAAATGTTAGTCGGTACAATCTTTAACGTTTATTAAGCTGCTCTAGTTTTTGTTAATTAAATATTTTACTGTTTCTACGTGTGGATTATTCACACGGGTACTCCTAGTAATATTAACTACCGTCAGAAGCTTAAATGACCAATAAATAAATAAATAAATAAACACGATTTAGTGGTATTTACCAACAACTTGTTTCAAGACCGGTCGCTGTGTGTTATGTTGCAGTTGTTTGCGGCATTGCTTACATATGACGTTTATGATTCGTCCAAATCCGGCATAGTTCTGTTCGGTTGAGTTGTTACGAGGGCATAAGCATCAGTACCTATTGTCATTCCACGTTAACCTGCTATTCATTAAGCCTAGTTATAACAGAATGCGTTAGCGTGCTGTTTCACAGATCGCAGCACATTACAAATTAACAAAACAATGTCGATTCTCCTTACCTTGTGAAATGAACCTCTCAGAATGACTACGTGCATTTTGTAAAGCGGGACACGCCTTTCAACCTGCAACAATAAAAAGTTCTAAAATCATCCATGTAGAACTCTCACAAGACTTCAGTCGTCTTTTTGTACACAGACCGGAAGTACGTCACGTTATAATAATTGTTGCGTGGTCAAAGCCACACCTCAGTACACAAGAGTGTGACGTGTTGCCTGACACACAGGCCATCAATGTCAAGAAGAACAGTAATTGTGTATCTGATAATTGTTGCCGTGAGATATGCATGCGCTTACTTACTTCACAATATTTTACCTTCCTATGCTCTCTGGAATTTAAACTGATATGAATTTTAGATTAGTCGTCGGGGCTAAAACTATACCTGGACATTGACACAGAACTTGTAAGTTCTTCGCAGGTACTAGCCAAAAAATATAAAACGTCGCCATTTGTCAAACACCGTACGGGTCTAAGAACAGAGATCCTAAACGATGGTCTAAACTCGTTTACAGCCTGGCAGCACCAAGCAAGTTTAAATAGTAACCACATATAAAATAATTTTCAAATATTTGCACCGTCATTCTCAAAGTTTGTGTTTGCACTTGTCAGATGACCTGAGTTACGGCTGCTTCTCTTCCACTCTTATGTCCAGCACACATTTCTCTTCATTTTTCCACCTTAACCCATTATTAAGCTGCCTTCTTTTCATTCTTTCCTTATTTTCTTCTTCTTCCTCTTCCTCCTTGTCCCATTCCTTAATATATCCTTTAATTTCTTTCTCTTCTTTTAACATCCTTATCTCCCACTCCAATTTTTTTTCTGATTTTTTCTCTTTCTACCCTTCATTTCTCCTCTTCCCTTCCCTAATGTCTTTCTTCTTATTATTTAAAATTTCCTACTCATCTTCTGAGCAGCAACATTTCCTCTTGCACCTATCTGTGATATTTTTCCAATCTTCTTCCTCCATCTTCTCGCCGTTTTCCACTCATATATTTTTCTTACAGCCTCTGCTTTTCTTTTCTCTATTTTCCTTCTTCGTCTTCTTCGTGCGTTAATCTTCGAAAACCTGTTATTCCGCAGAAATTGATTAGTTCACCTTCTGTCTCGGTCCTTCAGAATTTATTTGCTACAATTTACAGTCGCTCGCAGATCTAATAAATTGACTACTATCCATTTGTACTACTTTTATTTCCTCCCACTATTCCTTCAGTCACCAGTATGCATGAAAAAATACACAATCAACCTTTCACAAAATTCGAAAAAAATAAAATGATCACGAAATAAAGAGTAGATAAACACAAAAAAATTAAAAACACAAGTAATCTGAAAACAAACGAACAGAATAAATAAAAGAACAGATCGATTAAATTTGTTCGTTTTACACTGGAGGGAAATATTTGCCTCTCCTCTCTGTCAGTATCCCCAACTGTTGTATGACCATAAATCCCTGATCTATCCTTAACTACAACACAAAAAATGTTATTGATGTTTCCTGAAAAACAGCGCCTGAACAAAACTCTGAGGCATATAAGAAAAGCCCTTGTAGGTAATACGGCTGAGTCTTGCAGTCTCAAGTTCTCTCTTACTAGAAGAACAATTTGCATACCGGATGCAATTTTGACACCTGCCGTAAAATTTGACACTTTTATTAAATTATTTGTTTCAGAATTTTGTCAGTTCACTGGCTTACAGTTATACACACATAGGTAGGTACGTAATACAGACTTACACACGTAGGTACACACATATACACACGTACGTACATACATTCATACATACATTAATAAACATACATACATGCACACGCATACACACCACAATATCGTGGAAGTTGACTCTGGTTCATTCTATAGGCGAAAGGTCAGCCCTTAAACTGTTGAGTATATTCTACCCAGATATCGAAAAATTTCGAAAAATAATTTTCCCATAATTATACTTTGCCACCCTCAGAGGCATTTATTGACGGCATTATTAAATTCGTTTAGAGATTTGTTTTGGTTGAAAATTTGAAGCAGACCAATTGAAGACCTAGAAGTAGATGGGAAGATAACATTAAAGTGCAACTTAAAGATTAAATAAAATGGGATGGCGTAGACGTCGGTCACCTGGTTAAGGATGCGAACAGGTAGCAGGCTGTCGTGAAAAAGGTAAACTTCATGACTCAGAAACTATTAGCTTCTGCAAATCCCTCCGCTGAAGAGTTTGTTAGTTATTTCCACGGTAATTTAAGTTGGGAAACATTGCGTGGTATATACATGTGGGAGTAACACATCTTAAAATTTGTTCAGACAGCAGTCTACAATTGATCTAAGAATCTGAAGCTTGAAGTTCAGCTAAATATGTTACAAAAATTCAGTTCCCATCTCTCAGAGAGCACTCTGTCTATATTTCAAAGACCAATTGTTTAATGCTCTTTAGGGAAATTATCTTGTTTTTGTACAAATCGTAAAAAGGTAAAATATATTTTTGGTTAGAACGCACATTTCTTTAGTGTCAAAGGACGTGTCAATACACCCCTGTGATTTAAACTTTCAACACTATTGCGTAAAAAATATGCAACATCGTACAATAATCTTGCGGCGATTTAAATAAAAAATGTAAGTGGAATATAATATGGGTGAATAAAAAACAAAATGTATTCACCTGTAGTATTTTGGATAGATAAATTACAATTATGTATTGATTTGATTACAGGGTGTATAAAAAATGCTTGGACAAATTTCAAGACTGTGTTATTCCCATCAAAACCAAGAAAAAAATTTATACAGACGTATGGTTGAGAATGGGTGTTTTTTGAGTTTAATTTAAGGATTACATTTAACTAAGATATCTTAATATGCGATATTTTACTTACAAATGACATAATATATTTAAATACACGTTTACACTTTATTAACTGTTGATTTCTTATTGTTTATCAAGTCGCAAATCACAGCAAATGCTCCAAATGTCCTGCACCTGAATCAATGCATGCATGGACACGTCTGTTCACGGACTGTCGCACTATTCCAAGGTCCTGGGGCTGTTGCGAATGGTTTGACATGCATCAAAAATGCGTTGCTGGAGTGTCTCTTAATTTTAAATTGAGTTGAATACACTAGGGGTTTTAAGTGTCCTCACAAATAAGAATCCAGAATATTGAAGTAATATGTTTTGGGCTGTATCTCGAAAACTGAGTGTTTGGAGACGTATATTGTTACGAAAACTTTCCTTGTTTTGATGTGGGTAACTCCTTAAATTCGTCCAAGCATTTTAGATACACACTGTATAGGGAGCCACCCAGTCATATATACTGTAATAAAGGCGATAATATTTTGCATCAGAAAGTTTTTTTAAGATAGAACTAGAGGGAATCAGCAAAGGATGATGTTGATGTATTGGATAGCTCAATCCGTGATGACAAATAATGATTATGAATTTTAAGAGGAGGTAGGGCTTGAATTTCTTTCGAATTTTCAAACGTTTTACACTCAAGTAAAAACATCAAATGTTCCAGAGGCACTGAGATATCAGATGTGACACACTTTGGTGAACAGCCGCCGCTTTTTCGATTGCAGCGATTTTCTTAGCTCGAGTCTCTATTGTTTCATTGCGTTCGTATAAACGTGTCAACTCGCAACCAAGTCAAACCAGAGGGAAACACAGAAAACACAAGAAAACGGAGAGATGCGAGGTTCCAACGGCTGTGAATATGACGGAGCGTAGATTTGTAGACACCATCGTTTCGGAAGGACCACATCACTTCACTTTCAGAGAAGAACTTATCGCAGAAAACCGAAATATTCAGTGGAAAATTGTATTTAGAATGAAAGAAGAAAGAAGACACGGGAATGTGGCTAAAACCCAAGACAAAAACTCTAAAAGAAACAGTTTCAACTTCTCTTCACCAATCGGTGGGAGATATTCAGCTAAGATGAAACTCAGAAAATGTGCAAGACAACAAGGACAAAGGTATAGCTAGGAGGGTCACTCAAGACAAGGAGCGAGAGATGCATAAAGGAATGGAAAGAAATAAGGACAAACTGAGGACTGAAACATAGTCTATGTCTGTCATTTGAGATTCTCATGACGGCAAATAAGATTTATGTCGTGTGAAATGCGAAACCGTGTTGTTTGGTAGAGAGCAACGTTTTGGAGGAACCTGCTGCCTTCATCTTGATAGTAGAAGAGTAAGTTACTGTCCTGCCAAGCTACATGAGGTCACAGAACAGCAGACAGCATCCTCCACACTGGCTCTAATAAGCACAAGAGAAAAGGCCAAGTAAGCAAGTAAGTATGTAATTGAGTAAGCACGTCAGAATTTTGTTGTAAAAGTTTGTTAAACAAGGTAAAATGGACCAAAGCTTAGTGTCAGACTGAATAACACGTACAAACTGGGTCGTCAAAATCATGCTGTGAATATCCTAACCTAGATACTAGATGAAGGCGAGTGATAAGCTTCACGCGCTGGCCGCTTTACACCTGAGGAGCCTACGGCAACCACTGCTTGGCCGACACTACAACCGTGGCTACAGCGGGCATTAGCTAAGTAAAACAGTGACTATGTGGAATTTCGACGGTAAACAGCGAGGTTTTATGTTCACAGGACTGTTTAATACATAATTACATAATCAATTTCATTATTTCTGTAGGCAAACGGTCTATTTGTAACTACAGCATTCAAGCCGACTCTCGGGCCCCACATAGCCTCGTAACCGATTGGTAAGTATACGCTATACCGTGAGACCTTTCGCTGGAGGAAGATTGGCCGGGCTCTGAAACTGACCACTGACCCACCCCCCTCTAGTGCAGAGGACACAAATGCATTGAACTATACCTCTAGCTCTTCATGTGTCTTCATGTCCTTGTGCTTGAATTAAGAACAGGGAGATGTTTGTGAGGATTTTCACATCGCGATGTGAGGATTAACCCCAGGGTACTTTGGAATGTGACGCCCTTCAGTACGTAGGTACCAGCGTTTCGGGGGAATTAACTGCCTCCATTTTTAGGATACAAATGTACATAAATACGATTTATGGGCATACAAGTTACCGTAAATAGCAAAGTTTCTTCTTTCAGCGCACAATTTATTTAAAAAAAAAACAAGGGAAATAACTGGCAAGTTTGTGTTCTTCCATAAGAAATATAAACATTACATGACAAGATAAATGCCTCCTGTGGTCTGACGACGTGTGGTCTGGAAGAAGATTACTGACGTTTCGGCAGAACCTCCTTCCACCATCGTCTACCTTGTAAATTTTTAACAGACTAGACGGCGTCCCATCCAAGACGGGTGTTATCATCGGTTACCGTGGTCAGAACCTCACAGCTCGCAAGGCTTGCACAAGTTTCTGTACGTATAGCCGTGCTGAATGTTCGTCTTACACCTGAGCCTGCGACCTGGACAGGCACCCACCCCGCAATGTGCGGGTTAGGAATGCTTATCGTAAATTCTTTCGTCGTTTAACGGGTGGAGGTGGACGATGCACAAGAACGCACCCTGGTGGCCGGGTCTTCCCGTGGAGTTATTGCGCTATAAGGCGTACTTTCTCCCTTTCTCTGCAGCCGCTGACTTAAGCAAGCAACTTCCTCAAGCAATCCTCCTTCGTCGCACACTCGCCTTACCCCCTCAGCACATGCACACTGTTTATCGATTACCCCGACATGACCAGCACCTTGGGGAGCCCAGCGGGAGAGGAGCGGGGAAGAAGGGATATGTGCGGGCCGGGGGAGGAAGGACTTCATCTCGCGAGATGTATTAATTGGTCCAGCAGCCAGCAGCAGCAGCCTCTCCGTTCAAGTTTTGTACTGCAGGATCACGTGATGCATGACTTTCGGCATACACTTTTCTACATTTTACGAGTGGCTGAGTTTTTTTTTTAATTTAACGACGGTGCTTCAGCTGTACAGGTACCACACTGTACGAAAGAATTCCTGTGAAAGACAGCCTGGAAATAAAACAGCAGGAAGCCGTCGCGGCCTAATTAATAATTAGAAGCATGAAGCACGCTTAATACTGAAGAAACTGCACTTCAATATAAATACCAACCTTTTTTGTCATAATTAGGGACATAGGCTAATATGTTCGTTCTGGGAGTAATACAAAACAATATATACACTCTGAGGCAAAATGCAGGGTTTTGTAAAGTTAAATAAGTCGGTATGTATATTCATCATTATGCTTTAAAGGATTATGGTATAATCCCAAAATTTCCATAGAAGAAAACAGAATCTCGATCATAACAGACGCTCTCAAACCAAGATACAAACTCACGGCCGTGCCGTGGCTCAGGCGATTAGTCGCCGGCCTCCCACCGCGGAGGCCCGGGTTCGATCCCGGGCCAGTTCATGTGGTATTTGTGGTGGATAAAGTGGCACTGGGACAGGTTTTTCCCCGAGTACTTCGGTTTTTTCCCTGTCAATTTCATTCCACCAGTGCTCCATTACTTGGAAAAGTGGAAAAAAACTAATCATCTTTATCTTCATCTTCATCACAGGGTTGTACAATAAGCCTTAATGCTGCGGTGCGTCTGTAGTTTCTGCTGCGGGGCCCTTGTCCACAAAAAAAAAAAAAGGATACAAGCTCGGGACCTCATGGAATATAATTGTGGTGTTACATTTCGTGTTCAAAGCGAAGGTACATTTACCCCTGTGTCTAAGCTCCATTCCATAACGACGTTATGCCCGTTTCTTCTCAGTCATTGGACATGACTCTTGGTGTCAAAGAATCTAAGTGGTCTGAGAGGGAGCAAAGTGATTGAAGAGTGACAAACGTGGCTTTATGTTCTTCAATGTCGGATTCAATTATACGTACGTCTTTTTGATTTGTCATGGCCACTGATAAAATAATACATTTCTTCATGATTTATTTGTGAAGGTAACACCGAGATGTGTTACCACTTCACTTGGTACATCCCAGTCACTTCACTAACATATTAATACTTTACAGCACTTACGTATTCAAAAATCGGTAAATATCCTTTAAAATCAATTCCTCTATAACAATTTGCACTTTTCCCATTTATAATCTAATAACTGATATTTTCTAGTTAAATAATTTTGGTCTGTAAAATCTGAAACGCGGAGCATCACAAAACACGAAGCTAAAAACCCTGGCGTTGGTATGCACGAGCTTGTATCTGGCCCAAAATTGGGTATATAAAAAATTCCGACTAGTATTAATAGATCCGAAAAGTCAAAATTTTGAATGCTATCTCCCTACTGGCTATGATCTAACGTTGTGATCTTTGAAATCACACGTGTGAACCCTAGGCGTCTAGTAACGTACCAAAAAATTCGCTAGGATCCGCGCCTCTCACTAAAATTAGGATGGTCGAACCTGTCAGACTCTCAAATTTCTACGGTTCTGAAGTCTTTCAAAATCTCACTAAGTCTTACAGCGACAAACTAGAACAACATCTGATTCTCCTTTGCTTCGCTTGCCCAATATCTCTTCTCCCTTCTAACTCGACCTGCCTCTTTCAACTACCCTGATCTGCCCGCTATGCAATGCTGTCAAGATATTTCCCTTGTCCTCACATTGTGTACTCAACCGAATTCCCAAATTTAACTAGTTCTTAACTCTACATCTCAAATATTAAATTTAGATCCGCAATTAAAGTAACTGGTCTGCGGGGCCGTGCCATGGCTCAGGCGGTTAGTCGCCGGCCTCTCACCACGGAGGCCCGGGGTTCGGTCCCAGGTCACGTCCATGTGAGATTTGTGGTGGGCAAAGTGGCACTGCGACAGGTTTTTCTCCGAGTTGTCGGTTTTCCCCTGTCGATTTCATTCCACTGGTACTCCATTAATTGTAAAAATTGGTAAAAAAAAACTGCTCATCCTGATCATCTTCATTGGGGTTGCACAAAAAGCCTTAAGGCTGTGGTGCGAGGGTCCTTCATAAAAAAAATGGTCTGCGTGCAAGGGTTGTAACGCACAGGGACGCACTGTAACTCTCGGTAGTGTAGATTCGACGTACGTGACTGGTCAGATCCACTCATCAGCTGGTTTGCTGCAACAAAAGTCGCGCCGGTACCACAGTCGGTTGCTACTAACGAGTCTCTGACTTTCGAGTCATGGCCTTATGGAACTTCGTGATTCGGAGAGTCTTAGGAGTTCCATCTGGTAAGGAGCAAACGGCAGTATATACCTGCCGAGGACCTAATCGGATCCTGGGATAGTTTTAACCTCAGTTGGGTTAGTTTATGCTTGGTTTTTATTGCGAGTAAGCAGTCGCATACGCTTGTATGTGCCTTCAGTATTTCGACGAAGAAAACTACACAATCTGAAATTCAGAAGATAATAATTATAAGTGTCTTGGCAGGCCGTGCCATGGCTCAGGCGGTTAGTCGCCGGCCTCTCACCACGGAGGCCCGGTTCGATCCCAGGTCAAGTCCATGTGAGATTTGTGGTGGACAAAGTGGCACTGGGACAGGTTTTTCTCCGAATTGTCGGTTTTCCCCTGTCAATTTCATTCCACTGGTGCTCCATTACTTGTACAACTTGGTAAAAAACTGCTCATCCTCATCTTCATCTTCATCACAGGGGTTGCACAATAAGCCTTAAGGCTGCGGTGCGTCCGTAGCATCAGCTGCGGGGCCCCCTCACAAAAAAAAAAAAAGTGTCTTTAAACAAGTTTCTCTTGTCTATGCATTAAATATGAATATTAACTTTTCAGATGCCTCTGTATTAATCCGAAGGAGAAGCGAGAAGTTTCTTTCGAAATGCTGGGAACTCTTGACAGAGTCACGCTTAAATGGAAATAACAGTTACTTGTACTTACAGGATGTCTCTGAAATAGGCGGCAATATTTAAGTATGTGTTCTATGGACCAAAACAAGGAGAAACTCCGTACAGGGCGCTTGATTTACGGTGTATGGCCACATATCAGAATATGAGAAGAGCGGCATTATGTTTGACAGTGCAAGGTGGAAACTTCGAGCACCTGTTGTGAAAGATTTGCATGTGCACCTACGAATTTTAAAGTGTCAATAACAATCCAATCATCCTGGGACCACTGGTACTTTTTTCTGAAATGTAAATTGTTTTCTTTTTTGTATTAATGTGTAAGTTGGTCATAATGAAGTAGCCAGGCGTCCTATGACACATGTGTCTATGAAGATTTCTCTCTCTCTTTTTTCTTTTTGGTCCATAGACTACATATACAAACATGGCCACCTATTTCCGAAACGCCCTGTATAAATCTCGGAGCATATTTGACTGAGTTTAGCGAAACACAACATCTTGTAAATTAGGTAACATAACTAAAACAAAACTAATTTCGCGAGGTAAGAAATTAGTTGCGCATATGATACTTACTCAGCTTTACGAGAAATCTTTGTTCTTACGGAACCAGAAAGTTCATGATCCATTTGACAACAGCCTGCAAGTGATTCTGACCCATTTCAATTTAGTCCGAAACAGGGATATCACTCAACTATTCTAATTTCTGAATTTGTACAAATAATTTGATAATTTTAGAATTTTTCTTGTTACTAGGGTGATTAGAACATGCACTAATGCTTCTGCGGGATGATATTCTGCACTGGTGTCAATTGTCCGAGTCCCAGGCTCAACTCAGGAGGCAGGAGGTGTACTACGTACTGCGCCAAGACATCGGGAGTGAAAGCGACAGAACACAATGCGAGGAGCCCCTCAACAGCAGATATTTGCATTGGTTTAGCAGCTCAATACAACACACGGCCTTCCTTGCAATTAGTGAAATTCACTGTATTAGGAGAAACAAGAATTTTGTTAGAGTCTTTTGGTTCAAAACCTCAAGGGAAGAGACAGTTGTTATTGTGGGTAAGATTTCTTTCTTTCAATAGAATTTCTAGTTTTAAATGCGATCTTCAATTTTGTGTTTTTAAATGATAAAGCGATAAATTTAATTTCCTTACCGACATACGTAAATTTAAGGTATTTTACTTCTTTTGTCTCTTCTGGATTGGTGTTACTTTTGGTTCAAGATGTTAACAATACTGATGGTACAAGAATTAACTTATGTAAAATGTTATGAATTATTAAGGTCTCATCTTTTTTCAGATGTACTTAAGGAGTATGAATTCATAACTAACTAACTAACTCCATGGAGCAGAATCCTTCTTGAGAAGCTAACAGGTCGTCAGCTAGTCAAGAAATTCCCCGCATTTTATGGAACCCGAAGGTTCATTACCGCACTCACAAGAGCCAGCCACCTGTCCCTATCCTGAGCCATATCAATCCAGTCCATGCTCCCCCATCCCACTTCTTGAAGATTTATTTTAATATTATCCTCCCATTTACGCCTGGGTCTTCCAAGTGGTCTCCTTCCCTCAGGTCTCCCCACCAAAACCCTGTATGCACCTCTCCCCTCACCCATACTTGCTACATGTCCCGCCCACCTCATTCTTCTCGATTTGATCACCCGAACAATATTTGGTGATGAGTACAGATCATTAAGTTCCTCGTTATGTAGTCTTCTCCACTCCCCTGTTACCTCGTCCCTCTTAGGCCCAAATATCCTCCTCAGCACCCTATTCTCGAACACCCTGAGCCTATGTTCCTCCCTCAGTGTGAGAGACCAAGTCTTTTTGCTGATGTACTTAAGGAGTATGAATTCATAGGGTTTAAAAGGTACATGATGGCAGCGTGTTAATACAGGGATATTTGCTCTTATCTCCTGCTGACAATACCAGATCCCACGAGCATAAGTGACAGGTTGTCTAAAGAAAGAGAACAGCCCTTTGTGTCGGACATAACTCGGTACGTCCTTTCTCTGACTTTCACATCAGGGTGGGAATAGTTCCAGTTTCCAAAGTGTAATGATTTTTGAACACCGGACGCTGGGCAAATTTCACAAACCACATAATACTAAGTATTAAAAAGGAAAGGAAAATAGAAGGAGGCAGAAGAAGAAAGAAAGAGGGAAGTATTTAAATCGAAAACGTAAGATAACCTTGAACTACTGCGTTGACAGAAGTTCTGGACCTGAGAAGCAGATAGGTTAAAAGTTCAATTTTATCATATTTGAATTAATACGTAAATTTTTCTTACACCGATATATGTGTAACGTACCGCTGTTTAATTATTGATTCAGCTGCACTGGGAAAATATTTGGACTTGAGGACCCTCTGCATCCGAAATAACTTGAAATTATAATAAAATTTATGACATATTACCTGAAATATGACAAAACTGGACTTACACCCTTCTGATTCTCAGGCCCAGAATTAATGGCCGAGGTTGTCTCTGTGAGATCCATTGAACTGACATTTCAGGTTTTGTGTTAATGTCATTTTGTGAATTGGAATTCTGTATGTGTCGTCATCTTCCCCTCGCCTCTCATTCTTAAGGTGCCAGTGGAAATGTAATTAAAGAAGGGTAATGCTGGTAACCTGCATGCAAGGGGAGGTACGGCCACACGCCCTTCGTCTATTTCTCCCCCTTAATTTCTTTCGCATTTTACTGAAATTCTTCAACGTACCATAAAATGCATATCAATACACGGTGTAAGGGAAAATGGTTGAAATTAAACGAGAATTCAAACAGCGTAGATCGAAAGAAGCCAGGAATACGCCCGTGTTTTCGCGCCGTTTCTTTCCCTGAATTTGCTATGTTCAAACGCCAATTCTGACACGCTTTTAGGGTTCCAGACTGAACCAAGGTTCTCGTACAAGACATTACTAAACTGCTGCTCAATTTGACTACATACAACAAATTTCTTCTTTTTTTTCAGATTCTGGCGCATGTGCAGTCGAACCCGGTTATAACGACATCGGTTTAAGCGACACCTCGCCTATAACGTCAGATATTCTGTGCCACCAATTAATTCCTCACTGTTAACCATAACATTATACTCCTCGGTTATAACGACACTCCTTTATAACGACAGAAAATATTCAGTCCCTGTCATGACGTTATAGCCGAATTGGACTCTATATCACCATTCATAAGCTTATTGCACCTCACAGCCGGCTTAGCTCAGTCACAATACTGATAGGCTATGGAATCGACGACCGGACAATCTCAATCTAACATCCGGCGAGGCAGGAGCACACAATTTTCTCTTCACCACCAAATCTACAAGAAAACTAGTTTATACTGTGTACATCCTCCGACAATGACCACGGGTTAAATAACACAGCCCGGCCAGGACCAAGAACGACTCTGGAGCTCACTTAGCCTTATATACGATGTACTGTAGGGATATTCACTCGCAGTAAAGTGTCCGGGACGTGAAACTGTCCACTCACATCGATCTGGTTTCGAGATTACCAATGCGTGGAGCTATGTCTTCGATCTCCCACATATCATTAGCTCGTACTGCTTAATTAAACACACGAAGTTCATCGTGACTTTTGATACGACAGCCAGGACAACTGGACTTCATTACGGTGTCGTAACATAATAACATAGTATTAATTTTCACAGATGTGTAAACCAGACTTTATGACGGAACACCTGTGGGTAAAAATACCAAATCTTTCGGGGCATGGTCTTGCCCTGAACATGGAAACAGCATGGTAGTTGGAAACGTTGATGCCCTTCTAGCAGAAAATGCGGTGTAACCCACTGTATTACAACACCAGTATATGAAGGTGCTGAGTTGATTATGGTGCTTTGTTGCCAAGTCTGCAATTATTATTATTATTATTATTATTATTGTTGTTATATTTAGTACCTTCTTTTAGCTTTATCTTCCTTTGTCAAGTAAAATCCCATTACAGGTCTGGACAGACTCTTAGGGTTCCAGGAGGTTGAGGCTCCCAGATTTCTAGACAATTGGCAAGATGGTAAGTTTGTCAGCCCTACGCACCGGCCGCCTTTATCCCCCAGGAAATAATCATGGTACTCATTTCTGTTAGAGGCTGAGTCGACCCCAGGGCCATAGTGCGACCGAAAGGATTATGTCAATGAAAAATTCCAATGACACCATCTGGAATCGAACCCGCGACCATTGTCAAGTAATTGTGCAATATCTGTGTATTTGTGTATGTGCTCATTAGAATATTGACTTAGCAACTGGCCCTGCACTGCTAAGCCTGCATGTCAATAAATTGAACTGAATGGAAGTGCATTATCAAAATATTCAGGAACAAATATTCTCCTAACAATTTTTACTTTAAAATTATAATATTTTAATGGTCTTTTTAGATGTGATTTCTTATTATTCCTTTTCTATTTTCGTTTTTTGTTGTTTCTGTATTTT
The DNA here is from genome assembly GCA_021186555.1 of Reticulitermes speratus. NCBI lineage: Eukaryota > Metazoa > Arthropoda > Insecta > Blattodea > Rhinotermitidae > Reticulitermes > Reticulitermes speratus. The sequence goes on from JAJKFL010000013.1 coordinate 36,905,761, forward strand.
CTGACGTTCCTGTGTTGTGTCTGTAAATAGCCTTATGATTGTTGTGCCAGCATATAAATTATAAATAACTGAATTATTTGAGGCCCAGACAGCCTCCGTTTTTTATGAGTAAAGCGGCCGGGGAGTGAGGTTGACCATTCACCTTCAACTAGTGCCATGGTTAATAATGAGTGGAGCTACATCTCCACTCCCCCCCTCCCCCACATGCCTTCACAGTCTGTACAGGGATAACTTTACCTCTTATCCATTCACTTTTATGTGTATGTTGGCTGTTAATTTAGAACAAAATTGCTAATTTACAGTTTTTATTTAAATTAACTGAATAAGTAAGACGCTCATGCAAGCGACACTTTACTATGTGTAACATAATGTTGTTATCTGCTTTGCTGCGTTGCCATTGCAAAGATTAATAATGACACCTCCATTCCTTGCTTGAATTTTGGCAGCCACCATATTAAAAGCAGTGTGAAATGCATTGTGGAAAAAAAGTGCCAACAGGTCACCAATTATTTGGTTAGTAACTACCGTATTTCCTGCCTCATAGGACAGTACAAGTGATAAGATGCACCCTATAATTAGCAAGGTATTTTAGCAGAATTAGTAGCCTAACAATTTATCATCAAGTGTTGCGATGCAGGGTGATTTTTGGTAACTTTTTAGGCAAAAAGCCGTTTTATGCGACAGAAAAATTTGGTATTTATTCCAAATTCAGCGACAATTTACCTTTTACTGGTGCTGCTGCTGCTACTACTACTATTACTACTACTGCCACTACTACTCTATGCAATGTATTACACAAAGCGGCTTCAAAACACACAGCATTCTGTTCCGGTAATGCCAGAGATCGACTTGCTTGTTATTTGAGGGCGGAATGTGTGTGAAAGTTGCATTCCTTGTTATGCACGAGATAAGCGCTGGACACGGATGGCCCATCGGCCAGATCTGCCCTTGACAAGCAGAAGAACACACTGCGCTATGCAGCACCGCGAACTACCACAAGCATCTGCCATTGTCCCTCAGAGGGACGGTGCAGTGTAAGACGCGGGATACTCCTGCACTAACGGTCTCAGATGTGTGCAAAGATATAATAGTTTTGTATTTACACTAAGTCTTCGATTATCCGTCAGGGGTCGGGATTGAAGCAATGATGGAAACGAGAATAAACGCATAATACAGAGTATACACAAAAGAATGGTGCGGTTTCCATACTAAATATATAGTAAACCGCACCATTCTTTTGTGTATATCCTGTATAATGTAAGCTTAAAAATTACACACTGCATAATACAAATAAAATTCTTTATTACATTACACACTACAACGTATGTAATTACATATGAACGTCACAGAATAGGCCACGATTAGAAAAAAATAAATGCTGTCTTAATTACACGCTACACACCACGTGATAAGGCACGAATGCGCTTTACCTCTTACACCTCCCACACAATGTGGCTCTCCAAAATGACGGTTAATAGAAACTGACGGATAATCGGGTGACGTTTGGTTGAAATTTGACTGTATTTAATTACGTATGGTTTACTCAACGACACTTTCACTAAGCCCATATTTACCTGCGTGTCACATACAACTGAACACTGAGCTATAATTTCCTCAGTGCGATGTAGGAATGTGTTTTTTTTAATCTAAGGCGTATACAGATACATTATCTTACTTGTTTAAGGGTAAATGCACATCTCTATGTTAAGTAAGGAAGATAACATATTAGAGAATGAGAAAAAAAAAAAGAAATTAAGTAGTGTGTATTGAATGTGGGTTTAAGGGGCGTCAGAATTGACGGCTGTGTACGTCTATCCAAAATTTATTAAAACGTCCAAAACAAAGATTAGAATAAAGAAAAGAGCATCAGGAGTTTAAAATGTAAGCTACAACTGCAGTGTGTACCCGCATACACACGTCACGTAAAAAAGGGTATAAAAACTGACAGACTGTACAAGAGCCTATTGTGACAGTCCTGATGGTACTGCACTTAAAACAGCGATAAAATCACAGATATTTCTGTGGCGTTGAAGTTGTTACGTTAAAATGGATTGAAGAAAAATTTTTAATAAGTTTCGCACTATCCTTACTGGTAAAGAATGCCAAATTCTTCGATACGTTACTGCGATCACTTCCCAGGATATCGCGCAAAGCTCAATGAGTGTGGTATGTGCTACGCCGTTCGCGTAATCCTGGCATTCCTCCAGAAAGTTACGTAGTGTTAGATTAGAGATATATATTGGGACGTAAAGATATCACACGATTATAGACTGATTTTAATATCGAACACCAAAAGAATCGGGTGTTACGAGAGTAAGGTGCTACAATAAATAAGAAATATTTTTTTTACTCTTACATGTTTCGACTACCCATCGTAGCCATCTTCAGGGAGTCACTTTTCACAGACGTGCGCAGCGTATAGTATGTCACTGCATGGTAATATGTACATTAACCAATTACAGCAGTAATTGCTATATAGTACCAATAAATTTATATAGTTTAAATTATATGTGTGATATAAAAATATAGTAGTTAATGTATAAAATATAAATATACAATATAGAAGTCTCTCTCCAAACATCTGTCTTGCAAATAACTTCTATTTTGGTAGGGTGGAGACCCCCGGCTATGGTATCTGCAGTTTATACCATAGGTAATAGCTCTGTACTGTAGTGTTGAGCAGTGGTTGGTAATAAAAACTTATATCAATTAATAAAACCAACGAATGCACTATATTAACCACTTTTATTATGGCCTATTTCCCCTCACCCTACACGTGTTTCAGAACCTTATAGTTCCATCCTCAGGGGTTTGCCGTATGCTACCAATTATTCAATATCAAAACAAATACACAATATGTACAATAGTCTGGTAAAGTCTTAAAACCATAGGTAAATGTATATTCAGAACTCTTTTAAAATTGTACGATATGTACGGTAGTCTGGTAGAATCTTAAAACCTTACGTAAACGTATATTTAAAACCTGTTTTAAAAGAGTTGTAAACTGTCCGTAATATTCACTGTTTGTTTACGGAACTACTGGCGTAATTTCTACATCTCCGTGTTCCTTTTCTGTAAATAAATTAAACATTCCAAATAAAAACTTCTGTATTTTTTGTTAATTATTAGGGGTTAAGTGGATATTTTATAAGAAATTGGTTTACTGCAAATGTCTTACCTTGTGTGTTGTGATGTTACTGTGCTATCTTTTCATGGCTGTGTGTGTAGGGAGACTGTTGTTGTGTTGGGTGTAGGGTGAGGGGAAATAGGCCATAATAAAAGTGGTCAATATATTGCATTCGTTGGTTTTATTAATTGATTAAAAAATGCACGGTGGTAATACTGTGAAAAAAACGTATATGTAAAGCAACTGCACGGAATATGTATAACATTAAGTAAATAAATAATAAATTAACATATTATATAAAAAGAAAACCTAAAGCATTGTGAGATGGCGTGTTATATAACAGAACACAAGAGAAGAAAAATAAATCATTTCAGTTGCATGCCATTTTCAGATGCTTCTAGTAAGGCGCTGACAACTTACCTTAATATCTGACATAAATATGGAAGTGAAACAAGTGTTCGACTCTTTCCATTGTCTCTGACTTTGGTAAAGGACAAACGTTTCAGAAGGTGGATCTGTTTGCGTCAGCAGGTAAAACAAAAACAAGTTTTACAATGTACTTTGTTTGGTCTACTGGATACAGCTAGTTAAAGGACACAGTTTGCTCATGACAAGAGACCGAAACGAAAAGGTCTAATAATTTTTTATGTTTTATCCAAAGACGGAAGCTGAATGGGTTTTCGATACGTTATGCCCTTTGACACAAAAAGAGAAAATGGAAACAAGTCACCCCAGCATTTTTAGGCGCGTTCGCAAAATTGCGAAAAGCGATTATTAGCTTCATCATGTCTGTCTGTCTGGCCGTATGACCATCTGTCTGTCCGCATGGAACGACTCCGTTTCCACTGGATGAACTTTCAAGAAAATTGATATTGAAAACTTTTTAGAAAATCTGTCGAGAAAATTAATGTTTGATTAAAATCTGACAAGAATAGCGGTACTTTACATTAAGACCTATGTACATTTATGATAATATCTCGCTGAATGGTTTTTAGACTGAGAAATATTTTCAGACAAAAGTTGTATAGAAAATCAAACACAATTTTATGTTCAATATTTTCGAAAATCGTGCCGTTTATGAAATAATGTGAAAAAATACGCTACAGCCACACAGGCCACAGACGACAATATAATATGATGCATGCGCATTGCATGCTGGATAATTAAGGCTACAGACAAACACTCAGATTATGTAATACTTATTGGTTTTTCACGGCAGAAATGGTTACACGAACGCAGCTCAATATTACGTTTATACGACCAATGCATGCCTTGTTATGTTAGGTACTGAAGTATGTATTTTCATTTCCTCACAAGAAGCATGTATCTGTAAATGGCATGCCATTGTTACATATAAAGTCACATGTATATCACGTCAGAACGAAAAATGGACCAACAGTGCGGCATGAACGGACAGATTGACACTATTTTACGGTAATCGCCTAGATGTCTCCCCAGTCAAATCAAACACAGAGCAGTAAAGAGGGTTAATTATTAATTGAACCGTATTTATTGCGTCCCCGTAGCTGCATATAAATCTGACGAGTAGACTGCCAATTAAAAAACCCCCGTTCACTAATTAATGCTCAACAAACAGTCCGGCCTGTTTAAAGATTATTAGCTCCGGAGTGATTATAGCTGACTCCAGCACGGCCCAATGGCAAGACGTTCTACAAATGACCGATCGGCTCCAGCCGGTCTCTCTACAGACAAATGAAAAGTGTACCATGCCGGCCTGACCTTTAGAGAGGTGTGGAAGGTGGTGGGTGTGGTGGGGAGAGATGGCTGCATGCCACACGCAAGACATATGGTACAGCAGTGCTATTTAAACACAACCGCAAATTTCAGAGGTCACTCATAAAAGGTAAAAATTGTCCATTGTCCCTGCGTTTAATTAGGCTTCACAGCATGAAGCTGAATAGTTGATTGGAAAATAAATCAACCCCTTCTCAACCCTGATACTAGAAGTTTACTGGATACCTTCACGTCCCGGCCGCTCTGCCTCAAAGAAAAAGCCTCTGGTGGATACTAACTGGAGAGAAGGATTGGTAGGCCCCACAGAAGATGTTGTCCCTATAGGGAAGAGAAAAATTCCTGCACTTGCTATGAATCGTACGTCGATAGTAGAGACCGCAGCCTAACCACTATACCATCTGAGCTATCCCGGTTACAAAAGAATAATTTTTATGAAAATAAACCGTAGAATTCCCAAACACACGTGCTTCATACAGTGGCATAGCTAGGATTTTTGGCGCCGGGGCGAGATATCACAATGGCCGCACCTAACAGAAATTATGAATTTAAAAAAAAATCACAATAGCTAATTTATTGAATTTATTTCTATTTTCCTAAATAATTTAAAAATTTTTAAGCGCAGAAAAATTTTTTGATTAAAATATTACTTTTTCATCTCATTCTGCAGTCCCTTACATTTTGCCGCTTGGGGGGCGGGCGCACCACTCATTCGCCCCCCTCCCCCTGCAGCTACGTCACTGGTACCACGATAGTACATTATTTCTTTTCCACTTCCTTTCATTTTACAAACACAGGCAGGCTGATGACGTCACCACGTCCATGTGTCACCAGCAATAACAACTTTTCAAACAATCGACAGATTTTCACGAGACTTTATATGAAGCGCAAGCCACAAGTAGCAACCCCACCTATACATTCCGCGTAATGCATTGCTACTAATAATACCAGCATGGAGCATGGTGGTCGTGGGAACGTCTTAACTGATGGTGCTACTGGAATAAAGAAATGTAGTGTCCTCTGGCATGTGACATTAAGCGATTTGTTGATATTTATCGAAGTTTTAGAGAAAGGTCTTTGCTGCGTCTTAACAGCTGTAAAGATTGAGATAGAGGTTCTTACGCAACGTCGGTAAATGTCTACCAGTGAACACGAAATGACATCGCAGATGACAGTATTCTTCACAGTTACTGGCATGAGAAATTCGCGATTCACAAGCTTATAGAATCCTGAAATTTTGTGTAGATCTTCGAGAAACGCGTCACTTTGTTCACACAATTATTTTGTATAGACCGAGAAAGAGAAACAGGGCTGTTGGTACAACGTCAGCAGTGGCGGCGCTATTTACTGTAAAATCCTAACGTTTTATGTGGGGTCGCGCGGTCTAAGGCGTGGGTCTACGGCCGCTCGCTTACTGGAATTGTGGGTTCGAATCCTGCCTAGGGCATGGATGTCTGTCTCTTGTGAGTGTTGTGTGTTTGTTGTCAGGTAGAGGTCACTGCGACGAGCTGGTCCCTCGTCCAAGGGAGTCCTACAGAATGTGGTGTGTCTAAAAAGTGTGATCGTGAAGCCTCGACGAAACGAGGAGGCCCAGGCCCATATAGGGCTGTCGAGCATACAAAAAAAAAGTATATGAGAGTTGCCGATCCTAGTGGCCGTGCGGTCTAAGGCGTGGGTCTTCGGCAGCTCGCTTACTAGGATCGTGGGTTCGAATCCCACCGGGGGCATGGATGTCTGTCTGTTGTGTGTGTTGTGTGTTGTCAGGTAGAGGTCTCTGCGACGAGCTGGTCCCTCGTCCAGAGGAGTCCTACCGACTGTGGTGTGTCTAAAAAGTGTGTGATCGTGAAGCCTCGAAAAATGAGGCGGCCTGGGCCTTCAAGGGGCTGTCGAGCCATTGGAAAAAAAAATGGATCTTGTAGAAATTAGGAATTGTTTTTAGAAAAATCATTTTGTAGAATGTGAAACAAACACATGGTGAACGCATGAATACTTTAGCATCAGTCTTTGGACTCATGACTCTAGTGAACCTTGTTGGACGTAAGAATTGTACGGAGAAACATCAAAACATAGCTGAACATGTTGTCTTTAATGTAGATGGAACGTGCAGGGTTACTAGATACTGGACACGACACTAGGTGGTCTCGTCTTAAGGGTCAATGAGAGCACTGCAACCTTCTGAAGCCAGTTTTTTTCCCCAATGTCTCGACAGCCCCTTGGGGGCCTAGGCCGCCTCATTTTTCGAGGCTTCACGATCACACTCAGACACACCACACTCGGTAGGACTCTTCTGGACGAGTGACCAGCTCGTCGCAGAGACCTCTACCTGACAACACACAAAACTCACAAGAGACAGACATCCATGCCCCCGGTGGGATTCGAACCCACGATCCCAGTAAGCGAGCGGCCGCAGACCGCACGACCACTGGGATCGACTCTGGAGCCAGTTACCTAGCGTAATCTGTGTTTCACTCATTTCCACTTTTGAACCAGACCACCGATTATTACGACACCTGGTATGAACACTGTGCCATCGTCGGATACACCAAATCTGGGGGTTTTTATTTAGATAATAAAAACAACAACATGGCGGAATAGCGACAAAGTGTAAAAGAACAGAAATCTATACAGCTTAAGTCAGGTTCTTGAAGTGATGTGTGGTAACATATCATAGAAGGATATGCAAGATTTTATTAGCTTCATATTTTCTTTAATTGTAGAGTAACAAGATGGTGGCCGTGCGAAATTATCATTCAGCTTCAGATGGATGGCAATAACTGATGCACCGTTGGAGCTGGATGTAGGAAATTTGGTACGGAGACATAGCGAAACATACCTGCATGTTACATTGAATAACATAGGCCTACACATACCGATCGTGTGAAAAATAAAGAAGTATTACACAGAGTCAAGGAGGACAGGAATATCGTACATAAAATAAAAAGAAGAAAGGCTAACTGGATTGGTCACATCTTGCGTAGAAAATGTCTTCTGAAACACGTGATTGAAGGAAAGTTAGAAGGAAGGATAGAAATGATGGGAAGAAGAGAGAGAAGACGTAAGCAGCTACAGGATGACCTTAAGGAAAAGAGAAGATACTGGAAATTGAAAGAGGAAGCACCAGATCGCACCCTGTGGAGAAATCGCTTTGGAAGAGGCTACGGACCTGTCGTAAGACAGACTACAAAATGAATGAACATTGCATAATAAAACGTCGTATGTAACTATTATGTAACTATTCCAGGAAAACAAGAAGAACTTTGGTGGGGAAATCTCTTAAAACATGGACTTGCGAGATCAAGAATAAAGCGAGAAATATAATATTAAAATGTATTTTAAGGAAAAAGTTCGTGAGAAAGAGGTGGTTGTAAGCGGTTCAGGATTGTGTACACTGTTGGAATTTGTCAGTATCTGTTTTGAATTCCGTGTTATGCCGTCACACAAAAAAGGCAAATCTTTCCCCTTACAAGTCATGAAGACTAAGAGGGGGATACAGTGTTGGGCTTTCATCCTTACTTTGACATTGGCACAACTAGGACGGCAGAGTTATCAGCTCTATGCGCCGGCCGCAATTTACCTCCAAGAAAATACCTTGGTATTCATTTCTGTTAGAGGCTGATTAGACTCCAGAGCTGCTGAATGCGGAGAGAAGGAATAGGTCACTTAAAAATTTCCAAGGACCCGACCGGGAATCGAACCCGGAACCTCCCGTCTTGTGGCGCAGTGCTTCAACGAACTGCGCCGCTCGTCCCTTCTGCTATCAGATAATTATGACAATAATATTAGTAATAAAATAAATAATAAAAAGCACATTGTTTAAAAATTACAATTCAGTAAATAACATTTCAATATTATGGAAACAGATAATCGTGGACTACTGTTCCAAAATTATGATATATTAAAATCAGTACAGGTAGGAGGCACTACATTAAAATCAAGGAATTATTTTCCAGAAACACAAAGGATTCTGCCACAGTTTCTGTTCTCAAACAAGTCATAAATTTAATAAAAACCCTCCAAACTGGACGGAAGGGGGAATGTGGTTTGAACTTCTCTGCGTATATCATGTCTCTCCCCCCCCCACCTCCACCTTCCTGGCCGTCTGACAGAATTATAAGCCAGGATCAATAATAAGCTTCTTCCTGAGAAATCATTAGAAGAGAGAGAGTGTATAAAATTATGTACAAGATAAGCCACACTGGACTGGGTCCTCTTATGCACAAAATCTTCATAAATCTAGAGTGGTTCAGCTCACTCTCCAAAGTGATGGGATTATAGGGCGAATGAAAAAAAAAAAAGACGAAACGACTTCTTTAATTCCAGGACATTTTGTAACAACTACATAATATCACAAAGAAATATAAAACAGTGCTGACACCTGCAAACGCAGGATTAAAAACCATTAACCTACGGCTTCCACGAGGGATACTCCGAATTCTCATGAAATAAATAATATATTTGTAACGTGAGCTGCAGATGTTTGGGATAAATTACACCGGTAATTTTACGATTTGTAAAAAAAAAATGAGATCTCCTTCTTAATATGATTTTCATATAATATCCAAGTATTTTTATTATTGATTCCACAAAATGGCCTTTGTGGCCGAAACATGTTGCCTGTTTGAAATTTAATAAAAAATTATAAAGGCGGGTTAATATCTTTGAGACGTCTACGGCCAGAGCCAGGCTCTAGAACCAAAAGAAGAGTAAAGTGTATTGTGGTAGACGGTATATATATATATATATATTATATATATATATATTTGCTTTCTTTATAAGTGCCACAACGGGATGTCAAAAATAAGGTTTAAAGTTTTTTCATGCACCTCTTGTATTTAACTGTCTTTGGTGCGAATTAATTGCAGAATAACAATACTGCAGTCACATTTCTATTGTTGCGGAACCCATCGCTCTCGAGGCTGTGATATGACTGCAGAGAAATGAACTGGTTGCGTTAAGTTTTAAGCAGATCGAAAAATACCAATACAGTCTATAGACCTGTCTACGTTATGTAAAATGGAAGCAAGGTGAGAGGCTTACACAACTATGTTTTCAGAACCACGGTGAGGCTATGCTTAACCGACATTAAACAAAAGCCGAATTAAAATGGGGCGTTCGGTTTGTAGCGCAAAAATCTAAGTCCACGAAACAGAGTATTTCATGAGAAACTGATAATTCAGGTAGCTACTTACTCAAGAAAAGTCCTCTCTTCTTAAAAAAAGCTCGAAGATTTATTATCCTAATTCAACTCTACAGGCTTCTGACAACGGTATAGTGCAATTACCACCATTCAGTGTTTGGACTGTCTCTGTCGTAATGTTTAACAATACGAAAACTGAACACAACGTCGCCTGTCTCCAAAAAGCTGTAATAAGGTTCTATATTTTTAAACATTGCATAGTGGACAAAGCCCATAACGTGAACTATCAAATACAATATTTACAAGAACTGTCTAGTTGAATCTAATTCATAATCTCATATAGTTTCCTAAGGATCTACTTTAATATTATCCTCTCAACTACGGATAATTTCCCCATCAGGTCTTTATCCTTCAGGTTTTAAAATTAAAATGTTCCAACTTGGCAATTTTATGGGCCAAGAATTCCTTGCTCTAAGAACAATGATTTTACGAAATGAAAACTCTCGACTACCAGATTTAATTTAAATCAGTTCAAAATAAACACCTGCAAGAAGGGATTAAATGGCATGAATATAAGTAAGTGATAGGAGTATATCCGACATAAAAAAGACTGAAAGAAAAGTAACAGGAAAGAAGAAACTTAGTAAAGGAATATACAAGGAAATGAACTGATATAGAAACAGAGAAGGAAATAATGTAAGAAAGAAGGAACGTGAGAAACAAAAAGAAGGAAAGATGAAGTGCTAGGATAGAGTAGGGGTGGAATGAATTTAAATGGTGCTGAAAGGGGGGTAAGGAAAGTGAATAAAGAAAAACCTGTATTTCTGACATGAAGAGGAACTGATGATGGAAGATGGAAATCGCCCAGTCTGTCGAACTTCTGGCGGCAGTCCGATGTAAACATAGCAAGGCGCTTTATGCTTGTATGAGCAACCACCTTTCTGCAGAAGGAAGGGGGGGGGGGGGAGCGAAGGTTGAATCGCCCTTTTATCGTGGCAAGCTACTGCTGGAGAAGAGACTGTAGAGGGTGGATGAGGAGGGAGACCGATTCAGGGATGGTTTTCGCGACCTTGACGCCTTTATGCACGCCTCTACACTCCCCCCTGTGGAGGTCGACTCTCTGGTAAAGAGTTTATCGACCTAGCCGCCTGTTTCATCAGATGCAGATAAGGCTGTACCAGCGTCTTGTCGTACAATTTATTTGCCGCCAGTCTTACTGCGGTAAATCGAACGTGTCCAGAAGTGGAACTAAAGAACAAGAGAATTGTGGCCAGACAGACCCGGCTTCGATTCATGGTCACTGGCTATTGCGTTAGGGTCTTTAACTCCGTAAAGCAGAGATTTTCGTGAGAAGACAATTGTTCCTCAGCCGCTCGAGAAATTTCTTGCTTTTTATGAACCCAGAAGGTTCATTCTTCACAACCCGCTGCCGGACCCAATCCTGAGTCATTTGAATGAAGTTCAGTCGACAAAACAGCAGTTCTTCAAGATATGAATAAATTTTAATTTTTTAACCTACGCCTAGGTCTCCCGAGCCTTCTTTTCCCATGACGAGTTTTATGCACTACTCCAGTGTTTCCCAAAGTTTTTTGCTCGCGGACCCCTTTTGGCTTCGAAAAATCACCATAAGTCCTCACATCCATGCTCACGTAAATATAGTGCCCGGATGATAGGTACCCAAAATTAAAAATATATATCTCGGAACTGATTTTAGATAGCTAAGAATACATACCAGTAGCATACGTAACACTGCATTGCATGATTTGACCTTCAAGTGATTGTCCGTCGCTTCATGGGTACAGGAGGTTTTTTAATTAGATATTCTAAGAGTCATACAAAAAGAACACATCGCCAATTAAAGAAGTTTCGCTATTGTTTTTACCAAAAACTACTTCTTTAATTACAAAGTAAGGAAATTTCAAAGTAGCCATTACAGAAATGTATCCATAGATCCCTGGGCACTGTTCGCGGATTCCTTGGGATCCGCGAAGCACACGTTGGGGGCCACTGCACTACTCAACTCACCCATTCTTCTTGCCTGACCAACCCATCCCATCAAACGAACAAGGGAAACATCTACTCGACGGGGCCCGAAAGGAAAGTTACTCTAATCCTATATGCCCAGATATTTCGAATTGGGTTTTATGATTAAATAATTACAAATTACGAAGTTCCTCATTATAAAATCCTCCGTTCCTTTGTTTGCCCTGCCTCTTATGCTTGAACATATCCAATTACAATGAAATGGGGGTAGGTAATACAAAGCGGGTAAGCCACGCACAGGTACAGTTAGTGGTAAGACATTCATCCGGAAAAATGTCAATGTGGGATTTGTGTTGGGCAAAGCGGCACTGGGAAAGGCTTTATTCTGAAACCTTCGGCAATCCCATGTCAGTATCATTCGGCCAATTCTCCGTATTTGTATTTCATTTATATACTGTCGACGCTAGAGTCTTAGAAAAGGAAACCAAAATACATAATGAAAAAAGAAATATTCTTGCGACAAATTTTCAGTGTTACCTGTCTCCTCTGTAAATTATGTGGTAAAAGTCAACATGACCAAATCTGTTATTTCAGGCTATCGTAAGGAGATGATATTTAAATAAACGCTAAGATCAACATAACATACATGTGGACGAACTTTCACAGAAGTTTTCAAACTCCGCTGCCTGACACCAGAGCGGCTGAGAGCGGGTTCGGGCCCCGGTGAAACAATTTTCTCAGGTCTCCCATCAAGGGCGGACCGGCTAAAAATATTGACACGAAATTGGGAAGACTGACTGTCAGTTGCAGAATGACTTGGGCTTGGTCTGAAAGGGCTAATTTGTACAATCGACAGATAATGGTACTACCGAGAAAGACAAAAACATATGCAAAAGATTCGGGCCCCCGGCCCCCTTCCGGACGACCGGTCCCGGGTAATTTGTACTGGCTTCTCCTCCTCCTATCGTCGGCAGTGCCTGGCACACAAGTATCGCCTGCGCCAGGGAAACATGTCGCGACGAAGAATCAAGATGTTAACAGTCCCCGCCACTCCAGCTTGTCCAGAAATCCTTCCTTATCCACCGTAGCCTTCAGACCTTGTGACTAGAGTTTTCTTTTTGTTTTCCCGTGCCAAGAAGCCACTGAAGGGACGCAGGTTTGAATCCGCAGACACAACTTTACCATCACAAAGTGACTGTTGTCCACAAGACTGTACCTGATCTCCTGCCTTATCGATAGAAGTGCAAGGAGCGTTTATGGGGTTCATGTGGAGTACAGAACATATGGGGTTTTACTTTTCGTGTTTCATTCCGACCTAATACAGTTGTGAAACATGTTAATCCCACACTGGCAACTTCAGAAAAGATGTGTGTTTATATCCACATACACTGCGCTACAAGCCGGAAGGTGACGGGTTCTATTCCTGATGGGATCATTGGGATTTTTCATTTACTTAATAATTCCTGTCACACTATGGCCCTGGGGTCGACTCAGCCTCTAACAGAAATGAGTACCAGGGGTGTCTCCTAGGGGGTAAAGGGGGCCGGTGTGTAGGGCTAACAACCTTACCACCTTTATGTGCCAATTGTCTAGACATTCTGAGAGACTCAACCTCCTGGAACCTTAAGGGCCTGTCCAGGCCTGTAATGGGATAGCTTTATGTCCAGACAACATAACTGGATGTATAAAATAAGCCCACGTCTTGAGACACATTAAATAGCCTTGACCTCCATTTATAAGATTTAACCTAATCTGAGATTTGAAATTCTCATGGTGACTAATATTAATGTTGAAGAATGAGTTACTGCCTTCATATTCCGAATACAACGGAAGTGAAGGGAGAAATAGTGACGTTATATAGGGAAGGAAGAACAGGAGCTCTAAGTAGATCATTGGGAACTGGTGACCCTAGAAATTGGATGATCTCATATCTCAAAATTTTATAGTATTAATTAACCAAATGTGATCAAATCTAGGCCCGCTCTTACCCGTAGCTGCCTGGCAACACGTTGCTCGCGACACACTGGTAATTTTGCCTCGGAGACTTCTGAAATAAGAAAAGGTCTTTTAAACTTTTCACTGGCAAAGTCGAGATAGAAGACCGAGGAAATTTTGCAAACTTATGAGCTGTCTATTTACGGAGACAAACATTACATTACTAATTTATTGTCTGAAAACGTACTAAAAAGAGTGACACCCTAATCTGGGTTGTAAATTTTATTTTTAATAAATTTTTCTTCTTTTTATCATGTTTTTCATTACACATGATATATAGAAACATACGCAGGTATAATTATACATATATACGTATAATTATATATACGTATAATTATTCATTTTTTCGTTCCATGTATATAATTTCATGCTGCCCGCATGCAGGCCAAATTTTGCCGAAGTTGCTCGCACCAAAGAAAAGGTTGAGCAGGCTTTACCTAATCTAATATCAGCAAACTCTGAGAACTGATGACAAGATAAAATGCGCTGTTAGAAAATAAATATGTTATAATAAATGCATCAAGATTTATGTCAACGTCATATAGATGTATAAAACCGTGTAACACACTGTGGCTGCGTTAACTGCAATTACAACATATGAACACACAACCGAAAATCAAGTTGTGGGCAAGATACTGTGTTCGGAGTACACGTGCCTTCACATACGTACATACATGGACACTTGATTTTGACTGAGGTACTGCAACAAGCCGGCCAGTAGAGATCTACTTAACTTTAAGGCCGAGACAACTTGCAATTGACGCATATGATACCTACCAAACTACATGGCGTCACATCCCAAAGTACGTAATTTCAAGAGTCACCAACCTCATACTCTCATTTCTGAGAGTATGCAGAATAATCCTGTAACGCACAGTGTTAACTACAAGCACCACCTGCTTCAATGTTGAAGAACACTGAATTTGGCCCACAGTGTATTTACGTATGTATTTCTTATGATCCGCAGGGATCGCACATTAATACCTTCCGATAAGTAACATCATATATCGACATTATCAGATTACAAGAGCTTTCATCTACACCTTTATCTACACGTTTATCTAACTTGATGATGGAGGCAACACATCCCTCTGAAACGTTAGTACATATCTACCAAATTACACGGCGTCACATCCCACAAAACAGTTATGTTCTTAGTCACTCCGTGAGAATATCAAATCTCACTAAACAGGGTTTACTTCATTGAACACCAGAAACCGGTTGATTTTCATAAATAAGTTAAAAGTTTTCTCCTTTGTGACGTGGGGGGAGGGGGATGAACTACAATTTTAAATGTTATTTACATAAACTACATGATTCAAAGCACTGAATTACCCACATGAAGTGGGAATACATTTGGGACCTGAACATGTCGAAACTTTTTGATCTCCCTGTGTCGCGCCACGCGCAGTGGTCACCTGGAGGTGGCGTCGCGAAGCGCCTGCGCCCCCTCCCACCAGCTGACCGACTAGCCAGTCTCGGACAAGACACACACACACACTTTGGCTGTCCACTACACCACGCGTCATCGCGCGATGCTGACATACCCACTGCACCGTCTGCGCCGCGACCGCGCTGCAGTCGCGAGGTTAACCGCTTGCGGTCAAATTTAGGAGACGTAACCGTCAGCGGATCGGGTGCCAGGACTACAGGTAGCTGCCACCGGGCAAGAACGGGGTTTGTTGTATACCAGTAGCTTAGTAACTAAGCAACTAACTAACTAATGAACTCCATGGAACAGTGTCCTTTTTGTGATATTAATACCTTCTCAGCTGGTCAATATTCCTCGCAACTTATGAAAGCAAAATTATTATTTCTGTCTTCACAACAGCCCGCTACTGGTCCTTATCGTGAGCCAGATAAATCAATTTCCATTCTCCCATCTGTAGTCTTGAAAATTTATTTTAATACTATTCTTTCCACGCCTTAGTCATCCAAGTTGTCTTTTGCTTCAGGTTGTCCAACCGAAACACTGTACACATTTTTCTACTCCCCGTGCTTGCCATATGACCCGCCCATCCCATCCTCCTTGGTCTAATTACCGAATACTATTTGACGAACTAAAAATCACAAAGGTTCATAATACATGTAATGGTGAAACAGTCGCTTGACAAATATATTAGACTCTTGACGGAAACTCTCTAAAGAAGACGCGCCTCTAGGAAGTTTATCTTGAATAGAAAGGCAGGCTATATTCATATAGGTCTTAAAGAAATTGGTCTAGAAACTGTAAAATGGGTGAAAGTGTCTAAGGACGTAATTGAAGTCTTTTAAAAATTCGTCAGTGAATATTATAGCTCTATAAAACTGTTCCATTTCTTGACAATCTCAGGCAATCTTACTGTTTTGAAGACAAATCATGCGGGATGGAATTGGGACATTACAATTTCGCCGCCTTCTCGTAATAACTTCGAAGTGTTCTCAAACTAAGCGTGTTTTATCAGCGCGAGGAGCCACCTAATGACAGAACCAAAAATCTACTTGAATTTTGGTGATATATATGATAGACGGTGGTGCAAAAAAAAACACGTTGATGTTATAGGCTGGACATGTGTTCTTACGTCCGCTCCGTCTCAGAGCGATACCCTTTCTTACAAAACCTAAACTGATTACGCCTGTCTGCCAACAAGTAACATTAAAAAAGCTCACACTTTCCACAGTGTAGTTTCCTGGGTTACGACACCGAGCCAGTCTTCGAGGAGATACCAGCATTTTAGACAAACCTGCTGCCTTTATTTGCGGGGTGTAAGAGTAACGATGGGCACAATAAGTTCATTCGAAAGGTCAGTAGTTCTCTACTGACTACAAGACGGCATATCGTAGAAGACAGTCAGCATGTAGCTGCTACATTTGTGTCAGCAAAGAATATGAATGTCGATCCCAGTAGCCGCGCGGTCTAAGGCGTGGGTCTACGGCCGCTCGCTTACTGGGGTGGGTTCGAATCCCGCCTAGGGCATGGTCTGTCTCTTGTGAGTGTTGTGTGTTGTCAGGTAGAGGTCTCTGCGACGGGCTGGTCCCTCGTCCAGAGGGGTCCTACCGAGTGTGAAGTGTCTAAAAAGTGTGATCGTGAAGCCTCGAAAAAATTAGGCGACCTAGGCCCCCAAGGGGCTGTCGAGCCATTGGGAGAGGGAGAGGAGAACGAATATGAATGCAGAGGCCTTACGACTGGCCGATCTCCAGTCCGAGGACAGTCCTACCAAATGTCTACAAACAAGACTCAGAAACACGGAAGTCGGGAAGTTCTGTCTCGCACTGGACTGTAGCGTTCTAGAGATAGGTAGACAGATATAGAGATAATATTTATTTTAAAATGTATGAAGAATTACAAGAAGTAATTAACATATCATGCGTGGATATTCACATTTGATTTTCTCACGGGACTGATATGAATATTATGGTCCTATGGGATGTAAGGCCGTATTTTTTTGGTACGCACATACCAATATTTGAGAGCAATCTTCTGCATCCATCGCCTAAGATGACGATAAAGGCAGTAGCTTCACAGAAAATTTGGTACATATCTAAAAAATGACACGGCGTAACATCGCAGAGGACTGTAATGTTAATCATCAATATTGTCGAATGGTAGCCTAGTATGTAACTTAATTTTGGTACCATCAAATCTTCCATAGTTTGTTCAATTATTAGACCGCAATGATTCCGTTTTTTACATTACGTAGATTTATGGGTTATGCAGCCACCACACCATAGCCTCGCTTTGGGTAACGGAATGACTTGAAGTTGGGATTAAGACAAGAGAGCTTTTTTCTTGTATCTTAACCATTACATTCCAAACCAATGCTGTAAACTCGTAAACTGCAAATACAATTTAAGCACCTTAATATTTCTGTGTAACAAGGGTCTGGATAGAGTACTGTCCTCTCTTGCAATACTTTTCCCAAATGTACCGAAAACCACAATTTGCACAATTGTCTTTCTGGATTATTAGAGTTCCCCCAAGCCGTACGGTAAAGTTAGTAACTTCTCCGCTTGAAGCCGCTGCGAGGTTTGATAGGGTATCAATGAATTTCCGTCGTGCCCCACAGGCTTGAGGAATTGCTGTCGTGAGAACCAGATCTTCCTCTGACCTTTAGCCTTACCCACTCCTTCGTTCCCAAGAGGCAGCATCTCAGTTGCAGAAGCCACTAAGTCCACTGACGTCACTGACTCTCGTACCCAAAATAAAGGAGGACCGCCTTCAGCATTAAGGTCAACCATCACAGCCGTTCTTCACGAGGTACTCTGATACAATGATCTCACATGGACACAACATCTGTCACTGGACGTCGAAATGTTACGATACATACAATCTGGCCTATCTCTCTGAAGTCCAAAATTCGAGTATCGGCCAGCAGATCAATATGTGAAGCTCTAAATAACAGTGATAATTATACGTACCACACACGGTGTGTTGTCGAAACAATGTACTTAATGATTTTGCATAATTATCAAACAAATAGTGACCATTTTATATACAGCATTAAGCGATTGACCAATAGTGATTTCGCAATGTCTTCTATGAAGCAGGAAGTAAATTTCTATATTAGTTAGATAAATTTCAAACTTCCAACCTTAAGGGGCTTGGACATTATAGTAAATTATAGTAGTAAGAAATAAATAATAATGACTTGGTTCTTGTTTAGTGGTCAATAAAATGGAACTTCAATATTGCGGACAGACAATGAGGTCCTCGCGGCTTTTAGGATGTGGTGCTTTAAATGTTGGCAGAGGGGAAACAACGTTTCAGAGGAACCCGCTTTACAACCAGGGTAAAATTTACAGACAGACTTAGCATTTGAAGATACAGGTAGCATTTGAAGATAAAGGTAACTTTTGGAGATAGAGGTTTTGTTTGAAGATAGAGGTAGCGTTTGAAGATATATGTACCATTTGAATATATAGGTACCTTTTGAAGATAGACGAAGCATTTGAAGACAGAGGCAGCATTTGAAGATGGGAAGACGTAACATTTCTCTACGAAACACGTACCAAATCACACGGCATTACGTCCAAGCATACAGTAATTTTGATATGCCTATATAAATAACATTAATCGAAATTACATGTAGACACTGTGACGTCATAAGCTGACGTTTCCTTTCGAGGGAAAAGCTGACAGAACAAGGACCTTCAATTTCTTGGCAGTAAGAGGCAGATGAATAACAGGCTCTTAGTATATTTAAAGACGCTATTTCAACGTACAGATTTTACATAGCCTTTTATGTGATGGAAGGAGAATGGATAGCTCGCTTCCGTAGTGCATAAACTGAATGTTTAATGAATTATATAGATTTTTATGGTTTCAGCGAGCTAAACAAAACTAAAGATCCATCTTATTCGGTAAGAATGACTGTTAAATGTTTAGTAAGTTCCCGTTTCAATTGGAATCGTAACATAATTGCACAAGACTCAATCAAGCAACAGAAATGATGGTCACTCTACAGCAAACAACATTAGGAACTAGTAACGTCACAGACTACAGTTTCCACATAATCAATATTCATAAAGCGTGATAAGGGATAATTTGATAGTTGTTCACGGAACGTATTACAGCGGCTGTGGTCTTCTGGGATGTGACGCAGTGCAGTTTGGGCGACGATTACAGCGGTGTCACATCACGGAAGACTGTGAGAACTTCAAATGGCAAGAAAGTAAGTATGACTTCGGAAGATTAGTTACATTAACAGTGCTTTAAATGACTTGTGTATAACACGTATAAAGATAGAAGCTGATAGACCTAGAGAAAAGAGGCACTGATATTATATAAATTTGTTATATATATTATACAAATACGGTTAGCCCAAGTGTAAATGGAGGGATAGCTGAGTGGAGGATTATTCAAATAGAACAGTGTTACACGGGCATGTCAGATCACACACACACAAACAGTTCTGGCAGGGAAGTGTTTCTAGGTCCTTACCGGCCCTCACTCTACCATATGACGAGACAACGTTACTGTATTCTGATGTTTAGGGATCTATTCCAGAGAAAAGGAAAAAAAAAATAGACATATTTCTGATTAGTAGAATTACAGAAAATTGTCAAATGCATCTCCGTCAAATTAGTACAACAGTGATATGTACAGAGGCTTCGAGGCAAATCTCAAATCATTTTCAGCCTCTGCAGTAAGGTAGGTCAGCTTCATGTCCCAGTAGCTGTAGTGCCGGTTTCCATTGGATATAAGTTTGGGTGGTCCCCAGATCTGACACGGGGTGGTAAGGGTAAAGGTAAAGTTCTCCCTAGAACAGGCCACGAAGGCCTAGAGGGGGAGTAGAGGTATAATCTCTACTCTTTCTTTAATCCTGGCACTAGATGAGGGTGGGTGGTCAACTCCATGCCCCGGCCGCTTTATCCCCGGAAAGAGACCCGGTACCCATTGTATAGAAGGCTGGGTGGCCCCCAGGGTCGGTCTGGACGGGTGCGGAAAACCTCGCCCCCACCTGCATTCGATCCTCGGACCGTCTAGCCCGTAGCGAGTCGCAATACCGACTACGCTACCCCGGCCCCGGGGTGGGCGATGTAATAAACATTTCTCTGTTAAAATCGAAAACGGCTATTCCATTTCCCTAGCCAGTCACTGAAATGACTGGAGCATTAGAACTCATATCTTTCGTTAGCATGTCTAAAGACACAGTTCCACGAGGGCAGTAAAACCGTGCGACCGCTGCACGCAGCGCGAAGACGGAGGCCGTTCGGCTACTGCAGTAGAATTGAGCTGTCTGGCAGTAAGCACCCGAATTGTGAGCATTGTTTTTATGAAATGTTTAATGTCTTCGCTATGCTTATTGGGTAGACTTATTCTATGATTTATTATTGTACTTTATGTTTAGCAGCGGACAGATTCTAAAATCCTCTACCAGATGTGCCAGATATAACCTCAAAGTTTCGCATAATCACTATGTTAATATTCTTTCGTTAACAACTAATATTTATATAAACATAATTTGTAGATGTGAAAATGATCCATCACCATCAAATAATGATCCATTAGCCATTGCCCTCAAACCGGAAGTTAAAGGAAAATTCATATTTTATCATTAGATCATCATCATGAACGTAAACAGAAGTAGGACACCTGCGTCCTGTCCTGTGAAAAGTCAATCTTGAAGCTGCTGTTAACTCTCACGTCTTGTTTTTGGTCGATCTATGTCGCGTTTGCCTTTTGGTTTGTATTTTTATTTTATATTAAAAATTATTCCAATGAAAGTTGCACTCTTGATGTTCTGTTACTATGAATCATTTCAAAGAAAGTGGAGCCTCTATCCCAAACGTTCTACAATCCCCCAACATGTTATTGCTGATTGTTGGAAATTGAAAAGTAAAGCACTTAGGTGACATTCTATGCTGTAACATACATATAAAATTCCATAAAAACGGTCTGTTGGTTAAGGAAACCAGACTACAGGAATTCAATACATGAGCGCCATTTTCTGCCTTAATTTTATTCATCATGTAATTTACCTTAAAATATGATTTATTTTCCATCGGCTTCAATTCCTTATCACAGTCAAAAATATGGTTTAAAAACCAAAAGTGCCGCCATCACTAGTAAAACCAAATAAAACTTCGCTCAAATTTTTATTTACAACTTCAAACCACATTTCATCTTAACTCGTCAAATGTGTTTCGAAGATGATACAGACAGACGACAGACTGACTGACTGACACGACCATAATATTACGGGTTCATTTTATGCATTTCGTTGAAATAACCGAATAAGTTGATGTTCTAAAGCATATTCGGGAGGGCCTCATTTCGAATTGCGGCCAAGGTACCAACTAATCCGTTTTTTCTTAATTTTACTGAGTTCCTCCAGTCAAATTCGGGAAAAATGTTCACCCTAGCAGAGGCCTTGAAGGCCCAGATGGGGAGTAAAGGTATAGCTCTACTATTTATTTAACCTCGACGTTGGATCGGAGTGAGTTTTCAACGCCACGCCCCGGCCACTTTACCACCTGCAAGAGACCCAGTACCCTTGTACAGGAAGCTGGCTGGGCCCCAGGGCCGGTCTGGAAGGGTGCAGAGAATTTTGCCTCAACCAGGATTTGATCCCCGAGTCGCTATACTGACTACACTTTTCCGGCCCACGGCAAATTCCGATACAGAGCCTCAAATGAGTCAAGACTGCTTCCTTCCAAATCCTTTTCCATTCAACATTCGCCAATCATCCTACCTTTTAACGCAACATAACCTCAGATACTAACAACAGAGTTAAGTAATTATAAAAATAATCATATACACAAAAATTAGAAGCTATTGGAATAGAATATTATTTCGATATGGTTTGGACAGCCCTAGATTCCTAGAACATTTGCTAGTCATGATTTCTCATGAACAAGATGCACACATGAAGGTATATCGACCACACATCATTACCATATCTGTCACGCGAGAGGGCAGTGCGTACAATTACTGGGGCGGGGCATACATCGTCTGTAATCTTAGACCACCTCCGTACACACCGCTTCTAAGCAAATTGAACACCTATACCTCATATCATACTACAGAAAACCAAAACAAAAATGTGTAGAATCTTCCTAATTTTATCAGGGTTATTTAAAGGATGAGATAGGCAAGACATGCGGAACGCATTGGGAAAGAAGACGTGTGTAGTATCCTGCTGAACTTCCTCCTGTTCTCCAAAGTGGGAAAAAGAAGGGGTAGTTAATCTAAATTTCTAGGATAGCAATAGCGTTAATGTAATATTCACTGAGAAAACATTTGCCTCAACTTTGGAAAGATTAATTGTAAACTTGTGGTATCCCACAGAGGGAGACCAAATGTACACGTATTACTTTTTAAAGGATGTAATTCAGTGGTGCTCTTTATAACAGGAATCAGGACAATTTTGAAACTGAGGATGACCTAAAATGGGTCGAAACATGTTGTTCTCTATAGTAAATTGAAACCTAGTTGTGTTTGGACGGATTTTGTCTTGATTTCTGTTACATGTATTACATTTTTACGTTATTTTGAAATATTGTGCGATGGCCTGATGATGTTCGTGAACGGCCGAAACATGTAGCTGTATCTAAAAAAAAAGGCTGTCGTGTTCGAAGGCATAGTAAATGATTTGTTTTTGAACTTTCCACAAACACAACGGAAATGCACCCCGTTAAATTAATTAATGTGTATATCTAGTAATATATTAAATATGAAATTTTTATAATCTATTTTTTTATTTATTTAACCATGATGTAACACCGGACTTGGAGCAGCTACTTTAATAAGGAAAGTACAGTAAAGTTTTTTTCTTTCGGTTTGAACACTGTAGTCAGTTATTTAGACAGAAGCACATCATTCTCTCTCTGTGACACTTGCGTTTCGTTACTACAAAGTCACGCGGCCAGAAAAAGAAAAAAGGGAGGGGGCACAACATTGGGTGGAGGTGCACCACAATATGAAAGAGAATGGAGATGTGAGGTTAAAGCTCTACGCAAGCTTAACCTCTGCACTAGCTGCAGATATGTCGACCTTCGCCTATCGCCTAACGATTTACGTACTGTGACATATATCGGAGATCATAATACGTCAGTGATGCGGTGGCCTTCTGGGTTATGGCGCCGTTAAGGCCCTGAAAAAGGGTCAGTGTGTGTCTCCGAAACTTTGGTACGGACATGCCAAACTACACGATTACTTAGTTGAGAAGACTACAATATGAATTGCTCCGCCGTGAAAATCTCTCTCTCTCTCTTCTCTCTCCTGTCTCTCTATTCCTCTCTCTTCCTATCTCGTATTGGTCTACATTTCAGCTCAAGGTATCCAAAGGGTTTAACGGTATTTTGGCGTATTATTTTACTTTGCCTTAGACTACAATTATGTAACTGGCTGGAGGTTACCTTACGTGAATGTAACTTTAGTTAGACCTATATTTAATGCGATGAGTACATTCTGCTCTCCAGCAATTTAGAACAACAGGCAATGTACGTACAACTTAACATTGAGAATTTCACATTGTTGACACCGTGCATCTTCGTTTATATTAAATTAATGAATACTATTAACAAATTCTATATTACTTAACAAAATCGTTTATTTTACAGCCTTTAATACCACCATCCACACGCAGCACTTCCGCAATCTATCTATCTACAGTACTTTTACAATTTTACAACTTTTAACGAGTCTTTTACAAGATATTAACTTATAATATATAAGTTTTAAGTGCCGTTAGAATATTTAAAATCATATATATGAAGTGACTGTAGCTTTTAACAAAAAACCCCCTGACGATGATCCTAGGATCGAAACACGTGTTGGGGTTATAATTTTAACAATTTTAATAATAAAGCTACATAAAAAGTGGTTTTAGTGTGCATCAGTTGGTCTGTAACTTAATTTAACATTGAGAATTCGTGTAAATATTTTGCAGTGGAAAAGCAATAAGTATTACATATTCTGAGTATGTGTTTGTAGCCTTATTTACCAGTATGTAATGCGCATGCGCCGTAATATATTATCATCTGTGGCCAGTCCGGCTCTCTCATATTTTTCCACATTATCTCATAAATGGCGCGATTTACGGAAAAACGTTAATGAACATAAAAAGTGTGTTTTGATTTTCTCCACAGCTTTCGTCTTAAACATTTCTCATTCTAAGAAGAATTCAGTAAGAAATCATAAATGTACATAGGTCTTGTCAGATTTCAATGAAACTTGAATTTTCTCGACAGATTTTCGAAAAATACTCAAATATCAAATTTTATGAAAATCCGTCCAGTCGAAGCCGAGGTGTTCCATGCAGATAGACGGACGGACAGACAGACAGACAAATATGATGAAACTAATAATCGCTTTCGCAATTTTGGAACGCGCTTAAGAACATAATTCAACTAAAGGAACAACACAGATTGAGGCTTATTGAAAACAAATACCTGAAGAAAACTATTGAAGGCAAGATTATAAATTGACAGGATTTTGTAAATATCAAATTCAAAAATTTTAATCTTCACTTAAAATTAAAGAATGAAATCTTGGCGTAGATTGGAAGAAAATATTAGAACTAACCTTACAATTTATGTTTTTGGATTGGATTTAAAAGATTCAGGATAAATTCCAATGTCCAAAGAAGAATTTCTATGAGAAAGTAATAAATTACTGGATTCCAGAAAAGCGGAAGACCCGTTGATATGCCAAGCAACTACATACTCTATAAGAATACACCTGCAGAATGGAGCTGGTTGGTTAGTTATAAATTTCAGAAATTAACATCTCTTCATCCATGAACAAAGCTGTATTTATTTTGTTGCAATTCACTGCAGCTCTGACCATGTCGTGTACAATTCAACGTTGTGTTTGCTGGTCGTGATACTTTCTTTATTCCGCCGTGAACAGTTGCATCAGACATACGCTTTAATTACACATCACGACTTCTTGGACATTCTGATGTATCGTAATTTAAAAAAAAAAACCTATTGAGTAACTTGTAATTTTCTGGTATTATATTCTGAATAAGATTGGAAGTTGATCAGGAAACACAGAATATCAAACAGGGTATTACGCATTTTTAAATACTAGCATAATAACCTGGAATATTCAATGCTAAAGACTGATCGATCCCGTTGCATCAGATAGGGTTCTCACCCGACGATAACGGCGATTTGGGTCTAGCATCTTGAGGGATATGACGCAGTGTACTTTGGTAGACAGGCACAAAAGTTTCGGAAAGAGTAAACCGTAACAGTGGAAGTAACAGGTTTGTACTAAAGGTTTATGTACCAAACACGAGGTAACATTCCAGGAGATGGTAGTAGCCTTCCGATCAGGTAAGGATTGTGTTCAATTGGGCAAATTAGGGGCGTCTATTAAATGCAGTTTATTGTGAATGGCATGTAAAATGTTTGTTAAAGATACTGTCCCTCCTTGTTTACAGGGATATCAGACGTAGCAGAATGATATGATGGGGGCCGGGAAAGCGAGTCGCTATGGGCTGGACGGTCCGGAATTCGAACCTCGATAGCTGCAAGAATTTTCGTACACGTCCAGACCGGTCCCGAGACCCATCCATTCTCCTGTGCAATGGGCACCGAGTCTTTTTTCCCGGGACAAAGCAGCCGGGGCGTGGCGTTGATAAACCACCTAGAAAAGTAAAAAAAAAAAATCGCCCTATAACATGCCATGAAGGTACAGAGGGGGAGTAGAGGTATAGTTCTACTCCTTTAACCTCGATGCTAGATGGGGGTGGGTGGTCAACACCACGTCACGGCCTCTTTACTCCCGAGAAAGACCCGGTACCCATTGTATCGGAGACTGGGTGGGCCCCAGGGCCTCTTTGGACGGGTGCTGAACATCTCGCCTCCACCGAGATTCAATCCCCCTACCGTCCACCTCGCAGACAGTGGCTATACCGACTACGCATTCCGGCCCAGCAGTATGCCCTATAGTGGTATAACTTCCATAAGGGTTTTTACGTAATCGGCAAATTGGTGGTTCAGTTATTTGTTGGGTCAAAAAGCAGGCTTGTACGGTAGCATTTAGCCTTAACCCGCGATTCATGTGGAGCTCATGCATGCCAAGGTGGTACCGCCCTGTTACGCTCAAGACAGACTTCAGCTGGATCATATTCGTGCCGCCTGCCTGCGCCTCACAGGCGCCTATCCCCAATTTTCGTACAAGCATGAGGCTATGATTTGGGGGAACCTACCTTCTCAGAAACAGAAATATACACAGTGAAACCTCTACTTGTTACTTAGCAACGGTGCTATAATCGAGCAGTGGTTTTTCCCTGAGCAAAATATGAGATCTGTGGGGGTGTCTCCCGCATCCTAGCAACAGCGCTAGAATTTGAGTCTCACCGAACAATGAGTTTTCCCCGAAACTGCATTACATAGAGGAAAAATAAAGTGATCTGGGATCTAACCCATGATTGTCACAAAAACTAATAATTTTCTTCTAGTTTTTCTTCTTAAAACGAACAGCTACTTTATCTATACCTTTCCGGTATCATTATTGTATTAAGAGATATACCGCTCGATGGACTGACGGACGGACGGACGGACACTGTGAGTTGCATACATGGACAACGTTTGATGTTATCACGGCGAATGATGTTTCTCTACGGCAATCAAAGTTCAACTAAAGAAAACCGCGCCTTTAGCAAACCTTCTCTGCCATTGGTCAATTTTTTTTGTGTCCTCTTACCGTCTGACGCTCCAATAAACAAAATGCACCCTCAGAAGGAAACAGACTCAAGCTACGGAAATTTGGCTTTCATTTCGGCCTTCACGCTGCTGATCTGCCCAGTTCCTTTATCGATACTACACGTGATTTAATGTTCAGTTATGTAATGACATTAATGCAAATGCTGAAATGGGCAAAACTTGTAGGACCTGGGACCAGGAAGGAAAAGTATTTACAAATTATGTAGAAAGAGATTTTAGTAAAAATGTTACTTGAAAGAGAGGGTGTCGACGGAAGCATAAAATTAAATTGGCCTTAGACAAGCAGGTTTTAAAGATAGGAACTGGCTCAGTATAAGAATAGAAGAAGAAGAAGACGAAGAAGAAGAAAAAGAAGAAGAAGAAGAGAAAAATAACCACCAAAAGTATGGCAAAATTAAAATATTTGGGAAAAACGACAGCAAAGAAGCACATTATTTATGAACAAATAAAGGACATATCAGTTAATGTTTCCTAAAGTTCCGCTCAGGCTCCTTACGTCTTCCTGTCCGATCTGGAAACATAAAGATTAAAAAATATAGAAAAATAATTTTTTTTTTGTCTTCAAAATTGTACGAATGTTGGACGGTAAAGTTAAAGGACGACTAAACTTTGTGCTTTAAGGATATTTTACGAAAGGGTGTTGAGGACAATGCGTGTCTCTAGGAAGGAGAACACAGAAGAAGGATGGAGTTAATTAGACAATCAGGAGAGTCATGATGAATTTTCTCAGATTTTCAAGAGAAATTCTTGGAAAATACCTCGTTCAAAATCCTCACCTGTGCACCATTCACAAACATATAGCCACCACATTCAACATCGCGTAATTTTGGGAGCTTCAATATTGTCGACAAATAAAATGGATAAACGAAAGAACGTATATATTATTCCTTTAACCGACCTGATGCATATATATATATATATATATATATATATATATATAATAATAATATTTTTGTGTATCTTTCTCTGCCCTAATTGTTGATGCATATTTCCAATTAATGTTTAGATTAACCAATTTAATTTTTAAATTAAATGCCATCGCGGCTGTATTTAACATTCACAGTTCCTGTTTCATGTAAACAATACAGGGCATACACAAAAGAATGGTGCGGTTTCAATAGAAATTTGTATTGAAACCGCACCATTCTTTTGTGTATACCCTGTTATTTGACAAATCTGTTCATACCTGTCAGAATGCACGTAATCTACACTAGAAAAATCAGTGGACTGAAAATATTAAGGACAACAGTCGCTATTTGAGATTACAACAACGTCGAATATAAAGTTTATTACTGTCGTCTGGTATTGACGCCGTGTTTTTTGGTAAATATGTACGAATGTTAAAGATTGAGGCAGCAGTTTCCTCCCAAAAATTCGTACCTAGCTACCAAACTACACGTCGTCACGTCCCAATCTTCAATCGCTGTTTAATCTGAGGATTAGAAGAACGCCACGAAAGATCCATGCCGATAATATGTCGTGCTACTTAACGTTGTAACAAGCGGTATGCACAATTACCACTGTCACATAAAGGTTTAATGAACTGTACAGTCTGTGTATAAAAGCTGCCGGAACTCAGTCGCTGGCATGCAGGTATTCAGAGTCTGTCCGGTGATTTTCATATCGCGTGCTGCAGCCGCATGGGGTGCCTATTGGCGACATCATGCGTGGCACTGTACAGAGCTCAACTCGACCTGCAGATATTGCGCCTTTATTGCCCTGGCGGTATTCAGATGCGCACGAACACCTTTGCTTCTAAATGCCGACTGGGGTTGTTGAAATATCAGGAGCCTCTGTTTCAAACCCCACTATTTCTTCGCAGGGATGTCTAACAAGTGATCGAATGGGTGTTGAAGGTTGTCTCATAATATTCCAAGCCGGCACTGAAGAGAGGTACAGAAGTATAGCTCTCAACCCTTTCTCAATCTCGGCGCTAGAAGAAGGTGGGTGCTCAACGCCACGCCCCGGTCGCTTTACCCGAGGTACACATTGTACAAGAGGCTGTGTAGGCCTCGGGACCGGTATGGATGGGTCCGGAAAATCTCTCCCCCACTGGGTTCGTAGTCATGTAAAGAGTCCCTATTTCGTGTTTGCTTTATATTTCTGCTACGCAGTCCCGGTAAGGCTGGTACAAAAATAATATTACAATATATAAAGAGAGTTCACAATCCGAGTTCAATTTATAAATTTGCGTTTTATACAAATGACAATATTCTGACGAATGGCATCCTGATTTGTTTTGTAGATATCAACTGAATGAAAAGTCTTCAACGCAACTACAAACTTATTGTAAAACAAGGTTTTGTTGACAACACTCTACACGTTTCGGCCCAAACGGGCCGTTATCGAGATATGTACAATTATAAAAATATAAAAAGAATGCAAATACATTTTGTTATAAATTTTATCCTGTAGGCTGTGTGAGGTCCCACCCTTTACATTAATACTTCCACATTTATTAATTGTAAGCTGTAAAAGTAAAAAAATCTTAACAGGTTCAATAATTGTAAAAATATTAATATAAAGGATATGATCTCACATATAGGATAAGACATAATTAAATCCATTTACATTATTTTTATATCTTTATTTTTTATATAAAGCCTGATGATGGCCTTTCTGGGCCGAAACATGTAGCTCGTTGTAAACAAAATACTCTTTTCCAATATATTTGTGGTTGCTTGTGACGGTGTTTTCATTTAATTCAAAGTATTCTGCTTCGCTACGTAGTGCTATGTAGTGATACACTGTGAGTGCCTCTAGAAGTTTATTAAAGAATGCTATCATCTGGTACATGCAGATCGACAGCAGTGTAGCTGCACCCTGAAGGACATCAGAATAAGGAAATAATAAGAAGTCGGTTAGCACAACAGAATAAATATTCCTAAGAATAAGCAGCAGAAGCCCGGAAATCAGCTCAGGTACAGCTTGGTTAGGCAGCGCTTAATGTGAGCGTAAAGGAAGTCTGAAAAACCAAACGACCAGTAAAGAGGGGGCTTAATATAATTTCAAGACAAACCTAGGAAAACGGACAAAGCATGAAGGTAGGGCAATCGATTAATCGCACAGTTCCGTGCGGCCTGATGTTGGCCACACACACTGGGGCAATGGCCATTACAAAGTATTGCTAACAATACATGCATGCATTGAGTTTCTCGGAACAAGACCGAGAATGATTGGCTCGCAAGCTCGATGCGTGACCGCTACAGACGTGTTACACGCATTGCTAATGTCACGGTAAGTAGATAGATGCCACCGCCCCTGGTCTGCTCTAAAACAGCGTTAAATTGTACAGCAATGATTCGCGTATACTACGCTTCCGTAATCTAATCGGTTTCTCACTTGATTTCTTTAACGTTTTAACTTACACCTAGGTTAACGGGATAGGACTTTTGCTTAATTTTGGTAATTACGTGCTATTGTCCACAGAGCATCAGTAAATATTAACCGGAGTGGAATATGAAGTACATTCTTCTTTATTTAACAACATCTTTCCCCCAAGATTATGTTGCGTCATATGTTTAAATGTTAGCGCCTAACGACTGGAAAATTATATTAAAGGAAACACTCGTGACATAATTTTAGGCGCTATCCCGGAATTTGCCTGGAAGGACTGAAGACGGCCATGAGGATTTAGGTAACCAAGATTTTTGCCCCCCACTCCCCAGAATAAAAATGAGATATATTAAAACTTCAGTAAATTTTTTTCGGAAAGCTTAAGGTACAGAAAGTTTTACTAGGAAATAATTCAAATATGCATGTATAAAACGATAATTTCACTAGTACTCTACACGGACAGCGAGGAATTGGCGGAACATGTTGCACTCAGGGACGTCAGAGGATTCCGTCTGGAATCTTCAAGGGAAAAAGCCACGTGGGAAAAGGGGGGCACGTGGTAGTAAGCGCACTCTGTCTCCGTTGCAAAAGAGAGTCATCGACGTTGTATAGGGAAGCTACCGACGTTTGTTATGAGATACTCAGGAATTCACTCTGTGAGCAGAATGTAGAATTTAGGAACGTTAAATCTGTAGGTACACCATCCACGTCAAGCAGCCCAACACAACTTGCTTTACTGGTACAACAGAATGTCTTTGTTAGTAACAATAAGGCTGCGTGCTTCGTCTTTCTAAAAATCCATCATCAGGCCATTGTCATAAACAAATCGAGGGACTGAACGGAAAAATAAAATCTTCTCTTTCTTTAGCAGTGATGAGAGCCCATACCTTACATTCAATTTACACAAATCTGTATTTATACAGGCATTACATGATCGTCAACCTACACACCTAAATATTCCATTAGGTTTAACGTTCAAAAATTCTACGTTCTGCCCATAGAGTGCATTTATGTTTTTTTTAGTTTTCATCTCATAAGAAGAACAATTATTTACACATACAGCTTTGACTGATTTCTCTAACCGAAGAGGAGAGTGTTTACTGCGCGTACGAAATTAACATCATTCAGGTTAATTTTAGTCTTCAAAGGGTTAACAGATATCAAATTAGATCTTAGGCAAACCGAGTGTTACGAGTCGAAATTAATGGAACTGATTGTGATGGGACTTTTGAAGATGTCCTGTACAGTGAGATCATTTCATTCCATGGATGCGAAATTTGGCCTTTTACTGAGCTGGAATAATATAGACTGACAGTGCATTCGAACAACTTTCTGAATGTAATATACACAGACCTCAGACAATTGAAGAAATGTTCGGGGAAAAATACATTACGACGAGATTCATCGTTGGTAAAATTCGCCCACCTGATTATGGTGTTCTAGAATGTGACGCAATGTGCTACAATAAACAGGTCTCAAATCTTCGGGGAAATATTCTGCCTCCATCTTCAGGGTAGATGAGAATCAAGCTCTGGTATCTACATACCTGTTAACGGACAGGGAACTTAGCAACTTGAGTGTTTGTCTTGAGAATACGGACTCTATGCCGCGCAGTCATAGTAGGGTGGTTAATACGTGAAATTTAAAAATGCTGAAACAAGCAGAAGATGGGGAAACTTCGAATGCCGACAAGGTGTTACTCATTTTTCACGTACATACAATTCATTAGAAGACGTACTTGTAACAACTGTTGTAAGACACACCGAAGCGTGACGATGGTACTGATACTGGTCGTATTCTGCAGTGCAGCGTGGCAAAAGTGTGATCTGTGTTCTATAGGCCGTTGAGTGCAGCATGAACATTTTCCCGCTCCAGTGGCTGGCGTCTGTGGGTTCGAGCACCGATCACGATACTAGTGGTTTATGCTCTGAAAATCGCGTGACGCCGCAAAAATACGCATTTATGGCTGCTAAGCAAGACGAATTCAGCTATAAGAAAAATCGATTTAGAAATTCCACGCGTACAGAGTCCGTCTAATCTACCAGATCCTGAGTTTTTAATAATAATAATAATAATAATAATCATCATCATCACAAGTTATAGTGACAGAACGAGGTAAGTCGCACACGGTTTTCAGCAGATCGCAAAAGGGAAAGGCGCTTGAATCCCGCACGGATCTCGGCCATATGCTACCGTCTATTAATGCCCCTCTGTTTATGCACAGCCATTGTAATGAATTAAGCTCCCACACGTAGCATACTCCGATGTATGTGCCGAAAGCCCAAGTGCGCCCGTGGGTCTAAATAATGCGCCGATGTAATGCAACATTGGTTACTGAGTCAGAAGCTTCGCTTGATCTGGCGAGTATGTCGAGAAGTAGGGATTCTGAAGACTGCCGTTTTCTGTGATGTGACTTAGTGCTGTCTGGTAGAAATAAACCATGCTTTGGAGGAAATCAGTGCCCCCATATATAGTCTAACTCAAAGGGAATACACACTTCCCTCGACTTACGAAATTTCAGAATTACGCAATTTTTTAAGTAGGGTCTAAGTAAAAAATAAAATAAAATTTTTCAAAGGAGCGCCGAATTTTTCTTTGCGGGACTGACAGAGCAATGAGACGAAGCTGGAGGAAGAATATTGTTGGGCGATAACACAAGCGGCAGGGCTGTCATCCTGCGGTCGTTCCTGTTCCAGTGTGTTGCAGTTTGGATTTCAACTTGACCGCCTTTTATATACATATGTATTTGACCACACATAAAATCAATTCCGAATTGCGCCGGACTTTCCAGAACGTAACCACTACGTAATTCGTGGAGTTTCTGTAGAAAGGACATGTGCAGACTGCACTCATCTCCCTCAGGGGAGGGGCCATTGCCCGGCTGTTTTGAACGCAGCAACAAAAGTTTGAGTTCTATAAAATGCACAGATTTCTCGACTACATGGACAACAGCCAGCTTTTCTTTAAGGAACCTGCTCTACGGAGTTCCTATTATTATTATATATTATTATTATTATTATTATTATTAATACTTGTACTTACAATTACATACCTGAAAATCATGTTTCTACGGTATATTATGATGCAGCTATTCTGTGGTTAAAATTTATGGTATAAGCAATGCTATTTCGCTTTATAAGCGTTTTGTATTTTTACATTAGTACTGTCCGCAGTATGGGGGCACGCGGTGGCGCAGTTGGTTGAGGCACTGCGCTACAAACCGGAACGTCGCGGGTTCGATTCCCGATGGTGTCACTGGAATTTTTCATTGACATAATCCTTTCGGTCGCACTATGGCCCTGGGGTCGACTCAGCCTCTAACAGAAATGAGTACCAGGAATTTTTCCTGGGAGGTAAAGGCGGCCGGTGCGTAGGGCTGACAACCTTACCACCTTCATGTGCCGATTGTCTAAAAACCTGGGAGCCCTAAGGGCCTGCCAAGGCCTGTAATGGGATTGCTTTACCTTTACTGTCCGCAGTATGTGTGCAGCGTCCAGTATGGTACTTTCTGTAGTTCTTTGACATCGTGCTTTCCAGGTATGGTGTTCAGATATTTTCTGAATGAGTTTTGAGATGGTTCCTGTTTACAATATTATTATTATTATTATTATTATGTTATCTTTTATTAGTTTATATTTATGGATCAGCTAAATATATGACCGTTATTTCTTGCCGGTTCATTCACCAAGTCAAAATATGTTCAGTTTATATCGCCAAAATTTCTTTACGTGCTTTGATAGAGAAGTTATGTGAAAGTTTTGTATAAAGTGAAGAAGAGAAAAGTTAACTTCGTCTTTATTACGGAGCATAGCAGACTGGGGTGCTTATAAACTCTGCAGTGGTTTGTATGTCTCTACTTTACGCAAGAATATACCTGGAATTCCAATCGCTTCTGACGTGCAAGAATTTCAGGTTGCAAAGTTTTTATTTCTGCTGGCTTTACCAAGCCACAATAATAATGCGTCGATTAATGGCAAGTGAAATATAAGTTGAATTGCAATGTGTTATAATGTGCTTACCTTATGGTTATTATTAAGTTGGACTGAAAGAAAGAAGGAAAGAAAGAAAAGTTTTTGTGGGAAACACCTAAGAAAAGGGATATTCTGAAGAAGAAGAAAAATGAGATGGAACGATAATCAGTGACTGCATCTTAGATTGGTTGTGTTGATACGAAGTGGAGTTTGCCTTAAGATCGAGAACAATAACAGGCTCTTGTAGTAGCGGTAATGAATCACCGATTTATACTATCTACGGTTTAATTTTAAAACGTCTAGCTGCATGGCCTGCATACTGATAATTCAACTTTATAAAGTGCAGCTCAGAGTGCTGAGCATATTTGGAGCTGAAAGGCAGGAAGTGACAGGCAGATGAGAAGTCCTGCGGTGTACAGAATTTCCGAATATTATGAGGGTGGACCAGTTGATGAGGACACGTCGGGCGGGACAAGCAGCAGGAGAGGGGAGACTGTACATGCTTACACATTTTGGCCATAACACCAGAAGACTTGGAAGACACAGGCATAGTCGACCGGAGATCTACCCCTCAGACCGCGCGGTCACCGGATTCGGTATTTTAAATATTACTAGATGAATTTCGTACTTCCAATATTAAAATACTAATTAAAACTGGATATTAAATTGATTTAAATATGCGACTTATTCATCTCAGCGTAGGGACCAGAGGAGGGCCCTTGTGTACAAGGTAATGAAACTCTGGCTTTCATAAAAAGCAGACTTCTTAAAAAGCTGCGCGACTGGCAGCTTCTCAATAGTGACCTTTATACATGAAAATCGTGCGTTCTTATAAAATGTAATTCCTCTCAACAGCACTTGAAACCGCGACAAAAAAAATGATCTTGAATAACTATAAGTCACATGAACCACTAATGCACGCACGTCAATGGAACTTTCGATACAAATCGATCATGGAAAGGAGGTAAAACAATCTTCGTGCTCCACTCGAAATGGTATATGTGCAAAAGTCGATCAGATGCTTTTCTATCTCTCTTTTCTTTTTGCGTTTTTTTTTTTAAGGTTTCTGCTCTGAAAATCGCACAATGCGGTTTTGTAGAATGCACTAGACCATAAGCCAATCAGACGGACCGATACGGCTAACACTTAAACCTCTAGAATCGTCTGTCACTTGGCTGCGAAGGCAAGAAATAACTGATTAGGCATTTTGTTGTTTTATCTTGTGTCGCTTGAAGCAATCGGGCCGCATCCACGATCAAGCACTCGCAGCAGTTAATTAAATATAACTGAAGCCTTGAATTAAATGCTTCGATTTGTGCCTGTCACAACTTAAACTTCCGCTCCGTAAATATTAGGAACGTATTTAAAACACAGACTGTTGGCTTGCTATGAGAATTTGAAATATTTCGATGGAAACATATGAATAAAGTCTCACTTTGTGCGCAAAATTTAAAAAAAAAAATGAAAATCCAAAAGTTGAATGAATGGTGAGACCAGCCTTCAACATCAAATGGGGAGAGAGCGCGTCCTAATTAGGCGCCTGTTGCATCTCCTGTTCCTTGAGTGTCATCGGAGTATGATGATTTTTTTGCAGTTTTTCAGGCAGTGTAGCTCATTAAGTAACATTACTGTCATTAAATTAACGTTTATCATTTATTTATTTATTTGTATTAAACTTAAAATTACGTTTGAAAGCAAAAATTCGTTACGATGTAGATTTATGCGCTTCGAGAACGCATTCCCCCTACTTTGCATTCATTCCTATGAGAAAATTCGTCTTGAATTCTGCGAAGTCTTCAGGAACTCATCCCTCGCATAAATCGCGAACTCATTATATTTATAATTGAAGTTCAAATATGCTTTATGAAGGGAAAACGATGCTAATGTAATGCAGACGCACATAAAAATATAAGCTTTGTCAATCGATTTGTATCAAAAACAATTTTCGGTCTGGATCTATTCCCAGTCTCAGGTGATAAGGTGCGGAGGTATATACTTTGAAAAGGCGAAGATGTACCTTCGTCAGCTCCGTTTAGACTCGGCTCTCTTTTTTCTGTATTCCACTGCGAAATAATACAAAACACCCGACAAATATTACGAAATGTGCTCCGTGCCCTTTCCATTGTGCATAATTCTAAATACAAGAACGTCATAACGAGATTCAGAGGCCACATGTTGATGACGCGAAGGCGTAATCACTCAGTTGATGTTGCCATGGTATCCTATGCTACCAAGAAAGACAAAAAGATTATGAAAATCTAAAAACGACTTTTAATGTGAGGTTTGCCTCAAGAAGTAAAGTCCTTGTCACTTTCAGGGAAGGAAAGAGAAAGCGGGGGCAAAGGACTGCAAAGTAGATGCTTTGTTATCAGCAGGCAAATGGGATAGCGCAGTGGAGTATAATGCGCAGGGGTAAAACCTGCATTAAATTTAGGATCTTCTGCAGTGTAATTCAGTGTATTCTGGTTGACACGTACCAGCATTTAAACCTGAAGAATAAGGCAACGGATTAGTCCGAATTATTGGCAAATATTTACCAAATTACACGGCCTCACATCCAGAAGACAGTGACCTCGATATTCAATTCCGTGAGAACCTCAAATCTGACAGGAATAGAAATCAGGACAGCGACGTTCGAAACGTATCCTAAAGGATAAAGTTTAAAAATAAATTTAGATAACTATTTGATGATTCGAACGGATGTGCAACTTGGTCTGTCACACGAAGGAAGCAATGTGGAGTTTGGATGCTTGAGAACAAAGCTCAGAAAGGAGAATTTACTACATATAAGACGAAACAGGAAGTAAATGGCGGATGAAGAAACTAAAAGAACAAAGATGCTCACTTAACGATATTGACATACTTCTGATTCTTGTTTAGCCACTCCAGAAAAATGATTCCACGGTACCTTACAATAGGCCACAACCGC
Organism: Reticulitermes speratus; assembly: GCA_021186555.1. Taxonomy (NCBI): domain Eukaryota; kingdom Metazoa; phylum Arthropoda; class Insecta; order Blattodea; family Rhinotermitidae; genus Reticulitermes; species Reticulitermes speratus. The sequence continues at coordinate 36,943,152 of JAJKFL010000013.1, forward strand.
CTTCTTCAATATCCTAATTCATGTGAGTTTTGAACTTCTCAGAGAGGTGGCTGTGAACGTATGTCTTTATGTTGTGACGCGGTAGAGCGTTGTTGAAATTTACAGATATGCCAGGAGTGTACTACCTTCATATTCTTCCTCCAGCACGTCAGTAAATTGTACTTGACTACACGGTGTCACGTCCCAGAGGGCCGTAATCTTTATAGGCGCCATTGTGGTAACCTCATATCACACAAACTACATTGTATGATTTTGTATGTTATTCATTTCCGGGCATTAATTTACAGTTTATGATACAGTACCCAACAAAATGCAAAATATTGCGATGTATAATTTTACTATTAAAACACCAGCATGTTCAGATTCTTCAAGAATCATCCTCTGGGACAAAACATCAATAAAATAGGCATAAAACATGGAATAAATTAGTATAATAACACACCATGTATGCGGATATCCTGGGCTCCGCGATAGGAACAGAAACGTGAAGAAATATTCCGTATGATGAGAATATAGTAATGCTTACTGCCGTCCAATCCGTACGTTGTTTTCTGCCATATTGAGCCAAGGGCGCACCCAAGGCGGGGGCTGCCTGGCTGCAGGCCCCCCCCCCCCTCCAAACTCCCCAAGAAACCGAAATTTAAAAAACACAGATGTAGATATTATGAGATCAAAAGTTTTACGTGATTTACCCTTCAACCAAAATCGGCCTCCGAAATCGGCCGATGACTAGTACATTACAATTTTTAAAAATAAATTAATTACATTAAAAAAACAAGAAGATAGGACACGATGATTGAGTTATGGAACATGTAGTTATATTCGTATGTATATAAATGCAGTTGCAGACAGTGTTATGTTGTACTTACAACATGATTTTTATAACATAACTTTTAAAATCAAATACAAATTATATATAGCCTCAGGGTCAGCCTCCTCCCCACCCGCAAATGAGAAATTCTGGGTGCGCATTTGTATTGAGTAACTGTAATCCAAATCTACTATGCATTATATTCTCATCATATGGAATATTTCTTCCCATTTCTTCTCTTACTGTGAACTTCAGGATATCCGCATTGATCAAATATTATTATTTTAATGTAATTCATTTTTTATACATATCTTATTGATGCTTTCTCCCTGAAGATGTTTCTTCAAGAATCAAAACATGGTGGAGTTTTAAAGTTTTAATTATAAAATTATGTATTGCAATATTGTGCATTTTTTTGGTTACCGTGTCAAAAATTAAAAATTTACTCTGTGTACGTTGTTCTGCTGCTGGAGTAGACACGTGCACAGTCTGTACACTATATTACGACTATTACGTATAAGAGGAGCCGATCCCAGTGGCCGTGCGGTCTAAGGCGTGAGTCTGCGGCCGCTCGCTTACTGATATCGTGGGTTCGAATCCCGCCTAGGGCATGGATGTCTGTCTCTTGTAAGTGTTGTGTGTTGTCAGGTAGAGGTCTCTGCGACGAGCTGGTCCCTCGTCCAGAGGAGTCCTACCGACTGTGGTGTGTCTAATATGTGTGTGATCGTGAAGCGTGAAAAATGAGGCTGCCTAGGCCCCCAAGGGGCTGTCGAGCCATTGGAAAAAAAAGTATAAGAGCATAAGATAGCCTTCATTTTGCATAATGATCACGCCACGAAAACATGTGCAATAACATTAAGAACTTTATAATTACCTGGATTGATATGGTAGCGTCACATTCCCGCCTCTTTAACCTCAGGAAAATAAACACTTTCTGGCATTAATTAGGAGCATGCAATGATCCAGAACTGGTACAAAGAAGGTAAATTTTCCACCCTTTCCAGAAAGAGAAGAACTCACTTTCATCCAACTGCCACGCATTGGTTCACGCAACAAATTAAGAGTAGCACGTAAAGAAGGCATTCATTTAAAGCCTTTCTGATTCCCCTGGACTTTCTCGCTAGCAAAATTTTAGGACAATATTAAGAAAGTAGGAAATGCAAGCAATGCGAAAACATTCTGGGGCGTTTACTCGACTTTCTTTAGTTATGTCACAAACCGTAAGTTTTACGGGACTTTCGTGCCGAGCGTAAAATGCATATTTCACTTTCCTCTACAGATCGCGGTTGAAGAAATTTCCTCCCAATATGTACGTAGCAAGGAACGTTCTGGTTGCGCGCAAAATCTCGTGTAGGTCTGTATAAAAGTTATCCGTTATTTATTTTTGTCCAAATTTATTCAAAGATGAAATATATCAGTAACGTCTAGTTAAACTATTCAATATCATAATTAATAAAATTCCATTTAGCGTTTTACCAGGACAAACGGAAATAAAATATTGCAAAGCTAATGAGCGCGTTCTTGCAATTTGAAAAACTGTCTCTTTACTTTACTTCATTTTGTGCTACACATTTTACGCCCATCACTAATTTCCAGGTAAGACGTTTCTAGAATATTCGCCCTTTAAGTCAAGTAAATTCGCAAGGTTCTGATTGAGCACAGCCTTCAGCGTCTAAAGAAGTTTGATGGACACCCGGTGTCCGATGGGGCCCACTCACCATATGAGGGGTCTAGTGACCCGAGGCGTTCTCTGATGAGTGACGAATGAGTCAGCAGGAAGCGAGATCACACACTGCTAATTAAAATCCTGGAATATGCGCCGATCTGATCGGTGACACCAGGTCGCAGCTCCATGATCAATGATGGGTGATCGATGATTCAGCGGAAATCATCACCATGATACACGTGACCGATTCAAATCCGTCGCCTTGGACTGTCTTCAGTGGAAGAACGTGCAAAGTAAAAGCTAGGCCAAGTCCGCAGTAACGCCCGTTAAAGCTAGTGACTGTGGACTTTACAGGGCAAGAAGTTCCGTACACGTATACGAGACGGAACTTTCTTCAAATACTTCATTCAGTGCAGTGCAGCTAACGTTAATACGCAATAATAACTACTGGCTACAGTATAGTAACCTGTTTTGTACATAATTTCTTGTAAAAATCAGGGCAGTTTGCATTAGATTGTCAATATAAACTTTATTCTATTTTCAACGTGCATTATTCGAGTATAGACAATGTTTTTCACCAACTAAATGCACTTGTTATAAAAACACTAAGATATTCTAAAATTGTTTGATAAAAAGCCCCGATATGTTTCGGCTCACTATTGAGCCATCCTCAGGTCCTGAGAACAGTCAGTTTTGACCCCCTGAGGATGGCTCAATAGTGAGCCGAAACATGTCGGGGCTTTTTATCAAACAGTTTTAGAATATCTTAGTGTTTTTATAACAAGTGTATTTAGTTGGTGAAAAACATTGTCTATGTCAGCTATAACTTTTGCTATTTGACTCCGATACATTTTCATTTGATATTAATGCAAATTTCATATAATATTTTAAATACCTCTGCATATAACCTATCTCTGTAACATGCTTCTTATGCTTTTAAATGATCCATAACCGTGCACTGTGCATTAAGATGTGGTAACTAAAACAAACAAATGCTCACACTTTTATGAAATATATTATAAACGTAATAATACCTCCTACATGTTTCGGCCATTCATGTGGCCATCCCAAGAGGGTGCATTACGAAGAATAAATACATTGAGATGTTACAAAAGTTATGCGAACCAATGCACACGTAAAATATTAAATAGAAAAATTACGTGGTTTAAAATACGTATTACAGTTTAAAATACAGATAAACGTTCAATACCAGAATTAAAATTTATCTGAATTTTAAAAGTACGTTCTCTCATTCCAGTATTTGTAATGGTTTGACCAAACTTCACGGCAGTGGTGTAAATATTTTTCACTGAATGACATCCCGAAAGCCTTCTAACTTCTTAAAATCGTTAAAAAGAACATGGAAAATGTGCGAAAGTTTGAGGTGCGATCGCCATTTCCGTCACATAGTTTTGGTTTTGAAATGCTCTGTGATAAGAGGTCTCGTTAAAAATACAACTTTTCGTATTTTGGTACGTTTGTACAGTTAAGAATGAAACTTCACACGTGCGAATATTTTCCTTAGCTTATCTTTTGATGACGCACATTAATGAACCACTGGTGCTAAGCAAGTTAATTTTGGTTCGCAGATGGATCACGAACATAAATACACTTCATATAAAAATGTATTTTTACGTCAAAAATTAGAAACATGGTGACGATGCGAGTCTTTGAAAGTATGCCTGACAGAGTCAGCATACATATATATATATATATATATATATATATATACACCTATTATTCCCAAGAAATATAAATAACACTAATCTTCTTCTTCTTCTTCCATGGCGTTACAGCCCGGGGTGGGCCAAAGCCTCCTTCTTTTTGGGATTTCATCCGGAAGGTTTCCTGGTCGGTAAGTGTTCATTCTGTAGTGAGTTACCGGCTCACTGACCGCACAAGTTTTTGCTCGATCCTGATGAGATTGCCAGAGCCATCTGACAGGCAGTCAGGAGACTTGGGTGAGAAATGGCCGCTTGAATTTTGCTTACGGACACTACTAGTTCTATTCATGCCCGTAAGGTTCTTTTACATGCCGTAAATCTACGACATGGGACTGACGGCTTTACTTCCCTTACGAAGGAAGTGGTGCTCCGGATTTTTATCACCCTTAAAAATCCATCGCCCTCGGTCGGAATCGAACCCGCGAACCTTGGGTCCAGTGGCGCTAATAGATATGTACAATTTTGAATCTCCGATATAAGATAGGTGGCTTTATGTTCCGCTCGGATCCATCGTTAATTTTAACATTTTGTCCGCCATTCTTGTCACAGCTTTTACACTACACGGTTGTGAACAGTCTATCACTCTTACCTTCGGAAGTCGCGAATCCTATAGCATTGTAATTTGACTGTCGCTCCCAGATGTAAAGTACATTAAGTTTCCTTGTGCAATCAGCATTAACCCCATATAAATACACTACACGTACGAGATACTACAGAAACCTGTCATTGTTACACGGCCTTCAGACCCAAAGTAATACGATAACTGGCGAACAGAGAGGTTTCACAAATTTGCTACACGAGGATATGTGATACCTGGACTGTTGGAAAAATGGCACTTCATATCTAGAGGGCTGAATTAGATGAGAATATGTCCACGAGTGTAAGGATCTAATATAGGCAAGGCTTTGGAAGGAATGACCGTGGTACATTATGAAGTACTTTTACTCACAAAGGGTAAGATAGAAACAAAACTTGTAAGGAAGCTCTTCAATACAGCTGTCATTGTAAACTTAACATTAACCTGCTCTCTTTTTTTGCGTTGTTGTCAAACACATTTATGATTAACTCCATGCAACAGGGCCTTTCTTAAAACGCTTATGAGCTCCAAAAGAATCAAGAAATATCTCCGCATTTTATTGAAACCAAATGTTCATAAGGGTGTTCACGTGTTCCAGTTCTCAGCCACATGAATATTACACACGACAAATTCTGTAGTTAAGCTCGAAGTTACTACTTGCTTGTGGTTTACTTATCGGCTCTATCAGTAGCTCGGAAGGCATAGTGTAAAGTGGTAGTATGATAGATAACGAATCATAAAGAATGCGAAAGGAGACGATCGTAACCTAATCCGTGGTACTATAATCAGAACAGTCGGTGCCCTGATACAAAATCAAACCAGGAACCTTCAGAATACAAGACACTTGAGCTACCTTGTTTATTCATTTTGCATGAAGACATGGTCGGAATAACATGGGATTATATGGTCAAGTTCATTTCGTTATAACGAACTCCATGAGTCACGTGACAGTAGCTCATCCAGTCAATATATTCCCCGCATTTTATGGAACCAGAAGGTTTATTGCCGTGTTCATGATATTCGGCCAATGGTTCCTCTCCTGGGACACATTAACGCTGTCCAAATCCTCTTATCCTCTCTAAAACCCTTTTTAATAATATCCTCCCCTCTACTCTTGGGTCTTTAAGGCTTTTCTTTCTTTATGATTTCACCCACCCGCAAACTTCTGCATTTTCTTCCATTTACCGTCCTTAACATTATACTTATTACACCACATTTCATCATAATCTCCTACGATATGTATTTATTTATGTCAAATATGTTTACCAGTTCTTCGTTTCACATTTTTCACTTCAAATCCTTTCTCAGACTCTTCCTTTCTTTGTCGGGTTCTTTATGTAGCTTGGTTTATTTATAATTTATGTAGACGGACGTTCCGCCATTACGTTATTTGTACGGAACATGACATTCATCTGTTCCAAGAAATACAAGCGCTTAGATTGCCTTCATCATCCGCCAGCTGATTAATTCCTTAATTAAGAAAAGGCGAACAGGAGATAGATCAAAGTTCAGTTACAAATGCCACGTTCCTCTGATGACCTGAAACCTTGCAAACAGTGAGTTAAGGATTCCTTTATATTTTACCTTAAGGATTCTGTGCATGTAGTAAACAAACAGATTAGTGTCCTCCCATCGGTGTCTTGCTCTAGACAAAGGGCAAAAATTGTCTTTTGTCTATAACTAAATACGACACGTATTCCTCTCCTAATATCCTTACTCACCGGTATATGTAAAACTGGAAACGCAACCGGAAGTGAGCGGTATGGACTTCCGCTTTAGAGGAGGCTGGAATAGCTCAGTATAATGACATACTGAGTGTTGGTTGGCTGAAACTGCTTTCTTGGCGGAGCAAGAAGTTTTTACTTCGCCACGATGTCTGAAATAAGTCGGCCACATATCTCATGATTATAAAGGTCAAGGAGCTTAAGGTTATCTACCGATGTGATTAGGAATGCAGGTGCCTTCACCACCAAGTCCCCTATAAGAACTAATTTTGTGGAGCTTGAATACAGTGACAAATTTACCTTTACCTTTACAACGAAAGGTAATTTTAAACTGGGCGTTTAAAATCAGTTGTGCGATCAACTTTGCGATAAGATTCGAGTGCTTCTATCTAAACCGGCAAATCCACATGCGTTCTTCGCACCTCGGCATTAATCCCCCCGAATGTTGCATTTACTACTGTAAGAGATGATGCTTTTATGATACAGATCCTTGTGTCTAATATAAAATTTAGTCAAATTCTGGTCTACCGGCCGAGAGGAGCCAAACCCCCCACACCGTATAAAGCAGATTTAACGTTACAATGACGGTAAATGATAAGATAACAATCCCATTACATGTTATGCCGAGCGGCTTGGTGTAGGACGACTGCTTCCATCTTCAGGGGAGATATAAACTAATGATGAAGGCAAAATCTATTTTTTTTTTCGAAACTTCGGTACCTGTACCACAATACATGGCATCACACACTGTAAGACAGTCTTGAAACTCGACGAAATGAGAAATTCAAAAATAGTTACAAGTCAAAGAGCTCGTTTCACGTACGTCGTACAAAGAGAGCATAGTAACTGAGCTGTATACGAAACAAACGAAGCTCAGTGTCGATTACTCATGCAACCCATAAAGAAAGATGCTGGAATGTACGACTACGAGTGATCCACATTCCAGTACGCCTTCATATTTCTGTCAACGCTAGTAAAAGACGAAGGAAAGGTTTGCCCTTTGTTTAATTGTAAACCTACACGGAGTAAAGTTATAGTTCCAGACATTCGTATTCTCAACACTAAATGGAGATAAGAAGTAAGTTCCACGCTCCGGCCAAACAACCCCATGTACCCGTTGGATAGACTGCTGTAGGGACAGAAGGGAAAACTTTCCACCTCTCCTCCGAATCCTGGATCGCCCATCACATATCTTAACCACTATATTGACTGAGCTATCGAGGCTCATTTTAACTGTGACGTAAGAACGAAATACGCCATTTTATCCACTAAATCGCAGGGGTTAAACTTAACATTAAAAATAAACCTGAGAATTTTTGTCCACATATTGTGTTTCTTATGATTCCCACTATAAAGAACAATTCTTTCCTTAAACCTCATTGACAGGCTGGTCTTTCAAATGGAGACTGAGCAGCTCTTTCTGAGATAGAAAATTAATCCTCATATGTATTTTAGACAAATTTCATTCTTCAGAGTTATTTGATCAACTCACAATCAAGATGACGGTTCGGAAAATCACTTTTGAGGAGAATATTCCTAACTTAATATTTAACACGTGCTAATATGAACCCACGGCTAGTTAAACTCACAGTTTCCTGGATGCGTTTTGGGCACGCACAGGCATAATGTCGATGTGGGTGTGTTCTCTCGGAGACCTTCTTGTGTAAGAAGGAAAAGAAAGGATTACAGTAGCGCCACGCGAGTGTTAAAGTAATTGTTGTTCACGGGGGTTGCAGGGGAGGGAGAGAGGAGTGTTTTGGGGAAACGAATACTCGATTGTCCCTGTCCATTTAGTGGCGCTGTGGCGCGGACTTTGCCAACTGACCGACACGCAAGATAATGTATAATTATTGCTAATGTCTGGGTTTCATGACCCTCTGCAGATTTTTATAAGTCAAATTTAATCATGTAAGCTTTTTTTTTCTTTTTCTTATAATGGTTCGACAGCCCCTTGGGGGCCTAGGTCGCCTCATTTTTCGAGGCTTTACGATCACACACATTTTAGACACACCACACTCGGTAGGACTCCTCTGGACGAGGGACCATCTCGTCGCAGAGAACTCTACCTGACAAAACACAACACTCACAAGAGACAGACATCCATGGCCCCTGCGGGATTCGAACCCACAATCCCAGCAAGCGAGCGGCCGCAGACTCACGCCTTAGACCGTGCGACCACTTGGATCGGCAATCATATAAGCTACCATTTCAAAACTCAAATCTTTTGGTTCAGCCAGATGCTGGTCAGAGACGAAGCATAGCAACTTGAGGACCGAGCATGTGTCTATGTGCTGCGTGGTCAGCACGGTGATGTATGAGTATACGTAGAGCAATGGTGGAACAGTGACTGGCAGGGGAAATAGAAGTAACTGTGAGAGGAACCTTTCAGTGCCACTGTACCCACCGCGATGCTCACACAATTTTTACTAAAAATTAGGAGGGAAAGCTAGGATACGCACTGAGAAGCTAATTTGTAACCCTCTGAAAGATGGTATAGCTATTAAGGTTCATTTATTATTATTACTATTATTATTATTATTATTTATGAGTCACGATATACCAGTCACTAAAGAGGCCGTCTGCGGTCAGGATAAAAGAATTCTGACTCATGACAGAAGTAAGGATATATGATCAGGGGCGTAGCTGGGGGGGGGGGGGGTGGTGCGGACGCTCCGGACATCAGAGTTGAAAGGGCGGTGAACTGGGCGGAAAAATGGATATTTTAAATAAAAAAAAAAAGATTTCCTGCTTTCAACAAATTTCAAGTTATTGAGACAATACAAAGAAACTTAATACACGACTTTGATATTTTTTAGAGTTCACAATTTCTGTTAGGGGCGAACATTGTGACTACTCGCTCCCGACGCCAAAACACGTGGCTACGCCGTTGTATGTCATTCAAAAAAAGGCGTCCAGATCGGATCTGGGTTCCTATCGGTAAGTTACTAGTTGATCTTTCCCCTGTGGTAAACAGACTTGAGCGTGAAACTCACTGCTTATCTTCTGGTAACCAGTCTAAAATACGGGGCTCTGTACCTCCATTCTCTCAATGGGCTTCACGTCGTGCTTCGTGGAAGCACACGCAAACTGTTGTGTACATTTCAAACAAGAATTCCGGATATGAGTCCTATTATTTATTTCAGAATCCTGTATCTTCCAACGCCTTCTTCTTCTTTCGTGGCTCTACAGTCCGTTGTGAATCTTGGCCTCTTCAACGATTTTCCGCCAGTTGTCTCGATTCTGTGCCAGTACTTTCCAATTCCTGTATCCCATTTTCCGTAGATCTTCCTCAACTCCATCCAACCACTTGGTTCTCGGTCGGCCACGCCCTCTTTGTCCTCCGGGGTTTCCTCTTAATATCTTTTTAGGTATCTCTGTATCGTTCATCCGTACCACATGTCCTGCCCATCTCAATCTTAGTGATTTTACTATTCTTCTGATGGGTTTCCAACGCCTTACCTATAAAAATTTAAATATTAAAATACACATAGCTGCAACTTTTCCTGTAAACTTGTAGCTTTCGCGGAAAAAGTGCTAACTATTCTCGCGTGATCAGATTTTCAGTTAAACTGACCGAATCTGAAAAGACTGACTAAATGTACGTCATATAAGACCCTAACAAGACCGACACTCACATATGGAAGTGAATGTTAGCCCCTCTCGAAGAAGGATGGAAATATGCTCTGAATATTTGAAAGAAGAATGTTAAGAATGATTTATGGCCCTAATAACGAGGATGGTATATGGAGAACAAGATATAATAATGAGCTCTTTATGCTCTACGAGAAATTAGACATAGTCAGAGTGATACAATTAGGAAGATTGAGGTGACTGGGACACCTATGTAGAATGCAAGGGCTGGCTCCTTGCAGAAAGCTAACTTTACATATATCAGGAAGCACTCGACCTTTTGGAAAACCCATGTTGAAGTGGCTTGAGTCAGTTGAGGAAGATATAGAGAACATGGGCCTAAGGAATTGGAGACATAAGTCGCAGGATCGAGAAAAGTGGAGGACAATTTTAAGAGGCTAAGGCCCACCAAGGACTATGATGCCTGAAGAAGCCTGTAGGCTGCCGTGCGTCCGTTGCATCTGCTGCGTGTCCCTACACCACAAAAAAAAAATGCATGAAGAAAAGAAGCTCAGATGTTCCCGTTGCTGCGTGTGGTATGAAGCGCGGTCTCTTGACGTGTGTGTTGAGGGTATTTGAGAATAGAGCGCTGAGGATAACATTTGGATCTAAGAGGAATGAAGCAACAACAGGAAGAAGACAATTGCACAAAAAACTTCACAATCTGCATTACTCGCCACATATGTTTAGGATACTTAAACCAACGGCGATTGGAAGGACACGGAACACGGACGGGAAGGCTGGAAATGTGAAGTTTTAGTCAGAAAACCTGAAGGAAAGGGGCTGATTGAAAGCCCTAGACGTGGAAGGAAAGTCAATATTAAAAACGGTCTTAAACGAAGAGTATGTGAGGGATTGTACTGGATTTATATGGATCTGAAATGTGTCTAGTAACAGGCTACATAAAAGATATAAATTTCTTCACCTGCTGAGGGACTGTACTCCATTGCCTTAGTTAAAATAGAACACGGTTTTAACCATTTAAAGCACCATGCGTACTGTACATATATATATATATATATATACATATATATATATAATCAGTTTTAACACTGAAAATTTGCTGAAACTTGCTCACTTGTTGTATTTATGTCTTCCGTTTTTTTACAATAAAAGGCTATTCTTTTCCTAAACAGCTTGACGTGGTGTCTGTCTCTAGATTGGAGTAGTAATGTGCTTTCTGTTTGGCATAAAAAGAATTTTAGGCGCTACTTAAATAAAATTCAGGCACCCTAAGTCTACAAAAAATTACAGTAGCAAAACCGAGATCTTATTTGACATTCTTCAGTCCAGTCACTTTAATACCAGACATTTGAAATGTTTAGCATTTCAACCCACGTTATCTTTCGCGGGTCTTGACTTATAGTGCATAGAAATGTGACTGCAAAGAAAACACAAAACGTGTAACGTTCAAGCATATTACAAACTACTGTATGTTGCACGGTTTTCCCCTCTTTTTTTTATTAAATCTCGAAGGTTTAAATAAATTCTTTCTACGCTCTTATCTCCAGTGTATTCAGTACTTCGAAAGAAACATCGCGTAAGTTGGTCCAGTAGTACAAAGATGTGTACGTACGTTTATGTGAATGTTGTTGCAGTTCCTTTTCATTCCTCTTCCCTTCTTTCCACCCTTCATCTGTTCCCCGCCTTCTCTCCCCAACTTATCTCCGCGCATTCTCTTGCCATCTAAATTATTATACGGTTTAAATGCCTTCTTACTTATCTATGTATCTCATATTTCCGTCTTTCCCCAGTGCATTTCTCTAGTCTTTTTTTCTTTTATAAAAATAGTTCGTTGTGCATTTTGCTTATTTGCTAAGTCCCTCTTGCCTTTACTACAAGCTTCGCGTAGCTAATTCAAGAGTGGCATAAGTGAAACTGATTAACATCATTGTAGTAAATTTGTTACAAGAAAGCTACACTTAAAATATACTTCTTCTTCTTCCATGGCGTTACAGCCCGGGGTGGGCCAAAGCCTCCTTCTTTTGGGATTTCATCCCGAAGGTTTCCTGGTCGGTAAGTGTGCATTCTGTAGTAAGCGATCGGCTCATTGACCGCACAAGTTTTTGCTCAATCCTGATGAGACTGCCAGAGCCATCTGGCAGGCAATCAGGAGACTTGGGTGAGAAATGGCCGCTTGAATTTTGCTTACGGACACTACTAGTTCTATTCATGCCATAAGGTTCTTTTACATGCCGTAAATCTACGACATGGGACCGACGGCTTTACTTCCCCTCCGAAGGAAGTGGTGCTCCGGATTTTTATCACCCTTAAACATCGAACCCGTGAACCTTGGGTCCAGTGGCAAGCACGCTAACCACTAGTCCACCGAGGGCGACTTAAAATATACTACATATATACATACATACATAGAGTTGAACTCGGTTATAACGTCATGAAAGGGACTGAATACCTTGTGTCTTTATAAACGAGTGTTGTTATAACCGAGCAGAATAATGTTATGGTTAACAGTGAGGAATTCATTGGTACCACAGAATATCTGACGCTATAGACGAGGTATCGTATAAATCGATGTCGTTATAACCGGGTTCGATTGTATTTAAATGAACGTCATATACTGAATGGTGAATGCGCGTAAGAAACGTCTGCTTGTTCAAAGAGATCTCCCGTATACAATCATGGTAAACACGGCTTCACTATTAATCCTTTAATTGCAAATTCACGAAACCGTTAGAATCTTTGTAAGTTGTGTTGTCGGACACCATCTTAAAGCGAATGAACATAAAAAACATCAGTACTAATATTCATACATAAGGTAAAGTTCTCCCTAGAACAGGCCATGAAGGCCCAGAGGGGGAGTGAGGTATAGATCTACTTTTTCTTTAACCCTGGCACTAGATGAGGGTGGGTGGTCACCTCCACGCCCCGGCCGCTTTACCCCCGGGAAAGAGAACCGGTACCCATTATATAGGAGGCTGGGTGGGCCCCAGGGCAGGTCTGGAGGGCTGCGAAATATCTCGCCCGCACCGGGATTCGATCACCGGACCTTCCAGCCCGTAGCGAGTCGCTATACCGACTGAGCTATCCCAGACCACTATTCATACCAACAAATAAATATTTTGTTATTTTATGTATTCATACATAAAATAACAAAATATTTGTTTGTTGGTTTCTCACACACAACTCGCCGTTCTAGCTTTCCCTTTCTCTATCACTGTGGTAGTAACATGACCTGCCCTGGCCAGCTGTTTTACTGTTGCTTTGTGGGAATTCGGGAAGCACACTAGTTCTATGGCAGAAAGTAGTCCTGACTGAATTATTAAATCACTACTTTCAAATTTCTCTCCTGCCTATGAGTACCGATAGTATGTTGAATATGTAATGTAGTACCCTTCTAATTGTAAACAAAAACTACTCTATTATCCTGTGGTGGCAAAAAACCAAAGAGGTTTCAGGCACAGTCTAACAGTTGCCGGTACACGACACATAATTCTAAATCAAACTGTCACATTATAAGGAATTTACTGAACCGAAAACATGGATTATTTCAAAACGCTCTGTGGTACAATGCACAGTGCTGGTTAGGACAAAATATTCTTGATAGATTCGAACCAAGCAGCTCCCGAATGAGGAAAGACCACGTTTGCTGTGTTATGTATATATGTATGTATGTATGTATGTATGCTGTGACGCTCCTTCATTCGAATGCAGGTCAACCTAGGAGCAGGCCGGTCATTTTGGAGTAGGGAAGACACCTATTTCTTTCTTGCTTTCATAGTCTGGCCTCTTCTACCTACACATTCACTGTAGGTGTAGAGGGTTACTGATGCATCTGATCACACTCAATAACACACACACTCGGTAGGACTACTCTGCACGAGGGATCGGCCCGATGCAGAGACCCCTACCTGACAACACACAACAGTCATAAGACAAATACAACCATGCCAGTATGTCAGTCTGGAAAGCGGTGTTGCTTGAGTGTCTGACATATATACAAGACAGAAACACGTAAATAGGGTGTAATTCTCAAATACCCAAATCGTCTAACCAAAGCAGACATCCAGATAGTGGCAAAGTACCGACAAGTACCGTCTGCATAAAAATGGAGAAATCAATAGGTCAGCAAACCAGCCCTTTGTACTGAAGTTTGTGTGTGGAGGTACATCAATCTACATCAGTAAATTAACCAATTACATTGAGGTTCTCACGTGGTTGCATACCTCACAATCTCAGCAAAGCAACCCATTATATTGAAATTTGCACATGGAGGTATGTCTCTGTGTGTCAGCAAGTCAACACACAGGTGACCACTCATTCTGGTACAAGTTATTTTCTGACCATGACCGATGAAACTGCTCCCCATGTCTAGAAGTCAGTGCTGTTCTAGCCTAAACAGAGCAAACTCCCTTTAAAGTCCGAAATAATCTAAATACCATCAAAAGTGAGGCCCTAAGTACATAAAATACAGTTTTACCATTATAAATACCGACCGGCTAAGGATGTATTAGGGGAAAACCCCTGTTTTGTGTAAGAACCTTTCGAAACATATATATGAACACTGTATGAGCAAACAGCAGTTTTCAGAGTTAAAGAATGTTGTACGTACAGACATTACTGAGGTGTAAGAGGTTAAATTGCATTACGTTTCAATTTTAACACCTTTTTCCCACTTCACAGCAAACACACATCAAAAAACCTTAACAATTAACGGATATGATCGCTGTTTACTTTATTACAGGAAGCATAATTTCCCTCCGCGAACAGACAGCACATTTCTTTTAATATTCAAAAACGTGACACAAATAACAGGCTAACTAACTAGCTAACTAACTAACTCCATGGAGCAGAATCCTTCTTGAGAAGCTAACAGTTCCTCAGCTAGTCAATCAATTCCTCGCATTTTATGTAACCCGAAGGTTCATTACCGCATTCACAACAGCCCTCCACCTATCCCTATCCTGATCCATAACAATCCAGTCCATGCCCCCCATCCCGCTTCTTAAAGATCCATTTTAATATTACCCTCCAATCTAAGCCTGGATCTTGCAAGCGGTCTCCTTCCCTCAGGTCTCCCCACCAAAATCCTGTATTCACCTCTCCCTCCCCATACGTGCTACATGCCCCGCTCATCTCATTCTTCTTGATTTGATCACCCGAATAATATTTGGTGATGAGTACAGATCATTACGTTCCTCGTTATGTAGCAAACAACAGATTTCAACTGTTCGACTTCAGTATGCATGTTCCTTTCTTTTCCATTCCCATAAACTATTTGTTACAGCTTTCCACTCGAGCTTTAGCATCCATCCACAAATCACAAGTCCATTCTCCCTCGTCTCGGAATATCGACCCCAGTACCCAGTATCTCCATACTAGCCGTGGAGATAAGACGCCACTTTTGCCCTCTGAAGCTACCCGGAAAGAATCCTAGCAATATTCGGCGCTAAATGACATACCCGCAGGTTTCAAAGCCTGATGTCAGGACAATACAGACAAACGGACATTTCCGCCTCCTTGTAACTCCTCTACTAGCCATTCATGATTTTCTTCTTATCTTATTCCACGCAATAAAACCTCTGCAGTAAGAACAGCGTAATTAAATCAGCTAAGGACTAACACGAATTTAAGTCAAATGCTCTAATATGGTTCTAGAGACTGGAAGAAGAACTGTATCAACAAACCAGAGGGTTTGTTTTAGTATTAGGCAGTTGAGTGTCTAAGTTAATAATACGTTCAGTCAGAGAAGCGTAAAGCCGAAACGTAGAACGTAAGTGTGAAGTGTGTGGTGGTAAATATGCAGACTGAGTGCTCGGTGTTTAAGCCCCAAGGCTGTTTTCATTGTATGGTTTGATGGTAACCTTCATCCCACCTTAACAGCCTTCTAATTCACGGTTAATTGTGAATAACACACTTTGATGAGGTAACACGTGGTGTATATAAGCAACAGTTCTACCTTGCTTTGTGTTGATTTCAAAGTTTTGCAGCAGAGGAAACAATACAACTTCTGTGTGAAAATATCATGCGTGTTGTGAGGTTTCTGGTTCTCATTTGATCAAATATTGAGGCTTTCTGCACTTTGGAATGAGATGCCATGTAGTCTGGTATATAAGCACCGACGTTCGAAGGAACACTCTGACCCCACATACACGTTATCCGAAACGTCTGTAGTCTTCTATCAAGCTACGTGGCGTCAGATCCCTTAAAACGATCATGTTAATTATATGGTTTTATCTTGTATTGTTTTGGGAGCCAAGATAGCTCAGTCAGTATAGTGACTATGCTACGAAACGGACGACAGGGAGACGGGGTTTTAGTCCTTGTAGGAAATAGCGTTTCTTCACTGTTTGTATTCAACAACGTCGAAACCAGGTGTGGCGTTCACCAGTCTCCTGTCCAGCGTGGGTATAGGGCCTTCACTCTACTGCGATAAAACGGCTGGGACACACAGTTTACCACGCTTCTCTATTTAGTACCAAGTTCAAGAATGTGTGGAGCTATACCTCCATCCCATACTTCTTCATAGGGTGGTGCTTAATTAAGCGCAGGGAATTTGCCTGCCCCTTTATTTATTCGATCACACTACTGGGCCAAATAAGAATAAGTCAAATATGAGTTCAGGTTTCGGAAGTACGTCTGGGGAAAAGACCGTGTTCTGTGACGACATGTCTCTCTGTCAGTCTGTCTTCTTTCCTTCTTTCCTTTTCCTGTATCTTTCATTTTTCTTTTTTCCTTCTCGCATTATAATTTAGCTTAAAGAAACTGAGTAAGAAAATGTGGATTGACAGAGGGTATGGCCCAATCTTAGTTTTCCACAAAATCTAAAAAACTTAAGTACTTAAATGCACATCAATCTTTCACGGATTTAGTCGCATGTTTTGCTGTATACTCACGCTTACAGAGGCTAGAATCTTAAAAATAAGACGCAAAAGCACATGAAACCTTCGCTCTTCTGAGATGTTACGCGGCATAGATTAGTATTTGAAAATGGAACCCATATGCTGTCCCTAAATGTCGGTTACCAACCACCAAACTACGCGCAAGTAACATCCAGAAGAACGAAGTGCTCAACTACACTACGGAGGAAGCCAGAAGTCTCGTTCAGACGCACAAGACTCGCTTTTGTACT
The DNA here is from genome assembly GCA_021186555.1 of Reticulitermes speratus. Lineage (NCBI taxonomy): Eukaryota > Metazoa > Arthropoda > Insecta > Blattodea > Rhinotermitidae > Reticulitermes > Reticulitermes speratus. The sequence goes on from JAJKFL010000013.1 coordinate 36,960,374, forward strand.
TTAAGGAAGGCGAACTCCTGTGCGTGGTCCATGTGTCTGTGCTGTTTCCTAGATGACGTGTCTGTCTGTATGTCTGTCTATCTGACTGGTTCACTGGCTTGGCTGACGGTGTTGCGTATTAATCCATACACTAAGGCTTCTCATTTCCTCGGAAACCCACCCTCTTCTTCTGTAACTCACTCACCTCCTACTTGTTACCAGCATCCCTTTCCACCCACTCCCACACGTAAGGGTAGACAGGGAAAGTTGCAACTCCTCTACACATAACGCACTGTCCGCGTATACTGTATGTGCGAGAGAGAGCAGAAACACTTTGTAGCTAGGGCGGGGTGGATACAGAAGTCAGAAGTGTGTGTGTGAAACAAAGACGAGAATCAGTGGACAAAGACAAAAGACAGAAGGCAGGTTGAAACCTCCCTAGGGCGTCCCGACGGAGACGGTGAGTTTCAGTAAAGAACAGAAGATGGAAAAGGGGAAAAGAGAAGTTAAAAATTAGCGAAGCGAAGTGTAGAGAATTTTGTTCTACTCTGATATGTAACACACGATGTAACAAGGCATGTAAGAGACACGTGCGTGTGTGTTCTGGCGATTTTAAAAGTATGAACTGACTTGCAGCCTATTGTGTCTCCAGAGGCGTGACTAAGGTAGCTGAAAATAACTGAAAGAACATGACAGTTCTGACACGAAACTCTTGTGATATTTACATGTAAAATGGGTGAGAAAGCGGCCACAAAAGGAGCTTCTGAAGGTAGAAAGTCAACATTGTGTTCCCAGTGTTGGGAATTTCTCAGCGAAAAAAAAAATAAAAAAAAACCAAACGGGATTCAAACTAAGAGTGTAATGAGTAAAATAAATTTAAAGAGTCGTTAGCCTGACACAATCTTCAACTTGCATGAACTTAAATATCTAAAACCTATTTAATCTACAGATTTTAATACTATACTTTCTATATGTCAAGATTACGGTATTGTGGTAAGACATGTTTTTCATAGGTGAGATACAACCAACACTTCGGCAAAAACTGCTGTCTTTGCTTTCAACATTTCCGTTTTTCTAAACTTAATTTGGAGGCGTCAGGTCCATCCGAAATGTCTGTAACCATCTACCTTTCTACACGGCCCTTAATCGCAGTTCATTTATCGACGTAAGCACCTCAAACTTAATTTCTGTACGTCTTGCAGAAAAAGAATGTTGATCCGAGCTATTAATAATATCTGAACAAGGCCACTGGACAAACAGATATCTTAGGGGCCCCATTTTCTCAATTTCTGTTACAATCACCATTGCCATCACGTAGTCCCCCTTACGACAGGTACATAGCCTTTTCCAAAGCGAGTTCTCCAGAGAGTGCGATCTAGTGCTTCCTCTTTCAACTTTGAGTATCTTCTTGTTTCCTTAAGATCACTTATAATAGCTACTTTGAACACCAAGTTGTGTTAAGTGACATTTGATAGACGATAGATCAGTTATAATAGCTACTTTGAACACCAAGTTGTGTTAAGTGACATTTGATAGACGATAGATCAGTTATAATAGCTACCTTGAACACCAAGTTGTGTTAAGTGACATTTGATAGAAGATAGATCAGTTATAATAGCTACTTTGAACACCAAGTTGTGTTAAGTGAAATTTGATAGATGATAGATCAGTTATAATAGCTACTTTGAACACCAAGTTGTGTTAAGTGACATTTGATAGACGATAGATCAGTTATAATAGCTACTTTGAACACCAAGTTATGTTAAGTGACATTTGATAGACGATAGATCAGTTATAATAGCTACTTTGAATACCAAGTTGTGTTAAGTGACATTTGATAGATGATAGATCAGTTATAATAGCTACTTTGAACACCAAGTTGGGTTAAGTGACATTTGACAGACGATAGATCAGTTATAATAGCTACTTTGAACACCAAGTTGTGTTAAGTGAAATTTGATAGACGATAGATCAGTTATAATAGCTACTTTGAACACCAAGTTGTGTTAAGTGACATTTGATAGACGATAGATCAGTTATAATAGCTACTTTGAACACCAAGTTATGTTAAGTGACATTTGATAGACGATAGATCAGTTATAATAGCTACTTTGAACACCAAGTTGTGTTAAGTGACATTTGATAGATGATAGATCAGTTAAAATAGCTACTTTGAACACCAAGTTGGGTTAAGTGACATTTGACAGAGGGTGAAGCCCGATATTTTCGACATATTTTGTGACGAACGTTGCTTAAAAGATGGGATGTAAAGCCGTTTAGTCTGACGTTTCGGAGGATATTACTACCTCCATCGTCAGGGATTCTTCTACTTAAACGTTAGTCAATTGATGTTCAGACTACACGGTGTCACATTTGTCAAGACTCCAACCTACATAAACACCGCCATGAAAAATTGAAATTTTGCGACATTAGAAAAATCTATTCTTAGAAGGAATGTACAGTTCAGGACATGGGATTTTCTTACCGTTAGCTGAAATCCAGAATTTTAGTCGCGTGTCACGTCTTTGAAGAAGGTTCTGAAAGAGAAGAAACAGTGATCAAGAACATATATAACAAACGTGTATATATTTATATACATATATATATATATATATATATCAATAAGCCAACTACCGACTAATTTCATTCTGGCTACATTAGTACTTTGCTTATTCAAAGGCTAACTGGATTGGTCACATCTTGCCTAGAAACTGCCTTCTAAAACACGTGATTGAAGGAAAGGTAGAAGGAAGGATAGAAGTGACGGGAAGACGAGGAAGAAGGCTTAAGCAGCTACTGGATGACCTTAAGGAAAAGAGAGGATACTGGAAATTGAAAGAGGAAGCACTAGATCGCACTGTGTGGAGAACTCGCTTTGGAAGAGGCTATGGACCTGTCGTAAGACAGACTGCAGGAATGGATGAATGACTGTGAAAAGTTAACTACAAAGAATGTGAAAGGAGGCAGATGCAGACTTCTAGTGTGGCTCCTACTATCCACGCCTCATACCGTAAGACAGACTGACAGTCTGATCAACAACTTTAAGTAAGTCTGCCGTATACAAATTAATTTAAATTATTTTAATTCCAAAAACTTTCCCATTATTTATATGATTTGCTGCCGAATGAAATGACTACATATATAGGGCTATGACCCTTAAAAGATTCTTCGTTCTTTTATATATTTGTATCTTACCCGGTTTGATTTTTGTGTGGTTAAACTATTTTCAGTTTTGAAAGTAATGTAGAATTAAGATTTGAAATTATTCAAGTTCACTTAAAGTCAATAATTAAGTTCTCTCGAACATACCAGGGCAAATCACAAAAACGTATAGATGCGGTATGAATGTTCAGGTCCATAAAAGTAAAAAGATTTCTTCAGTATGTCACTACTACCTTTTCAAAAAGGATTCTGTCTCCATGGATTTAGCTTTTTAGGTGACATCCTCTTTTGATAGCAAATATTTCAGCGAGGATGAATGTAACCTTCAGCAACTACGCATTGTTCGTTTTGTAAATGATGCAGAATTCGCAAAAAAAAAAAAAATTCGAGATGCCAGAACCCCTTTTTTTATTTTTGTTACTCTTGCAAGGATAGATGCTAATTAAAAATCGCGAATTAACGGTGGTTGATTGGCGTGGTGATGGCGTCAGCAAACCTGGGTGCCGTCTCGAACACGGCCCCAGCGAGATGCAGCTTCAACTTCAGCCGCTCTGTGTCGTCACAAAAACACATAACCTTGTGCCGGGTGCACAAGTTGCCTACTTTCGTGCCTCGCAGCTTTCTACATTTCTTGCACGTCTGACATGGTACGAGGGTCCTCCTTGAGCGTTTATTAAACACTCATTATTATGACAAGATTTGAAAAAAAAAATTTCCAGTACATACCAACGCAGAAATATGTTTACCCCCTCACCTGCCCCCCCCCTTTCTGCTGAAGCCGTGTAACGTGCCCTAAATGAGACATATGTAAACATCCTCTGTCTGCAGTAACCACAGTATTCAATGTGATCAATTCAATAACTCTGCTTGTGCACGCCGCTATCTTTATGTCTGTCAGACAGATAGCCACTTTGTAATTTTTCTTACCAAAAAAGATATACTCAGATCAGGGAGGAACCGAGTGGTCTCTTCGACTCCTTATAGAACCTGAGTACATCACCAAAAATGAATATATTTTCAACTAAATGCATTGATTAATTTATAAATAAACTACTCCAACATTTAATATTATATTCACCGTGCATCTTGTATAAATTAAAATTGAAATTAAAACCAACTAGATGCACACTCACTATTAAAAAAACTTTAATAGTAGATTAATTAACGCGACATGTTTCGGTCAGGTACTACATCTTCAGGACTACATTTAATTGCGTATCAATTTAAACACACATAAATATGACCTATAAGGTCTCGTCGTTATAAATTTTCACAAATCACTAAATCACTAAAACGTTTTTAAAAAAAGTCAACACTTGTAATCCTGCAGTAGTTCCACCTTTTATAAAACTTTTATAAAAATTTTATAAAAATACAATAACAGTGCTATAAGTTTTACGAAAAGTGGAACTATTGCAGGATTACAAGTGTTGACTTTTTTAAAAAAGTTTTTAGTGATTTTTAGTGATTTGTGAAAAACTTTATATACGACGAGAACTTATAGGCTGATATCTTATGTGTGTTTAACATATGGACTACGCAATTAAATGTAGTATACCCCCTAAAGATGGTCAGGTACCTGACCGAAACATGTCGGGTTAATTAATCTACTATTAAAGTTTTTTTAATAGTGACTGTGTGTCAAGTTGGTTTTAATTTCAATTTTAATTTACTCCAACATGTTTCGACTATTATTTCCAATCATCTTCGGGGAGTATAGACACAAAACTATATAAATAATTACACTGTAACTTCAAACTTCATCGGCAGTAAACAGTAAAATACTCACTGCAAAGCAAAGCATTATTACAAAAACAATATATGGTTTGACAATTATATATTAAAACTATAAAGGGCTTGTATTAAAATCATCCAGACATCCTGAGGCAGTAACATTTTCTTTGAAGCTAGTATAGAGTAGTTAATCTAGAATTTTGAAGCTGTTTGGATGGATGGGATTTTAATACAAGACCTGTATAATTTTAATATATAACTGTCAATATACATTGTTATAGTAACTGTTTGCTTTACAATGATTATTTTACTCTGAAAATATACTACAAGCGACGACAAAATTTATAGCAAACTTGGCTACCTGGCTTCCGGGATTTGTCGAGGCCTGTTCTTCCCATTGTGAAAAGAAAACCTGATCCCAAACCTGATGAAGATTTTCGCAGTTTTTATTCAATCCGAATATCCATTACCATGCTCACAATACCTGCTTTTTGGATCCGGGTTTCAGCCAGTTAAATTCAGACCGCAAAATCCCGTCCCCTCCCCAATTAACCTCATCTATATCAAAACCTTGAAGGCACATCGACAAATAGTTCGCATTTGCCCCACGAAAGTCTGCTTATGCTTCAGCCACTCCACCTTCCTGTATTCGGTCACTTTAACAATATTACCCGAAGATCGTAATTTATGAAGTACTTCTTTAACTTGTACATTTGTACCCATTATCGTAATATTTAGTTGTCATAGTTTTAAAAAACTCAATCAATTTCCACCTCAGAAATATAAGAGTTTATAGTAAGAGAGTTAAGTTTCTCAGGGCGCGGAAGTTATGAATGCAACAGATCCATAGTGTACCGCCGTGCAGTTTGGTACATAGTCACCGCAGTGTTGTAAGAACACGCTATCTTTATTTTCAAGACAAAAGAGGAGAACATTAAGGCAGGAGGTTCCTCCGAAACGTCAGTACTTACCTATCAAAGAGCACGGCGTCGCATATAGAAACTCATAATCTTAAGTTCGTTAATGATCTTTAAGTCCCTTCAATATGTTTTGCTGTGGTCGTCCTGTCTACAAAACAAAATAATCACTGGGCAGAACACCGCTGTTTCCAATACTGTATGAATGTGTGGTAGGAGAAGCCTATGCTGCGATATCGACCCATTAGTCTTGCTTCTGTTCTTGGTCTTGTAAGGGGCAGTGGAACTCTCCGCTGTGGCTGAGGGACTAACGAGGCCTCCCCCCTCCCCTAGGTCGCTCTTTCCAAGTAGCAACCAACATACGCCAACATAAACCAGTCCCCACACTCCGCCCGAAACGTCTTCCTGCCCTCTGGCTTAAATTATTGAACATCTCACTATTCATCCCTCGAAAAGTTACTGCTCATTCTTTAGTGCATTCATTGCACGCTGATCAGGTGATCTAAGGTTGTTGCAAAGCCCTTCTTCCAAATGCTAACTTCGTCAACTTCAGATACAATTTTCTAAGTATCTACAACATCTACAATTATGAAATACGGCAAAACTGTATTTCAGACATTTGTGCATCAGCTGGATTTACGACTATGATAAGGCGATTTGCTTGTCAAATATATTCTCTGAAGATTTTAAAGCTCCTTGTCTTTATTGCTTAATAAAGCAACATGTTTAATGACACTACACGTTTGTGACGCCGATCCCAGTGGCCGCGCGGTCTAAGGCGTCGATCTGCGGCCGTTCGCTTGCTGGGATTGCGGGTTCGAATCCCGCTGGGAGCATGGATGTCTGTCTCCTGTTAGTGTTGTGTGTTGTCAGGCAGAAGTCTCTGCGTCGGCCTGATCACTCGTCCAGAGAAGTCCTACCGAATGTGATATGTCTGAGTGTGATCGTAAAGCCTCGATATTGAGGAGACCCTGGCCCACTAGGGGCTGTTACGCCATTGGAAAAAGAAAAATATTTTTTTGATAGGTATGTGACAGAATACCAACACATACAGAGTGGCGGGATTATTAGCATAGGTGTAATAAATTTAGCACGAATAAATAATTGATAAAAAGTATAAAAAAACAAATACAAAAGTTTTCAAATTGATACTGCAAATAATTTCAATACAAATGCCGCAAAATTAAGACACAACAACACTGCAAACAAGGGGTTGCTTAACTATTCAAGAAATTCCTTGAATTTGTAGCAACTGCAATTTCATTACCGCCTTCACACAGTCCGCCAATGTCTCCTATGCCAGCCAACTGTAGCCTTATTTACATAAAATAAATTTTACTAATTTCCCCCAATTTATATCCAAGGATTAACAGGGGACGCTTCAGTTTTCTCGGCCAATTAATTTAACGAATTCATAACTCCCCGTGCATATTACATGTTTTGCCCATCCAATCCTCCTTGATATGATCAACTTGCATGTTACGACAAGTTGCACAGGGCCTCGAACAAACACGGTTGATGACGTTACAAAATGAGAGCTAACGTGAAATAAACATGTAAAGACAGTCGACGTAATCAGCAAGTTTTCTGGCTTTCATTAAGGACGGGAAGTACCTCAGGTTGTACAGTGCGAAATTAAAGGACGATTACTGCTTTTGAATTGGAAAGGATTTGAAAAGAAGCAGTCGTATCCCAGGCGAAGTATGATGCCTGTAATTTACCTGTGGGAAATGAGAAGTCCTAAGACAACTCTGACGACAGTCCGTCCCAGGGACGGTGTTTGATCCTTGGTCATGCGGCTACACGCTCGACACTGATGTTCTGTGGCCACTATATTTCGGCTGCAAGGCATACGTCATATAATCATGAACTGACCTCCAGTAAATGGTTAACAACGGATCATCCTTCAAGAAAATGAGACAGTATCGACATTACGTTGATTAACGAAATACCATCCGCGAGACTTCAGGTTCCTGAGGCGATGATTGTGAAAATAACAGCCTTATGGAATGTGACGTCATGTAGCCTGGCAGACGTGTATCGCTGTTTCAGAGGAACCTGCTACCGCCATTTTTTACACTGAAGATGACGGCAGCAGGTTCCTCTGAAACAGCGTTACACGTTTACCGGGCTACATGACCTCACATCCCGGAAGACAGTTAATCTCCGAAACACAGTCAAATCAGCTGCATTGGTCAAAATGGGAGTTGAAAATTAAATGACGGTTTTGCTGCCAGATTCATATCTGAGTGCCACCAGTGGCATAAAATACATAATAAATCCAATGAAGCATCTTCAACTGTTTCGTAACTTCAAAGGACTGAATACACGAGCGCGCCATCATGATTATGCAAAAGGGGCGTGTCTACATTTATTTGAAGAGGAAAGTAGGTAAATTGCGGTTAGTTTCCTAAAAAAATCACCATCAAAAGACAAATCACTATAGCGGGAATGCTTTGTGCTTTCTTGAGATAGGGCCTGCATTTTTTACAGAACTAGGATAAGAGGGTATAAACTGGATTTACTTGGGTCAGAATAGGGATACATTCTTACGTAATATGTAATCAAATTTCGGGTTTCATAAAACATGGGGCTTTCTTGATGAGCTGAGGAACTATCAGCTTAAAAAGGACTCTATTCCAAGGAGTTAGGACCAGAATTTTGAAATGTTATTTAAATGAATTTCGCCCCTATAAACAATGAGAAGAAAAGCATAAAACTTTAATTAAGAAAGGGATATAAACATCAAAGCTGACTCAACTGTATATAAAGAGGCAACTAAATTAAAAGAAGAACTGCAGTATTGTATCTTCAAAATAACAATATGATTTACATATGGTACACTTAAAGATGATTTCTGCATCTCAGACGACATAGTGTGGAAAGATAAGATAATAATTAAATAAGGAACAGAAAGGGCTTTTTATGGTGCTGAAACGTGGACACTTCGGAAAGTAGATAAGAAGTATCTGGAAAGTTTTGAAATGTGCTGCTGGAGAAGAATGGAGAATATCAGTTGGACCGATCGCGTGAGAAATGAAGAAGTATTACACAGAGTCAAGGAGGAGAGGAATATCGTACATACAATAAAAAGAAGAAAGGCTAAGTGGATTGGTCACATCTTGCGTAGAAACTGCCTTCTGAAACACGTGATTGAAGGAAAGTTAGAAGGAAGGATAGAAATGAAGGGACGACGAGGGAGAAGACGTAAGCAGCTACTGGACAACCTTAAGGAAAAGAAAAGATACTGGAAATTGAAAGAAGAAGCACTAGATCGCACCCTGTGGAGAACTCGCTTTGGAAGAGGCTACGGACCTGTCGTAAGACAGACTGCAGATGAAAAAGATGATGAAGAAAGGGCGTGGAAGGAAGCAACCATGGATTAAATAGACATGAAGCCCCGACATATTCCTGAAGGGACAGATGAAGAAGAGTCTTCATCGGGACGAAATCTGAACCCAGGGCGTCACAAATATAAGATGAGGATGCCAGCTACTCAACTGCTGTGTTCGGCAAAGCAATACTGAATTTAAGATGAAGATGAAGGTGAAGGTGAAGTTGTGTCTGCTCACGCCCCTAGGAAATACAGGCTGTTGGGAGTTACGGATTACGCATAATTCACCCCAGTACTAAAAAATGTCAGTGGTCAGCTTCATATACAGGCCGTTTTAACCCCGTTACGCATTGAGTAGAAGGATGGTGGGCCCCAGCGCCGGTCTAGATGATTTGGAAAACAGGAAAATCTATTTACTACCTCTAATGGGAATCGAACCATTATTCTTCAGCTGTCCAACTCCTATCCTAGTCGCTATATTTACTGAGCTATCTCGACCCCTAAATTAGCCTAAAGCCTTGTCCAATTTTTGTTAGTGTATCTGTGTCCACATAAGTGATACCCTTTCCTGCCTTTCTTGTAGAAAGCATTACTGCAATTGTCATGTCTTGGTAAAGGTAAAGGTAAAAGTAAGGTTTTCCCTGCCCACGCCATGAAGACATGTAAGGGGAGTGGACGTATAGCTCCACTCATTCTATACCTGGGCACTAAATGGATGTGATTAACTTTACTCCTTGGGTGCTTTACCCCCCCCCCCTCCACCCGGAAAGAAATCCAATACCCATTGCATAGGAGGCTGGGTGGACCCCAGAGCCGGTCTGAACGTTTTGGAGAAGAGACAAATCCTTCGTCCCTACTGCGATTCGAATCCCCGACAGGCCAATGAGATTATAGTTGTCGCTATACCGACTGAGCTAATCTGGCTCCTATGTCTTAGACGGCCTGAATTCTTAAAGAGCATAAATCAGACCTAAAGACCTGATTGGTGACCAGCCTTAAATTTTGTCTCAAACACTGAGAGTGTTAACAGCACAGTCGGCGCTAGAGCACAGCCGTCCTCCTTATGACGACGACATGATTCGTCAGAACCAGACAAAGACGCCTGCACCAGTCCTTATGAACGTAGCTTTATAAACCACCGGCTGTTGGCTAATGTGCTTGCCTGAGTTAATCCGCATCTTTACAACAATTTTGGGTTAATGACTCCCGTTTTGAGATCGATACGCGACCCCACGTGCGATGGATTTGTCTATTATAACTTTCGTTCAAGTGTCTAACTGCTAATGACATTATTTACAAAATACGAACCAAGAAAAATATTAATCAAACTTCTGCCTCTCTACTTTCAATAATACAATAAGCGACACAAAACAAGCTGCGCAAATATTCTCATACTTGCATTGCTCCTTATTTTCACCCTCGTCACTCATTTCCTTACTTTGTATCTCCATACTTCTTCCTCCATATAGCTTCTCGCTTTGTTTTTATTCATTTCACTCTTCTATTTACTTTTTATTACTATTATTACTTTTAACAGTCTTCGTTTTCATTTATTCTTGCGTACGAGCCGGAATAGCTCAGTCAGTAAAGTGGTTAGAGTACGGACTGGTCGACCAAGGAACGGCTGTTTTATTCCCAGCAGGGTCAAGAAAGTTTCCTCTGCTTTAAGTGTCCAGAGAGTAGCAACAGGGGACTGTAGGACACAGCATGGAGAGGAGCTTCATGCTCTTTAGTCCTCAACAAGCAGGCCTAATAGTCGGGCGATCAAATCAATAAGGATGGGATAAACGTAGCATGTGTCATGTATGGGGGGAAAGGAGAGATGCATATAGGATTTTGGTGGGGAAACGTGAGGGAAAGAGACCACTTGGAAGACATAGACGTAGATGGTAGCATAATATTAAAATAGATATTCAAGAAATAGGATAAGGGGGCATGGACTGAATTGATCTGGCTCTCAGATAGGGGCAAGTGGCGGGCTTTTGTGAACACGGTAATGAACGGCCGGGTTGCATAAAATGCGGCGAATTTCTTGACTAGCTGGGGAATTGTTAGATTCTCAAGAAGGAGCCTGCTCCATGGATTTAGGCAGTCTGGAATGCTCTGGAGCTGGTAGCAAGGTCGAATAACCGCTTGTCCTTTCCTGGTTGTAAAATGGCTGCGGCCTGAAGCTGACCACATACATCCAACTGGGGTCCGAGGTTAAGATTACGTGAAGTTATGTAGCCTCTCCACCACACATTCTCATGACTTGTTGCTTAATTAAGCACAGATGTAGCTTTACGTTTCAGCTTAGTCTGTTTTACTTTCCTATCTTCCTCCTACGCATCTTTATTTCTTCTCTGACTGCGGCCATCTGCACATTATCCAGATTATCCTACAGATTCGCACACTGTCCATGTCCTGGTCTGCCCTTCCCTATGTCCGAATCTCTTCCTTTCAAGTACGACTTATTATTCTATCTGAAGGTCGAGTCAGCACGTTTCTCCGAAACGCCAGTACTTCGACTAAAATACACTTAGAAAGACCCCAAAGGATTGTACCCATCGTCGTTGTCGAAATAATCTCAAATTTTTCATACCAGGTCATGATATTGGATACCTTTCAGAGCACACAGCTTACTACATGAACCGCATGCTTTAACACTCAAAGGCACTACAATTTGCTCACAGAATGTTTCTCTTTTTTCACAGTTTTCACAATACTCGTAAATACCTGCTGCATCTCTACACAACATTAACCGATCTCTCATGATAATGGAGAGTGTGTGTTTACTGTGAGGTAGGAACTAAACTTTTAAATATCTGTTACATTAAATTCGTGCTTAAAGCTACGCCGTGCCATGTTTCAGACGGGTTATCGCCTCTCCTTCAATTATAAGGACGGAGTTCGTTTCCGGACCAGTTTATATAAGATTTGTGGCGAAAAAGCGGCAGTGGGGCAGGTCTTCTCAGAGCAATTTGGCTTTCCCCTGTCGGTGTCACTCCACCATTCCACTAAAGCGCCATGCTCATCTTTGTCTTAGTACTACTCTTATCACTAGGACAAATTGGCGAAGAGTGGGAACCTTCGGATATGGGTGAGAATCCTACAGAAGTGTAATTTCATGATTTCAGGCTTCCGCCGCGATATTTATGAGATCTGCACACTTCTGGGATATTACACAGCCTCGAATGGTAATACTTTATCGACGTTTCGGGACACCCTATCAGTCCCATCTTCAAAGGTCAAGAAGACTTGGACTTGTTGACCCTTGAATATGGGACCGATATGTTCTCCCGAAACGTCGGTACAGGATTACCACTCGACGTTGCCTAATATCCCAGAAGAGCGCAGATCTCGTGTAATTTCATTTTCGCGACTAAAAGCAGCAAATGGTGACGCAGATAGATATGATGTTATTTACTGTAATGTCCTGCCTTACTTGCGCTGCCTGTAATACACACACAGTTCGTTTGCTAATTTTAAGGATAGTCCTTTCAGATACATTTCGTGAGCCACATTTACACTCAGAACAAAGTGACTGTACCCATCACGCAGCGAATTATACTGTTCCCTGCACTGAAATACAAACAACTTCACCATCTTCCGTGGTGGTTCTAGAGGACGGCAGCTTTACCGAATAAATATAATTCAAAGATTCCTTAATTAATTCGCGGAGCTCCTGTGACACAAGCACCATAATTTTCTCGCCGCTGACTAACATCAAAAGAAATATCAGCCAAAACTAAACGTGTTCAAGCAGCCAATTTCTAGTAATCGCAGGGAATTTAAAAAATCCATGTTTCGACCTGAGCCAATTCATTAGTCCCCATTACAGCACCGAGTCTGGGGGTTTTTAGAGCATTTGGTGATTCGGTTTAAAAAGTTTCCTGGCTTTTTATAGCAGCGGGTTTGTGAGGGGAATGAGAGGTGAGGTGGCGTGCATGGCTCCTTCTCGTTGCGGCTACCCAATTGCCTGGCCGGTATTGCGGGTAGCGGTGCTACCAGGCGCGCAGTACCCTCGTATATCAGCTGCAAAGGGACTGAGCCAGCCACATGCTTCGTGACAGCATTTGAAGACCCGAAATCAAGGCATGGCACACACAAGGAATGGACAGTAGAGGGAAATGCCTTTCTTGTCGCAGAAGAGTGTAATAAAGTAACATAACATATTATATCTGATATATAAATCCTATTTTATTGTGTATGATATTCGACGTCACGTTGATGAATATTAAGATCAGTAGCTTCTAAGATATGACGCCGTGTAGTGTGACAGTTGTCGTCTCAATTATACTCTTCTCGTATTCATGTCAATATTGACTTCTTAACAATAAACTGATTTGTGGCATTTTATATATGTATTGATTAGAAAATCCTATTTTTTTTCATGCTGACAAATTAAGAAAAGGTTTCATATATCGACTTAAAAAGTCTGTCACCAGTGTCGCAATTGGCCTTCCTCTCAAATTCCAACACACACTTCGCTCATTCTATCTTGCGAGTAGCCAAGTGTTAGTCCTTGCCTTGCATAGCTAGCGAAGGATTTGAAAGTTAAGTTACCAAGTTCTCACGCAGGAGACTACGGGTTGTGAGGCCGTATATTCTGGCTAATCTAGTCTACCGCATATTACGACTTCCCATCCCAAAATGCTGTATGTAATATGTATACAATTTCTTTTATTTGTGCCGCCTTTGCGAAGGCAAGTATAGAAATTTCCGAACTCGCCGCCAGGACCGAGGACAAGTAGTACATCTTTATACCACTAATAACGTAAAACACGTTTATCTATCTTCTGAGTCAGTCTAGTGAGTTATGTGTACAAAACCCTCTGTGTTTTTTATAAACGGGTGTTTATATTTGGCCTCTTAAGTGAGATACACACTTCTATGTTGCCGATCTGAAATAAAAAGTACTCGGTTACGTTTTGCTTCAAATTCGGGAAAACTGCATTAGAAAAACAGGAGACTAAATCTTGGATTACTGTTAGGCGTCTCAGTGTAACATCCCATTCTCACCAAGTCGAAGAAAGCGAGGCAAGGCAAATGCGAACGCTTTTTCTTCGGGAAAATTTCCCACCTGGTCAAGGGTTAAGTTAGCAATATTACGGGGAGATTTAGTAATGTCTGTGCGGGTAAGTCCCCTGAAAACTTTCGGAATGATGGCAGAAGTAGTGCTGCCTGATTCACCAGGACAAAGCGCTAGTAGACTCTCCTTTATCCGCGCAGAAATTTTTGGCTACCAAAAATATGTCTGTGGTCACACAAACTCCTTACTCGCCTGGTTCTGATACTTATGATTTATTCTTGTTTCGGAGAGTAAAACTCCTATCACGAGGACTTTTTATCGAGGACATCTCTGAAATTCTGAAAAAAATCGCTGACCCTCCTCTTCGCGATTCCAAAAGTCATTTCCTGCGATGGCAACAACCCTGAAAAAATAGCATGAACTCGGAAGGGGACTACTTTGAAGGACACAAAAAAGACCAATCTACTCTGGACGAAATTTTTTGATTATGTCTTCGCGTTCTTTTCCTTTGTTTATAACTGCAACATCGCTAACCACCTAACCCGCCGATCAGAACAAAAATCATTTACATATCCTCTTCGACTCTGAAAGATTTCACGATTTTTTTTTCGAATAAGAGGGTCAATATATTTAACATTTAATACTGACTTTAATATAAATGTACGTAAATAATAGATAGCGTGATAAATCTACATAACTTACATATACAGCTGTATTCTCACACACAAGCAGGCACTATCAACGGACCAAATTGCGGCAGTAGTGAATGGCTTTAATGATAAGAATCACATCAGAATACAGGCCGATGCTGGAAATTTAGGGCATTAAGATGATATAATAACCGGGAAATTTAACACAAATACAGTGGAACCTCGAACTTCGAACACAATCCGTTCCAGGAGACGGTTCGACTTTCAAGTTGTTCGACTTTCGAGTTAAATTTCCCTATAAGAAATAATGTAAATTGAATTAATCCATTCCAGACCCCAAAATTTACCCAATATAAAACATTTTAAGTGCCTATTTCAGAAGATCATAATGATAAAACAAGTATATTTAATTTCAATAATTGAACAATTTTATTTATAATAGTACATACATAAAAAATATTGTATAATAATCAATCAATAATAATATTAGGACGGATATTACTGTTCACTGGAAGGTGAATCACCCTTCTTTCATCTGGACCAAGCAGAGAGAGAAGACGACCACGTGACGACCACGTGATTCTTTGTTCGACTTTCGAGTTTCTGTTCGAGTTTCAAAACCGGATTTTCCTCGAATTTTTTGTTCTAGTTTCAAGTTGTTCGAACATCAAACCGTTCGAAGTTCGAGGGTCCACTGTATATGGTCTAACATGATAATAATGCCAATCGATTGAGAACTGAAAGTTAATTTCTTGAAAAGGAAATTAAAAAAAAATATATTGGAACACAACTGTAACTCTTACTGCATTATTTCAACAGCCACACGCCAGAACACTTCAAGGGCTACCTAGAGAGATAGCTAACGCGTGTTGCCACACAGTCATGACTCAGGTAATTTGTCACATCCGAAAAACAGGTGTATGCAAGAGATGCAGGTGGCTATACAAAAACATGAACACCTTTTCTATGTTTCGTAATAGCTACCAAGTTAAGCGAAATGAGGAAAAGAGAATCACCTTCCTCACTACAATCTAATGAACTCTTTTAAGAGTTGTGTTCACAACATTTTCGGCATTGTCACTCTCTTCGTAACCAAAAGCTTCTTTGCGCCTAAAGGAAAATTTAGGATTTTTTTTTCCGCCAAAAATCGCATCTCGATAGTGTCCAATAGGCCTACTACTGCAGATCAGAGAAAGGAAAAGGTCTCCCAGAATAACATTTCAAGTTAAAAGTTTAATACATGTTTTAGTGTTATTGTGGCCTACTCATACATGTTCAGGCTAACAAGGCGCAGACGATGATACGTATAGCAGGCAACAGTAAAGGGACAGAAAGCGAGAAAGATGGAAATCGAAAGCAGGAAAGACAAAAAAGACACAATATACGTATGCACGTAACATTGAGGCGCGTTCGCCTAACTATTGTTACCGTGGAGAAGCAATAAGTATTACATATTCTGAGCGTGTGCCTGTAGTCTTACTTATCCAGCATTCAGTGCGCATGCGCCATGTTGTATTGTCATCCGTGGCCTGCCTGGCTCTGCCATTTTTTCCACATTATCTCATAAACGGCACGATTTTCGAAAGAAAGTTATTGAACATAAAATATTTATTTTCATTTTCTCTACAATATTTGTTCGAAACATTTATCATTCTGAGGAGAATTCAGCGGGATATTATCATAAATTTACGTAGTTCTTCATGTAAAGTACCTGTTACTCTTGTCGCATTTTAATGAAAGTTGAATTTTCTCGATAGATTTTCGAAAAACACTCAAACGTCAAATTTCATAACATTCCGTCAGGTGGGAGCCGAGTTGTTCCATGCCGGCGGACGAATAGACAGACAGACACAGAAGACGTATCTAATACTCGCTTTTCGCAATTTTGCTAACGTGCCTAAAAATGGGAGGAATTTATTTGTGGAAGAAAATAAATAAGAAGCAAAGTAATGGATGGATAGATGGATGAATGTTGAAAAAGGTAATGAAAGAAAGAAATTAAGTAAGTAAGAAAGAAAGAAAAAAGACACATCTACGAGTACCAAAACCATTGTGTTAAAAGCACCCAAGTTTGTCTGGAAGTAGGTATAAGTATTTGTGAGAGGCTAAAACCTGGGAGCAGTAGCAGACAGAACAGTTGTATTTGCAAGCACGTTCAAACGTGACACATCACATTGTGGCGAAGATTATTACGTAAGGCTGGCAGCGAGAGAGCATTATTAGAGTCGTTGGGGTACGAGGTCAGAAAATATAATACGAAAACAGAGAACAAAACATCAAGATACGGAGACGAAATTAATCAACACGTCACATCATTTCGAAATTAGCTGCCAGGCAAGTTTGGAGCGTCTTATAATTGGTGGCCTGAAACAGACGCAGCTAAGGTTCGTTATTTGTCTTTATCGTTATCGTTATTTGTAGAAGAGTTTTACTTGTCGAAATTTTAAAAAGGAGCTTTATATCCCTTATTCACACATATCGATTATAATCCAGGCTATATTAGAGAAAATTTATATTGTTGTATTTTGGTTAATGGTACCGTGTAATCTGGTAGGTGTGTACCGACGTTTCGGTAGAATACACTTGCCTCTTTCAAGATGGCAGTATGTTTTCTGGAAACGTTGGTACTCCCACCTATCGGATTACACCGTATTATAACCCACCCGAATGCCTTGAGACAGCTCAGTCATTGAAGTGACAGGTTTCGAGCTGTGCAGTCACGGTTTATTCTTTTCCATTGTTTCTTGTCTCCTCTATATAGTCCAGAGCAGTTCTGGGTCTCAGCAAGGTTACCCGTTTGGCAGGGGTACTGTTGACTAAAGACTTAAGCGGCGAGATTATGAAGTCACCAACTTGCATCCTCGTACCGTCGATTTGACTTCATTCCTCTCAACTCATTCATGGTTTATGATTAATCTATGAAAAACTTATATAAATATCGTAGCAGAATAAACATCGACTAACTCAGTTTAGAAAATTTGTGGGTTATCTGACGACGCTGTCAGTAGCAAAGTTTATATATCGCTTCGGATGAGAGTGTAATTTGAGATAAATTAGTAGGAAGCCGTAGTGTTCTAATTCAAATATATGCTGAAAACTGATTTCAGGGACGGAGAAAATCCACACGAAATTTCAGTAATGATTGCTGGTGTTCAGGTACAGTTTGTGGTTTTATGCAGTGCCTCCACGGAGATATCATGAACGTTATCTTTCAAATTCTTTCAAACAAATCGATCTGTTAAATATTCAACACTATATAGTCTTCGATATCGACTGTCGTTAAATGACTAAAAATAAATCGTTTAGTGGGCCTCATTCAAAGGAATCATTACGTCTTTAATCAATACGGTACCACATGAACTTTCTTTCATTGCTAATTAAGTCCTTCTTGGTTTCCGTCCTGATTTGTAATCCGACCTGCTTCTGTCCCACTGAGATGCAATGTTACACAAAATCCTTCCTTGGATACAGCTCTCCTAATTACGGACTGATAGCCAGTCACGTTTAATTACCCCTTGAATAGTATTATTATTATTACCTTTATTTGCTACAATATACAGCATGAGAAAATGCAAAGCTACTCTTTAGAAATAAAACGTAATTTAATTGAAGTTAAAACTATCATGAAACAATTAGTGATTGAAATCAAATACAAAGTTTAAAAAGCCTTGCACGAAGAGAGCAGGCCCTGGAGCAATAAATGAATCGTTTCCCGAATCACGGACGAGCTAATCGAACTGGATAAATATGAAGACTATTTTTTACGATTGTACATGCGCTTTCATACCTCCCTTTGAAGGAAACCGACAAAGTATATATGTTGACTATGAACCAACGTCTGAATACTTTGCTTTTACAGAAGAATTATTGTAGGACTTAAGGCTTTCGCGTTTATTTATTTACTTTTCCTTTTAAAATCCTGTTAGTAATCTTTGCTTTTCTGGGACTTTGGTCAGAGCAGGCTGGTAACTGGTTGCCGCCTTCCAATCTACAATGATCAGCATCCCAAAATACAGAAGATTTCATCTACATCGCGGCGGTTATGACAATATGAAATTCCGAAGACAGACAACAACATTTAGGAGGGACTTCATTCTTCTTGTGCAATACAGAAGCAATTCTACCCTGGAAGGCGGAATATGATAGCGCGAAATCTTGAAGGCAGGCACCAGCATTTCGGAGCGATTCCGGCCTTCTTCTGCAATACTGAAGCAACTCTAACCTGGAAGGCGGTACGTCAATATGAAACGTTAATATCCACGTTCTACGCTCAATTGTTTCGAAGAATCCTGCGAAGCGTCGGTAACACCTAGCAGACGTAATGTTACAAGCGAAGTATTAAGAAAGGAGTCGAAGGAAATATAAAACTTTCTTATCTTAACAATTAAAATTCAATATATTCCATTAAAATCGACATTTTAAAAAAATCAGAAATATCCATTGAAAACTCAGCATATGTTTGAATTTTCATGACTGCCGTTCAAAGGATTAGTGTAGGGGATGTCTTATATTGCGCTAGCTAAACGTAACACAGTGCGTCGTCCAATAATGTTGCTTCTACGGTTGACAGAACGTAAGCTAACAATAAATATACCCCTATATACAGACGTAAAATACGTTCTGCTCTCTGAGGGTTCAAATGAGCACGGCTGTCCAGATTGTGATTTTTCTGAATTCTAACAGGGAGGTACTGGGTTCGAACTCGGCCGGAAAACCTACTATCCTGACTGATGCTTCTCGTGTGTTTCTACAGTCCTCCAGGCAAAGGCCGTAATAGTACAGAAAATTGGACGGCGACAGTTTCCTGACACACCATTTATTGCTTTATTCAGCGCTAACTCTAACGTCTGCGCTGATGACCCTCTCTTAGAAAGGCATAAATATGTGAATAATACAATCATCATTATCATCAACTCGTAGCCTTAAAACAGGAATATAGGTTCTTCCAAAGCGAGTTCTCCAGAGAGTGAAACCTAACGCTTCCTTTTTCAATTTCCAGTGTCTTTTCCCTTTTCCTTAAGTTCATCCAAAAGCTGCTAAAGTTTTCTTCCTCGTCTTCATGTCCCTTCTGTCTTTACTTCAATAATGTGTTTTCAGAAAGCAGTTCAGACGCAAGATGTGACCAATGCAGGAATCCTTCCTTCGTTTCATTGTATCCTTCCTTTACTCTGTGTAATACTTCTAAATTTCTCACACGATCGGTCCAACTGATCTTCTCCATCCTTCTTCAGCACCACATTTCAAAGCTTTCAAGGTATTTCGATCTAATTTCCAAAGTGACCAAGTTTCAGCACCACACAAAGCTATGCTCCAAATGTAGCACTTTACTAGTTTATTTTTTATATTTAAGTCCAATTTGCTGGAGAAAAAATCTTCTTCTTATTATATATATATATATATATATATATATCATATATATATATATATGTTTGCATGTATATACAGGGTATACATAAATGAATGGTGCGGTTTCAATGGTGAATAAAGGGAAACCGCACCATTCTTTTGTGTATACCCTGTATTATATGTCCCTTTTATAAAAACGTGCTACATAGCATAACATTGAAAGGAATCTTAAAATACTAACATAAGAAGTTCTGGATTGGATTTATTTGTTTCATTATAGGGGCCAATCCCAAACATTTGTGAAAATGGTAATGAGCCTTGAGGTTCCACAAAATGCGGCAAGTTTCTTAAAGAACTGAGAAACTGTTAAGTCCTCAAAGGCACTCAGTACCATGGAGTTCTTTTACTACACTCTGTGTATGAAATAAGAATACATAACAAACAAATCTATAAATATGTGGCAATTTCTAAATTAACAGACTTCTGTAAACTCAAATGCACTTTTTTACTTAACGCGAGCGGTTGTGCTGTAGTTAGGGCATGTGTGGGGGCATGGAACCTCCCCTTTCTTCCATCGTCCTCTCCGCAACATATGCCCTAACACCGACCAGACTCTGGTTTTAAAAGTCTCTGCAAACATGCATGGAACGTGATGCTAATTAAGTGGTTTAATTGTGCGCCTGTAGACGCAACCCCCCTCTCCACGCGTATAATGGCCCTTGTTTTCATTTGTGATACGTCAGCATTATACATTTCCAGTAAATGCTAACCTGTTCGTCTTCCCAATCAATAGGCAGTGGGGTCCATTCCTACAGACTTCATGCTTTCGAATGGCACAAAATGAAAACAGACAAGTATTAACAGCGGTCTGCGTGATACTGACGTAATTCATTATTTGTTCAACGACGCTCTCAGTAGCTTAGAATATATACAGCGTCGAGTGCTATAAACATTTTTAAATACTGAAATGAGAGTTACAGTGTGGTTGTAACAACGCTGTCTTATTTTGCGCGATTTTAAAATAACTCCACTTATGATATAAACAATAATAAAAAATAAATCTTATTAAACGTGTAAAAATTTAAATAATGCTGTATGTTTCCATGGAAGGTAAAAAATGGTTTAAAAACTGAAAGCCAACTCAAAAAACCATAAAGTCTTAATGAGCGCGAATCTTTGTTTTCGCGCCCTCCAGGAAAGCAAAACACGCCTACACCACTCCCGCGTTCTACAAGGAACGAAAGGCTTCTGGCTTATTTTATTACACAAGTGCTCAATTTGCCTGCTGGTTTTGAGGAAGACCACACAAACAGTCAAAATAATCAATCTTTTTGCCCAGATTTGAACCACTCACTTCCAAAACACATTTGAGCAAATCTTCTCTGTGACACAAATAAAATTCATTCTAAGTTTTATAAGAAAACAAATACTGTGTTACGAACTGTGTGAATCATATTTTATTCATACCTGACTTAGCGACGTAGTCAGTAACTCAGTTTATATATCGTCGCAATGTAAGGTGACTAGTGAATAAAAAATTAGAAAAGATGTGAAACAGATCGTCTACTACTATGACGTAACTTGAGGTTCGACTCCGGTATTTTCCTGATGGTAGTGAGGAAAGTCGCGGAAACCCTCGATAAAGATATTTGGTCTGAGAGGCGAGATATGAAGAAGAAACGTACCCAATACGAGAACCACGGCGTTCTTTTCCCATATAACTCTCAGTCCCAGAAGCCACTTGCGGAAACTCAATAAACCTCGACCGCTCTCAGCCAAGACCTGCCTCTCCATGTAGTACAAGCTACGACGTCTTGATTTCTGTCCCTTGCAACGGCAAGTATAATGTCCCTAGTCATTCGACCTGACTGAGGATTATTCCGTCAGTAACGCTGGGGTATACATTTCATCTGTGTCCAAAGGCGGAGGCGTTTTAAATTTTCACCCCCCTTGACAAATTCACAAATATACGGTGCGCAGAGGCAGACAGCATATGAGGAATTGAAGGTTTGCATAGTGCAATGAGGCTAATGTGCTTCAACAAGTTGGATAAGAACACATTTAAGTTGAAAGCTGGAAAAAACTGATCTCTGGAAGTTTAGGGGGAGGCGTAAAATAACAATTTTTGGACGAAAAAATTATTTCATTCAGGAACTGGCATCGTGCTCCAATTTGGTACTGACTTTCTAAAAACATAACTTTTTACCTTAAACATACATATCATAGTGCATAGTAGCTGATAACATGGGGCGCATATTTGGCTCAAGACGATATGTCCGAAGTTTTTCGGCCAAAATTCTGACGGTTTATTTCCAAGAGATCTATTTTTTACGCATTGGACATGATAATTCTCAAAATAAATTATGTTTGTGTGTTTGTCACATATATGGATGGAATTAGATCAAGCCATCTGTCAGAAATAGAATATGGCACACAAAATGCATTTACATTAAAGTCTGTAAAGCCCTCAAACTCATATATCGGCCACAGCTTAAATCCAACTTGCTGAAGCCAAGCAGCCAGTTTTCTCGAAACATATTCTAGCTATATTTACTACAGGTCGTACATAAAATATGTGAAATTTACTAAAAGATACATTTTTACAAAACATTGGACATTCATATTCTTTACACTGGACTTTCACTTCTGGAAGGCACTCTGTGCAAATCCAAGTTTCTCAAGCAATCTGAGAAAGATACATATTTAACCTACAAGTTTCTCTCGAGCCATCGCAGGAAAACTTACTTTTGACACCGAATATTCAAGCAAGTTCCTCAAGCCAGGTTGCAGACGGTCCATCTCTGTAAGACGAGGAGAGTGGAAGCTCTGTGTATGCATCAGTCAGTAATTACTGTAGTAGGCAACACCGGAGCTCAGGCTGAGGTCCGGGCAGGCAGGCAAGCACTAAGCTCGCCATCTCCGTCTTTCTTGAGGGTATATAGATGTGTTTCGAGAAGGGACCAAGTGTGGGGGGTAGTGGTTAGCTATTGATTATTAGAATGGAAGACAAGACACTGTCTCCAGTCATTGGGGAGGGAAGGGCCGTGGCGTTCTGAGAGAGGAGATTTAGAATTAAAACGGAGTAAATCCAGTCGGGGGTTGAAGAGGGAAGCCATATTTAACTTCTGAAGTGTCGAGTAACCTGAGAATAATTCCTCCAGTTAGTTTTATACCATGGTTCTCCGTCATTGTGATTATGACAGCTAATTACATTTCCTGATTATGGTAAAGACTGCTTCTTGAAAGATCAGCTTTACGACCGCAGTGAATTCACAAGTGGCTGAACAGATGTTGTTGCGGCTATTGCATAGACATGAACGTAAATGGAGCCGGGTCCAAAGCCCGGCTATTCCGTGCGGGGTAACAAAAGGCCTCATCGTCGTCACTTCCTGTTCCTTACGTCGAAATCCACGGACTGAAATCGTTATGCTCTATACTCACCACCCTAAATAATTTCGGCTTTCAAACGATTTAGTCATTATGATATACACATATAGTCTATGAACCATTCGGAAGACAAGATGGAATATAAGAAGGAAGAAACAAATGTAATATTTATGTATGGTTTATTTAATGGCGTCAGGTACGGATCGTCGAATTGTAGTGTGATTAGTGGAGAATAATTAGGGAAAGCTGTGGAAAGAAGCGGTCCTGGCATAACTTGAGAAAATATCCAGGAGTTTGCTGTAAGGTACCGAGTAGTCCGTGTAAATCTTCAATCAGGACAGCGGTCCCCTGGGCAAGAATTGAAAAAAGAACTCCCGAATCAAATGACATATTCGAACACGATATTCGTTGACCTTATAGTGGATGGAACAAAGTCAACTAACACTAGAAGCAACATATTAGTTGATTTTACTGACACAGTACTTAACATTTATTGACTAACAGGAATGTTCAGTGTGGCTTCCTCCTACACTTAGCAAACGACAAAAAAGGACAACGATACTATCTTATATACAGCCTTTCTTTTTGTTAAGACATCGAACGTCAAGTGACTTTGCGCTAGTCTCTTTAGAGGTACATCAGAAAAGAGAAGAGCTGGCACTGCAGTGATCCTTGCACTTCGACTTTTATCGATTTTTTGTGCAGAGAGATACTACATTAAAATTGTTTTTGGATTATTTAATTGGCGTGATGTTATGCCCTCTGTTATGTAGAAAGATGATCTGATTGACGAAGCCACAAGGATTTGGAAGTAAGCAGTCATGAAATTCCTCATCATTTACTTTGAGGAACCATAACTAAATTCAGCAACCTGGTTGAGATTTTAATCACGGGCTTCCCTAATACGACGCAGGGGGGCTGAGGACTATTTCGCACACCTCCTACATAAACTAATGCGCAGATAAACACACGTGACTGATCGGCGATAAAGAGCAGGGAATTGCACAGCAGGCAATGGAGCTAGAAAGTAAAGTCCTGCTATGCAGTTACATTCACTTCACCAAGTATAGATTAGTGCTGGTGTCAAGTGGTTCAGTTTAATTATTAGACAGTAAAGCAGCTGACAAAATAAAAACCGGTTGGAGAATTCTTTTGCGTCGTCTTCCATGGATTGATTCGTATTTTTCATACAACAGTCAAAACTAAATAGTACGTATATTGGTTCGACAGATCCCGAAAACCCCCTTTTAAACATAGCGTCTGTGAAACTCAAAACAAAAACCAGCTAGTCTGATTCACTTTAACTTCAAGTGGAATTACCATAATAAGGGAGAACATCCTCCAAAATCGTATCAATCAAAATATTTAACAACTTAGAATCGCCAAAATGTAATAAGATCAATAAAATTTTTGTTTGTGTGCCTTCACGTTTACTGGTATTTGCAATCTGGCGAGGTAAGCTATTTACCACTCTAGTGGCAAAGAAATTATTAAGACATTCCAAGTATGAGGTTGGGCGCCGTATATGGCACGTATGAAATACACTATAAATGAATACGTGTATAATAGCTGTTTAAACTTGAAAGACAGGGACTACTTTGAAGAACAGGCATGGATACATGGATACGAAAGAGGTTAATCGTAAAGGTACAAATTGGTACTTGTGGATTGGATGCATGTATTGTGCGATAAGGTCACTTCTTGCCAAAAAGGTACTAAAATAAGGCGAGGAATTTGTTGACTGGATGAGGAAGTCCTCAGTCAGTTAATTTAGTGGTGAAATATAAGAGTATGGGTTAGGCCTAACAGAGAACTTTCGTGTGTTCAGCAGATACAAGGAAACCAGGTGCTTGGATTTGGATTTTTACGTGCATTCTTTAATACGTCCACATCAATTCCTTGACATTTTCTACCATTCCCTCCATTTCTGCCTCAGTTTATGTAATATCAAGTTACCGAGTTAAGTGTAACACATTTTGTTCTCCAACATACACACCACATGCGTGCCCTGCCCATGTGAGATTTTTATTTTCCATCATATGAAATGTCGTGAATAATTAATAAGTTTCTCGTCAGAATGTTGGCAAAAACATTAAATTACCACTACCACTGCTGCTATTACTATTACGTGTACTACTACTACTACCACTACTACTATCACTACTACTAGTGCTAATGCCAAAGAGTTTTCAGTGTAGTTTTCGGAATTCGTGCTTCAAAGTTTCGAGATTGAGGAATAAACTGACGGATTTCTTTCTCGAATTTCTCAGTCGCCCCTAATACACTCTGTGTTACAGCATTAAAATAGGCCGCTACTGATTTCGCTGACATCCTTTACATTTCGTTAGCCTTTATTATCCCTTATTTGACTAAATTTAAAAATGGTTGATAAAATCTTACTACGTTACCTTGAAAGGACAGAAGATTTGACGTACGTGATCAGTGTTAATAAATGACAGTTATTAAAGTAATTATTTGCTGCTTTCTTTACCAAAAGGTTGATAACATTTCTCTCAAATACTAGATACTGGGACTTATTAACATCATACTTGACAATTACAATTTTAATATTATTTATTCCGTACATTTTCTTTATATATTTATAGTCTGACTAATGTACACTTTATTCACATTAATTGTGTTACACAATTAATGTGAATAAAGTTTACATTTGTCAGACTATAAATATATAGTTACAATTTTCTTATTCTGCACCCAGCCAAATGCTGCGTCAGAGTTACGAAGGTGCGAGGATGTGATAGTGTGGATGACCTCACGGTGCAATGGTGGAATGAAGATTGGTAAGGGAAACCAAAATGACTAGGAAGAAACCTGTTCAATTTCCATTGCCCTTGCCACAAATTTTACATACATTTAAAGGAATTTCACCCGGGATTCCGAAAAAAGGTAAATAATGGTAGGCCTAATGTGTGATTAATTACACGACTTCCAAACCGATTAACCAAGAAATGCCACAGAACAAAATACTGGAAAAGCTAATAATTTATCAGCCACCCAAGATATTCAGCGCATTTATTGGAACCCGAAGGTTCATAACCGTGCTCACAGAACCCCACATATTGTCCCCATCCTGAGCCAAATGGATCCAGTCCACGATCATCCATCCTACTTCTTTAAGATCACTTTTAATATTATCCTACTCTCCACCGTCTTCAAACTGTCTCATTCTTGCCGGTTTTCGCCTTTTTTATTTGAACACCTTCACAACACCTAATATCTGGTGAGGAGCACAAACCTTGAAGCTCTTTATTATGTAATTTTTTCCAGCGTCTCCTTACTTCCTGCTTCTTAGGCCCAAACATCTTCCTCAGCAATGTATTCTCTAACACAATCAGCTTATGTTCTCTCCTTAAAGTAAGAAACCAAGCTACACACTCGCAAAAGGACAGGCAAAATTTTAATCTTGTGCACTTCAAAGCAGAAAATTCCTTCAGGATTTTAAATGCATAAGTAGATACGTACAATAAATTAATAAGTTTTTAGGTTCTGTAAATAATGAATTATCAATAAAGGCGCATTAATTACATCTTAACGTCTTATTTGTAGTGTACTTATAAATACGTCACATTAATACATATATCTCTCTGCACATTGATACACCGCAGGACCGCAACCTTCCATAGTACACTGTATCAAACACAGGGCTTCAGAGCAGGTTGTGGGTGTCACAAGCAGACTTTAAACAACCCAGACTCTCGCTAAAGTCAATATAACTAGTAGGCATACTGGACGCCTGAATTTGAATTGGACACAGTGGGAGTTGCAGTTTGCGCCGTGCTGACAGGACCCTTTACATTACATATATTTACAACAAGCACCAGGATCATATTGTGGCTTCGCCATCTTCATTATCCTCTCAGCAACAATAATCAGCAACGGTAATACCGACGCAATATAATCTTTATGTGTGATATCTCGTTGTGATACACGAATACTGAGAAAGAGAGGAATTGAGACAGTCAATCATAACTCTACTTTATAGTGACTTAATTATGTAACGTGTTTCGGCTTTGACTAAAAGCCACCACCAGGTATTATAAAAATGCTTACATAAAGATCACTTGCATAAGCAAGTGATCTTTATGTAAGTATTTTGTACTGCCTCATGTTGGCTTTTATTTAAAGGCGAAACTTATTTCACAATATACATTTAATCACTACAAAGGATAGCTGTGGCTTGCTGCCCCCATCTCTCTATTTACACGCAAGATAACTTCAGCCATGCCGAAGAAATTACAAACAATATTCACAAGATAACAATTATTTGTAACCTCAATCGATAAAATAATTTGATATTATAGATTTCGTGTATCATTTTTATATTGTTATATTCACAAACAAATGCACACAGTAAGATATGAATAAGAATTATCTGTGATTTATATCTCATTGTGTGGATTTGTTGGTGAATATAACCGATGACAAATTCATGTTCACGGCTTGTAAAAGAACATATCCTATCATTGATATTTCTATAAACAAATTAAATTTAGAAACCTACCTAAAGTTTCAATTAGGAAGTTGAAAATTAAGTTGTCTCTCCGCATTATTAATCACCACGACATGAAAGACTATGGGGAGTGGAGGTATAGATCCACGCGTTCTTAATTTTGGAACTGGCTGGAGGTTTAAATTTAAAATACTATTGAGATTATAGATCATATTATAATTAAACTGAGATAAATAATGGATATAGAAAGCTAGACCGTTTTTGTTAACGTAGAAGTCATAAGAAGGAGTCTAAAGTTATATTCATAAATACAAATGAATGAGGGTTTCAGGTGGTTTGACATGTGAATAATAAAATAAAATTATAAAAAGGGAAAACAAAGCTTTTGAAATGACGTTCCTGTGAGGTTATTAAGTAAAGAGCAAAGCTTCATGGAACGATCTTCATAGAGCAGAGAGTATCTTGCAAATATAACACTCAGTGAGTGAACACATTCCCTTCCTCCTTATGAAACTCGAAGATTCACTACTACCGTGTATCACAACAGAAAAAAACTGTTTCCTATCCTGAGCCAGATGAACCCCTTCCGCACCTTCCCACCCTGATTTTGTCTTTAAAAATTTTAATCTCCAAAGAAGGGGCCATGCTGAAGTCGCATATGCCTTCGTCATCTCTCTCCGTTCCAAAAACATCATCATCTCTTCTTAAAAACTCTACTTCGTTTAACATGTTATAATCTAGACAGAAATTCCAAAATGCTGAGGTCCTGAAAATTTTCTGTCCACATGCGAAAAGCCTTACAATTCCGGATACTTAGACCAAATGGCGGCCATTATGTAAAGCAATTCGTCGTTATGAGGCAGTCGAGAGATACCTGTGCCTCGGTCAGTACTGCAGCATCAACTTTTGCCAACAACTTGCGTTTAGCTAGTAACGCTGCTTCTTCTATGAAGCTGTCCTTTCTAGAACCTTCAAGGTCAAGGTGTGTAAATGTGATTTAGTATTTCTCGAGGATTGTGACGTATAAAAATGGATTAATGTAAGTTTTAGCTAGAAATAGGAATTTCAAGTACTGTCGTTTAAAATATAATGGGGTGTATACTAGTTAATATATATATAGGTTTATTATTTATATTATTGAAGACTTAAAATTAATCGTTTGATGAATGCAGGGGGGAAAGCCTCCAATGTCAACATTTTTATAATTCTTATAAACCTACACATTAATATATGAATGTTGGTAAGCAAAAGATTTCTCGATATATGAATAAATAAATCACAATTATTTTGTGAGTATGACATAAAAATCTCATTACGTCGCTAAAAGCAAGAATCTCTTCAGCAAAACAAAATACTGAGCATAAGTACTTTACCGCGCAAATACCCTAAAAGTTATTTCTTCTCCTGCAAGTGGCGTTTAGCGACTTAACAGACTAATTAGTAACATCACAGAGTTATGAAGAACTGAAACTTTCTTTATAAGATTTCAAAATTTTTTCGTTTCTACTTTGGGGATTTCATGAATTGATAATTTGCGACATTCATAGGGTGGGCCAGATGTTTTAAAGCTGCTAGTGAGTAACCTCACAAAACGTTCAGATAACCATCACTCAGTTTCATAGTTGGAAAGGGAGGGAGGCGATGCTCAAAGCTTACTTCTTTCTAGCTACTGTTCTAGTCTCTCCAGCCCACTCCGACCTATCTCAACCAGCCCA
The DNA here is from genome assembly GCA_021186555.1 of Reticulitermes speratus. Taxonomy (NCBI): domain Eukaryota; kingdom Metazoa; phylum Arthropoda; class Insecta; order Blattodea; family Rhinotermitidae; genus Reticulitermes; species Reticulitermes speratus. The sequence continues at coordinate 36,990,080 of JAJKFL010000013.1, forward strand.
AAGCTCTTATCTCTTTGCGAAGCAGTAATGCTGCAGACATCTCTGTGAAAACATTGGCTAGACGATTGGAGGGGTATAAGAAAATGCGCTGAAGTGATGGTGTCAATGTGTGGGATTTCTTTCCGTGACCTCAGTATAGATATGAGATTCAGAATTGCGTGGAGTATTATCTCCATGCCCACTGTACGACTACAGGGGTGTGGTACGAGTGCTTGGTCGAAGGACAGCCACACCTTTAGCTTTCACTTAAACGCATAGAGAAAGATTCACCAGCTCCTGCGTTGTAATACTGAAGCAAGCATTTCTACTAAACTGTACAATTAGAAGAAAAACATGAATTCGTTTGGAGATTGCAGTGGTGGTGAATCTCGGCAGTAATTACATCGTCGAAAGGAAGAGAATGCGAGGGGGTGAGTCGCTACATTCCTCACGGCACGCAGCAACCCTCACACGCAACCCACACGTGGAGGGGGTTGTACCGGTCTACATCCTAACCAAGGGCGTAAGGTGATTATAGCACGAGAGGGAAACGCCGAAATGGGAATCAAAATTAAAATTATCTAAATACACCTGCCCCTAGCCTGGATAGCGACCGAGCTACGGGCTGGACAAACGAAAAATTTCTGTTCATCCCAGGAAACTAAAGAAGAGTTTTCTCGTCTCCAAATTTTTCAGACCGGTCCTGGGGCCCACACAGGCGTCTACTCAGTCGGCGCTTTCGCGGTGGTAAAGCGGCCAGGGCATTAAGCTGACAATTCTAGTGTAGAGGTTTAAGAAGGTGTGGAACCATATCTCCACTTCTTCATATGCTTTCATGGTATGCCGCAGAAAAGCTTACCTTTATACTTCCTTCTAAATGCGTGGAAAAGTAATTATGTTAAACTTAAATTATTTAATGGATTATTAAAATAATTTTGCTCTTTATAAAATAGCCTGGATTTGTAAGGAGGTATTGCACCAGTGAGGTCAGAGCCACCGGTTTCTAAGGCTGCCGATTGTCATTGTTATGATGGAACTTCGTTTCTAAGTGATGTCACAGCTATGTTAAGGCTAGGGGCATAGATAAAGGCAGTGACGTCACAGCCAAATGTTTCCATGGCTAAAATAGACGTTTGTGGATACAAAGCACAGATATTTATCACCGAAAGATAAAACGGTACTTGAGTTATTTAATTACGTCTTCATATCTCGGATTAATCTTTAGAAATTTCGAATTTTAGGAAGATCCAAAATCGGAGAGTGTTTGAAAAGACGCATTCGGGTATAATTTGAAGTACTATCCCGGCCATTGTCTGTACATACTGAGAATAACCACAAAGAATGCCAGTTTAGATAACCGAAATTTCAAAAAGGGGCCAAATGAAAGTGAATTAAAAATTCTGTTTTTTGCACAGCGACAGCCATCAGGAGAGCCATGCACTCTGTCAAGGAAATGTACAAAGACAGTGTACAAGTGGAAAGACCTGGCTCATATTAGAGCCATGCACTCTGTCAAGGAAATGTACAAAGACAGTGTACAAATGGAAAGACCTGGCTCATATTAGAGCCAGGCACTCTGTCAAGGAAATGTACAAAGACAGTCTACAAATGGAAAGACCTGGCTCATATTAGAGCCAGACCGATGGATTTTGTGAACCTCTGCGCTTGAAAAAGCGGGAAACATTTGAATAGCTGAATGGCTATCGACACATATCAGGGAGTTCTGTACTGTTCCATAGTTACAATATTTTACTTCCATTCTGGCGGTGAGCTGCGCCTTTTTTTCTTTGGAACCGCTGCCTCTAACGGGCCCATCGTCTGTCCACTGACCGATAGATTTGATGTGGAGCACAGATATAATGATAACGAAAGCAGAAGGACAGAATATTAAGAGAACGACCTGTCCCAGTGGCATACCTTTCACCATAAATTCCGCACGGACCGCCCAGAAAAATAAGCAGGCTTCCGGGTTAGAAGCCTGATGCCTGAACTATGGCACGGCCACTAATTTGTAACTTACTTGTATTATAATCTAACAGCCTGTAAAGCTAATAACTATTCTGCTGCTCTAGAATTTCCCAGCTGTCATGAAAGCCTTAAATTTAATGTCAAGGTTTCCATCCCGTATATATACCGTAAATATAATATTCATATAAAACATTAACACAAATTAGGAGTTGATACATCACACACACACATATATATATATATATATATATATATATATATATTTGCACTGTTATCTAGTTTAAAATAAAAGTCAACGAATTCTTGAAAAGTGCAGTAATTGAGTTGCACGGGACGGTTTTTTCTGGTAAACAATTACAAACTTTCTCTTCTTATTATATTCTTCGCCAGTATCTTAGTTCTTACTTCTAAGGTCTATGTGCTTCCATCATCAACGTGTTCTCGCACAAAATCTGCTATACCTTGCTCATACTGAGGAGCCAATTTCAACACATTTTCTACATCTGAAATACAATTTCTTGATTATATTTGTCAATATATCAAGGCCCCTATCTTACTAATTACCTTCTCTTTTCTAATCTTTCTTCTTTATTTTTCTTGTATTTACTCTTATCTTCCTATATTTATGTCTTTTTCCCTTCCGCTGCTTCTTTATTCTTTTTTCATTTATGTATTTCTTCGCGTCTCTTTTGCTCTTTCTCAGTCAAATTTCTCCTAGCAGTTTCACTATGCTGTTAACAGATTACTTGTCGGTGACTCCTTTCTATATCGGCTTATCGAAAACTCTCTCTCCTACAGAGCGTAATACAGAGAAAAGTGGACAAAAGCACCTCGAAAGAGATTCACATCCCATATCACAGTTTTGAAGTGGGCCAACAACACAGGCGCCTCTAATACTGACGCCGACGTACGTCATGCACCTGAACAGAACTGCATGTACAAGTATCGTCTTGAGGTGCGACACCGTGTAGCTTGGTAGAAATTTACAGAAGTTTATTTCTTGCCCTGAATATGAAGGTAGAAATTTGGTCCGAAACATCACTAAATTTATAGCAAGCTAGAAGGCTTCACATCCAAGAACAAGCAAATCTTCGTCACCGTGAGAACCTGAAACCTCACACAGGATTTCAAATACTTTCTAAAGATAAATGCCCATGAATTATTCCTGCAATAATGACCTGAAACTAGTGTACAAGATTACACATTATATTCTGAACTACGGAAACAATTATAGTGTCAATTGAACCGTACATGCACGGGTGATATGAATCATGCGCGGGCAATTACCGGGTCGCAAGGTCAATTGCCGGGAAGAGATGTTGTAAAAGGTTAGGGTTTCATAACCAAACTCACCCAGGTGTTCTTTTCTGTAATTTTCTGACGCTAAATTTGACGTGAGTCTTATGTATAAGGCGCATCTAACAGAAAAAATGAGCCAACTAACATTCTAATAATAAGAAAAGGGAAATCAACTTGTTCGCTGCCAACGCCGCACTTCAGGAGCTTCAAATTTCACATGGTTCATCTTTTGTCACAATCAAGTAGAAGTTACAAGGGGCGGGCTATGCAACACGGATTGGGAAGTCGAACTGTGCCTACAGAAAACACTGTTTGGAAAACTAAAAAAAAAAAACCGCTTATTTTTCGATCTTATGTGGGGGGGGGGGGGGGGGATATCGACATGCGGTCCAGGGCTGAACTTGTAAAGCCTACTTTCCTGCCGGATAGAGGTCTTGACCAGCAGTTTAACTGCACTCTCAGACTATTTTGAGAATAAAAAGAAATCTTTACAAAAAATATATTTTTATAAGATACGATTTCTTTCGTGCTCAGTACGAGAGGAATTTCATGTAACCAATGTTCCAATAATTCGCATAGGCTAATAAAGGTAAAAAAATGTGTCCCCATGATCAGTTAAGCATGACAACATGCAGACTAATTGTAAAGTGGATTTTAATTTCGGCACTAGAAAAAAGGGGCGTGATCAGCTTCAATTCCCGGCCGCATTAACAAACACCGAAGGAGGAGAAGTCGGTATGCACTGGACAGGAGATGCCAGGCTCCGGAGATTACATATAATAACATGTGTGCTAAAACGAAGAAATTGCAGACGCTTGTAATTGTGATAAGGCGTTAACCATTTTAGCACCCAAAAAAAACAGGCTTTTTTAAAAACGAAATATATTTCACTTCATATAATCTAAAATTTAAAGCGTGCAGTATGTTACTGAAATACACTTAATCAGGGGCGCTGACAGCGATGTGCTAAGTGACCCACTTGCACCACCTTGGGATTTTGACAGTTATTTAATTTAATAAATCAAACAAGAAAAATCTACAAAAACAAAATTTAAATTTCTACAGTTTTTACACTTTAGTCTGAGGGTTAATTAAGAATTTTAATTAAATGACAGCCATGTTAATGTATTTTTCAGCATCGATCATTATACAATCCGGTCACTTTACATAGAGTTAACGTGTCACAATCTTGCAAAATAATATCCTGTAAGAGTCTTCCTACAGATTTGCTTTGAACTTGCAATCCCGTACATCCAACGTTAACATGGGCCAATGCACTTTGCGAATTAATCCTGTAACGAACTTCATAAAGAAAACAAAATAAAATATGACACGATGTGTCTGTAAGACATACATAAATGCAGCGAACTTACTTGAAGTCCTGAATATAAATGCTCTCTGAAAACAATTAATAAAGGCTGTGAAATTTAATTTTGTATTTTCATAAATTTAACCCCTGGCAATATTATATCGTTTTAAACTTACTGTACCGACGTGCCTCTAAGCCACATCACGGTAGTGGCCTCACGACTTCAGTCATAATGCTTAACTTAAGTATGGTGATTACAGCCTTACTGCACGGATTGGTTATATACTGCCTGAGTGTGCCTTTTGGAATTAGATCGAACAATCAGAATGCAAGATGTACACTTCCGTACAAGAGCAAATATGACTATTGTGTGGGAGTAAACCATAATGGGAAGCAAATGAGGTTACTTATTTCAGCACTTTGCACAAGCTCTCCTTGGAAATGCTGCGAGATATGCGCTAGAGAATAGGCAGCCAAATTCCTGATCCTGTTAATTCAAAAGCAAAATAATTAACTATTCCGTATAAATGCCTCATTAACCTTGTAAATCCCAGTGGTAATTACACATACCAACTAATGTAACATCAACAAACTCTTAATTTGCCGACACAGTGCATTTATATTTTATGTGCAATTATTACAATAAATACTCCAATAACAGTTTAGTCACTCTAATGCAAACGAACTGTGATTTCTGTGAGGTACGAATTAAATCATTGTACGAGGTATATGATTTAGACAAAGTCTCAATCTTCAAAGATTTCAAGAGCCTGTGGTATAATGTATTAATTCAATACGTCTAAAGGTCAAGTTGTTCCTCTGCACGCTATGCAGGCATAACGGGAGAGTAGGGTGTAGTTCTACTCATTTTTAACCTCGGCGCTAGAAGGACAGTGGCCAACATCACGCCACCGCCACTTTACACCTCCATCAACCGAAACAAACACCTTTTCCCATTGAATAGGACGCTGGGCGATCATCACACACGGTGTGAATTATTTCGAGAAGACAAACATAACTTGCCACTGCCGGGAATTGAAATCCGGACCTCCCAGCATAGCCACTATACCGAGTGCGCTGTGTACGTCCATATGCTAAAGAGGTAAACAGCAAAAGTTTTCACTGTGCTGACTTAAGTACTATGCCAAGAAGTAGTAGAGGGTACAGACGTACAGCTCCATGAATTCTTAAAATTAGCACTAAAGACACATTAAAAAGGTAGGCACCACGCTACGGCCCCTTTACCCCCGGATAAAATGTCACTTTTAATCACTGGATAGGAGGTTAGGTTTGCCTCCGAGCTGGACTGGAATTTTTGTGAAGAGAAAAATCACAGCTCGTGACGAGAATGGAGATCATATTATCCGTCTACACACTCCGTACCCTGGTCAGCTGGAAAGTTATTTGTTAGCTGTGTTTGAAAAACGTAAAATCTACAATAACTTGAAAGTGTTACTATATACAGGCAGACATGGAAGGAGCCTGTAGTGGTGATAGAAGGTAGCATGA